>CM073586.1:69202116-70402116 GCA_037074715.1 Magnolia kwangsiensis | reverse complement strand
CACATGTATTTTACGCATTTAATAAGATTAATGGATATTCAATGTGTTTTATGTTTCTTTTACCATTTTTGGTTTTAATGTGGATGAACCTTAGTAGGAAATTTCATTGGGCTTGGCTAACTCACCCTTTTATTAATGAAAAACAAATAGAGGTAATTAAGTTTGGGCAATTGGCGCAAGAGCACGAAGATATGGTTGAGCCAATGAACGACCCTCAGGACATGTGGCTGTATTTTGATGAAGAATAACTTGCAGCTCTGATTGATTATCAAGTTATACATTTTGATTTAATTGGGACATGATGTTTTGTTTTTTTCATTTGATTAGGGTAGACAGGAACTTGTTATTCTTTGAGTTTGAATATTGGATATTAGTTTGAATAATAATCCAAATGAGCAAGTCATTGGATAGTTTATAGATGAGGATAATGGATGGAACTTAGACTTGATATCATTTAGATGATCATTAATGGATGAACCTTAGATTTGATATCATTTATACATGATTGTTGCATGTATGTGTGTGTGTATATATATAATTTGTTTAAGTACACTCAGTGTATGAGTGACACTGTGGAACTCAGGACTATATATATATATATATATATATATATATATATATATATATATATAATTTGTTTAAGTACACTCAGTGTATGAGGGGCACTGTAGAACTCAGGACTGGGATGCGCTCTTGGTCTCTAAATTTTGGGTAGTGACACTATGTGAGGTCTACCATAATGTTTAGGAGAAATCCACCCCATCCAGCCGTTTTGCAAGCTCATGTTAGAGCATGAGCCTCTTAGCATCCACCTTGATGTTTATGTGCCATCCAAACCATTCATAAGGTCATTGCAATTAGGATGATTGAAAGCACAAAACTACTAACCTGGTCCAAAACTTCTATGGCCACTCAAACGTTTCAAGGTTGTATGGTCAATCCCAAATATTTTTGTCGTGTGACCCATTTGAGTTTTGGATATGCTTATTTTTGAGCTCATGTTCCAATAGAATCTGGAAAATCTCACAGGCAGCGTAGATTTCTCACGAACATCACAGTGAGCCCTACGCAGCTTTTATAGGAACTTCATGGGACAGGGTGTTGCCGGCAATCCACGTGGATTGTTAATGTAGAGCAGGTCACGGACAATTTCATGGCCAAGATGAATTAGAAAAGGCCCGGGCGACGACAGAAGTGATCTGGACCATCAGACCTTATATCGGGCATATCTCGCAATCTGGAATGAGTTATCTGACGTAAAATATATGATTTTGGGGTAGAACGAGCTACTTTAGCCAACCAACCCTGCTATGCCCGGTCGCGCAGCCTGGATTTGTGAAAAACCCCCTGATCGACGGTTGTTTTTCAATTTTATTTTTGTTTTTACTATAAATAGTAAGTTTTAGTTTGATTATAGCTCTTCATCCGTTAGGCTTTAGGAGTTGTGTCCAACATGAAAAGTGCTTAGGATAATTAGGAGAATGGTTTGGTGAAGCCAAATAGGACACTTACTATTTTTTTCCCAATGCACTAATAGACATCACAACCGTTTATAAATAGTAAGTTTACTATTTATAGTAAGTCGCGGATTCTAGGAGTTTTAGTTGTTATTTACTTCTGATTTCTTTCCTATTGCTTGGTACCCTTGTTTAAAGGGTTGTGAACTCATTTTTATTCATTCATTAATCAATTTTGAATTTATTAAAAATTCTTTCTATTTTCTGCTTTCTTTCCTTGTGGATTAGAGAAGTCTCTGTGAGGAGTCCAGAGAAGTTCTGTAGATTCGGAATAATTATCCTCCTGAGGAAGATGGTGCTCGACCTCATGTCCTCCCCTGCGTCAATTGTGGCTCACATTGAGTTCTGTGGGGGCTGATTTCTGGTCCACGGTCCAAACATTAAACATTGGCAGAAAGGATTCCCTTTGCACAGCCATTTTCTACAAGTCTGGCCCAATCATGAATGGGAGACTCAGGTCCAAAACAAGTTCGTATTGGCTAGGATCGAATTGGGTGAGGCCTTACCGCGAGGCCACCTTAATATATGCATTGTATATCGACATCGTCCATACATTTGTTTTTTTTCAGATCTGTTTAGTGAATGAGCCCAAATATGAAGCAGATCCAAATCTCAAGTAAACCGTACTGGAAGAAGCAGTCGTGGTTGAATGTCCACCATTAAAAACCTCTTATGGCTAACTGTAATGTTTTGGTGATGTCTATTTTCAATATAAAATAATAATAATAATAATTAAAAAAAACCTTGTTTAAAGGGAGAACAAGTATCAGCTTGATCTAAAACTTATTTGGCCCACACAAAAATTTTAATGGTCAATCACCACCCTTTCCTACACTATGGTCCAACTGAGATTTGGTTCTACTTATTTTTTGTCTTATGCCCTAAAATGGATCCGTAAAAACTAATCGACGGTGTGGATATACAATACATACATCAGGTTGGCCCCACGGTAAGGGTCGCACCGTCTTTGGTAAGGGAGCAGATTGGATACAGAATGCTTCAGTAGCAAGTGATGTGCAAAAGGCCATTAGTTAGATACTAATGGTATGTTCCCAGGTATAAATGCTACTCCATTAGATCCGTTAACGGATCTTTCTCCGTTTCCACCGTGCACCCATTCACCCATGAAATCGGATTATTGTACTGAGTAAATTTAGTTGGGCCCACTGAATTTATGTAATTTATCCACACCTTCGATCAGTTTTTCCATCCAATTTTAGACGTTGAGCCCAAAATTGAAGCTTATAAATATCTCAAGTGGACTATACCACAAGAAAGTGGAAATAATGATATCCACCGCTGAAACCTTTCCAGGCCCCACAATGATGTTTATTTTTCATCCAAACTGTTCAAAGGATTAAAAAATATGAACGAAGGTAAAAAAAAAATATAATCTTAATCCTAAACTTATGTGGCCCCCAAGAATTTTCAACGGTATAAATTCAATTCACAGTGTTTCTTTTGGTGTGGTCCATTTTAGCTTTTATATGCTTAGGTTTTGAGCTAAGGCCCTAAAATTATCTTATAAAATGGATGGCCAGACTGGATAAAATACATAAATCAGAGTGGACCCCATAGAGTTTACTCAGTACACAATCCGCTTCCCTCGGCCACGTATCGGTAAACTCCATTTTCATGTTTTTTTTTAAAAAAAATTTATTTACTCTCTCAATTTTCTTACCACGCACCTTGCATCCTAATCTCCATTGATCACCATATTATTTCTCATTTCTTTTATTTCTTTCGATCGAGGCTCTCGATGACACCCACCTACCATTTGTCCAAATCAGGTTCGTGCGTGTGATACATGAGAGGGGACCCCATTTATGTTGATGATTCAACCCTTACCAACCAATGATGGGATGCATTAGATCACATTATCTTAGGTATGCAAGTTTTGCACTTACACTAAAAAACATTGTTCCACTTAAGTGGGATCCATTCATTTACAATGTGGTTTTTTTTTTTTTTGGCCCTTTTCCCAATGTAGATGCAAGTTGAAGGTAAGCCAATGGAAGCTTTCAAACTAGCGAAATGCTTGCGGTGCAACCTACACAATAGAAAAGGGAGCAATTTCAGCCCTTTCAAACATGTCAATGGCACAAAAACACATCGCAAAATCCAAGCGCGACCTACACAATAGAAAAGGGAGCAATTTCAGCCCTTTCGACCCACACAATAGAGAATGGAGCAATTTCAGCCCTTTCAAACACGTCAATGGCATAAGAACACATCACAAAAGCACAAATAAAAGCAGTTATTCTTTCTTCTGTTTAGACTCAGTTTTCTTCTAGCTTACATTAATTATAAAATATTGTTTATATTTAGGAAATAATGCCTCTAAATTGTTTCTACTAATTTTCATCAACAAAGTCACGAAAAAATGTTCCTTATATTCTCTCTCTCTCTCTCTCTCTCTCTCTCTCTCTCTCTCTCTCTCTCTCTCTCTCTCTCTCTCTCTCTCTCTCTCTCTTCCCTGTTTAGGTCTATTGCAAGTGAAATTGTCCCATTCAAGCTATTCTCATGTAAATGAGACTATGATGACTATGTTTGGCTAGCTTAAATAATCAAGATTGTCTATATTTTTTTCAGGGATTGTCATACTGACGCAGGGAAGGACATGAGGTCAAGCACCGTCTTCCTCAAGATGATAAATATTCCGAATCCACGAAACTTCTCTGGACTCCTGACAGAGACTCCTCGAATCCATGAGGAAAGAAAGCAGAAAATAGAAAAGAATTTCTAATAAATTCGAAATTGTTTAATGAATGAATAAAAATGAGTTTACATCCCTTTAAATAAGGGAACCAAGCAATAGGAAAGAAATCAGACTCAAACTACAACTAAAACTCCTAGAATCCGTGACTCACTATAAATAGTAAACTTACTATTTATAGACGGTCGTGATGTCTACTAGTGCTCAAGGTTTTCGGCCAAAAATAGTAAGTGTCCTATTTGGCTTCACCAAACCGTTCTCCTAATTATTCTAAGCACTTTTCATGTTGGACACAACTCCTAAAGACCAACAGATGAAGAGTTATAATAAAACTAAAACTTACTATTTATAGTAAAAACGAAAATAAAATAGAAAAATGACCGTTGATCAGGGGGTTTTTCACAAATCCGGGCTACGCAACCCGACATAGCAGGTTGGTTGGCTAAAGTAGCTCGTTCAACCCCAAAATCATATATTTTACGTTAGATAACTCATCCCGGATTGCGAGATACGCCCGATCTAAGGTCTGATGGTCCGGATCACTTTTGTCGTCGACCGCGCCTTTTTTGATCCATCTTGGCCACGAAATTGTCCGCGACCCACTCTACATCAGTCCCCTCCACTTGAAAAGAACTCATCCTCAAGTTATCTTCCTGCTTTGGTTCACGATACTCGGTCAGGTCCGCAACGTTGAAAGTCCGTGAGATTGTCATGTCATCGGGAAGATCAACAACCTAAGCGTTGTCATTGATCTTTCGGATGATTAGTACCTGTCCAATCTTTTTATTCTTCAACTTGTTGTATGTGCCGGTCAAAAATCTTTCTTTTCACAGATGGATCATTACCTGGTCACAAACACCTTGTGTTGTCGATGCTTGTCCGCTTTCTCCTTGTACTTTTCGTTAGAGGCATGTAGTTTGGTCTGTACCTTCGAATGAATACCCATGATCATGTCTGTCATATGTTCTGCTGCAATGCTTATGCATGGGAGCTTGGGCAGAGGGACCAAGTCTAGTGTGTGGCGAGGTACTTGTCTGTAAATAACCTGGAATGGGGATTTCTCTATTGAACAGTTCATCATGTTATTGAATGTAAACTCTGCTTGAGACAAGGCCAAATCTCACTGCTTCAGTTTTTCTCCTGAAATACATTGAAGGAGGTTTCCCAATGTACGATTCACAACCTCAGTTTAACCATCAGTCTGTGGTTGGTAGGCGTTGCTGAACTGAAGTCGTGTATCGAATCGAGTCCATAAAGTCCGCCAAAAGTGGCTTATGAACTTCGTGTCATGGTCAGAAGTAATAGTCTTGGGAACCCCGTGTAGCCGCACAATTTCTCTGAAGAATAGATTCGCCACGTGTGTTGTATCGAGAGTCTTCTTGTATGGAATAAAGTGCGCCATCTTGGAGAAACGATCTACCACCACGAACACTGAATCCATGCCGCATTGTGTTCGTGGGAGACCAAGCACAGAGTTCATAGATAAATCCTCTCAAGAGTCGTCAGGCACGGGTAACGGGGTGTAGAGGCCCGTATTATGAGATTGTCCCTTGGAGTTCTGACAAATATAACAATGTTGGACTGCCCTTCTCACATCACGTACCAATTGTGGCCAGTAATACCGTTCTTCCATAAGAGCTCGCGTCTTGTCTCGCCCAAGGTGTCCACTATGGTCACCTCCATGTAGCTCTCAGATTATCTGTTCCCTTAGTGTCACGCCCCAAACTCAGAAATCGGGCTCACAAAATTCTCGATCGCCGAATCTGGCGCTGACAGCCTCTGTAGTACCCCATTCTCGGCTCTCGGCACCCATATACCAGGTTCCGATCCTGGGATGCTACAAGAAGGATTTCTACTATCCATTTAATCCGTAATGAGCATAACCAAAAGCATAACCCACGAACAATAACCACAAGAACACCATCACAATATTCACTATGATCAAAAACTTTGAGTACACGGTGTATAAAGGAAAATACAAGATAGTGCTAATAACAAAACTCCAAAGGCTCGACTGCACGCTCCTGCTGCTACTACGCTACGGCTGCGTCCTGACGTCACCTGCACGCATCAATCGTGCATAAGCTTATAGAAAGCTTAGAGGGTGGTGTAAGTGTGTGCGCAATACGAGCGTGCTCAGAATACAAGGTTAGGGTAATGCGGAATTATGCTGATGAATACGTGAATGCAATCAGCCGTACCAAGGCTATACAGTGCAAGATATGAATGCGATCGGCCATATCCAGAGCATGTGATGCGAGATGCAACTCAAGCATGCCAATCCTCATCATATATCAGTACAGTTCTCATTCTGGATAATCACCGGGGTCTAGTACACTCTACGCCAGTTTGCCGTCCCTATCCGAACGCACAACTGGGAGAGCAAAAGAGACCTCACTATCCGCCTGCCAATATCGGGTCCGGCTCGTCGATAGCGGACCGATTCCTCAAGCTGGTCAAACTCAACCTAGAAGTTGCCCCCTCACTCAGGCGGGTAAGGTCACACCCCTTTCCAACCGACCACGACACAGTGGGAGACGCGGCCTACTGGTATACGGCCCTCGTGCGCTCATGTATCCACTCGGTCTCGACGTTAGAGTCATCCTCTGGTACCATCGGGTTTAGGGGTTTTCACCCAGGGACATCTATGGCGCCCGTATACTAGAACCAAACATTTCCGGTATCCAATCCAGCCACCCACGATGCGTCTGTGGAGGCTATGGCCCTGATGTCGCTAGGGCATACAATAATCACAATCATACAAATGCAAGTGCATGAGTCACACTACCAGTCATGCAACAATCCTACGTATACCATGCACTATGGCAACTCCACCTACCAGGGAGCCTATAAACAGTTCGCCCGAAGGCATATGCTATGATCAGTCACTTCTCATATCAGTCATACATATGATGCGTATGATAATGAATCATGGATTTATACTAAACATGTATATAGAGATGGGCTCTGTGTATAACTGAGATGGGCCTAGACGGCCTACTTACTACAAGTATGGGCCTATTAGTGGGCCTTAGGGAGTGTTACAATGCGGACATTTAACCAACATTGTACCTACAATGTGGACGTCTAACCATCATTGTTCCCGAGGCATTACTTACTATAAATATCGTTATTTGCCATGGAGGGATCACGCATTGCAATGGACCTAGTTGCACTCAATTGGGCCTTAAGTACATCAATTGAGCTGTATCATATGGGCCTTGCATTCATCAAATGGATCACCTTAATGAGCCTCACCAATGGGCCTTAGGTCCTTTGCAATGGGCTATAACCCATGGGCCTTAGAATTCATTAAAATGAGCCCAATCATATGAGCTTTATGTACATCAAATGGGCCTAATCACATAGGCCTTATATATACCAAGGTGGGCCTCAACAATGGGCCACAAATACATCAATTGGGCTTACACACATGGGCCCATAAATAACAAAGTGGGCCTTAGTGGGCGGGCCACAAATACATTAAGATGGGCCTCAACAATGGCCTTAAAATGATCTCAAAATGGTTAGACGGTTTGGATGAAACTCATGCATCATGGTAGACTCCCATGTGGGCCCACTATAACATTTATTTCCAGCCAATCCTGGGCCCACTGAAATGCTTATTTGCCACCCAACCTATTGTTAAGGTCGTGTGGCCATGTGGCAAGGGGCCCACCAAAATGTTTATTTTCCATTCAAACCTGTTGATAAGGTCATATAGACCCAGGGCCCACCGAAATGTATATTTTCTACCCAACCTGGGTCCACTGTACTATTTATTTGCATCCAAACTGTTCATTGAATCACATGGCCTAGGGCCCACTGTAATGTTTATTGCCATCCAAACCTGTTCATAACGTCACGTGGCCAGGGGCCCACGAGATGGACGGCGTGGACACAATACATACATCTGAGTGGGGGCCACCGTCCACTGGCGTGGACGGACGGCGTGAGTAAAACACTTGCATCACAGTGGGTGTCACCACCCACTGTTGTGTACGGTGTGGTAAGCCACACATACCACAGTGGGTCCCATATAGGGCCCACCAAAGTGTTTATTTGTAATCCAACCCGTCCATTACGTGTGTCCCACCTGTTTGAGGGTTCACACCAAGTTTTAGCTACATTCAAAATTCAGGTAGGCCCCACCAAGTGTTTTTATATGATTTAGGCATGTCTTCACATGATTTGGATGGTATGGCCCACCTGAGTTCAGTTTGTGGATGATTTTTGGAGTCAACGCACCATTCAAGGGGACCTATTAAATTAACGGTATAGATGTAAAATATACATCATGGTGGAGTCTACAAGTGGGCCAATACGGCCACCCTTTTTAACGTGGACGTCTCTGGACTCATGGCACAAAGTCATGCCAAAAAAGAAAATTATTTTTTTTTATCCTAGGTGCGACCTACATTAACCAGATCTACCCCATCCATTGCATGTGTTCCACAAAATTAGGCGTCCAAACCAAGTTTCAGCCACGTCCAAATTTCAGGTAGGCCCCACCAAATGTTTTTGTATGTTTCAGGCATGTCTCCTCATGATTTTAGATGGTATGGCCCACCTGAGTTCCGGATTGGTCCCAAATTTTGGTTCAACGCCTAAATTAATCTGAGGAAGATGGTGGAAAGCTTGGATTAAATCCATGCATTAAGTTGGGGCTTACAAGAGTGGCCCACCATTTCCCTTCTTTTCCTTTCTTTCTTTTTTTTTTTTTTGGTTGGACGTCCAGACACCTCTGGACGTCGAGTAGCAAACGCATGCATGGATTTCCTTTAATTTTGTTTTCCTAGGTGGGACCCACATTAAACAAATCTATCCCGTCCATTGCATGTTTCCCACAAAAATAGGGGTCCAAAACAAGTTTCAGGTAAGTCCAAGCTTCTGGTGGACCCCAGAAAATATTTTTTTAAGTTTTAAAGGAAGATACTAGTATTCTTAATGCCACGGCCCGCCAGATAATTGGATCGATCTCATTTTTCGGCTCAACGCCTAAAACGATCCCGAGAATAAAATGGATGGCTTGGATTAAAAATATACATCAAGGTGGGGCCATGTTGGAGCAGCCCACCATTTCCCTTTTCTTTTTCTTTCTTCCTTTATTCCCTTTCTGTTGAAACGTCCAGCGTCCCAGACGTTGGATGGTCTTTTGTTAATATATTTTTTTTTTTTAGTGTGGGCCCTGATAGAGTGGGCCACCACTGATGGGTGCCATGGGCTCAATGTCCAAGGTGGGCCCCACTTGAATAAAAATTACATCAAGGTGGGATCCATTCAAGTGGGCCACACCCTCCTATTGCAATAAAATAAAATAAAATAAAATAAAATAAAATAAAATAAAATAAAATAAAAGAGAGAGAGAGAGACATGGAGAGTGGGACACGGCTTGTGATGGAGGGACCCCGTCATTATGGGCCCTCCCTAGCAACAAATCATACAACAAGTGGGCCTTAAAACATGTGGGACCACCGAAATTTAAAATCAACGGTGGGGATCCTTTCCTCACCAACATGGACGGCCTAGATGACCTTTGAAGAGAAAATAAACATCATGATGGGGTCCATGGAGAATGGCCCCATCATGGAATGATCATGATGATCCATGTGGTCCATCCACCACATATTAGGGTCCCAAGTGAGATCCACACCATTGATCGGTGGGCCTCACTTGGCCCATCATAAAAATGAGAAAAACTGCCCTATAGAGGCACCCACCGTCCGATCTTCTTGCTCCTAGAGGTTCCTTGGCACCTTGTCTTCAACTTCAATGGGTAAGATGAAGAATGGAGGGTTGAGATGGGAGATTTTGGGGTAGGAAGGTGGGCCACTTAGAGCTTAGGAAAGTTGGGAAATTTCCATACGTATGGGGCTCTTGGAATTTTTGTTGCTTGGAAATTTTGGAATGAGAAAGAGAGAAAGAGAGAGAGTGATGTAAAGGGAGAGAGAGAGAGTGATGGATGGATGGGGTGAGTGATGTTTGTGTAAGAAATCTTTGACTTATGAGGCTTTTCGTGTAAGAGAGGTATGGGATGTGAAGACTTTTGTGGTCTTTTGTGTAAGAAAGGTATGGGTTAGGAAGACTTTTGTGGTTGCTTGGGAAAATGGGTGAGAGTGATGTGTACTTGACATGTGATGGGTTGATGGGTGATTGATTGATGGGATTGATGTGATTGATGTGACACATCGTAGAGATTCCCTTGGTTTTCGCAACGCGCGGCGTTTTCTCGCACCGAACGTTGGCCCATAACTCTTGATCAGGGTATCGCCTTGGCGCGCGAGTCGCGGTATCAGAACCGCAACGACGGCGCGGTCGCTATGGTATTGGTCTCGGGTTGAGTCGACTGAGGGTTGTCGGCACGTGAATCAGGGTCGTGCGTCGATATTGTTTAAGGGTCGAAAGTTGCCGAAATTCAACTGCGGAAGTGTACGGAAAGGTACGGACCAAGATACGGGTCTTACACTTAGCGAACTGTTGGGGATGCACAATCAATTTTTCTTGAAAAGGAACCCATCTTGCATATGTAAGTCGCCGGAATGACCTTCTTGACATCTAACCCACGCATTCTTAAAGTCGTCATCGTCGGCATATGTCTTTAAGGCGCTTGAACTCGATAACTTCATTGCTCATAGTGACTAGCAAAGTCGCACGGCGACTTAGCGCATCGGCTACCTTGTTCTGTTACCCTGATTTACGTTTTAGCACGAACGTGAATTCCTGCAAAAGTGAGATCCATCTAGCATGCACGCAGTTAATGTTAGCTTGACTATTAATGATTTTGAGAGCTTGATGGTCCGTGTAAAGTATGAATTCCCTTTGAATCAAATAATGTCACCAGTGTCGCAGTGCCTGGACCACTGCGTATAACTCGATCTCATATGTAGACCACTTCTTACGTGCATCGCTAAGTTTCTCAATGAAGAAGGCTACTAGCCTACCTTCTTGAGACAAAACTCCCCCAATTTCAACCTATGAGGCATCACATTCAACTTCAAATAGTTTTTTGAAGTTGGAAAGTACAAGAACCGGGGTCGTGGATAATTTGTGCTTAATTTCGGCAAAACTCCTGTCGGCTTCGTCAGTCCACTGAAACTGCCATTTCTTCATGCAATCTGTGATTGGGATACAATAGTACTGAAATTTCTCACGAACCGACGATAGAATGTCTCCAGTCCATGAAAACTTCGCACTTCGTGAATATTTGTAGGAACCGGTCATTCTCTGATTACCTTCATCTTTTCCTCATCCACCCGAATGCCCGTAGATGTTACGACAAAACTCAGGAACAATAGGCTATTAGTCATGAAGTTGCACTTCTTTAAATTGAGATACAATTTATTTTCAGTAAGCACCTGAAGGACCTTCTTGAGGTGTTCCATATGGGTAGTCTCGTCATGACTGTATATCAAAATATCATCGAAATAAACCACAACGAACTGTCTAATGAAAGGTTTCAGAACTTGGTTCATCAATCTTATGAATGTGCTAGGCGCATTCGAAAGACCGAAGGGCATGACCATCCATTCGTACAATCCTTCCTTGGTCTTAATGGTCGTTTTCCACTCATCACCCGGCCGTATTCAAATCTGGTGGTAGCCGCTCTTTAGGTCCAATTTAGAAAATATTTTTACACCCTCTAGCATGTCCAGCATATCTTCCAACCGTGGTATAGGAAACTTATATTTTATGGTGATTTTATTGATGGTTCGGCTATCTACACACATGCGCCAACTCTCATCTTTCTTTGGGGTTAATAGAACTGGTACAACACATGGACTCATGTTTTCTCGAATAAGACCCTTACAGATCAACTCTTCCACTTGCCCCTGTAAAATCTCACACTTATTCAGACTCATTTGATAATGAGGACGATTGGGCAAACTAGAGCCGGGGACAAAGTCGATATGATATTGGATATCCCGCATGGGGGGTAATCCATCGGGAAGGTCATTGGGCCAGATTTCTTTGAATTCATGTAACAAGGGCCTTAGTCGTTCAGGGATGATGGTAGGTTCGAGTTTTTTTCCTTTACAATTAATGCATAAGTCTGTTCTATTTCTTTGGATTCTTCCACGAAGTCTCGTATGGTTAAGAGAAAATGACCCTCTAATTTAGAAGTTTCAGGTGCTCCCTTTGGATCCATAGGGGCCAATATGGTCTTCCGACCGTCCTTGACGAAGATATATATGTTATCTCGCCCTTTATGAGTGGCATCACGATTAGATTGTCAGGGTCGACGGAGTAGTTTATGACATGCTTCCATGTCAACGACATCGCATACTACTTTATCCTTATAATGTTTACCAATTGAAAAGGATATGGTGCACCGTTCAGTTACCTTTGTTTCGCTGACCTTCTTGATCCAACCGATTGTATATGGAGAGGGATGACGCTCCGTTTTTAATTGTAATTTCTACAACATGACCTTTGAGACGATGTTCTCGTTGCTGCCACTATCAATAATCACGTCACAAACCTTTCGATTCACCGTACACCTAGTGCGAAAGATGTTATGCCTTTGTGGATGCACTTTTTTTCTTAGCGTATATATAGCCACAACACGATAAGAGACTCGCTGTGATCTTGCTGAACCCAACTTGATTCACCTGCCTCATCCTCGGTGGTATGCTCTTGTTCTTCAACATCGGGATCTTCATCGGTGTTATCAGCATTACCATCATTGATGGTGAGGTTCGCCACCTTTCACTGGGGACAAGTATTTGACAGGTGGCCCAGTTGGCCATAACGATAGCAATTGTCAGGCCGGGGTCGAGCATAGGGGTTAAGGATTCTACTTGGACCAGCAGCAGTCGATATGCCCCTTTGGGGCCTAGCTTGCCCGCTTCTCTGATCTCGGCTTTTAGACGTAGGAGGTTGAGTGAGTGCTCATACGGGTTCCTTCCCCTTAGACTGTGGAGCTCCCTGGGGTGGACCCGCCGTAGTGATCCTTGCAGTAGGATAGGATCGTGTGGTAGGCCGTTGAAGTTGTGCTTCTGCCCGAGTAGCCAACTTGATCGCATCATTCATCTTCCAGACGGGCTGTAACTGGATCCGATCCTGGATCGCTATCCATAGTACACCGTTGAATCAGGTGACTTGCTGTGATTCAGTCTCGACTAAATCGTTACGTGCCGCCAGGTGGTAAAATTCTTTTGCGTATTCTCTCACCGACCGATTATCTTGTCGACAATTTTGGTATTGTTGGAATAATACCTGATCGTAATCGCTATGGAGGAATCGGGTATGTAGTAGCTGCTTCATCCGCTGCCATGTGTGGTTGGTGCTTTCATCTGTCCGGTTCGTGAGAGTTGCAATCGTTCCCACCAAGTTGAAGCTCCTCCTTTTAACTTGTAGGTCACAAGCTTGACCTTATTTACTTCAGGGATGTCCATATAGTCGAAAAATTGGTCAACTTCAGAAAGCCAATCGAGGAAATTCTCAATATGTAGTTGACCATTGAAGTTAGGAATATCAACCCGCATCTTGAATTCTCAATCTATCCGATCTACTCGATCACCGCCTTGTCTGGGGTGTTGGAAGATTATGTCGTCGATTTCGTCCTCATTGGAGCCCCCTTCCTCAGGAATGACCCGTGGATGCACTGCCGGTATTATCCTGCGATCAGGGTGATTATGAGTTTCCACAATCGGCGGAGGAGGATTACCCTCAGGAACACAGAGTTACCCTAGGGTTTTCGCCAAGAGATCCGCTATGTGGTCCATGGAAGCCTGCAGCCCTTGCATGGCTTGTCGATTCTCTTGCTGCGCTGCTTCAAAAACTGCCGCCGTTAAAGGTAAATTCTCTGGAACACTGCCCATGGGATTGTTTCCCGACCTGTAGTTAGAAGCCATCTACCCGAGGAAAAACCTCGCTCTGATACCAAGCTGACGCAGGGAAGGACGTGAGGTCAAGCACCGTCTTCCTCAAGATGATAAATATTCCGAATCCATGGAACTTCTCTGGACTCCTCACAAAGACTCCTCGAATCCACGAGGAAAGAAAGCAAAAAATAGAAAAGAATTTCTAATAAATTCAAAATTGATTAATGAATGAATAAAAATGAGTTTACATCCCTTTAAATAAGGGAACCAAGCATTAGGAAAGAAATCAGACTTAAACTACAACTAAAACTCCTAGAATCCGTGACTTACTATAAATAGTAAACTTACTATTTATAGACAGTCGTGATGTCTACTAGTGCGCAAGGTTTTCGGCTAAAAATAGTAAGTGTCCTATTTGGCTTCACCTAACCGTTCTCCTAATTATTCTAAGCACTTTTCATGTTGGACACAACCCCTACGCCCAACGGATGAAGAGTTATAATAAAACTAAAACTTACTATTTATAGTAAAAACGAAAATAAAATAGGAAAACGACCGTCGATCAGCGAATTTTTCACAAATCCGGGCTGCGCAACCCGGCGTAGTGGGTTGGTTGGCTAAAGTAGCTCGTTCTACCCCAAAATCATATATTTTACATCAGATAACTCATCCCGGATTGCGAGATACGTCCGATCTAAGGTCTGATAGTCCGGATCACTTCTGTCTTCGACCATGCCTTTTTTGATCCATCCTAGCCATGAAATTGTCCGCGACCCGCTCTACATCAGTCCCCTCCATTTGAAAAGAAAAAAAAACTGAGGCCATGCCTATTATATGTATCTAGAGAAAGAAAATGGAGAAAAAAGAGCAATCTATCCAACCATTTAGACCGGCATTAAAAAAATAAAAATAAAAGAAGAGGAGGCACCATACCTATCATTTATATTCGATTGAAGAAATTACCCAAAAAGAAACATCTATCCAATTATTTTGGTCGGAGAAAAAAAATTTGCACAAAAAGAGTCATCCATCCAACGATTTCAATGCGCGCCAATAAAAAAACTGGGGCCACGGAAGTTCCATATATATTGCTCATGAATGAATGTCATTGTCCTGCATAATAAAATTCACACTTAAATGAATAAGATATCTTGCAATATATAAATTGATAAGGTTATTCAATATCATTGGAGTTAGAAATTTTCAATTTTACCTGGCTAACCACGATGTTTCCTTGAGATGAGTCTTGACAAAAATGTAATAATTGCAGGTTGCTTGGGTGAATTTGTTGGTATAAGTTTATATTTGGTTGGTAGCCAGAAGTTACCAAAGGAACATTCATGAATCCACTAGGGCCACTCCCAAGTATTTTGAGTCCGGTAACATTAAAACTCTAGTAAAGTGAAAACATAACAATAGAAATTCTAATAAGCATAAGTGATATGAATGTTAAATGTAATATAGCAAGTCAACTACATTAAAACTCATGTTTACCTGATTCCCAATTGTCAAAGAGTTATGCCGAAACATGCTAACATGAGGTGGTTGGTACCCACATTGAGTGTAGCACACCACCGTATTATGACCATGTCCTACATGGGATCCACTTGGTAATTCAAAATGACTCGCCACCGTAACATGTGATCCCTAATAAAGAAAAAAAAAGAATAAGAAATTTAAATAATAATAACATATGATATAACAAGCTTTAGTAAATATGTTTTCTATAATACCTAATTGAAATGATGTAATTAGGGGATTGTAAATGTATAATGTAAAGGTTGAAATGAAAAATGGTGCATGATGTTTGGTGCTTGGGCAATTTCCCGTCTCTCTCGATTTTCTTATAATTGTATAGATTAATGTCGGGATCTTTTTCTTTAATTTATCTAGTAGATTTTTATACACCCGAGAGTTGCCCCCAACTCTAGGCTTTACTTTAATTCCACTTACGGTTTGTGAACTCAGATTATCAACAAAAGTAATCTCTTTTTCCATCAACTCATGGCATGCATGCTTATTATGTAGAGATTCAGTCGGCTGAAGGCATGCACATTTAGTATCTACACTTTCATCAATAAATTAAGCTAATCGTAGTGGAGGTTCCTTGATCCCTTTCATACATTCTATCACTACAACATGAAATTTATCTGCATATCTATCAGCCACTTTGAAAACCTCGTCATGTTCCCCTTGCCGAATTTTTAAGAAGCTTGCGAGATAAATATTGGTACCGCTTGCCTAAAGTAACATTGGGCTCAACTCGTATTCTTAAACCATTATAATCTCTAGCAACACCTATCTTTGCATCTCTTTGTCATATCTTCAAAACATAACGAGGATGAAGCAACATTATATTATAATAATCTAAAACTTTCAAAGCATGACTACATAAGATTCTCACAAACTCAAATTTCTTACAACTACATGCCGCTGAACTGTCCAATGAATCAAATCTAACAGTCCATCATTTATCTCTGTTGTTATAAATAACTTGAAACTGTGTAACTGTGCCAAAGTCACCACATTTCTAAATTGCAGTATTAAGAATTTTCTTATACTCATTTTGAAATATCTCAAATACTTCTGGGGTGTACACTTTTTCCGCTTCCTTTAACATATTTGCATCAACAAACATTAGAGTTAGGCATGTTTGACCTGATATGAACCGAACCGACGGCCTGGATCGGTCCAGATCGAATTGGGTCATTCAAATCTGAATGTTTTTCGGATCAAGTTCGGATCGTGCCCAATCCGTACCGATCCGATCCGAATGGATCCGATCCGATCCGGAGTGGATAAACCACATCCATTCACGGTGGGCCCCAACAGAGTTTACTCAGTACTACACACCAGCTATATAGTTGTTGTAGCCTGTAGGTAGGTGTCGTGCGAAGACGAGTACTAACGCTCCTCAAGCTCCGAGTTGTACAAATGGTTCAAAGGAGATTAAAGTTATATATGGGCCCCACAATAATGTATTTATTATATCTACACCGTTCATATATTTTTAGAGATAATTATAGAGCATTATCCACAAAATGAATAATATTTAAAGATCATCTGGACCACACCACAAATAGCAGCAGAGATAATGATTTTCCCCGTTAAACAATTCGTGTGGTCCACTTGATAGGTAGATTTGTCTTATTTTTCATCTCAAGCCTTAAGACGAGCTTGTCAAATAGATGGATGGTTTGGATATAACACCTACCCCATGATCAGACCCACAAAACTTGATAATATCAATATAACAACGCAAACTCAAAAGTTCACGTCAACACTCAACACAGCTACCTTTCATGATGTGCACGTCAGCACAACACTTTCGTGTTGTGCACGTCAACACAGCTACGTGCCTCGAGCTCCGAGTTATATGAACGACTCAAATGAGATCAAAATTACATGGGCCCCACAATGATGCATTTATTATATCCATGTCGTTGAATCATATCTAAAGCTCAGATGGACCACACTGAAAATAGCATCGAGGATAATGATTTTCACCATTAAAAAATTCTATTCGAATCGTATCCAACCCGATCCGACTTAGTTTCCCTGACCGAGTCAAACTCAGTTTGGGTCAGGCCAATTGTGCATCGGATCGGTTCAAGTCAGATGTCCTAAACTCAGTCCCGGATCGGATCGAGGTCGGGTTAGCATATATAGATTTCAGACCAAATCGAGTTTGACCCAATCCGATCCTACTCGGTCCGATGCCCCACTCTAACAAACATTATAGGGGTACTTTGCCTCATTCTAAAATCAGTCATGGATTCCTGGTATCGTCGATCAGCTACCACTCGTTCATATTAAGTAAAGAAACGCAAGATACTGTGTTTAGATTTCAAATATTTTTTTTAATAAACTATTCATGCTCTCACTTCATTAAGTGTTCTTCATATCAGCACAAAATATATTCCGTCCATAAAGTAAAGCCCATTTTTCTCGCACTTTAAACAAATCATGTAGCCACTTATTTTGCACTAAATCATACTTCTAAAACATAGCATTCCATGCAGTCATAAAATCTTCCTCCCTCTCACAATCATATACACACTTATTGAAATCAATTTCAAAACCTTTTGAACTTTTAAATATATGGTTAAGGTGCTTGACAATATTTTGGTAAATATGCTATATATAAACGATGATATGATTCTAGCATCTTTGAAGCTATCACATTAGCCATTGCAGCATCTTGATCTATTAAAATTGTTATTGGTTGTTTTCTAGACATCACACTTAAAAATGTTTGAAACAACCATTTGAAAGATTCAATCATTTCATCGTATAGTAAAACTGTGCCAAATATTATAATTTGCTTATGATGATTTACCCCAATAAATGAGGCAAATGGCCGCCCATAACTATTTACTCTATATGTGGTATCAAAGCAAACCACATCTCCAAAAATGCTCTAGTGCATTATTGACTTTGCATCTGCCCAGAACATATTCTTAATCTGATCATTTTCATCTACTTGTATTGCGTAAAAGAAAGATGAATCTTCTACTTGCATTTTCTGAAAGTATTCTAAAATAGCTTCTGCATCATCCTTTTCCATTATTTTCATCCGCTTTTTTCATAAGTAATTTTTATAATTAATGGATAGGAAACTCAAATTTTTCTGACCATCATATTGCTTACTTAGATAATCTGCAGTTGCTTTCGGTGTCATTCCTGAATCATCCGCCATATCAGCTTCAACTTTTTGAACGTCAGTCAAGCCTCTTTGTGATCTTAACATATGTACCTTTGATGGTGAAACAACATCATGGTTATGCAATATTTTTCATTTGCTTGAAGCTTCAAACTCATGCTTGCTTGACATTCAGTTCTTGTAATTAGACAATTAAACTTCGGTTGATTGATTTGTTTCTCTTCATATTTTCGACATTCTTTATAACCACAAAATATTCTTTGAAGTATGAACCTATCGTCTGATTTTCTTACTCAATCCTTTCGAACACTAATTCCTATATTCCCAGCATAACTATTGTAATACTCATATGCATTCTCGTCAGAAATGAACTTCATTCCTACTTTTGGTTCTTCATCAAACTTTTTATATGCATTGATTAGTACATCTTGTCATGCTTCTTGATCCTTTATTTGCTGGCTTGCTTTTTTATTATATATTTCAACATCAAATTATAACGTCTGACATTTTTGAAAAAATGATTGACTTTTAAAAGCATCATATATAATCTATTTCACTACCTACAAAAGTAAAAATCACAAAATAGAGTAAAGTTAGAATCATTTAAATGTTAACCCAAAAAAATGGAAATAATATTTTTTTAGATTTACCGAACCTTAAGTTGGTTAAATTTCAAGAGATGAATATCCATATTTATAAGGATAATGCAAATGCAAGATATCATTGTTGTGTAGGTTTTTAGATAAAGAAATAAAGGAGAATAAAAATGTCTTGACCATGGAGTGAAGTGATAGGCATGTTAATTGGTGTGCCATGGCCAGCAATGGGCCGGGCATGTAGGATTTAGCCTCTAAACTTGGCCTAAGGACTAGTGCGGGTTTTTTTTTTTTTTTTTTTTTTACAAAGAAACTGTTAGTACTGATATTTCATACAAGAAAACGGACAGGACAATATACAACTACCCCAGTAATGAGGATTGAGGGACATGGTAAACATAATGTAAGGCTGTGCTTGCATCATAAAAGCCATGGCCCACTTATTCTAAGCTTAGCATAAAGTCCCAAGACACTACCATAACAGAGCCACATGAGATTATTTCAAACATAGTTGGAGCTTCTCATTTATGGGTGCATGGGTCATAGGTGAGTTAGATCCTCATTTGCAGCCTCCATTACGGGATCCACCATTCATCTCGGACCCTTCAAAGTATCCCTTTTGAGGAGCGACCCCAACAATCATAGTTTTAGTGGTGATGGTTTCTCTAGAGAGAGAGAAATCAGGATACATCTTGCATCCTCCACAATCAGATCCGCACTTGCAGGCAGATACACATCTGCAGTTTCCACCAATGCAAGACATTTTTAATAGGAAATGAAAGAAAAATGCAGCAAATGAATAGAAGGAGAGGATAATCTTTCAAGACTATAACCAACGTTGTTAATCCGACCAGTGTGGGTTTATGATTGTTGGTGTCTGGGCCTAAGTTAGCAGTGAATTGCCCATTCCAACCATCAAGGGACCACTACAATTGGGGCTTGGCCCTACTTTCAAAAAAAAAAAAAAAAAAAACTGTAATTTCTTTGAGGTTATGTTTGGTTTCACCAACTATCATGAAATCTCATGATATTTTGAACCAATTTTGACATATTAATCGCAAAATATCCAAAATTTCATGACAGCTTGAAGACAGATTAATGGCATGAGTGATTTCATCTTTTTTTTTTTTTAAATAATAATTTATTTTATTCTTTTAGTTCCATTGCATTTTTGAATGGTTGGTGTAAAGCATGTCATCAGTCCATCACCATAGACTGAATGGAGATAACATCTCAAGATGAATATTGACACACTAATTAAGCAATTGCAATTGATATGTTATCTTTATGAACCTTTCATATTTCATAAAGATAACAGGACAACAATTTGAATGGCTTCAAGTATCCTAATGTTGCAAAATTTTGGGCATAATTCATTCACAACAAAACTTAAATATGTTGCAAATAAACTAAAAATATCAAGAAAAATATATGCACATGCAAGGTTTATCAACATAAATGGGATCCCCTCTCAGACCGAGTATACGCACAAACCTGATTTAGACGCACGACGAATGTGGGTGGGTGGTGATTAGGATGCAAGGCAGGTTTGTGTTGTCAGGAGACTGGATCAAGAGAAAGATAATGAGGATGTTATGAAGTGGGTAATGTTGATGGCAAGAAGCAGAGAGAGAGAGAGGGAGGGGGAGAGAGAGAGAGAGAGAGAGAGAGAGAGAGAGAGAGAGAGAGAGAGAGATGTTGATGGCGAGAAGCAGAGAGAACAAAAAAAAACATGAAAATGAAGTTTACTTATGCATGGCCAGGTGCGTTCACGGCCTAAATAGAAAAACATCCACTAATGGATCTCCGTTGGAAGAGCATTTATTGGAAGGAAACAACCGATTGGTATCCACCAATGCCATTTTGCCACGTTACTTCAGTAGCCTTTTAGCTATTGAAATGTTCAATATCCTATAGACGACACTATAAACCCTAATAAGACAACCCTATCAAACAAGAACGAATATTTCTTAAGGTTTGCACATAACCTCTCTGCCCTTAGGACACTACAGACCTGCCTCAAGTGGTCGAGATGCAGCTCTTTAGTGGTACTATATATGAGTATCCACTGAGAACTTCCCCATAAAGTGTCTCAAAACATGAGCCATCACATGCATAAAAGTATTGCGTGCATTTGTCAAGCCAAAAGGCATGGCCAACCACTCCTACAACCCATCATTCGTCTTGAAGGCTGTCTTCCACTCATATCTAGGGTGTATGCGTATATGGTGATACCCGCTCTTGAGGTCTATCTTTAAAAAAAGGTGGATCTGGCCATCATGTCCAGCATATCATTAAGCATCGGTATCGAAAATCGATACTTAATTGTGATCTTATTAACGAGCCTATTATATACACACATCCACCACGTACTATCTTTCTTAGGCGTTAATAGTGTTTGTACGACACATAGACTCATGCTCTGATGGATGAAACCCTTTCACAAGATCTCATTTATCTGCCTATGCAATTCTGCAAGCTCTGCAGGATTCATCCTGTAATGAGAAAGGTTCGCTAAAGTAGACCCTTAGACAAGATCAATGGCATACTGGATGTCCCGTATAGGTGGAAACTCATCCGGTAAATCCTTAGGGACGAAATCGAGTTCGGTCCGAAATCTATATAGGCTGACCCGAACTCAATCAGATCCGGGACCGAGTCTTGGACATCTAACTTGAACCAATCCGATGGACGGTTGGCCTGACCCAAACCGAGTCCGACTCGGTCAAGGAAACTGAGTCGGATTGAGTTGGGTACGATTCAGATCGAATTTTTTAACGGTGAAAATCATTATCATCGTTGCTATTTTCAGTGTGGTCCATTTGAGCTTTAGATATGATTCAACGGTATGGATATAATAAATACATCATTGTGGGGCCCATGCAATTTTGATCTCATTTGAGTCGTTCGTATAACTCGGAGCTCGAGGTGCGTAGCTGTGTTGATGTGCACAGCACGAAAGGCAGATGTGTTGAGTGTTGACATGAACTTTGAGTTTACATTGTTATATTGACGTTAGCAAGTTTTGTGGATCTAATCATGGGGTATGTGTTATATCCAAACCGTCCATCCATTTGGCAAGCTCGTCTTAATGCTTGAGACGAAAAATAAGATAGATCTAACTATCAAGTGGACCACACAAATTGTTTAATGGTGAAAATCATTATCTCTGCTGCTATTTGTGTTGTGGTCCAGATGATCTTTGGATATTATTCATTTTTTGGATAATACTCTATGATGATCTTTAAAAATATATGAACGGTGTAGATATAATAAATACATCACTGTGGGGCCCTTATAACTTTGATATCCCTTGAACCATTCGTACAACTCAGAGCTCGAGGAGCGTCAGTACTCATCTTCGCATGACACGTACCTATAGGCAACAACCATATAGCTGGTGTGTGGTACTGAGTAAACTCTATTGGGCCCCACCGTGAATGCATGTGGTTTATCCACTCCAGATCGGGTTGGATCAAATCGGTCCGGATTGACTACGATCTGAACTCGATTTGAAAAACATTCGGATTTGAATGACCCAACTCAATCCGCACCGATCTAGGCCGTCGGTTCGGATCGGGTCGGATCCATCGGATTGGGTCAAACATGCCCAACTCTAATGGTTTTTTATGTAAATATGTTAAAGGAAGCGGCAAAAGTATACACCCCATAAGTATTTGAGATATTTCAAAATGAGTATAAGAAAACTATGCAACTACAAGAAAATCGAGAGAGAGGGGAAATCTATGCAACTACAAGAAAATCGAGAGAGACGGGAAATGGCCCAAGCACCAAACATCATGCACCATTTTTCGTTTCAACTTTCACATTATATATTTACAATCCTCCAATTATATCATTTCAATTCGGTATTATAGAAAACATATTTACTAAAGCTTGTTATATCATATGTTATTATTGTTTAAATTTCTTATTCTTATTATTTTTTTCTTTACTAGGGATCACATGTTACGATGCCGAGTCCTTTTGAATTAGCAAGTGGATCCCATGTAGGACATGGTCATAATACGGTGGTGGGCTACACTCAATGCAGGTACCAACCACCTCATGTTAGTATGTTTCAACATAACCCTTCGACAATTGAGAATCAGATAAACATGAGTTTTAATGTAGTTGGCTTGCTATATTATATTTAACATTCATATCACTTATGCTTATTGAAATTTTCATTGTTATGTTTTTACTTTACCAGAGTATGAATGTTACTGGACTTAAGAGTACCTGAGAGTGGCCCTAGTTGATTCATGAATGTTCCTTTGGTAACTTCTAGCTACCAACCAAACATAAACTTATACCAACAAATTCACTCAAACAACCATCAATTATTACATTTATGTAAAGACTCATTTCAAGGAAACATCGTAGTTAGCCAAGTAAAATAAAAATTTTATTATTCCTATAATATTGAATAAACCTTATTAATTTATATATTGCAAGATATCTTATTCATTTAAGTGTGAATTTTGTTATGCAGGATAATGACATTAATTCATGAGCAATATATATAAAACTTTCGTGGCCCTAGTTTTTTATTGGCGCGCATCGAAATCGTTGGATGGATGGCTCTTTTTGTGTAGTTTTTTTCGTTGGATATATATGATAGGTGTGACTTTATTTATTTATTTTTTAACGCCTACCCGAATAATTGGATATATGTTTCTTTTTGGGTGATTTCTTTAATCGGATATAATTGATAGGCATGGTGCAACCTTTTTTATTTTATTTTATTTTTTAATGCCCATCTAAATGGTAGGATAGATTGTTTTTTTTTTTTTTTTTTTTTTTTTTCTGCATTTTCTTTCTCTAGATACATATAATAGGCGTGACCTCGGTTTTTTTTTTTTTTTTTTTTAATGCCCACCTCGAATGGTTAATATTATATATAGATAGACTAGTGTGGAAAGAATATGAATTATTATTACTATTATTTTTCAATTTTTTTCTATGTGTCAATTGTGGAATGGAAGTGAATTTTTTGTACATGTGAATTAAATGTTGAAAAATGTAGATTATTTTTATATTTGAGTGGGATGCAGTAAAGACTTTATATATATATATATATATATATATATATATATATATATATATAAAATAAGCTACCATAATATAAGTTTCCAAATGATTCTTGTAGGTGGTATCTTGATTCTCCACAGCGGCATATTTATTAAAATGCCACTGGATTGACATTGAATTTAAGGTGGATCATTTCTTGCTTTAATAGTCAAACTTTTAATCTTTTACCCTGCCTTTTTTTTTTTTAATTATTTTTTTTTCATTTTCAGGTTTATGGCAAACCTGACGGACAGTCTAATTATATTATTTGATGGGTCCACGTGTTACAATACATGGACAAACAAGTAACCATGAGCCCCTGTGGCGAGATAGTAGCCTGTCCCTAGCTCCGAACAGGCATATCGTGGGCAGGCGCACCCGGATGTATCTGTACATCCAAATTGTATATCCCTTTTCTCATTCCATTTTACGGTATAAAATAAAAAATGAGGCAGATTTGTCAAATGTATATGACTGATATTTAATGCTTTGTGCATTTGAATACAACTAAGTTTATTATTTGGTGTGGTCCACTTGAGTGTTGGATATGCTTCATTCTTGTGCTTATGCCTTAAAATAATACGAAAAAAGGGATTGACGGTTTGGATGTACAGATACATCACAGTGGGCCCGCCCACAGATCTGCCCGTTCGCGGGGGTAGTACGCAATCCGCATCCCTCAGTGACTAAGCATAAACCAGTAGTCTCTGCCAGAATAACAACATGTCCTTGAGTTTTCCTCTTCTCAGCGGCAGCAGTAGCAGCAGCAGCAGCAGAAGAGCAGCTACTTCCACATCCCACTGCCAGCGACGATGACTATAATAGGGAAGAAAAACCTCATCATCTTCTTCTCTGCCTCCGTTGCTGCTCTACTTGCCATCGTATTGCTCCCTGCCTTCAACACTCCTCGTATGTATAAAAAAGAATCTCATCCTCTTATGTTTTCTTCTATGCATGGACAGATTTTAAAATTTCCTTCCCTCTCTCCCCATCAATTACAGGGTCGCCACCTGCTGTGGCTGATTTGGTGGTCACGAATGCCGTCATATACACCAGCGATTCCTCTCACCCTTTTGCACAAGCCATGGCCATTCGAAGCGGCAGAATCCTCCATGTTGGGAATCAATCCTCCGTTCGGGTATGCTCTTCTATTTCTTCTCTTTTCCTTTTCTTTTTTTTTTTTGGAAGCCGTCTCCTTAATGAATTCCACCTGAAAGAAACTGTTTCTTTGGTTATACCTACATGAAGTGTGACAAATGTTGCCACGATTTTGAAAATATCGTGACAAATTCACTGAATGATGTTATTGCGATATTTTCAAAATATTGGCAGATTTTATGAGATCGTGATAATATCACAAAATAAGAACTTTCAAGAATTTATTTTATAAACATATATTCAAATTTTAATAAATATATTATTAATCTACAATAAATATTTTTAATTTTTGAGAAGGAAAAAACCTGAGAAAAACTTCAAAATTGGAAAATATCTTGAGAAAATTTTGGGCCAAGAAATCCCCGAGAATGAGTTTGTCAATATGCATACACACATGCATGCTCACAAAGGGGGTAGACTAGTAGTAATTATTCAGATTAGTGAAGTAATATAAACCGAGATCTTGACTTGATGCATTCAACAAAATCAAATGTTGTACGGATTGGAGCGCATACCTGGTACAATTAAACACGATGATGAAGCTTGATGGTGACGAGCCATTGCTTGAATGATTTCAAAGGTCAAGATCTACAGCACGCATCACCTCTAGCCTAACCAACTTGATTTTCTCTCTCCTCAACTCGCTATAATCCGTGAATTGAGATATGCAATGTTGAGTTGAAGAGAGGGACCAAGAGCCTTAAAATATATAGATGATCTGATTCCAACCTATAAAAGATACTAATTAATTTTGTGGCTGTCTCATCCTATTTATAAGAAAATTCAATGTAATTACGGAATGCCAAGAGTTTTTCTACTAAAAAGGAATCTCCTTAGAATTGTAAAAGACATCCTTAGAATGCGAAAGGACATCCTTGGAATATAAAAAGTCATTTTCGGAGCATGAGGAGTCATTTTTGGAATATGAAGATTGCGGTCAAGTGGGCCACTCCTTATTATATATGTTGATGCCAAAATCTGGTCAGCCCTCCCTCCTCATTGATCACCACGTATGATCCTTGGAACCTGCACTGGGAAAGTAGGCAAAGTTGACCCTGGCTAAGCCGGGGGACCCTCCGATGCCTAAGTCAGGACAAGGGAATCAGGGTCTGAGTAGAGGATAGAGGAGAGCTCGATTTTGCGTACTTGTAGACATGGTGTGATGTAGTATTTATACTTGGCTGTCGAGTGGTCCGGATCCGATAATCTCGGCACGATTAGGGGAATTCCCGGATCGTGGAGATACCCCCGCAATCTATCGATCATGTAGCGTATCCGGCGGATCATGCGTATCTGCGAGCGAGGTTATCGGCTATGTTTGGTTATGGCAGTTTCCACGTTCAGCGAGTGGGATATGCGCATCTTAACATGCGTTCGACTTGGAACGTTCAATCTGTTCGGACTGTATGCTCGGCTCGGAACGTCGTTCGCCTCGGAATGCAGGCTAGAGCAGAGTGGCTATAACGTGGAGGATCATCCGATCGGATCATAATCCGGAGTCCGACTTCAACCAAGTCGGCTGCTCGGACGGGTTGCGTCTTGAAACAGGTCGGGAGGGTCACGACTCGGCTCGGACTTGCCCTCGGATCAACGTTGTATTGTGAGCTCAGATTTTCCATAATAGAAGCCCCCTGCTCTTCGAGTTTGCTTGCCAGCTCGGAGAGTACTTAGGTAGGAAATCTCCCGCCCTCGCCGCCATGATGACGGATCTCGAATCACGCGCGTTAGCTGCCTTGGCCAACACGTGGCGACGGTTACGATCCCGAATCTCCTTCCAGCCTATGAGAAGTCTCCACGTAGGCAGGAGGAGGCGTGCGCCTGACGACTCCGAGTGCCGGGGCGTCGCTTCACCTGTCGAGGTACGCAACCCGATGTCAGAGCTGTACGATCGGTTCGTATCCCGCCAATGCAACGTCGCCAGGTGTACTCGGAGATCGGCTCGTGCCGATTCGGTTGCTGCCATTAAAGCTCGCCATCAATGTAAGAACCGTTCGCTGACTATATGAGGCGCTCCGGGCGTTGGTTAGTCATTTTGACGTCCTGATTTGCGAGAGCGCACCGGAGAGGCGATTTTCGACAAGAGGCGATTCCGGCCGAACTTGAGGTTTCTGGCAGAAAGGCGATTTCTGGCCATCATCCGGTGAGTCTCGCTCACCACTATCCTTGTTTCTTCAATGTCTTTTGATCTGGAGATGGTCTGCGAGTATGGCGACGACTCCGAGCCGGGGAGTACCGGGAGCGAAAGCGGGTCTTCCGAGGGCCCTTTTGAAGCCACTCTCCCGTACCCCCCGCCTCGGAAGTAAAAGACACTGGGTTCTAGGACAAAGCAACCCAGCAAGAAGGCTGTCTCCCGAGCACGCCGAGTCGAAACTCCTACCGCCACTGATATGCCTGCGAGCCTGCGGGCCGCAGAGGTTGTCCCTGGGGATTCTGTTATGTCAGGATCCCAAATGGAATGGATCCGTTCGGAGTTCCAGGTCCCCGACTCTGTGCAGATAAGGGCCCCTGGTCCTTTGGACGTTGCTGACGCTCCAGCTAAGGGTGAGGTGGCCATTTTTCTCTACGCGCTGCAGTGCGGTGTCCGTCTCCCACTGCATCCTTTTATCCGGAAGGTAGTAACCTATCTCGGATTGACCCCTGGACAGTTTGCTCCGAATGCATGGAGGGTGATGATTTCGGCCTACATAAGTTGGAAGCAAGTTGGGAACCCTGAGCTGACCCCAGAGGAGCTGCTGAGCCTGTACATAGTCAAGCATGATAGCAACGACCCATGGTATTATTTCGCGACTCGGGGGAGCAAGGGGTCGGGGTTGGTGATGCACCTGCCGTCTTCCAACAAGGATTGGAAGAACAAATGGTTCTGGGCGGCAGGTGATTGGGACGCCCCGACGGCTGAGCTTAGGACCTTGACAACTCGGGTTCCGACCCATTTTACAAAGCCAGGTCGGACTTCGTTTTATATCTGAGTCACTATTTTGATTTCCGCCTGTTTTAGTAGTAGTGACATTTTTTTGTTTCGCAGCTTTTGCAAAGGGGTTGCCGCTCCTAGACTCGGACCAGAGGAACCAGGTCGCGAAGGCCAGAACGCGATCTGAGTCGCTTCGCTCCTGGGCGGATCTGATAACGGCGGCCAACCTTCACTGGTCCGGGCAAATCCCAACCTCTGGCCACATCTCTGAGTAAGCTGTCTTGACCTCTTCAATAATCTTTCCTTCACTTATTTAGTAGTTGACAGTTTTCTTTCGCAAGCATGGCTGAGGCGTCCGGGGCGCGGAAGAGGAAGGCAGCTCCGAGCGCAGTGGAGCTACTCAAAGAAGCCTCCCGAGTGAAGATCATTCGGAAGAAGCCGACTCCCCCTTGTGTGGTAGAATCTTCTGCTGCACCAAATCCATCAAGTCCGGCATGGAGGCCCGTCGACATTCCCTCCGCGCTGCCTGCCCCGAAGGGCCCGAGCACTACCGCGGCTCCTCCGGTTGTGCTTCGGCCAGTGGTACGCCTTCCTCCGGGGGTTGTCCGAGTGACCGAGGCTGACACCCCGACTGCACCGAGCTCTATTGCTCGGGCTCCCTTCGACGCCGTTCCTCCTGCCCTAGTTCCCGCCGCAGCCCCCGAGCCCCCCATCGCCTTCCCTCATCCTCTGAGAGGGAGGGAGCCAACAGGGTGGCTGAAAATGTGCCTTCCCCCCCCGAGGTTGAGGGGGAAGTTCGCGCCGAGGGTCAAAACTCGGCCGGCAGTCGGGTAGGAGCCGAGGGGGCTGAGGCCTCGGCCCAAGCGGGGATGAGCGGGGGGAGGTTCGAACCCGGCTATCACATGGCGTGCCTGGCTTCGTGGGCCGCCAAACTTTTCAAGGAGGAAGACATCGCCCAGACCCTTGAGCGATTGGAGGGAAGCTTCCTGAACGACTTCGCCTCCGTATGTTACATGGTAAGTCTCCGAGAAGACCTCCTTTCTTTGATGTTGTTATGCACACTCCGTAGGTACTGATCTTTGTTTTCTGTTCAGGCCGTCCCGGTGCTGCTCTCCATTCGGCAGAGTGCGAGAGTACAAGGGGAAGGAGGCGGAGTTGGAGGCTCTCCGGGCTGAGATGGCGGCTTTAAGGTCGGAGGAGACTGGCCTCCGCCAACAGATTACGGGCGAGAGAGCCAGGGTCAGGCGACTGCAGGGAGTCGTCGTGGACTTGGAGGCCATGGAGCTACATCTGCAGGAAAAGGCAGATGATTTTAAGAAGAGCGGTGACGCAACGACTGCTGAGCTGATCCGTGCCAGGGCCCACGCGGACTCCTTGGCCGTGGAGACAGTTCGGCTTGGGGAAGCTCTGAATCGTGCCAAGGCTGAGGCGACTGAGGAGCGGACGCGAGCCGTGAATCAAGCCGTGGAGGCCCAGAGGGTGAAGGACGAGGCCTCTTTGGCCGCAGCGGTTGCTGCTGCGGTCGAAAGCTTCAAGACTTCTAAAGAGGGATGCTGAGGTCGCAACGTTCTACAATTGCGGCTTCGACGCATGCCTCGAGGTGGTTCTGGGTTTGTACCCGGACCTAGATCTCGATTCCCTCTTGCCCGACGACTTCGAAGATACCTCGGTTGACATCGTCCGCTCGGAACCAGCTCCCGACGCCCAAGTTCCTGATGCCCAAGCTCCTCCTGCCTGAAGACCCCCCTTTTTTTTCCTATCAATGTATCTATGTACTTTTGCTCCTCCGAGGGGATTTAATGAAAAATGTTCTTGTTACATTGTTGATTTTCTTGAGATGTTGAGCTGATGGTTTTAGTCCGCTGTCATTTAGTTTTTGGGGTCGATTATTCGAGCCTTCTCGGCCCAAGCCTTAGTTGGGTCCGACTCCTTAGGATACTTGGCTCGTCGCCTCTGTTTTATTGTACGCCGAGTTGAACACTTAATCGGGTGGTCGGATCGTTATTAGGCTCTTTTCCCATGAAGGGATGCCTTATCAATCTTTCGTAGGGTTAGGTTCCGATTCCTTAAGGGATCGGACCGATTATCTCGTACTTGTGCGGATAGGGCAGTCGAACAAGCATTCAAAGGTAGAATCGGTCTTTTATTAAGAGCCTTAAAGGCCAGTCGCTCGGAGGCATACATTACATCATGAGCCTTAAAGGCTATTTCCTCACGGGTAGTAGATCTTTAAGTGCTCGGCGTTCCAAGGATGAGGGAGATGACGGCCTTCGAGGTCTTCCAGGTGGTACGAGCCCGGTTTGGCAGATCTGACCACACGATATGGACCTTCCCAATTGGGTCTGAGTGCTCCTGCCCTTGGCTCGGCCGTGTTCTGGAAAACCCGTCGGAGGACTAAGTCTCCTGGTCGGAAGCGCCTAACTTTAACTTTGGAATTGTAGAAGCGCGCTACCTGCTGGTGCCGAGCCGCTGTTCGGAGCTTAAAAACTTCTCGGAGTTCTTCGAGTAGATCCAGACTAAGCCGCTATCTGCTCGGAGTTTTGACTTTCTTCGAAACCCCTGACCCGCGCTGTAGGGAGTCCGATTTCTACCGGCACCATTGCCTCCAAGCCGTAGGATAACGAAAATAGGGTTTCGCCAGTCGAAGTCTGGACTGTAGTCCTGTAGGCCCAGAGAACGAAGGGGAGCTCTTCGGCCCAATTTCCTTTTGCTTTTTCCAGCTTCGTCTTGAGATGATGCTTGATGATTTTGTTGACCGCCTCTACTTATCCGTTCGATTGCGGGTGCCGAGGCGATGAGTAAGCGTTCACGATGCCGAGCCCTCGACACATGCTACGGAACTTGTCATTATCGAATTGGCGACCGTTATCAGAAACGATGGTCCTCGGAATCCCGAACCGGCATATGAAATTTTTCCACACAAAGTCGATCACCTTTTGTTCGGTGATCTTTGCAACTGACTCAGCCTCGGCCCACTTGGTGAAATAGTCGACCGCGACTATAGCAAACTTGACTTGTCCCTTCCTAGTGGGCAAGGGACCGATGATGTCGATTTCCCATTGAGCGAACGACCATGGCCCACTCATGGGGGTCATTTCTTCTGCCGGTTGTCTCGGCACAGCAGTAAAATGCTGACACTTGTCACACTTTCGGACAAAATCCTTAGAGTCTTGCTTGAGAGTTGACCAGAAATACCCTTGACGAAGTATCTTCATGGCCAAGGCACGACTGCCCGAGTGATTTCCGCAGATTCTCTCGTGAATCTCCCGAATCACGTAATCGGCTTCATCCGGTCGGAGACATCTAAGGTAAGGCTGAGAATGCCCCTTCTTGTACAATACTCCGTCCAATATGGCATACTGGGCCGCTCGGACCCTAAGTCGCTTCGCCTCAAGCTTATCCGAGGGGGTTTCGCCGGTTGATAGATAATTGAAAATGGGGTCCATCCAACTGGGGATGGACTGGACGGTGGTGACCTCCTCCGACTGGCCGATGCTTGGGTGCTCAATGAACTCGACCGGAACAAAACGTGGGATCTTTCCCTCAGAGGCCGAGGCGAGCCTTGCTAAGGCGTCGGCCCATGAATTCTCGGCTCTGGGGATTTGCCGGACGGTGCAGCTCCAGAATTTCTCGATCAATTTCCTCGCCTCTTCGAGGTAGGTGATCATTCTGACTTCCTTAGCTTCGTACTCTGAGGAGATATGGTTCACCACCAATTGTGAGTCGCTGCGGACTTGCAGGGTCTGAACACCCAGGCTCGCTGCAAGCCTGAGCCCAGCCAGCAGCGCTTCGTACTCGGCCTCATTGTTTGAAGCTTTGAACCCGAGCCTGATGGCGTATTGAATCGTCGTTGAATCAGGCGCCACCAGGACGACACCGGCTCCTGCTCCTTTAATGTTGGAGGATCCATCAACATAAAGGACCCACCCTGGATCTGATGCGGGCTCTTGATTGCTCAGCGGGGCAGGTGGTGTCATCTCGATTTCCTTCTTGGCTTGCTCTTCGTCCGGAGTCGTAAACTCAGCGATGAAGTCGGCTACGGCTTGTCTCTTGAGTGCCGTCCTGGGCCGGAACTGAATGTCAAACTCTCCGAGCTCTACAGCCCATTTGGTCATCCGACCTGACACTTTGGGTCTCTGGAGGATCTGCCTCAGAGGGGAGTCCGTTAGCACAATTATGGAATGGGCCTGAAAGTACGGCCGTAGTCTTCTGGCTGAGACGACAAGGCAGAGCTCCAATTTTTCTAAGGACTGGTGCCTCGTTTCTGCTGGTACCATGGCTTTGCTTACATAGTAAACGGGATACTGCTTGGTTTCGATTTCTCGGATCAGAGCCGAGCTGACGGCTGAGGTCGAAACGGCGAGGTAGAGGAACAAGGGCTCTCCTTCTTCCGGCTTGGACAAGAGAGGCGGCGATCCCAAGTACTGTTTCAACTGCTGGAAGGCTTGCTCGCACTCCGGCGTCCATTCCGCCCTCTTGTGGCCTTTCAGCTGCTAGAAGAAAGGAAGGCATTTGTCTGTAGCCCTAGATATGAAACGTCCGAGGGCTGCGACTCTTCCCGTGAGACACTCTATTTCCTTGAGAGTCGGAGGCGAGTTCATGTCCAGGAGGGCTTTGATCTTGTCTGGGTTCGCCTCGATACCCCGCTGGCTGACTTGAAAGCCCAGGAATTTCCCTAACTCAACCCCGAACACGCACTTGGCGGGGTTAAGCTTCATCTGGTATTCACGGAGGACGTTGAATGTTTCTTCGAGATTAACAAGGTGGTCGGAGATTTTGATACTCTTCACCAGCATGTCGTCCACATACACCTCCATGGTGTGTCCGATCTGTTTGGCGAACATCTGATTCACTAGTCTCTGATACGTTGCCCCATCATTTTTCAGGCCAAATGGCATGACCCGGTAACAGTAGAGTCCCCTGTCCGTGACAAAGGTGGTCTTCTGCCTATCTGGGGGATGCATGGCGATCTGATTGTACCCGGAGTAGGCGTCCAGAAACGAGAGTAACTCGTGTCCTGCCGTGCTGTCCACCAGTTGGTCGATCCGAGGTAGCGGGAAGCTGTCTTTGGGACACGCCTTATTCAGATCGGAGTAGTCTACGCAGACCCGCCACTTCCCGTTTGACTTCCTGACGAGCACGACATTTGCTATCCAGTCAGGGTAGTATACTTCTTCTATGAAGCTCGCATCGAGCAGGACAGAGACCTCCTCGGCAATGGCTTCATATCGTTCGGCATCGAACGACCTTCTTTTTGGCTTAACCGGCCGGTGGTCTGGGTCCACGTTCAGCCTGTGGACTTGCACATCGGGTGAGATCCCCGGCATATCTGCATGTGACCATGCGAAGATGTCCCGGTGTTGTCTCAAGAAGGCCATTAACTTGTTCCTCCGCTCGGGATTCAGTGATCATCCGAGCTGAACAGTTTTGCTCGGATCTGATTCATCGAGCGGCATTCTTGTCAGATCTTCGACTGAGGAACTTTCTGCCGATCCTTGAGGGTCCAAGGCGTCCACTACGAGCGTTTGTTTGGCGGCCCCTTTCCTTACGGCTATTGCATAACATCTCCGGGCCTCGCGTTGGTCGCCTCGGAGATAACCGATCCCACCTTCGGCTGGGAACTTTATCATCAGATGATAAGTTGAGACGACTGCCCTCATTGCATTGAGGGAGGCTCGGCCCAGAATTACGTTGTGGACTGATGGAACATTGACAACTAAAAAGTCAATCAAAAACGTGACTTGATGTTGCCCTTCTCCCGCCGTCACTGGGAGGGAGATGGCTCCTTCGGAGATGACTCTCTCTTCGGCAAAGCCATGCAAGGGAGTCTTCACGGGTCGAAGCTTGGACCGTGGAATTTCCATCTTCTTAAACGCCTCGGAATACATTACGTCAGCTAAACTCCCGGTGTCGACCAAGATGCGGTACACCTTGTGATTGACTATGGTCATAGTGACCACTAGCGCATCGTCGTGCGGATGCTGGATCCCGCGTGTATCATCTTCTGTGAAGGTCAGGCTGCACGGAGCAACACGGAGTTCCTTGCTGGGACGTTTCGTCAGGTGAATGTGGTGTTCTGACTCGGAGCTCCGAGAATGGGCTTTTCGTGCCCTGTTCGAATCCCCTCCCCCAGCTGAGCCTCCGAAGATGGTGCGAATTTCAGCGGGCTCCTCTGGGGGGTTGTTCGACTGCTCTTGCAGCCGTTCTTCTCTCCGAGCGGATTTCTCCTTTTTGGCGTAACGGCGTAGATGTCCTTTGCGGATGAGGGACTCAATCTCATCCTTCAGATCTACGCAATCGTTCGTGTTATGATCGTGGTCCCGGTGGAAACGACAGTATTTCCGTTTGTCCCGATGCTCGGGATCAGCTCTCATACAGACTGGCCAATTGAGCAGTCTGTCTCCTCGGATGTCTAGCAGGATCTGCTCGGCGGATGTATTGAGTGGAGTGTAGGAACGGAATTTTCCTTCCGGCCTACGGATCGGACGACGATCGCGAGAAGCGCGGTCATCCATTCCTTTGCTAGCCTGCTGGGAGTCTTCGTTCCGGAGTCTCTTCCCCTTGTTCGTCGAGTCAGACGGCTGCGTGCCCTTTAGGGCGTTGGTGAACTCCTCTGCGTTAGTGTACTTCTGAGCTTTCGCCATGAAGTTCGCTAGCGTCTTCGGTGGATTCTTTAAGATGGAGAAGGCAAACTTTCCTTCTTTCAATCCGCTCAGAATGGCGGCGAGGGCCATCTTATCATCATAGTCCTCGACATGCAATGCTTCTTCGTTGAAGCGGGCGATGTAATCCTTCAACGACTCCTTAGGGGTCTGCTTAATGGTAAGCAGGTGAGTGTTGGGCTTTCGACTTCTCTTATCGCTTATGAACTGCGTAAGGAATAGTCAGCTCAGTTCCGCGAATGAACCCACGGAACCAGGCTTCAGCTGGCGATACCAGATCCGAGCGGACCCTGTGAGGGTGATAGAGAACCCCCTACACATCATTGCATCCGTTGCTGTTTGGATCTGCATCCAGGATCGATAGGACTCCAAGTGTTCGGATGGGTCCCCAGATTCCGAATACTGGATGATGGGAGGCATCCGAAACCTCTGCGGCATCACTTCAGCCATGATGGCCTAGTTGAAGGGAGGCTCGGTCTCTTCCATCATCGCCTGGATTGTGGTCAGAACTGTCGATTGCTCTTGCTTTTTTTCCAATATCAGGAACTTATCCTTCAGTTCCGCAAAGCGCGCTTCCCAGGGATCCTTGTTTTCAGCGACGATCTTTGGGGTATGTTCAGCCTCCGATATTCTCCCTTCTCTCCCCGTTCTAACTGATGACGGAGGTCCGTGGGTGGCAGGGCGGATGTGGCTGAGTGGACGGTTGTCGGAGCCCGAGCAGGCTCGTTCCGTGCGGATACCTCGCCTCGTGCCGCAGGAAGATTTTGACCAGACTGCGGTACCCCTGAACGTTGGGGAACTTCGGGCCTCACACTCCTCGGCATGGAGCGAGTTTCCACAAACAGCCCCACTGGCTCGAGAACAGGTTGTTCTTGAGCCGGGCCTAGTTCCGGCTCCCGCTGCTGTTTCATCTGGTTTATCTCGTCACGCAGGGCCTGAAACTCATTCTGCATGGCGCGGTACTTGTTCGACTGGTTACGCGAACGCTGAGAAGGCCTGGACCGGACTCGGCATGAAGCAGTGATGACGACCGAGTCTGCTCATTAGGTTGCGGTTGCACTGCTGTAGCTTTCTTCTTCCTCGCCATTGCTTAGGGGAAATGAGAACCTGACTTCTAGTTTCAGGTTCACACAGACGGCGCCCAAAAATGTTGATGCCAAAATCTGGTCAGCCCTCCCTCCTCGTCGATCACCACGTATGATCCCTGGAACCTGCACTGGGAAAGCAGGCAAAGGTGACTCTGGCTAAGCCGGGGGACCCTCCGATGCCTAAGTCAGGACAAGGGAATCAGGGTCTGAGTAGAGGGTAGAGGAGAGGTCGATTTTGCGTACCTGTAGACATGGTGTGATGTAGTATTTATACTTGGCTGTCGAGTGGTCCGGATCCGATAATCTCGGCACGATCAGGGGGATTCTCGGATCGTGGAGATACCCCCCGCAATCTATCGATCATGTAGCGTATCCGGCGGATCATGCGTATCTGCGAGCGAGGTTATCAGCCATGTTTGGTTATGGCAGTTTCCACGTTCAGCGAGTGGGATATGCGCATCTTAACATGCGTTCGACTTGGAACGTTCGATCTGTTCGGACTGTATGCTCGGCTCGGAACGTCGTTCGCCTCGGAATGCAGGCTAGAGCAGAGCGGCTATAACGTGGAGGATCATCCGATCGGACCATAATCCGGAGTCCGACCTCAACCAAGTCGGCTGCTCGGACGGGTTGCGTCTTGAAACAGGTCGGGAGGGTCACGACTCGGCTCGGACTTGCCCTCGGAGCAGCGTTGTATCGTGAGCTCAGATTTCCCATAACAATATATATAGTCCAACATTCTACCACTTGGCCTATATGATCATAGTGTGAAGACTTCTGTGATATATTTTTAAAGTTTTGAAAACATTAATTTTGTAAAACACTCTTCTTGGATTCATACATTTAAAAAATACATTTCTTGTGACGTGACACTTAAAAAAAAATTTCTTATCCATTGAACTTTCTAATCAAACATTATATATTGATTAAAAAAAACTACTAATGTGAATCGTGGCGGTCATACGTCATTTAATGACATGTATTACAACATCAACAACTACATCTAACCTGGTGCTTAATGAGGAAACTAATAGCCTAAGTGTTAGGCCGGTTCAACATAATGGTCCAAAAGTTATATCTTACTTATACCCATTTGAATGTATATACACAAAGATCAATAAAATATTAGATTGGAAATGTGATCACATGTAGGTAGGGTCTATTACATAAGATTAATGACCAAAGTATATCATATTCTAATTAGGCCTATTTAAGCTACATAGCCTTTTAAGTGCTTGGCGGTAAGCCATTGGTCATTAGATCTGCAATTATCTGGTTTGACCTTATATGTTCAATAGACATTAGATGATTTTGAACACTTACCTTGACAAATTATATTTAACGCTACTATGCTTCCTCGACCAGAATGCTTGTCATTTTTGGAGTAAGATACTGCTATGGAATTGTTACAATAAATTCCTAGCGGCTTCGAAATGGAGTTGACAACCCAAAGACTTGAGATGAAGTTCTACAACCATATTGCATGGGTAGTGGTCTCAAAGCATGCCATAAACTCTGCTTCCATCATAGAAGTATAGACACAAGTCTGCATTACACTTTTCCACAAATGGATCTGTCATCAACAAAAAAGACAATCATATGTCGACGTTTTGCTTTTTACTCACACCCACACACACCACATGGGTAGTCCAACCCTTGACCTTAGTGTTGAAATTCATAGAAGCGCACTCCGTTGAAATCACCTCCAATGCACCATGGGATATCCCATCGCTGCCAAATTGACGAGCGCTCATCCCAAATCTAGTCATGTAGAGAGGAGTAAGGACCATAAACCGTTGTGAAAATCCAATAAAAAAATCCTCAGTGCAACCCTGAAGAACAACAGAGAAATAAAAGGAACCAGGAAAACTATCCACCATCCTCTAAACATTTGTATTCTAAGCGATAAGAATTCCGCCCACAGATCCACTAACATCCAGAGTTGCTCAGTCAGAGTTCTGAACACCCCAAATTGACTTTAGCGTACTTCTGTCGAAAGATTGGAGCTTCGTCTCTTGTAAAGCAATAACATCTGCCTTCGGTTTCTTGCATTGCCTCTTAATCTGGGCTCTCTTAAGATTTTAGCCCAATCCTCTATCATTGAATACCTACTCTTCCCGTTCCTCACCCTTTTACTATTTTGCTTGAGTTGCTTGCTGAGTCATAATTGATCGAACATTCCAAACTGAGTAACTCTCTCCAGCCCCTGGGAGATTTTCTGGCTTTCAAAAGATGTTCTTCATGAATCCTTTGAGCCCCTTTACTCTTTGCAAAATAAAGAAAATCATACACATCTTCCTCCCTGACACCTAAGACATACCCACCATTCCTCCGAATCTCTCGAGAATATCCTTAGACCAATTGAGTTGAGCCTCAGAAAGACTGATGTCACTGGGAATGTTGGGATGAGAAGACAATGAATCAACTACCATTGTTGGAGAGATCACGATGGAGTCATTTGAACCCGTCGTGACACACAACGGATTAACGACTAAAGCATCCTCCAATATGTTTCTCTGAGGATACATTGCTTCCATTGTTAAAGTCTCTTCATTTAGGCCTTCTACCATATCATCGAGGATCAATTAACTATTGGTTGGTATTTGTTTGCTCTGAATATGGATCCTCTTCAGAGTCGGATTCATCAGATTGGGTGGAATATGCTTCTTTGATTTGGGTTGCATCTATCTTCGAAATCAGGTTACTTTTGTCAAAAGGGAGAATCAAAAGTTCTTGTCGCAAGCACGAAGTATTATCTACCTTCAGAGCGTTCGAATAGTCGATAAGGGGTGTAACAACTTGATTAAGAAGGTTGGAAGGGCCCCATGTGCGAGTTTTAATCGCACACATCAGAAATGAGGAAGCTTCTGCACTGGGGAAACACACATGAGTGTGGGCGATTTCGCTGAGTTATAGCGATGAGGACTCACACATGTTGAAAGAAACAGTGCCTCTAGTTGCCTCGGTGTGGAAGTTAGGTTCGGATGAGCTCCAAACCACCTTTTTTTTGGTGTGGGATAAGATAAATCCCACCATGTCTCCCAAGCCTCGTGTCCAAGATGCTTGCATTCGACAACAGAATTCAAGCCTGCTGCCTGAACCTGATTTAATATATATGAGCCTTCCTAAGGCTGTTGCGTGGGGATAGAGCATGAGAACTTCTCTCGTAGTCCATTGAGCCTTTTGTAATGAGATCTTATCCGTCTAATGCTCACTTTCCACCATCCTACTAATGAGGTTTTGACAAGCTGCTTGCGGATGAGTAGTTGTAGAGGAGCATGGAATAAGTGCACTTTCGTCTGCATCTTGCCAAAAATGCATAGCCGCCAAAGAGTTTTTAGTCTCCCTTCTCCTCCAAATTTCCCCCACTGCCGCGGAACTCCCCAAAAAGATTCACGTTGAACCTTCAAGTTCAGTTCCTTGTCTTTGGTTATCACTCTAATGGTGTCTGGGTCGGTGATGCTCTTCTTCTTCTTCACACGCAGTCGAAATACATCAATCTCTTCTCCCCCTTCTGTCGCTGGGTCAATAGCAAGAAGCTCACCAGAACACGAATCAATTTCCAGGAACATGTCTTTGAACAAAAGTTCCATCGTGACTTCCCAAACTAAAAACCAGAACTCCTCCCTCCCGAAATGGGTCTTTTCTGACCATCTCATGAGGCTTCTGATAGGACCCTTAAGAGATGGAGTGCCTGTCATAAGAACTTTATGAAGAGGCTCTTCCGTGTTAAAATGAATCCATAGCTCGTTTTCACCGATAGGCCTCACTGAAAAGCTTGAGTAGGAGATGTCGCATTCTTGAATCCAACGATGAACTTCAAAAAGGGTCACACTGGGGATTGTCTCTATGAGAAGGGGCCATTGTAGTTTGACGAGTGCATTGTTGATAACCTCCGGTCTCACATTGACAATTGGTCCTTCAGAAGAAGCTTGGGACCACACCCACTCAGAGGGTTTTGTTTTCTTTGACACCACTTTCCAACGTTCTACGTCCTTTAAACGATGAATGCCTTCCTTGTTTGGCTGAGATTTACTGGTTAGATTGGTATTTTGCAAGTTCCCTACCTACTCCCCTTTAGTCAAAGAGCTTTTGCACAACCTATTGCTTTCACGCTCTTTGTTTTTCACATTTGGCCTAAATCGAGCGCTCCGAACTCGAAGCTTCTTGCTCTCGAAACTTTCTCTATCGAGCAACTTGATCGCGCATTCGATCTCCCCTTTCGAGCTCATACTAACAAAGGCAAAACCTCTGTAGCGAGATGTCACGCGGTCCCGTGGAATGTAGACTTCCATGATGATGCTTGCTTTCCCGAAAACTCTTGAAAAGTTGATTGAGAGCCATCCCTCCAGGAAGCCATCCACATATAGCGGAGGGTATTTCGGGAGCTTGGAAGTGTGAGAAGTTTTCTTCCCAGAGGATGTCAACTTCCGACGAATATCTTGCCAGCTTCTCTCTTCTCTGTCACCTTGTTCTTCCCATGTCGCTGCATCCCTTTACCTTCACGATTTGAACCTTGTCCTTTGTTTGCCCCCGTGATGGATTTCCACTTATCTTGTTTTTCTCTCCACTCATTTTTCTCCACAATCATTAACTAATGCATTCAACAAAACCAAATGTTGTACAACTTAAAGGGTGCATCTTGGACCATTGAACCAGATGATGAAGCTTGATGTTGATGAGCTACTGCTTGAATGATTTTAATGGTTAAGATCTTCACCACGCAACCCCTCTAGCTTGATCAACAACAGAGATAAACTGGGTTTGATCTCTCTCCTCAACTTGTTATGATGCATGAATGGAGATGTGTGTATTTCATTGCAATGTTGAGTTGGAGAGAGGGATCAAGAGTACTAGAATATATAGATCATTTGGTTCCAACCCATCAAAGGAACCAATTAATTATGTGATTCTTTGTATCCTCCAATTAATTAGAAAATTCAATGTAATTATGGAATTCCAAGAGTTTTTCTACTAAAAAAGGTATCTCTTTGGAATTGGAAAAGTCACCTCATTGGAGTAGGAAAAAACATCTTCGGCATGTGAAAGGACGTCCTTAGAATGTGAAGAGTCATCTTCATTCTCGGAATGTAAACTCATCTTTGGAATATGAGGCATATTTGGAGTGGTCATGTAAGCTACTCCTCACACACGCGTGTGTGGGTGGGTGGGAAAGGGTGGCCTATATATATAAACTACCGTTAGAAATTAGCGCTTCACTTGCTTGGCCATATATATATATATATATATATATATATATATATATATATATATATATATATATCAGGCGAGTAGTATTTGGCCAATTTTACCCCTATAATTAATTGTGGGGAGGGGCGTCAATAAGTAGATTTTGGTTTGGTTGGCACTTCAACTGTGGGGTATTTTTTTCTTTTCAAATCATTGATGAGAGTAGCTCGCTTTCACTTCTCTTCCTCTTTGCATCTAGTCCACCATAAGTGTGGTATGAGGGAGATCGTGCAATAAGGCTCTATGGGGCCCACCACGATGACTATATAACATGTAAATGTAATTCTTTTGTGTCGGCTCATGTCAGGACGTCAACCCAAAAAAGAGATTCATCTAGAGCTCTAGTGGGCCTTAACCCTAGAAAAAAGTGGGCATTGTTCACCTACCCGTTTAAACCCTTCTCTCTCTCTCTCTTTCTCTCTCTCTCTCTCTCTCTCTCTCTCTCTCTTTGTGTAGCTTGCGCTGCGTGTAGCCACGTCCTTAAGTCCATCTCTCCGTTTTTCTCTCACCTACCCTCTCCATGTGCCATACCCTATTTTTTAATTATCTTATCAAGAGGGATTATAGGATCCTCTACCCAAATATTATGCAAATTATAGTTTACTTAGGTTTTTCTCTATTTTGTTTTGGTTTCTAATTTTGTTTTGTTTTGGTTCTGCTTGTTTTCTTTGTTGCCTTCGGCGTTTTTCAATAAATTTTGCAGTCTTTTAAAAAAAAAAAGAAAAAGAAAAAAAAGAACGAAAAGAAAAGATCAACTACTTACTAGCAAACTCATCTGTTTGATTATTAGTCATTTTGACATTGCATATGTAGTTAGTGTAGTAAGTTTATTCATGCATGCTCCCCATCAGAATGACTTGGCAGCTTATCGTATTTTAAAGTATATCAAAGGTTCACCTGCGTAGGGAATTCTTTATTCTCCACATTCATCTTCATGTTGAGGCCCATGTGATGAAAACTGCGCTGGCTCTCCCTTTGTAGCCAATCTACTCCTAGTTATTGCACCTTGGTTGGTGGGAATCTAGTGAAATGGAAGAGCAAAAAGCAATATGTTGTGGCTTGTTCAAGTACTGAAGCAGAGTATCGGGCGATGGCTCCTAGTGTATGCGAGCTACTTTGGCTGAAGATCTTTTTGATTGGAATCATTGAATTAAGTCTCCATCTTTCTTCTCCCATGATTAATGTTTAGAGTGTCAATATCGTTACATGTATTAATGACCGGGGATGTAGAAACATGTATTGGTTTTGCTGATATTCGAAAAAGTATCGCCATCCAAGGGAAACATTTGGAAAAAGGTGGATTTTTCAATGAAAATTCAGGAGATGTTAAAACACACATGTTTACACATGTAGCAAACAAAATATTGGAATATATTCTCAGTTTCCATTTTACAGGGGCCTAACGATGTGTTGTTGAAAAAATCACTATAAAATAAATATAAAAATTCCAAGTAAATCAATAAATTGGCCAACACTCATTAATATTTAAAATTTCCACATTAATTAACGGTGAAGAACACTTATTTATAATATAAAAAAATATTAGGATTTCCCCAATTTCCCCTAATTTTCACTTAAATTTAAATTTTCACTACAACTCCATGTTAATGTATGAGAATCATGCATAAACATGGATTCACATTGTAATCCATGCTAACATTTAGAAAAAAAAAGAACGAAGTTTCTATGGATTTTTCGTTATCTTTGAGTTCTAGCTCGTCTTCATTTCAAGTCAAGATTTCTCCTCAAATCCAAAGTTTGACTCAATAAAAACCAAGAATGATCAAAATCACCAAAAGAACAAAATAGAAAACCCAAAAAATGAAGATTTTTTTTGAGTTTTTGGAAAATTTCCTAATTTGTTTTGTCAATTTTCACATATTTACAGATCTTTCTCTAGTATTTGGGATATTATTGCTAGTATCAGGGATATTATGGATGGGCGTCAACGTAAATTACATCCGAATTGATGAAATCAACAACAAAATAGTTCTCAAATGAAATGAATCGAATAACGTATTCAACAAACATTAAATTAGATAGTTTCAAATTAGCCAAAACAAAAAAATAAAATAAAACGAAACATTAAATTGTATATAACAGATTCATTGAAGCTATCGTAACTCTAATGGAGAGGAAACATGTTGGATCACTCACCTGTAACTCGGTAATGTTGATTCTAATATATTACCCGAATTCGAATGAATTAAAAATCCGTAATACAACATATAAGTAAAATCATTTTGCCGATTATATTAATTCATATGGTGGGGCCCCACCTTTGATTGATCAGTTCTATATTTGGGGTCCATACATTGTCCAATTGGATTCCTCCAAATCCAACCCTGAACACAGGATTTGTGATCACCCCAACCTAATGTAGGACCCACTAGATCAAATCAAAGTCATCATCCATCATCTTGCGAAATTTAAATTGTCTGGACATGCATAATATATTTGAATTTATAAGTATAATTGATTAATTAATCCAGATTTTCAATTTTGGATTCGAACAGATCTGATCTGTAATTTATCGATCGGATCAACCGCATTGTCGATCAAATTGAATGTCGAATGTCGAATCGACGGTCTCTGGACTCAATTCGGTTTTGATGAACCGAATTACAAATTGAGGAATTTTCTACATCTTGATTTTAGAACCCAATTATATATGTTGGTTAGATCCAAACCAACCATTGGCCCTCTCATGATTGATTAAGAAAGGTCCATTTATCAACTCGATATGAAACCTTCATGGCCCACATAATTCAGGATTACATGATTTATCTAGGATTTTCATTTGATCGGTGTGGCCCATCTGATGGTCGGATCAATATGATATTTGGGGTCCCGGCATAGTTCGACCTTGACGATCAAATGATCCGTGTGGATCTATTCCCACACATCAAGGTGGCTCAACTCAATTCCCTACGCCAATTCACAAAAGAAATTGCGCAGAGGTTTGTGTGTCTTCACATAATATACTGAATACATCAATGCAATGAACGTACGGTTGATCCGAACTGTTCATTACGTTGATTAGGTGGGAATAATCTAAATTACCAAAAATAAAAGAACACCCAGATCATTCTCCACCTGTACTGTCCATCTAATGATCAGATTGGTCCATTCCTTGAGGTTCCTGTCTTTTCCAACCTCTGAAAGTAGATAGACTGCACGGATCAAATCATCCACATATGCATGGCTAGGACAAATTCCCTACGTAGAAAGCTAAAACCCACTGTGTAGATATTTGAATCTTCTTGCATATGTCACATATACATAGATGATGGACGAACGACTAATTCAAGCCATCCATCACTAAGATCTGAGACAATACAACAATTAACTAAAAAACATCAAAGGTACCAACTTAGATCGAGAGCCTTCTTCCTGTGCTCTCTCTGCTTTTCTCTTGGGTTTCCTCTGGTTCTCTTTTGGTAGAGGTCTGGAGGAATCCTCCATCTTTAGAAGAGATTTGGAGCAATCCAAATTCCTCTCCTTGAGAAGAGGAATACTCCACAAGATAGGGAAGAGAGATTACAACCAATCCTACTCTCTCTACTCTTGTTTAAAAAATTGAATTTAGAATTTGAAAAAAATTGGGTTGTTACAACATGTTTATTCTATTGATGTATTCTTGCGAAGCATTATATATTAATGGGTGTGTTTGTTTAGTTAAGAGGGATTAATGCAAGTGTTTTATTTCTCTAAAATGTCTTCTCTTCGTTTCCTTCTTCACTTGTTCCTCTTCACTCTCATTCTCCATCTCTCTCCTCTCTCTCTCTATCTTATCTCTCTTCTTTCTACTCTTTCTACTTTGATCGAGTTTTAAAGTCAACTTGACTCGATGGACCTTAAAGTCAAGTTTGAGTTCCTGAGTTTTTGAATTATGGTGCGTGGTTTTTACTTTGTTAAGCTGCTCTTGAAAGTCTAAGATTGATTGATTTAAAGCAAGGCTTGTATACAATAATTATAATGGTTTTTTTTTTTTTTTTTTTAATGATTTTATATGATGAGGAGGGCTGAGTCAGTCTCCTTATAGCTAGACGACCATTACATGGGGCCCACTTTGTTAGACGACCATTATATGGGGCCCACTTGGCCCAATTCACATTCGTAGCCATGTTGAAGACCCCACGTGCATGTTCGTGAATCATTAAAGATCCCACATTGGGAAGATGCATGTGGGTTGCATATAGGAGCTTGATGGACACATAGAATCGTTGGATCGAATGAACATGATGATTGGACTGTTGGATTTCGACCATAGACCATTCTGGTGGTTGGATCATCATTATTAGACATCTTAGTTGTGGACTCTCGTGGGCCACGAAATTGTTTAGTTTAGTTTGTTTACATGTTTTGTTATTTTTGGTACAACTCATATTTGTGTTGAGATTAGAGAGTTAAGAACAAATTTTAATTCATTAAGTGTCTTTATATTGAGAATCTTATCAGAGTGTGCCTTTTTGTAAAAGGTCTTTTTTGAAACTATAAAGGGTTGGACGTTCCCACCCTAGCCAATGTGCATGTTATGAATGAAAGAGATTTCTCTCCTTTCGTTTTGAGATTGAGCAAAAAAATTTCATCCTGTGATTGCATTGGTGGTGCGAAACTACGGGGAGCGATTCTGTAATTATCTTTTCTAGTTTTCTCTCTTCTCAACAAGGTATCATCTTCTTCTTTTCATATCTTTTTTTCCCCTTCTTCTTCTTTGAACCTTCATTCTTCTTCTTTCTATAATACCTAACCCATCCAAACCTAGTTCTCAAAACCCTAAATCCCTAAAACCTTAACCCTAAATCTCTAAAACTCTAATCCTAATCTCCCCAAAATCCTAACCCTAAAATTCCCAAATTCCAAAATCTTTTGTCCACATCATAAATACCGAATTCCCTCAACTAAAACCCATATTCCCAATTCTAGAAACCCTAAATCCTAAATCCCTTAAACCCAAAATCTGAAATCCTAATCCGACATCTCCCAAAGGCGAAAACCTCAACCTTAATGTTCCAACCCCTAATTCCTCTAAGCCTAGATACCCCAAACTCATTTCCCACATTCCCTAGCCTTTAAGTAGCCCTAACACATCAAAACTCTTACAAGGCATGATTTCCACTGAATTCAGATTTATCCCTATGTTAGGATGGGGGTTCTATCTCCCATAGGTCCTGGTTAATCAGTAATTTACGAGATTCACATTGCAGGACTGTCGTAGGCTTAACTTTGGACATGACATGAATCTGAAATTTCTGAATTTATGGTAAATTAGCTTTATTTTGTCGTTCTATTCCTCTAGTTAATCTGTCTTTTAATTTCATGGTATCATATTAGGTTAGATCATTCCATCCTGCATCATTACACTTTTAGCCCTATGCCATCATGTCACCCCTATATAGTGTGCGCAACTGTATAACGGATGACAGCAACTACTATGCTACTTTAGCAGATTCTAAAATGTGTTTCCTGTAAAGGAAAGTTAGCACTGACTTTTAACTACTATATTACTTTTGTAGCTTCTAAAATGTCCCATGAAGGAAAGTTGGCACTGATGTTTAACATGCAATATATCTTACATGCTACTAAATCGTATCGTTATGATTTATCTATAAAAGGGCATCATTTAGATTTTCAAACTGCTCTATACATCATTCATTGCTCTCATGTTGTAACCAATCTCTCATATTCCATGCCAATTTTGAAATTCTGTTACTGGTTGTAGGGGTTCTTTCATCTCATGCATTCTTTATGTTAATGCAGGAATTAATAGGTCATGGAACTCGAGAGTTGAATCTTGAAGGGAAAATTGTTGTTCCCGGATTTATTGACTCTCATGTGCACATGATTTTTGGAGGTTTGCAGGTTGTATGATTATGCCATCCTTTGTGTTAATGTTGCTCCAAATATATTTGTTTTTATTATATTGGTTGATTATGGTTTTTAAGCTGCAGTATACATTTGCATTAGTTACATTATGCTTGTTGGGTATGAAATCTTAAATAGTGGGACGGGTTCCATATATTGCGTGAATTTTGGGCCGATGTTGGGGGGCATTCGAGTGGTCCCCAAATGGTGACACTACTCATTCGAATTTAATTTCAATTTGTCTCCGTTTTTTTTTTTTTGGGAGAATGATGTCAGATGCTTAGGGATATGCTTTAGTGGGATGAGCGCCATTGATGTATGAATTTGTGGTCAATTTGGGGCATTCGTGTGGTTTCCCAAATTGGCGATACTATTGATTTAAATTTAATTTTATTTTTCCTTGGTAGGAATGATGTCAAATGCATAAGGATATGCATTAGTGGGATGAATGACATAGCTTATATGAATTTCAAGCCAATTTGGGGTCAATCTAAGCCTATCGGGTTAATAAAATCATCAGACAGGCCGAGACAACATTCTTACCAAGGAGTGGACCGTTACACCTCATAAAGATGAACAAAACCACAAAAGAAAACATATTTTGAATACTCTCAATAGTCCAGATTTTTCTGACATTTTTTTTTTGAATTTATTTATTATTATTATTATTTTAAATTTTATTTTTACCATTACGGGGGTATAAAAATCGTTATGCATATCAGTAACGGGAGGGACTGTTACTCCCACCATTATCGTTACGACATACCTTATGTACAATAGATTAGGGACAAGAGAGGGTGAGAAAGATTTCTTCAAACTTGCAAAAGTGAGAGAGAGGAAGGCTAGGGACGTAGATTGGGTTAGATGTATTAATATCGATAACTAGCGGGTACTCGTAAAAGACTAAATCAATGGAAGCTCGAGAAGCTATTTTTAGAATTCGTTACATTTCAAGCACTCTAAGAGCATAGAAATAGTAGGAACCATAAACTCAAATGACATAAGATATCGTAGATACTTTCGTAGTATTAGGACATGTAAAGTGAAAAAGCTTTGAGAAAGATGAAAACAAGAAAGGCCCTTGGACCAGATGGTATACTACTAGAGGTTTTGAAGTGTGTGGGAGATAATTGGTTATTTTGCTTAACAAAGTTATTCAACAAGATTGTAAGATTGAAGAAAATGCTTTATGAATGGATGAAAGTACCGTTGCATCTATTTAGAAGAAAAAAGGAGACATACAAAGCTGCACTCACTATCGTGTGAGTCAACTTATGAGCCATAGTATGAAACTTTAAGAGAGTGATTGAGTAAATACCAAGGCATGAGACTAATATATTAGAAAATTAGTTTGGTTTCATGCCCAGGAGGTCTGCCACTGAAGCTATTTTCCTAAGCCAATTGATGGAGAAATATAGGGAGAGGAAGAAGGATCTCCACATGGTCTTTATTGACTTGGAGAAAGCATACGATAGGGTACCCAGAGAATTAATGTGGTGGATGTTGGGAAAGAGAGGATTTTCAAGAGGATATATTGAAATGATTAAGGATATTTATGAGGGAGTGACAACAAATGTGACGATCACTAGTCGAGAGACAAGTTAGTTCCCAATTACTGTTGGCTTGCACCAGGGATTGCCATTGAGCTTGCACCTTTTTGATTGGTTATGGACGAGTTGATGGGGCATTTGCAGGAAGATCCCATGGTGTATGTTGTTTGTAGATGACAAGCTTTTGATTGAAAATACGAGGGAGGATGTTAACACAAAGCTAGACTTATGGAAGGGCCCTTTAGAATCTAAAGTATTTAAAATTAGTTGGGAGCAGCGACCCTAGTTCGATAAGGAGACTGATTGACTCTTAAGTCTCTTCCTTCATTTGGTAACTACTAATAGAGGAGATTTTGGTTCTATGCTCCTCTCTCCATTCTATTCCTCCTTGGAAAGTAAACTGAAGGGACCTTCAGGAAGGTCCTTGCAGTGGTTAGGGGAATTCCCATATCCTTACTTGCTTCATTGAAAATGTGGTAATTGCCTCTAACTTAAGGGGCAATCATCCTTTCTATGTAATAATGATCAATATGGTGCCAACCAAGAACTATGTATTGGAACGAGGGTCTATTGCATGCAATTTTAGTAACAATATGAGTGAAAATGAGAAATTGGTTAAGTTTACTGACCAAGAAGTTTCCAAAGACTACTTTCGATACCTTGGGTCAATAATTCATGAGAGTGGAGAGATTGAGAATAATCTTGTCATAGAATTTAAGTTGGGTGGAAGAAGTGGAGATGTGCCTCTGTAGTTTTTGTGATTGTCGTGTACCACTCAAACTGATAGGAAAAAATTATACGATGGGTAGTTAAGGAACAACGTGTTCATAGGATGAATATCGAAATGAGGATGTTGAGATGGATGGGTGATAATATGAGGAAAGATAGAATTAGAAATGAATACATTTGAGGGAACTTAGTAGTAATATCAATAGGTAATAAAATGAGGGTAGTGTTCGAAATATCGATACTATCGGCCGATATTATCGTTATCGCACCATTCCGAGACGATATACTCGCGATTACCCCCAGAAGATATCAAAAAATCCAAAATCCACATATCGGCCAATATATCATCGATATCGCACTAAAAACCCCAAATATCGTCCGATATATCGTCAATATCGCACCAAAAACCGAAAAATTTGAATTAGAAAAAAAAAGGAAATTGAAGAGTACCTGGCTATAGCAGTGATCAGAGGTGGGCCATTCGATAGTTAAGTACGATTTTCTTGCCATTTTCTTCTCTTTATCGGAGATTCCGGCGAGGAATTAGGCCGAATCGACGAACCGTTCCTTCTGGAACGAGATTTGAGGGGTTGCGTGCGTGAAAGACGGATCGGACTGCGTGGATGGGGGTAAAAATGGAGAGGGAAAGTGAAAGAGGGGTGCGGATGGGGAAATCAAAGAAACGGTTAGAGGAACGAACGAGTCCATCTTATTAGGGTTCAGAAAGTGAAAGAAGGATATATCATTTGTATCGCGCCGTCCATCGTTTGTATCGCACCATCTTATTAGGGTCTCAGTAAACTCGCTCGGGCCCACCTTTAATTTATGTGCTCCATCCACGCCGTCCATCGGTTTTTCCATCTTATTTTAACGATTGAGCCCAAAATTTAATCATACCCAAAGATTGAGTGGACCATACCATAGGAAATAGTTGGAATAATGATTTCCACCCTTGAAACCTTTTTAGGGCCCACAGTCATGTTTACGTGCCATCCATACCGTTAATAACGTCATTCTTACTGGGTTGAACTGAAAACACAAACATTAGCATGATTCAAAACTTCTGTTGGCCCACGAATATTTCAACCGTGGACATTCAATTATCCCGTTTTCGGCCCACTTGAGTATTGGATATGGTTCATTTTTGGCCTCATATCCTAAAATGCACTCACAAAACGGATGGACGGAGAGGATTTCTCACAAACATCACAGTGGACACACCCGGGTTCCCAGCGCAGGAACTTCTTGCGAAAGGCTTTCGCAGGAAATCCGCGTCCGAAATGGATTGGCTACTCCCATGGGCACCAGCCCATGGCTGGTGGTTGGTGCTCTGTGGGCCCCACCATGATGTATGTGTTTCATCATTTCTGTCCACCTATTTTTATAGATCATTTTATGTTATGAGAGAAAAAATGAGGTATATCGAAATATAATCTGGACCACATTACAGAAACATTGTTGAATGAACGTTGACCATTAAAAATGTTTTGGGAGCTAAAAAAGCTTTGGATTAAGCTGATATTTATTTTTTCCCTTCGTCTGGGTCTTTATGATCCAATTAACAGATTGGATGTCAAATAGACAGTGCAGTGGGCTTTAGGAGGATTTAAATGGTGGATATCCAATCATTATTGTTTTCCTGTGGTGTGGTTCACTTAAGATTTATATCCCTATAATTATTTTTATTAAATCCTAAAATGTTCCGTAAAAATGGATGAACGGAATGGATGAAACAATTACATTATGTCGGGGCCCACATAGCACCGACCGTAGCTGGTGTGGGGGAGTTCACTTGCGTAGGACGCGGATTAGATATTGACATTTGTGTAGGCAGACTGGCTACTGAATTGACGTCACCAAGTTCTGTGGGGCCCTCCATGATGCATGTGTTGTATCTACACCATCCATCCATTTGGCTAGATAATTTTAAGGCATGAGACAAATAATGAGTCAGATCCATATATGGAGTGGACCCCACCATAGAAAACAGTGGGGAGAGGGACGCCCACCGTCCATCCATTTCTCAAATTTCACTTCTTCAGTTCTTATTTTGCTTTTCAATGAATTGGTTGTGTTTTCATACATGACTATGATATATTTATAAATATCATGCATCCAATTTAAAGATAGTTGCATTAGTTCAGTTAAACATCGCATAGTTTAGGACCCTATACAAAGGAAACTTATTATGTGCATATTTTTTTTGAGATGTTATGATTTAAATGTGCGTATTAAGGGCTTTTTTAACAATCCCCAAAGTTTCATTAAAAAATTCATCCATTTTCTCAATGTTTCCCCATGTTTCCCAAAAAGTGCGATAAACTATGCGATACAAATCATATATCCCATGCGATAACCGATGCGTATTTTATCCCAAGGGTGCGATACATAGTGCAATACCGATATTTTGAACATTGGATGAGGGAACTTAGTAGTAGTAGACTTGGATGGCGTGGTCATGTGCAGTGGAGACTAATAACTGCCCCAGTTAGGAGATGGTACGAGTTGGAGCTCTAAAAGAGCAAGGGAAAGGCCCTAAAGGATGTTGATGGAGGTAGTAAGAAAAGATTTGATGAGTATGGTCTAACTGAAGGTGTGGCCCTTGATAGAGTGGAATGGTGAATCAGGATTCATGTAGTGCCCCAATTAGTTGTAGAAGTATTAGATGATGATGATGATGCACACACATTGTATGCCTTGACCTAGCTAATTGTTGAATAATTTTTCCAGTGTTATTTATGGCCTAGACGATTTCTCTTAGTTTGTGGGAATGGACTGGGAATGCGTGCATATTGCGGAAGGCAGTGACTAATTCCATGATGTTTCCTTCTTTGCCAATGCCACTTGTTATGTGTTCTTGACATGCAATATGTCATCTTCTCTCTTTGCAAAAATTTATGCACTGATTTACTTTCTTAATCTACATATAAGAATCCCCTTGCCCGGTTAATTTCCCCTATTTCTTGGGTAAATTTTGGTAGCTTGTATTTATATGTTTCTGTCTTATTGCAGCATGTGTTCAACTTTTCTTTAGATATAATGTGTTGATTGGGTGTGAATTGGGCACATAAATCAGATGGTACGAGTAGTACTTCGAGATGTGAAAAGCCAAGATGAGTTTGTGAGAAAGGTCAAAGAAGCTGTAAGAGGTAAACTTTTTCTCCAACTTGTTTATAATTAGTGTCTTAAATAGGGAGCAACTCAACAAATTCATCTCAATGTAGCATAAGTTTGGGCAGAAGTAAAACAAAAGTACATTGTTTTGAAGAATGGTTGGGTTGATCTTGGTGTTGGCTAGGTATCTCTTTCAATTAGGAATTTATTCCCTTAAGCTAGTCCTTTTGCAATAAAATTCTATTATCTTCTCAAAAAAAAAAGAAAAAGAAAAAGAAAAAAGAAAATAAAAGGAGGAAATAAAAAATTGGGTCAATCCATTGTTCCTTCAAGAAGGAATATGCTGGAGCATTTGTTTTAACTGTTTCTGTTTTGCCCTAATTAGTGTTTTTTTTTTTTTTGGGCCCTAAATAGTTTTGTATAAATGTTTTGAGTAGGAACCTAATGTAATTATGATCACGGGTGATTGTACCTCATCATCATCATCATTATCATCATAAACATCATTGTTATAGCCTCCTCTAGCTATAGAGGTTAGTTATGTATAATAGTTTTGAGTAGGAACCTAATGTAATTATGATCACGGGTGATTGTACCTCATCATCATCATCATTGTTATAGCCTCCTCTAGCTATAGAGGTTTGGTTTACGCATCCTGTTTTGCTAATTATAACATTTGAAACATGAATTTTTGTGATTGCTTGCAAAAGTTCAATGATCGGCTGCATACATGACATCAGCCCTCTCCTTTACCCTAGGTAGGGATTGGTTGGTGCATTGCTACCAGGGGAGTTGAAGAGAATTAGAAACATCATTATAAATTGAGGGCAGGTTATAGATATATCCACCCAAGGAAAAAAAAATTCCATATATGCAGGTACATGTGTGTGAGTGCATGCTTGGGTGGGCATTCATGTGTTTGTGTGCGCGCATGTGTGTGCGCTGGCACGTGTTTTCCTCTTTGTGCGTGCGTTTGCTTGTGCTGTTGCCTAAGTGTGTGCGTGTGTGAAGATCGGCTCCATCACGAGGATCACCTGGTGCAAAAGTCAGCCCAATCCACTCATCAGGTGGGCCACAAGCTATTGATTCCATTATAGAAGACCATCAAACCAGCAGTCGGCCACAGGCTGTCAATTGTAGCCATCCATAATATACATGCAGATATATATATATATATATATATATATATATATATATATATATATATATATATATATATGTATGTATTTATGTATGTATATGTATATGTATGTATGTATGTATGTGAATTTATGTATATATATATACATACATATACATATATGCATACAAATGTATGTATATATGTATACATATACATGTGAATGCGTACAATTGGTAAATAAGTGTGATTCTTATCTACGGCATACGTCTCATGCAGAGTCCCAAATCTCCTTGGCAGTTTCTGAAAACATCACATTAGCATTGAGGGTTTCATACAATTTCACAACCAGGCCACAGGATACGTCGTCTTGAATCCATTCTTCGTATTTAGTAGCATCTTCAGATTATTTGCAATTAAGTACTTCAGTTTCCTTTTCGCAGTTAGGAAAACTTGCATATATTTTAACCATTGAAGATAGTTTGATCCATTCAGTCGAAGTTATCTAGACCTAAGAAAGATTTGATGGATTAAATGCCATAGCCTTAACTTCCCCTCCATTTAACATGGACAAATCAATATGACATAGAAAACATGCAACTTATGTTGAAGATAGGTAGCTAAGAACAATGTTTTAAATATTGATGATTTGGCCGATATGTCCCACGATATATCTTGTATCCCACCCATGTGATACAAAACGCACAAGTAGTACTGATATATCCCACATGTTCGATCTGATGAGCATTTTCATTTTCCTCTCTCTCTCTCTCTCTCTCTCTTTTTGTTGTTGTTGTTGTTGTTGAAATTATGTTGAATCAGTGTCAAATGGTTACAAATCCATTGGTTCTTCATGTTTTGCATGAAAAATCATGGAGTTGTAGCTTTGGTTTCAATATCCATTGGCTCTTCATGTTCTCCATGATTTTTTTTTGAAAATTTCCTTCAATCAGCTGTCAATTGAGACTAATTTCGAAGTATTTAGGAGTATTTGATGAAATGATCATTACATACACTCTAATTTTGAAATTTGAGTTTAGGTGGTCTGATTCGGGGAAAATTTGAAGTTGCCTTAATTTCTCCCAAATTACTTGTAATGTTGCACTCCAAACATGAAATCAAGCATGTATGAGGGCTAATATGCTGCTTTGTTAAGTTCTTGTCAATTTTCGAAAAATAAAAATCATTTTAAAATTAAAAATTAATAAAAAAATTTAAAAATATATATATTTGAAATTTCCCTTCAACTAGCTATCAATTGAGATTAATTTCGAAGTATTTAGGAGTGTTTGATGAAATGATCATCACATACACTCTAAATGTTATGCATTCAATTTGAATATAGTTGCATTAATTTAGTCAGACAGAGCATAACTTGGGATCCTATACAAAGGCACCCTATTATAAGCACTTCTTTTTGGAGATGTTATGATTTAAAAGTGTGTATTAAGGTCTTTTTTAACAATCCTTGAAGTTACATTTTAAAAGTCAGCCATTTTTCTCAATGTTTCCCCATATTTCCAAAAAAGTGCAATAAATTACCTGATACAAATGATATATCCCATCCAATACCCGATAATGTTGGAACATAAATTAAAAGGAAATGAAGAAAAATAGAAAGTAAAGAATTTGGGGTTTTGTTGCGCGGCGCACAATGAAGACTAGAAGAGGGGATTGTTACATAGGGCGCAATATGTACTTGTGACTCATGAAAGAAAGATTGGAGTCATTGTGCCCCCGCAATGACAATCAGTAGCCCGCGCAGTGAGGCTCTGTTGTGCTGAAATATGGTTTTGCACGTGTGGTTGCCCTTAAATACCCCTTCTCCTTCTTTATTTGATTTATTCAAATTGTTTAGAGGTCCAGAAGAACCAGCAAAGAATCCTAGAATTTTCCTACGTATTGCGCGGGAAGAACACCAAGGAGGTGATGATCATTGTGCCAGGCGCAATGGAAGAACCATACTCCACTGCGCGCGCAACAGGCCTATTGCGCACGCAATAAGGCTCAGGCTCTAAAGATCGAGTCAAAGTTGCTTTCGAACAACGATCTCTTAACAATTTATTCAAGAAGATGATCAATCCAAGGATCCTTGAGTTAAAGAGAAAAACAAAAGACTCCTAAAGATCTGCACAATGACTCTGTTATTAATTAGATCGCATTTCAAGCCAAAATGCTGCCGAAATTCATATATGAATATATTCTATTTCATTATAATTGTATATTTTACCTAGGAATCAAGAGAAATATGAGGATGTAAACAAACTTTAAATCAATAAAATACCTCATGAAGATTGTTCTTCTATTTTTCTTTGTCAATATTGAACAATATTCCCCAATTGCAATACATTCGTTTCTTGTCGAAACAAATTGGCGACTCCACTTGGGACTTATTAACTTATTTACTATCGACTCAGAAATTATCAGGAGAACTTTTGTCATCAAACGACGCCAAAATGGCAACTCTCAATGGGAACATCCTCCCCTTCATCCCCAAGATCAAATATACAATTGTTAAAATTCTCGATACTGATATATAACTAAACTCTTTTTCCTAGGAATTCGAAACTTTTGAAGCTTTGACTGTAATGGTTTTTGCTTTTGACCAGACAATCTTCTACTTCACACCCATGGGCTTCATTATCTACTACGCCTGTAATAAGCAGATACCGTCCAGATCCTTAAATTTGGAAATCCGATTGACCTTGACTACTGCTGCAACTGGAGTGATATCTGTGTCACCCGTGCACCAGGATGATAAGGATGTGTGGACTGTGGCATCGCCAAGAAGATCATTGGTTCGATCTCGCGCTACTGCTAGCCCAGTCCCGTTACAGATGATTAGAGGGCCGATCACGCGTAATGTTGCGAAACGAAATCCTGCACTTGCCCCCACCTTCATTATATCCAGGACAATCCGCCAGCTCCTTCACTCTGCAAGATTTCCTGACTCTTCTTCCACAACCACTCAATGAACTAGAAGAGAAAACGGAAAGTCTCCCATAGAGAATGAATCATTATCTCCAAAGTTCGTTGCTCTCTTGTCATCACAAATGGTGTCTTCATGAATCATCACGACTAAATCATCAGGATCCTGTGAAAGTATCAAGAGATCCAATGGGAGTCCTGTTCACCGAACTCTTCTGCAACCCCCACATCGATAACAACACAATCAAGAAATATAGAAATTGCTGTCAGTATGGCAGATGTGAGCCAAAATCCATTACCATCTACGGATGAATGTTTTGCTGAAATGGCTCGTGCACAGATGGCTTTATTGGAGGAATGTAGAAGTCTTTGAGAAGCACTAACCACCTTAGCACACAATGTAGCACATGTCATAGCTCCTCCCGTGATGGCCACATGAAACGGCCAGGAACAACAACAGGAAGGATGACAGCTGCCAAGATCGCATGGGTCAGCTCCAGCCATAAGAGCAATTACACAATAAGAAATACGACAGGTGATAATAGAGGTCGTTAGAACCGAAAGTGATCGAGAGCACCCGGGAAGGTTCAGGTTCAGAACGCCATATCCCCATGACGTTGAGGACATACCATTTCCTACAAATTTAAAATATCTAGATTTTCAGAAATTTAATGGAGATGGATCCCCAGAAGAACACCTTATGCATTTTATCACAACAATGGGCAAATTTTCCACGGTCCCATAGCATTGTTTATGACTGTTTGGGTTCTCTCTGATCGGAAAGGCATTCCGATGGTATTCCAGTTTGGCGGTAGAATCCATACTTACATGGGATCAAATACAAGTCACTTTCATGGCAAATTTCTTCTCGTCTGATTGAGATGTTAGCATCACAGAATTGGCTTCCGTACGACAAAGAGAGAACGAGTTGGTGGAGTAGTTTACCGACCGATGGAAGACTCTAGGGGCATCATGCAAACAACTGCCTGAAGAAAAAGAACAACTGAAAATGTGTCTGAATTCAATGGAAACAGGAATTGTGTTCGGGTTGACAAGCGCAGACATATGAACTTTTCGCGACCTCGCCATGAAGCCTCATTCTCTTGAAATAATGACTAAAAGAATGCCAGTGTTTCAGAACGAAATAGGACGAAGAGGACCGAATAGATTAATAGCAAATGTTGTCGACCGAGAGAAGAAACGTTGAATAAACGACAAACGACCTTGACCGTACGATTCTCATGATGGATACGCGTTCGAAGAAGTAGAGAGTAACCTATGATGTTGTAGGTTACCGCTGGGACAATTGAATTGCCCTAGTCCAAGCGTCTTGAAGAAGTAGAAAAGACGAAAGAAAATAATTGCTGTCATTATCATCGCTTGCTAGGACATCCGACAGAAAACTGCTTCACGTTGAAAAATATATTGCAGAGGATGATAAACAGAGGTGAAATCATAATAGGAAAAGAGAAAGAAAGAAACAGAAAAGAAATTGTGAATGCGTTATCCATTCGAGATACTACGCACGAAGAGACAAAATACGAAAAGAGCAAACATGGACAGCATCTGCTGCCTGAATGCTGCGAAGGGAAGAAGAGAGAAAGTTGCAATATGATTATTGTCGAATCTTCTGAGGAATCGACCAAAATACTGCTAGCAGATACATGCAAAGCGGCGGTAGTCATGTTACGTTCAGGGAAAAAGTAACAAGCCCATTTCAAAAGCAAAGGCCTGAAGTAATGCGAAGTGAGACGCCTGAAATATCACCTGGTGATGAAAAAGAAGGGAAGAATAAAGTTGAAAAAGTAACCTATGATGTTGTGAGTCATCTGAAAGGTATCCCTGCTCGTTTAAGTATATACGACGCGTTACGTCTGTCAAAAGACTTCAGGAAAACGTTGATCCATGCTTTGTCAGATAACAACATCAGAGAAGCACTACTTGTTGAAATGGAAAATGCTGAGTTAGCATGACCGGATATGCCCAGAATGACAGAAGTAAATGACTGTATATCTGTTATTACCTTTTCCAATAGTGATATGATCTGCGACAAAGAACATAACAGTCCGCTGATGATTATTGGCCATATTTGTGACAAGCAAATCAAGCGAATAATGCTAGATAATGGTTCCGCAGTAAATTTATTACCCTTGAGGGTATTAAACGAGTTATGATATTGCCGCTCTCATTTATTTCCTAGCGGGATGATGATACAACACTTCAATCAAAACGGACAACATGCGTTGGGAAAAATCACGTTGACACTGGAAATAGGTGAATTAGCTATGAATGTCATATGTCATGTTGTAAATGCAGTGATGACATATAACCTCCTCTTGAGAAGGCCCCTAATGCATTAATATGATATCATACCATCTACTCTGCATCAATGCTTCAAATATTGTCGAAATGGAATTCAGTATAAAGTGATGGCCAATGCGAAACCATACATAAATGCAGAATCTTTCTTCGCAGATGTAAGCTACCACAGTGAGTTCACATTAGAGAATAGTAAAGAAGGAAGCGAAGAAAATACGAAATCGAGAGACAACACGGAATCAACAATTTAAAACAAAGTTGCAAAAATGGAATTGTCTGAGAAGATAGATAAGAAGAAATTTTATTTCGTTCCAAAACATCTAAGGCAGCTCGGCCATCCCCCACTAACATTAGTGTCACTGGCACAAGATGGAGATTTTACAGTCAAAATATATAGTGCCAACACCCCATGTCGAAAGAAGTAAGCCGTTTTCCGTCATGCCAAAACGGTTTTATGTCAAGCCCGATTCAAAGAATCCTGAGCCAATAGAATTCTATGCTCCATCAGGGAAGAGAATAGAAGAAGAAATTAATGACAATGTGACTCGTGACAAATTAACATCAGAAGATTTGAAGAGATATAGTCCAATCAACTTGAAAATTATGTAGAATATGGGTTTTGATTGCGAAGAATCAATGGGTTAAACAATGGCATGGGTATGCAGATCTCAATTGGTGTAAATGAAAAGAAACAAGACAAATTTCGTGGATTGGAACATCATCTTCATACGCGCAAGTAAATATGATCAATATAGACCCGACAATCAGTTAAGAGACAGATTCTGAAATGGTCAAGTGTCATGAAGTATCTCCCAAACAGATAGAAGACGGAGGACAACCGATGGTCGACACTATGTGAGAGATAAAGTTGGGAACAAAAGAAGAACCACGATATACATATATAAACGCCAGTTTGTTTGAACAGGAAGCCGATCGATATATCAAGTTGTTGAAAGAAAACAGTATTTGCTTGGACATATGCGGAGATGCCAGGTTTGGATCCATCAGCAACGATGCACCAGCTTAATATTTATAAAGATAAGAAACCAATCAAACAAACGCAAAGGCAATTTTATCCAGATCTAATACCTCTAATAGAAGAAGAGGTGAACAAACTAATCAAAGTCAGTTTCATAAGAGGTCAAATATCATAAATGGATATCCAATATTGTCCCGGTAAAAAAGAAAAGTGGACAAATCACAGTATGTGTCGATTTTAGAGATTTAAATGAAGCATGCCCAAAAGATGACTTTCTGTTGCCTATAACAGAGTTGCTAATCGATAGCACAACAAAGTATACGATCATGTCCTTTGTGGATGGATACGCTGGATATAATCAGATACGCATGGCTTCTGAAGATAAGGAAGCAACGACATTTAGAACTTCTCTAGGAATCTACCGTTATAAGGTCATGCCATTCGGTCTTAAGAATGTCGGCGCTACATATCAGAGGGCGATGCAGAATATCTTTCGAGAAATGATGCATAGACACGTAGAATGTTATGTGTATGATTTGGTAATCAGGTCAAACAATCATGAAGAACATTGTGAATGTCTGTCTTCAGTTTTTCGTTGGCTCAGAAAGAAACAATTAAAAATGAATCTAACAAAATGTGCTTTTGGTATGTTGTCTGGTAAATTTCTCAGCTTTATCGTCAAACATCGGGGAATCGAAATTGATCCATGAAAGATCAAGACTATACAAGAAATGCCGCCTCTAAGAAATTTGAAAGAACTTGAAAGTTTGTAAGGAAAGTCGGCATATGTATGGCGCTTCATCTCTAATATGGTTGGTAGATGTCAGCCATTTTCTCATCTCATGAAGGAACATAATTTGTATGAGATCAATCATGCCGAAGCGCATTCAACTCTATCAAAGAGTTATTAAAGCAACCCCCAGTGTTAGCAACCCCTATGAAGGATAAACCCTTGCTTCTATACATCTCTGCATTCGAAAAGTCCTTGGGAGCTCTATTAGCCCAAGCAAATGAACAAGGGAGAGAAATCGCTCTCTATTATCTGAGCCGAACTTTGATAGGTGCAGTGTGTAATTACTCTCTTATTGAGAAGATATGTTTGGCCTTAGTGATTGCAGTACAAAAGTTACAACACTATGTCTTTCCCATGACATAATCCTGATCTCATGAGCCGACCCAATAAAGTTCTTAATGACGAGACCAATGTTGTCTGGAAGGCTAGCTAAATGGATGTTCCTCCTCTTGGAGCATACGATATCTTATAAACCGGCAAAAGCAGTGAAAGGACAAGTAGTGTTGGATTTTTTAGCAGCTTATCCCGTTTCAGATGATGAAGTGATCTCTGATGAACTTCCAGATGAGCAAGTACTGTTGATTGAATCGCCTAATTCATGGCAAATGTACTTAGACGTCGCTTCCCGAATTTTATGAGTAGGTGCTGGAATAATATTTCTTAGACCTCAAGGCGATCTGTTATTGTATTCCTTCACATTGGGTGCCACATGTACCAATAATGAAGCTGAGTATAATTGTAATAGCCAGACCAGCACAGTATGATATTGTTCGCTCTGGGCACAACTCGCACGGTTTTGTTCTCGGGGTCGCCCCCGAAAGGCCTCATACTATGAAGGTTCCAACTCCACATATAAGCACCACAACTTCGGACAGCGCTTCCGATGTGGGACAAGTTCAACCTCCCACTGCGTACATAGTAGCCTACCAACACAGTAGCCTGCCAACCATTGGTAGCTCGCCCAGGCCCTTAGGCCCAGCCCACATCAGCGTCCGCCCACGTGTGCCTGCCCACGTGCAACAGTGACGGGGCATCACAATATCCCCCACCGAGGGCAGAGCCGTCCTCAGTTCTGATATCATTTGTAACAGCCCCACCTGCACAGTATAATATTGACTGCTCTGGGCATAGCTCGCACGGTTTTGTTCTCGGGGTCGCCCCCAAAAGGCCTCATACTACTCATACTATGAAGGTTCCAACTCCACATAACCACCACAACTTCGGACAGCGCTTTTGATGTGGGACGAGTTCAACCTCTCACTGCGTACACAGTAGCCTACTAGCTGTAACGTCTTGAAAAAATCCCTACAAAGGCCCGAGTATCACCTCAGGTAGAAATCACTAAGGATCAAATTCTGTGGAAATTAGACTAAAATTAGTTAAGTAGTAAGCTAGATTAATCGGTGAATTATCTTAAACCACTATCTATACGAACTGCATGACCCAAAACCATTAGAATCGCTAACCCAACATTTCCTCGAAACCTAGGATCAATTTCAAAACCCAGTTGCTCTCGAGAGCACGTTGAAACTCCATTTCGAACTTGGACCGGGCGTCGAAAGTCCGATGACCGTGAAACTATAAGGTTATGACAGCCATAATGGGCTTGACAACCATCGCGGAAATCGATTCCAAATAGTATCCAGAAACGCACAACTTGAGCCTGGAGCAAAGTGTGTGAGAAATGCGAATATCTTTAGAAAATGAACTCAAACCTAAGTGAATTGGGCTGTTTGCTTGTAGGCCAAATTTAAGGTTTCAGACCGTCAGATCTTGACCCAACTATACCCTTGGATCAGGAAAATTTCCCTGCACCCATTGGCATACTTGTGACCCTGATCGAATAATGATGACCGTTGAACTGAAACGGGTCTTCCACGATCGATTCACTAATCTGATCGGACCGAAATCTTAACCTGGCATAGATCCATTGTCAGGGAACTTTCTTCTGACCGTATGCGAGCAATGGACCTCCATGTGAGCTCCGTTGGCCCGAAACAGCAACCCTTTGGCTATACCCTAAGCATACCATGGCCCTGGGGCCATTTACACCACTTCTGGGCCTATATAAGGGCCTTAACCTGCCCCTCTCTCATTCCATACGAATTTCCTCCAAACCCTAGGAGAGAGAAGGGAGAAAAGAAGGGAAAAGTGAGGAGAAGAGTGAAGGTTAGGGAGATCGAGGCGGTGCTTCTCTCGTACAACTACACGCCCTAGATCGCTTCTTTGCTACGCTACTCAACTTGTTTTGACTGTGATTTGGTTAAAGAATACTAGCCCTAATCTCATTTTAGGAATCCAAATAGAAGAATCTATGAAATAACTAACCTATCTCAATGTATAGGTACCCGTTATTCCGTATTCAGGAACATAGGATTCAAACTGAGTTCGATACGAGTATACTGACGAAAGGTGCGGACTATAAACGTTTAGGTTATGGTTTTCAAGGCTTTCAATGTCAGTTAATGATTTATGACTGACTTGATTGCTGTCACATGTGCTTAGATGCGATGTTTTCCGTGTATTACACATATATATGAACTATGTTGAATATAATGCATTCCATGTGTTTGTTGAAATGTTTGAATGAATACGGAATTATGATTTGTGCTTGCCAGGATTATTGGTTGAGAATACATGATTGTCGTATGTGTGGCAACTCCTTTGTGAAAGGATTTGCTATAATAAAGGTTATAATAAATTTATTACATGTATGTTGATATGTGTAGTCTAAGTGTTTCATAAAATGTCTAATTTAGAAATTGCTTGTTGAAATGTATTTAACAAGGGCGTTGAGATAGGATTCTCAATTACCGTATCTATGGTTATAGTTTCCTTCATGTAACCTATCTTACTACTACATAATTTATGAATGAAGTACATATGTATGATAATATGTTTTATGTTTTCTTAAAATGCTCAAATGAGATTTATGTTGGTATTGTTTGTTAAATGCTGTTATGAATATCACCTGTATCCACATGCTGTGTTTGAGTTGGTTTAGGACTACTACGTAGTCCAGGCAATCGGTAATGATTCCCGAAGTAGTGGCCGAACTAGTTTTGCCACAACGTATACGTTCGAGGAATCCGAGTCGTACAGTGATTATCGACAGTGGTTAAGCCATAAAGAGTTCGTATGCACTCCATGTTGATTAATTTAACATGTGCTCGTACTAGTCGAGCTTGTCAAGTAACCCGATTGGCTTAATGTATGTTTACTATGTATGGATGCTACTGCTTGAATGTAAGGTACCACTTACCAGTGAAAAGCCCATTTAACCTTGGTACTATTATCCGCTAAGACTCATGAGCTGGGCATGGTGGTATGAGATACCATGGTCGAGCTGTCGGCCTATGCTGGGGTGACAAGCCTCCTCGTAGTGACCAGTGAGCAACGTAAACTCGTGAGCCGAATACGGTTGTATAGGATACTGTATTCAAGCTGTCGGCCTGCGCTAAGGTGACGAGCCTTTCTCGTAGTGACCCCGAGTATAACTAGGCCTACGTCGAGGTGACGAGCCTCCCGTAGCAACTTGAACTCGCCTGTCCACTGCTTTTAAATTAGGGGTGACGTTGCCCTATAACTTGCCCATCGTATGTGATTAACTAGGATTGACGACCCTATATGGATCATCGTTTGGGTAAATGATATAAAGGGAGGTACCTTAGCTTCCCGAACCTGCTGTATGAATAAACTTAATTAAGTATTGGCTAACACGATCATGCACCGCATTGCATGTGTTTTGACGAGGAAGCGCACGTGTCCGGAGTGGTGCATGCCGCGATCGTGAGATGATGTCATTGAGGGAGTGCAGGCGAGGGCATGCATCATTATCGCATACCATCCTTGCATTAACAAGAGTACTTAGGATATGTTTGCTGTATTGCCTTATCATTACTGCTTGACTGAATTGGTAACATGTTAACTTTTGCCTTATAGCTCCACTGAGTTGATCACTTACTCCCACTCTGGGACGGTGATTTAAAACACCAACCAGACTCTGTTGTAGTTACAGGCAATGGCGAGGCTTACGAGATAGAGCCTGACTTTTATGACGACAAGGAGTTCTCGTATTTGCAGCTATCAGGTGGGCCTCTGTAGGTCTTGTTCTAGATCGATGGGGTTACAGGTTTACATGGCTAGTTGGGCAGTTACATTTGGAGATTTTGTAAAATTTGGGACAACACTTATGTTTATTTAACCTGGGAACATATTTATACTCTGGGGATTGACGAAATTCTTACATATTTTATATATCTATCACAGTCTTCCGCTTGCTTAATTTAACTATCTCTGGAGTATGATATACTGATTTAGTGTAATCTTATTCATGTTTAATGCTCTAACACATACAACATTTAATCATCATTATCTATATTGCATTAGTGATGCGATGGATCTCGGAAGTTGAGCCTTTGCATGACCCTCGTTTTTCGGGGCGTTACACCATCACAGTAGCCTACCAACCACTGGTAGCTCGCCCAGGCCCTTACGCCCTGCCCACATCAGCGTCTGCCCACGTGCACCCGTCCACATGTGCAATAGTGATGGGGCATCCCAATAATGCTCTCATCATAGGAATGGAAATAGCACAAGAGACGAAAATAAGTCTTAAAATATTCGGGGACTCTAAATTGTTGATAAATTAGTTGAGAACAGAGTTTGAAATAAGAAAACAAGAACTGTTACCCTATTGTCAACGAGCATAACAGTTGTTGGAATGGTTTTATAATGTTGAAATCAGGCATATACCGCGATGCGGGAATGCAAAGGCAGATGCTTTAGCCAGTTTAGCTGCAGCTTTATCCTGCCCCGACCAGAGCCCTCTCCAAGTAACGATTGAAGAGCGAAGATTTTTGCCGTCATCAGAACTTTTATATGAGAATCTTGAAGCAATACCGGTGTCATGCTTAGAGATTATTGTAGATGATTGGCGTCAGCCCCTTATCGATTATCTCAAATACAACATTCTTCCAGGAGATCCGTCGCAGAAGTTACAGATCAAACAAAGATCGAAAAGGTTTGTTATACATGATGAAATATTATACAGGATGTCTTATAATGAAATGTTGTTATGATGTTTGGATACAGAAGAAGCCAGCTGTATACTACAGGAAGCCCATTCTGATGCAAGACATGAAAGTTAAATATGATATGCAAGATTTTAGGCTTTAAATCATACTAATTTTGAAACAATCACAAAAATTCCACATCCCACATAAGATCAAGCATTCAACAAGGGGAATTTACGAGGGTCCAAGCCTACATATGTTAGGGCTGGATCAATTAAAAATTATAGACCAAAAAATGCTCAAAGGAGAGTAGATTCATCCACTCTTGCAAATGATTATTACACAATCCAAGGATTCACCTTGTTTCAATTCGGGAAAGCCTAGGGTTTGCAAAAGTGGAATAAAACTTGGAATTTTGGATTATCTAGGGTTAGGGTTAGAGATTTAAAGTGAGAGAGGTGAGGATTAGAGGAGAGAGGAACTTGAAAATAGTCCACGTGTGGACAACAATCTGGCCCATGTGCATGTGCGTGGGTTCCTGTCCGCAGGTGTGTGGGGCCCACAAATCCGGGATTAGCCACCTAGGGTGTAGTCAGCTAGGGATGGGCCACCCACACACTAAATTCTAGGCCGATCGGGTGTCCGGTCTATGCACTGTGCTCCGCCGAAGTTTCAGTCATCCTGGAGGGCTTGATTCTGCAAATCTGCTGTAGAGGAAGGATTGGTTGCAAAGGGAGGTGGATTTGAAGATTGGATGGCTGTGGGAGATGATGAATATTGAGGGTAGGTGGTGGGGGCGATTTGGGATGGGTGTGGCTTCGCACCACGGTAGTTAGCCCTTCGAAGAAGGGACGGTTTCGCACCCAATTAGATTTCTTCAACTCAGAGAATTAGTGAAGCAGGAAAACACAAAATTTTATTTATAATCTTCAATGAGAAAAACCGACATGGGGCTGTCTATTTATAAGAAAACCCTAAACCCCAAAAGCCGCGCCATGTGCACACACTATTACTAGAGAAGAAATAACAAAAATAACAACTAATCAATGCAATCAAAACTGTTGATGATGTTCCTAATAACGATAATAACCAAAATTCAAAGTCCTAGATTATTTAGGGTAGTGGGCCACGATCATGAAATCCAATCGTGGGATCCACATGATGATTGGGTCCACTCCAAGGAACCATAGCACAACCCTCTAACTAAGAGGCCGTTCATGGATGTTGTCATCGATCCAGATCGATGGTGGGGCCTTCCTCGTTGCGTACGTGCGTAGGGGGCATTCCTGTGCGCGTGATGTCCCCATCAACTCTCTTCGGCTGCGAAGATTTCGCCACTGGCGAAACAAAACAATCGTTCCAAGATGTCAGTATCAATTCATTGAAGCTCCTCCTTAGTGAGCCATGTACTATCTGAAGCTGGGCGTGACTTCCATTGAACTAGGCACTTTTGAAACACGCCGTCCGACGTTCATATTACTTGATAGTCCAGAATATCCTCTATCTCCTCTTTGGGTGTGGGAATGGTAGGTATGGGAGGTAGAGGCTGGGAAGAAGGGTCGGGAAGAGGCCATGGATTGAAAGAAAGGTCTTGGGAATCAGGATTGTTAGGCGAAAGGTTGGACAATGTATCAGTGGCCCCCTGAAATGCAACTAGATCCTCCACATTGAATGTGGAACTAATTCCCATGAAAGGTGGAAGATCTGCTACATACGCATTGAGATTGTTTCATTTTATAATTTTAAATGGTCTAGCGCTACGCGCGTGTAATTTACGAACGACTCCCTGAGGGTATCGCTTTGGCCTGATACGGACCATCACAGAGTCCCCTACATTGAATTCCTTAAAACGTTTATGGTAGTTTGCAAAAAGTTTGTAATGTTCATTACTAGTAGTGATCTTTCGCCTAATTTTTTAATGCAATGAATGAATGTGATGTGCAATGGACTCTGCAGACTTTGATGGCCTATGGGACTGTGGCATAGGGATAAGATCAATAGGCTTGCTAGGTTTATAACCAGTAACGACTTCAAAAAAACTTAAACCTGTGGACTTATTACCAGAACCATTAAATTCATACTCGGCTATAGGTAGTGCGGTCTCTCACGTTCTGGTGTGCTACCCCACTAAACATATGAACAAACTTCCTAGGCTCCTATTGACCACCTCAGTCTGACCATCGGTCTGAGGGTGGTAGGTAGAAGAAAATTGGAGCTTAGTATTCAACATATGCTATAGTGTCTTCCAAAAATAACTCATGAATCGCACGTCATGGTCAGACACTATAGTTTTTGGTAACCTGTGAAGTTTGACGACCTTACTGAAGAACAACTTGGCAACATGAGATGCATCAGAGGTCTTAGAATAAGGAATGAAGTGGGCCATTTTAGAAAAATGGTCCACGACAACAAATATGGAATCGTGTTTCCGAAATGTCTTGGGGAGCCCAAGCACGAAGTCCATACTGATGTCCTGTTAAGGGATGAATGGAACTGACAAAGGTGTGTATAGTCCCGTATTTTGCTTTTTCTGCTTTGCTAGTTGACAAGTACGGCATTGCTGTATAATTTTGGCCATGTCTCGCTTGAGGCTTAGCCAATAGAACCTATCATCCACTAGGGCAATGGTCTTGTCTCGAATAAAATGACACGCGACCTTTTTTGAATGTAATTCCCAGACAAGAAAATCGCGGAGGGAGGTGCATGGTATGCATAAGCGATCACTCCTAAACAAATATCCGTGTAAAATGAAGTTCTCACTGTTAGCTCCTGACGGACTCTCTAACAATGACGTGTACACAACTCCAAAATCTAGGCATTTAGAATAATCCTCCCTAACACGCTCGAGGCATGTGACTTTGACACTCATGGAATTGAGTAACGCGACTTGACGACTCAACGCGTCGACAAACTTATTCTCTACACCGGCCTAATGCCTAAGCACAAAAGTGTACTCTTGAAGGAATTGGATCAACTTGGCGTGCCTAGGGTTTAATTTCTTCTGAGGGTTCAGATATCTCAAGGCATCGTGATCTGAGAATAAGACGAATTCTTGTGGCAATAGATAATGATGCCAGTGGCATAATAATTGCATTACGCGTAGAATTCTTTGTCATAGGTGGAGTATTTTTGCTTCGTCTTATTCAGTTTCTTACTAAAAAAGGTGACACAGTGCCCTTCCTGACTAAGTTCACCTATGCCGACTCACGACGCGTAACATGCGACTTCAAAAACTTTCAAAAAATCCGAAAGTCACGTGATTGGAGCTTCGGTCATCCTGACCTTTATCTTCTTGAAGGTTTTCGAGGATGCCTTCGTCCATTGAAACTCTCATTTTTTTTTTTTTTTTTTAAATGCAATCCGTGATGAGAGCCATAATGGAATTGAAGCCTCGAATGAACTGCCTATAGAAGGTGGCCAAGTCTTGAAAGCTACGCACCTCGTGAATATCGCGGGGTTCATGCCAATCGACAATGGCTTTGACCTTCTCGGGATCCGCCAACACACCCTCAGCTGACATAATAAAACCAAAGAAGATAAAACTACTAGACATAAACGCACACTTCTTTAGGTTGGCGTACAATTTCTTGGCTTTAAGGATACCAGAAACCTGCCTCAAATGGTTGAGGTGTTGTTCCTTGGTCATGCTATAAATCAAAATATCATCAAAGTAGACGACCAGGAACTTCCCCATGAAGGGCCTCGACACTTGGGTTATCACACGCATGAAAGCACTTGGGGCATTAGTCAGCCCAAAAGGCATGACTAGCTACTCATATAGCCCATCCTTCGTCTTGAAGGTTGTCTTCCACTCATCGCCAGGGTGTACATGGATTTGGTGATAGCCACTTTTGAGGTCAATTTTTGAGAAGATAGTAGCATTGGCCATCATATCCAACATGTCATCAAGATGCGGTTTGGGAAACTGATACTTGACTGTGATTTTGTTGATGACCCTACTATTAACACATCCTTCATGTGCCATCCTTCTTAGGTGTGAGAAGGGCGGGCACGATATACGGGCTCATGCTCTCTCAAATGAAACCCTTTTCTAGGAGCTCATCAATCTGTCTTTTCAACTTTGTATGCTCCTTTGGGTTCATTCTGTAATGTGGGAGGTTTGGTAGAGTCACCCCAGAGACTAAATTAATGGCATGCCCTATATCCCTCATAGGGGGAAGATCATCTGGTAGATCCGCAGGAAAGATATCACGAAACTCATCCACTACCGGAATAGTCTTAATGGGTAACTCTACGTTAGTCTTTGGTGCACTCTCCCTAGCCACAAGGGTGTACACTATCGAGTCCGACTCAGTCTCTCGCTATAAAGTCTTTGACATTTAGAATATGGAGAGGCTTAGACTTGGACTTCGATTCTTTCAATTCCTTCGAGCTGTTCACTCCTCTTTGTGGTCGACTCCTTTCTGGTCGTGTTCTTGGGTGGAAGTGGATTTAGCTTGACTTTCTTGCCCTCAAATCAGAACGTACACATATTCGAATGACCAAAAATAGTGACATCTCTGTCATAGAGCCAGGGCTTACCCAAAATAATATGGCCAACATCCCTGGGAACAACATCACACCAAAGTGTCTTTATATGATCCAAATGGAGTAGGAACAAGACAATGATGCGAGACTGGAATGGAAGTCTCATCAACCAAAGACACTCTATAGGGTTGAGGATGGGCTTCAAGCTTTAAGCCTAAACGACTCACAGTGCGAGTTGATGCCTCATTGGCACAATCACCACTATCCACGACTATCTTGCAAATCTTATCACCACATTTTGCACAAGTATAGAAGATCGTGTTGCTGCGCCAATCGTCGGTATTCTTTACTTGGGCAAAGGCGCAACACAACTGATAGGGTCACAGACTCTTGTGTTCCTTCTTCCTCATTACTAGGGGTCTCTGCTGGCTCATAGTCTTCCTCCTCATCGTCACTTTCCGAGGGTACTACTTCTACTTGCCCATCAATAAGGAGCACCTTGGTGCCCTCTTTCGTTCCACACTAGTGGCTAAAGTGACCAAACCCCCGACATCTAAAACACTTAGTTGCATCACTTATACGCAAGCTAGACCCGACAATTCCTTTACCCTTATCATCCTCGGGCCTAGACCGAGAACTACTGGAAGGTTTGTTTTGATATCCAGTGTTGGGCTTAGCCCTAGAAGGGTTGGCCTTAGCGTCAGAATCGCGAAACTCAAACCGTATTCCCACAGATGCTTTGAGGTATTGCTCAACCTCCAACACTACTTGATACATCTGTTCAAGAGTGTCTATGTCCTTGGCGAGCAACTCTCTCCTAATGTTAGAATGTAGGCCTGTCTTAAATCAAGCTAGAGAGTACGAGATCCTCATCAACTTCACACTGGGTTAAGTACTCTTCGAACTTCTCAATGTATTCCGCCATACTCTTGGAACCTTGTCGAAGAGACTGCTATTCCTCAACTAACCTCAATTGATAAGAGAAAGAGAGGTACTTTTCCTTAAGAGTTTCTTTCATTTCTTCTCAATGGACTATTGGGGGCTCCTTCGACCTTTCTTTCTTTTGCTCAACAATAGCCCAAAACCTCTTTGTTTGGCCCACAAGCTTCATCTTGGCAAATGGGACTTGATGAGCATCCGACATGTCATACCACTCAAAATAGTGGTCCATATCCGCCAACTAATCTAGAAAAGCTTTGGGGTTTAAATGACCATCAAACATAGGGAAATCTACTCTAACTCCCTTGAGGAGCTGCGCATCTGGGTCATAATGATCCTGATGTGCCTCGTGTGGTGGGTGCATGGGTGCGCGCTTATGACCGTTTCTTTGGCCACCTCCATTCCTTTGTTTATCCTCTTGACCACCTGCTTGCGATTAGGCATCTTTCTCAATGGTGGTCTCTAGTTGGGTTACGCGCACATTCAGCTGAACCAAGCGTTGGTCAATATGTTGTTCCAAGTGTCTACTCAAAGACTCATACTGCCAGGTTAGGTCGTTCATGGATTCTTGCAATTGCTCCATGTTTAGTGTAGGGTGCAAACCAAAACCACGACCAGTATGCGTGGGCATACAACCACTCACTCAAAGATCTTCTAATGCAACTATATGAGTCTAAATGGGACTAACTGATCTTATAGGACTCTATGTGGGAAACTACACAATGCTACTAAAATTCCAACAACGTGACTGCCCAAATAGTTTGTTAACAGAAAATTCAGCCATGAAAATTGGGGATTTTCTGACAAGAAAAAATTCAGCAGTCCATGTTGTGAATGATGGGTCCTAAACAACCCTATATGATGAGATTTGTTGCAAAATAAACATGAATAGACTAAACCCTAAACATGTAATGCATTCCCCTATGAAAAACCTAGGCTTTGATACCAAATTTGATGCAGGACATGAAAGTTAAATATGATATGCAAGATTTCAGGCTTTAGATCATACTAATTTAGAAACAATCACAAAAATTCTACATCCCACATAAGATCAAGCATTCAACAGGGGGAACCTACGAGGGTCCAAGCCTACACATGTTAGGGTTGGATCAATTAAAAATTATAGACCAAACAATGCTCAAAGGAGAGTAGATTCATCCACCCTTGTAAAGGATTATTCCCCAATCCAAGGGATTCACCATGTTTCAATTCGGGAAAGCCTAGGTTTTGCAAAAGTGGAATAGAACTTGGAATTTAGGATTATCTAGGGTTAGGGTTAGAGATTTGAGGTGAGAGACGAGAGGATTAGAGGAGGGAGAAGAACCTGAAAATAGTCCACACGTGTGGACAACAATCTGACCCAGGCACGTGCGTGGGTTCCTGCTGGCACGTGTGTGGAGCCCACGAATCCATGATTGGCCACCCACACTCCAAATTCCAGGCCGATCGGGTGTTCGGTCTGTGCACGGTGCTTCGCCGAATTTCAATCCTCCTGGAGGGCCTGATTCTGCAAATATACTGTAGAGGAAGGATTGACTGCAAAAGGGGGTGGATTTGAAGATTGGATGGCTGTGGGAGATGATAAATATTGAGGGTATGAGGTGGGGGCGATTTGGGATGGGTGTGGCTTCGCACCACGGTAGTTAGCCCTTTGAAAAAGGGAAGGTTTCACACCCAATTATATTTCTTCAACTTAGAGAATTAGAGAAGCAGAAAAATGCATAATTTTATTCATAATCTTCAATGAGAAAAAACCTACATGGGGCTGCCTATTTATAAGAAAACCCTAAACCCCAAAAGCTGCGCCATGTGTGCACACTATTACTTAGAGACGAAGTAACAAAAATAATAACTAATCAATGCAATTAAAACCGTTGATGATGTTCCTAATAACTATAATAACCAAAATTCAAAGTCCTAGATTATCTAGGGTAGTGGGCCACGATCATGAGATCCAATGGTGGGATCCACATGATGATTGGGTCTACTCTAACTAAGCGGCCGTCCATGGATTTTGTCATCGATCCAGATCGATGGTGGGGCCTTCCTTGCGTACATGTGTAAGGGGGGCGTGTGTGTGCACGTGATGTCCCCATCACATTCAGGTGAATGTGGAGCCCATGAAGCCGGTCGAAATTTGTTTAATCGCATACATCGTATGGGATATTATTGGCCTTCCATGTTCAAAGATGCGATAGCTTATGCAAAGCGGTGTCATTAATGCCAAGTGCATGGTAATATCATACATTTGCCTCTTGAAGATCTACATCAGTCAGTAGCTTCTTGGCCCTTCATAGCCTGGGGATTGGATGTCGTCGGACATATCAATCCTTCATATCCAAGGGACGACAATATATTTTGGTTGCAACAAATTATTTCTCTGAGTGGGCTGAAGCAATCGTGTTGCGCAATGTTAAAGAGAAAGATGTTGTAAATTTTATTCGCCACGCAATCATATACCGTCAAGGGATTCCAAGGAAGATCATTACTGATAACGACACTCTTTTGAAAAATAGGGGCTTGGAGAAATTATGCCAATAGTTCAGTATTCAGCATTCATTCTTGATGCCTTATTATCCCCCGGCCAATGGATTGGCACAAGACTTCAATAAGACGATAGTCAAAATATTGAAGAAGATTGTCATGGGGAATAAACGTGACTGGGATGAAAAATTGCAAGAAGCCTTGTGAGCTTATTGAATGACCCAATCAGTCAGTGAATAAAGCCATGCCGTTTTCGCTTGTTTATGGTGTCGAAGCTTTCATTGCCATTGAAATACAAGTCACATCACTGACGGTAGCAATACATGAATCAATCATAGATGATGAAAATGCCAAGATAAGGCTGATGGAGTTGGATACACTTGACGAAAAAGGATTAGCTGCATAGCAATGATTGGAACTGTATCAAGCACGAATATCCACCGCTTTCGACAAGAAAATCAAACGTCGCTCCTCCAAGAAAGGCAATATAATAATAATGTTGAAAAGACCTATCGTGGTCACTCACAGAACTGGGGTGCAAGTTCGTTCTTAAATGGGATGGGCCATATGTTGTAATTGAAGTATACTCGAATGGGGCATATCGTGTTGTAAATCAGAATAGACAGGCCATCGGAATACCTGTCAATGCCCACTTTATCAAGAAATATCATCCTTAAACGCCGATACAATTTTGATTATGAAGATAGCTCGAGCAATCAATCCCAATCAAAAGGGGGCAAGACAAGTAGAATGATGAAAAAGCCTCAACAGGTGGCGGCTGGCTAAAAGCCATGTATTCCTCTCTGTACATCGAATGAAGAACAAATTCATACAACATATGGTTATTCCTCTAAAAGCCCTCCAAATTAGCGATATCGAATATTTATCGCCAAGAATGGTATTATCGTCAAAGCTGTTATACCACACTAATCTCACTATATCATTTACGGCAGTAGAGAGCGCCCATGAGGCCAACCACGCGTGAGCCCTACATTATTAGTGATGGCGATATATCATTTACCGTAGCGAAAAGCGCATGAGACCTATTATATTAGCAACTCGCCAAACATTTATATGGGCAATAGTGAAAGGTTAGTCGCCCTAAAGAAGCCGCAAAGGCAATCACATGCTTAGACCCATGTGGGCAGCGGAGAGTGCCCATGGACCAACCATGCGTAAGACCAATGTTGTCTGCTTAGATTCTTGCAGCGTTACGAGGGAAGGTGAAAAAATGCCCTCTCATGAATGGGTCAGACCTTGTAGGCAAAGAAAAAGAGGATTGCAGTGTGCGCTCTTTGGCCTGTCCATTGATAGGCCAACCATGTGTAATACCCTTAAGATTCTTGGCTTGATTTCAGTAGAAACTCATGGAGAAGGGTCGACCTCTAGATGAGTTGCCCCGCATTGATGGACTGACGACCTTAGATTTGGTACCTCGACAGGTAGCCATGTGCGCCCTGTGAACTCTAAAGAGTTACTGTGGCCAACCCTGTGCGTAAATCCTACCGAGTTCATAACCCCGGTAGCTTCACAGGGCCTCTCTGATGGATTGAGGTCTGTGAACTCTTTGGCTGCGGTGGTTCAACGAACTCAGAAGAGTTACAAAGACCATTTGCAAATTACATATCCTGTGAAGCGTGCAATCATAAGTCTTGAACTGATGAATGAAAATTTTAACATGAATATATGTCCATCTTATCATGCTATAATTCATAAAGAACATGCTACTTATCATGCTATAATTATCATGCTATAATTATAATAAAAGAGAAGTCATTATGAAGAAGATATTGAAAATTCATTTATGTGGAGCTGTATTACATGATCAAAATAAAAATTATTACAAGTTCTCTGAAACACCTAAAGTAGTTATATATCTTTGCAAATCTTGTTTTAATTGAACTCGAGCGGCATCACTCGTCAGTTCAGCTTCAAGGATAATCTTACCCTGATCAGGTGCATCAGCCAGTTCTTTCTCCAAAGAAACGACCATTTCTTCAATCTTGGCAATCTCAGAGTTCTCAAGCTCAGTGATGCCGACATTAACCTCTATATCCTCCTTAACTTTATGTTCAACTCCTCTTGCTCTCGGATCTCGAGCTGGACAATCTACTCTTTAAGATAGGCTATTTGCTCTCCGATAATCTTCTTGTTTTGTTTAGAAGCCTTCAGACGTTCTTGAAGAGACTTGTATTCATCATTATAGCTAGAAATGACAGTTGCAACTCGGGAAACTCTTTCCTTAAGAGATAGCGATTCTCTCTGACGCTCCAAAATCTTCGGAGCGATGACCACATTATGTGTCGATTCCAGATGATGCAACGAGGAAAAAAAATGGGTCAGAGAGTCGTGCAAAGGTAGGATATTTCTGTCTGCTACCTTCGCCGCATGATCAAGAATGACTAATGTGCTGCTTAGAAAAGGCCACCATTCAGGATCTTTGAACATACAAACGGCAGCCGAACGAGCATCCTTAATGAAGACTAGCATATAGGGAGGAACCTTTGCTATTGTGAGCCTGTTTGATATTGTGGCTAGAATTCGAACTTGCTGAACCACTGGAAGAAGGCATAACTGCAATAAAAAAGAGAGGAGGATGTAATAGTAACAAAAGTATAAAGAAGTAAAAGTAAAAAATAATATACTTAAGAAGAAAATATACCAGTTCTGGGGGCAGGATGAGAGATAATTGGTGATATCGCAGCCCCTACTTCCGAGGAATCTGGAACATCTGTAGTAATACCTACGATGTTGAAGGATAACTCTCTGACTCCAGTGCTAGAGTCTAGAGTTGTCGGCGTCACCACATCAACAGGATCAGAAGGAAACTGGAGACCTCAAGCGACTGGTTGAAGAATGGAAGATTGTGCAATTGCCAATCTTTTAGTACGAACATGCTCAGTAGTAGTCTTATAACTCCTGGTTTCCTCGACAACTAGTGGGATATCTTGAGTATCTTTATTAACCTCCACGTTGCGTGGCGAAATCAATGCTTCCGTTGTTGTCCGTACTTGTAGTACAAAGATTCTAGCTTCTCTTGATGACGAAACTTTCGTGATAACAGGTCATGTTGAGGCATCTCAGTAACGGGCACAGGTGAAGGAGAATATAAAGCATCGAAAGATACAAAAATGTTTGCATCAGGAGAACAACTGAGATCTCCATAGTCAAGTTGCTCTTCCTCAACAGGTGTGCTTATTCGGACAATTGACGAAGGTGCATCCTGAACTTCTCGTTGAATTTCCATAACTGGAGCATCTCTAATTTCACCCTCTTCACCAATGTTTACTTCTTCGTCCTCTCCTTGATTATCATCTCTCAATGCGTCACCTTCTTTAGTATAGCTTTCGCTAGAGGATGATTTGCTGGTCTCAGTTTCTTCAGAATAGTTAGATAAACTCTCTTTAGAAACCACTTGTTTGCCTTTGGTTGAAAGACTTGTTCCAACCGGAGAAGATCGAATATTCCTTGGAGAAGGAGAAGCACGTTGTTGAGTTTTTACTTGAGGTGAATGAGATCTCGTCTGAGAATGAGTTCTTAGAGAAAGGTGCACTGACCTCGCTATAGGAGATGCTGTAGTAACAGTCTTATCTCTGATGTCTCCTCTCTCTCTCTCTCTCTCTCTCTCTTTAATATTTTAAACACACGCACCCAACACACACCCACGCACGCCGTAATGGGATTTCACCACCTATGGGTATTGAATCCAAGACCTCGTGTGGAAACTCCTCAGAGTCTACCACTGAGGTAAGGACTCGAACCCAATACATGGAAGTGGTCGGAACTTTAGAGACTTCTAATGGGTCTGGAATAACAGCCTCAACAGGCTGTCTTTCTGACTGCCTTAGAAGGTCCAGGGAAGCCCCCCAAGCAATCCATCCTTCCAATGTATTGGCAGGCTTTATTTGTCGAATAGGCTCTTCCAATGAAATTTTCAAACAAATTGGGCTGGGTGCAGCAACATGATCTCTTTCAATTATGTAGCCAATGCCTTGCTTTGGTCTATAGTTCCTTATTCTGGGAGGAGGAATCCAAACAGGCTGATCTACTAGAAAATAATTGTGTACAAGGTGGAATTGATGTGTCCACCACCGCATCCAAACGAAGCTTGAACTTGATGGTTAGAACCGTGGAGGGTGAAACGAGAGCTAGTTTCTGGCTAGAAGTTGCTTCCATATTAAAGCCCAGTTATAAGGGCCTACTCCATAACTTCTCATTATCCGGGTAACAACTTCTCCATCTTGTGGCGCAGTTTGGTTGTAACCAAGTTGTCGAGAAAATCCGTTTCGGTAGTAGGGTTTGCGCTAGAACTCACTCCCTTCTCTCAAAGGAAGACTGCTCGAGCTGATACAGATAAAAAATGTTTGCTCGACCGGTTGCAAATTGTTATCATCTATCGCATCTCTGTCTTCAGCCTGATGGGACAGAGGAATTTGGAAATGGTCGATGGATTCGGGTCTCTCAATCTTGTCGACTATCCAATCATACGTCTTCTTTGTCATTTTACGCTGTTGATAGTGACATAAAGGAAGACGTTGTGGATTGATGTAAGCTTTTTTGGGGTCACTGTGCGCCCATGGGAAATATATGCCTAGCCAGCCAGAGAAATAATGCCAGGCCGTATATGCTGACGAAGCTCCAACAGTTGGACTCAAACAGGGCGTTGCTACTTCCCCAAATGCTCTATAGAGAGAGCAAAGAACTGGAGGAGCCAATGAATGTTTCGTGCCTTCGGCCATTGCTCCAGCGACTACGAATGGGGTCGACCGGATGGCATTCGCCCATTTCGAGCTCAGCAACACCACCAAGCCGAGCCAGTTGGCTAGGAAAGTAGCTAATTCAGCATTAGAACTATAATCTGTTAGACTTCTTATCTTGCATTTGAGCTTCTCCAGATCTTGCGAATGGCTGCCCGAAAAACTGTAAAAGGATAAGAATATGAAGTAGAATGTAATGTGAAGACGTGTTCTGGGTATGTAAATGGAAAAGATAAAAAAAATAAAATACCACAAGTTTCTCGTGAAATGCGTGAGCCATTGAAGAGGTGATATCTTAAGAATGTTAGGGAATTTAGACATTTCTAGAAAGCGTTCCATAGTCGTCTCAGAGATCGAGGGCGTTCTTTGGGAGGCTCGAAGTAAGCAAACTCCTCATTAGTGGGAACAAACTTGTCGAAGAAGCGCCTTGTGACTGGAAATCCCACCATACGATGGAGATCCCATAAAGTTATGCTTACTTCACCTATGGGAAGGTGAAAAGAGTTTGTCTTTGGAGACCAATATTTCAAGAAAACCTTATATATCATGGTATCTTTGAAAAATTGATTAGAGTTGCCTTCTGTGGCACTGTATTAGTCGATGTCGGCCAAGACTTGCGTATATCTCTTCAAGATAGCCTTCGCCCATGTGTTATAGTGAACGCGGTGAGATAGGAGGCCTCGCATCCGAAACTCCTCATTACCCCATAAGGAATCCCTATTACGAAAGAGTTGTTGGATAGTCTCGAAATAATGTGTGGGGTAAAGAGTGTGCAGGTTATAGTAGGGAATCAAAAATCGCATATAAGATATCCGGCCTGGCTTTTGTTGCAGTCCTTTCTCCAAAACAAAGCCTTCTAAGATTTTCGGCTCCTTGATGATCCAGTAGGCCGTGAAAAGAAGCATGTTCTGTGTCATTTGGTCGGTCAGCTCGCTATGGAGTATTGATAGATGATGATGAAGACTTATAGGGATTATGATCGTCTCGTCCTTATAAAGATTTCTGAATTTAATTACTTCTTGAGAATCTTCAAGCCATCCCAGGTATTTTGGAAGCGCTTCTTGCTGATTTTTTCTTGAAGAATCTCTCCTTTGCTCGTCGGCTTCTTCTTTTTTGAAAATGGAGGGGTGGATTCTGTATCGCCAGGGCGGGAACTATTAGTGTGGAAGTTGGTTGTTGATTTCAACCAAGTCTCCCAATTAGATTCTTGGCCTTCTCTCGAGGGCTTTTTAATGTCTCCCATTATAATAGTGTTCCGAATCAAACTGGCTAAGAGGAGTATGCGATCGGAGAAATCAAGGGTTGGAAGGATCGATTCTCTTAAAAGGGAAGATCGCTCGCTGGTCACTTGTGTTCTCTTCTTAGGGCGGTCTTCGGCAGAGTGAGATTGGGGGTTAAAAGATTCAGAGTGAGATTGGGGGTTAAAAGATTCAGAGTGCTGGGAAGGAGTGGTTTGTTCCTTGGGAGGAGTATGACGTTTCTTAGAGCAAGCCATGGAAGAGTATAAGAAAATTTGGCAGAGTTTGGTGACTTGGAAAATTTCTGTAGAATGCAGAGGTGTTGCGTGCTGGGATTTGTTGCCCGTAGGGATTTGTTGCACGAGAAGGTAGTAGCATGCAAGACGGTGCTAACTTTAGAAATGAAGTGATTGGGTGATCCGCCAACTCCTGCTTGTATAGTTGGCCGGACCCGCAGTCTATTATGCGGACCTGATAATGCAATGGACACATCGGGCGCACAATAGATTTTACGAAGCAAATTTTGAAACATGGGTTGATCCTCCAGTTAACCTAAAAATGAGGATTGAATGAAGGACCAAGGGGGCATCTATTGGAGCATAAATTAAATGGAAATGAAGAAAAATAGAAAGGAAAGAATTTGGGGTTTTGTTGCGTGGCGCGCAATGAAGACTAGAAAGGTGGACTGTTGTGCAGGGCGCAATATGTACTTGTGACTCATGAAAGAAATATTGATGGAGTCATTGCGGCCCGCACAATGACAATCAGTAGCCCACGCAATGAGGCTCTATTGTGCGGAAATAGGGTTTTGCACGTGTGGTTGCCCATAAATACCCCTTCTCCTTCGTTATCTGATTTATTCAAACTGTTTAGAACAAGCAGAGATTCCCAGAAATTTCCCAGGTATTGTGCGGGAAGAACACCAAGGAGGTGATGATCATTGCGCCAGGCGCAATGGAAGAACCATCACTGCACGTGCACAATAGGCCTATTGCGCACACAATAAGGCTCAGGCTCAGGCTCTAAAGATCGAGTCAAAGTTACTTTCGAATAGCATTCTCTTAACAATTTTTTCAAGAAGACGATCAATCTAAGGATCCTTGAGTTAAAGAGAAAAACATAAGACTCCTAAAGATCCGCACAATGACTCTGTCATTAATAAGATCGCATTTCAAGCTGAAACGCTGCCGAGATTCATATCTGAATATATTCTATTTCATTATAATTGTATATTTTACCTTGGAATCTAGGGAAATATGAGGATGTAAACGAACTTTAAATCTATAAAATACCTCATGATGATTCGTCTTCTATTTTTCTTTGTCAATATTGAATAATATTCCCCAATTGCAATACATTTGTTTCTTGTCGAAACAGATACTTATCTGTATCCCAAGGATGCGATACGTAACGCGATACCGATATTTTGAACACTGGATAAGAACGCCTCCAATCGAAAACGTCATGTCCATGGGCTGCTAGAATGGTGCAACCAAATGGGCACACAAGTTGTTTGATATAAGATATGGTTAATCCAATTGTTCAGATTGTCTGGATTGATGACTTGACTAAATCAATGGTCTAATTATCAATTGGATGGAATCAATGATCAACTTAAATTGTGGGGTCCATGGGATCAACTGCATGGTCATTTATTTAGTTATTCGTTAGAGTGAATTTGAGTCATGATTTAGTTAATAAATCTCTATCGTATTTTTGTCTCTTTCTTGGTGGGCCACTTTTGGGGCAGTAATTGATGTCCGAATAATATGATATTGGTCTCGTTTAATCGCCTATTGATTAACTTTCAAACGAGCCCAAGATCATGCAATTCTGAGGCCGTATGAGTGAGTTATGGCCCATTTATAGAAGGTCCGTATGATGGTGATAGAAATTAGGGGCAATTTGGTGCTTTTTTCTATTATTATGGCTTCTCATTTTGTTTTATGCGTACATAAGGCTATGCTGCGGACTTGTAATAGATTATTATGAGCATTACGGTGAGATGAAATACAATTTCTTTGGTTTTGGTGTTTATTTTTTTTGGAAGAAGAATTAGAGAGGGCAAGGGGCTTTGATTTCTAGCATTTGGCTAGAGAATTGTTAGGTTTCTTTACTACAATCTTGTTTTTCTTCCTTTGATCCATTTGCATTCCCTTTGGGGTTTGCATCACAAAAACACTACCTATTGAAGAAGTGCCGGCAATGGGCTATCGTAAGCACTCCCAATCACTTTCCCATCACATCATAGCCGTACAATACACCTAGCGCTCATCAATGATACATGTGGGAGAATGCTTGGTATTAGTTTGACAATACTCAATTCATCTCTATGTTAGATGTTGAAAAGAGGAAAACATCACTACCATACACCTGCTTCCAAAATAGACAACCGACATGTTTTTTTGACATGAAAAGGAAGGAAACTCTAGATTTCCTAAAATGGAAACCAATCTTGGGCAGGTCTAAGGTTTCAATAATCGAAAAAAGGAGATGAAAGAAAAGTTTGCGACAAAGAAGAAAGGAAAATATTGAATGACTTGTGCTCTGATACTGTGTAAGTTTTAGGTATTGAATGATTGAGAAGAAAGGAGTCGAGGACGAGAAAAGATAAAAGAGGAAGAAGAAAGGGAAGAAGAACACGTGAGTTGTCCTCACCTCCCTCTTAGTTTGCTATTTTAACTAAGAAACAAAAATGACTAACATGCCCTTTTTGGGCTTACATCATATGAAAGATGTCCTAGCTTATAGTTTGTGCCATATGGCGCAGATGATGTGTTGTGGCACAAGATATGAATAATAGATGGTTGCACTCCATGATTGGTTAATATAATGTGCCACATGACATATACAATCACAATGGGTTATGCCGCAACCAATGTTCATATTATTGGTATCGTTACATGCATAATTGGCTGGGGATATGGAAACATTTATCGATATCGCTGATATTATTGCTGATACCCAGAAATGTATCGATGACTGAGGAAACATTGGGGAAACATGAGGAAATGGGGGAATTTCTCAATGAAACTTCAATAGATGCTACAATACACATATTTGCATATTTAGGAATCAAATAATTGTAAAAAAGACGCATACATAACAAGTTTCTCTTTAATGGGGGCCTAAAAGTGTGTAATGTTGACTTAGGGAAACATTAGAGAAACATGGGGAAAATTGTTGAATTTTTCAATGATACTTCAGGAGATGATAAAATATACATTTGCATATTTAAGAATCAAATACTAGCAAAAAAGATTCATATTTGCATATTTAGGAATCAAATAATGAGTTTCCCTTTAATGGGGCCTAAAAGCATGTATCGTTGACTTAGGGAAACAGTGGGGAAACATGGGGAAAATGGTGGATCCATCCATCCATGATTCATCTGACCATTCCTCCATGCATGCACATAGACACATACATACAAACACATGCATGATCCATCCATGCATGCATGCGTGCACATGCACACACAGACACATTCACATCCATCCATCCATCCATCCAACCAACCATCCAACCAACCAACCATCCATGCATGCGCGCTCGCACACACACACACACACAAACATGCATTTCATCATATAACCATACAACCATAAAAAAATTTGAAATGGATTTTTTTTTTTTTTTTTTTAATAAATAGATTTTTGGCAATATCGATACATTGGTGACATTATTGAAATGTTGCTAATACATTAGTGGTACAAGCAACACCGGGAATTTACATAGTTGAAAATGTTGGAGATACATTGGCAACATCGGTACATTGGCGATATAAGCGACACTTGGAATTTACATAGTTGAAAATATTGGCGATACATTGGCAATACTTGGTGATATCTCTTTGATACCTGGAATTTCTGATACTAGTATTATTGGTATCGCCGAGTTAGAGATATGGATAATATCTGGGATATTATCGACCATATCGGGATACTCCAAACAACGGGCATAACCCATCAATTCTTTCTTTCCAAGTTGGCATGAGGGATGTCGAGGTCCCAAAGGAAAATATTGTGGGCTATCCCTTTTGTTAGGTTTGCGGTCGATTTGGCTGAGAGGAATGATAGAGATTTTCACGTTCTAACATGTAGTCTTGTTGAGTGTTTGGGAGAGCCAAATTGAAGTAGTTGCCTAGGCTGTCTCTAAAACAGCTCGAGTGTTGTCCTTTTGATTATTTTGATGATTGTTTTTATGCTTGCTTTGTTGTTTTGGAGTGATGATTCCTCAACATCTTCCTCTTTGTATAATCCTTTCTGCTTATTTATATAATTCATTGTTCATCATCATCATCATCATCATCTAGGCCTTATCCCAACTAATTGGGTCAACACACGAATCCTATTCACCTTTCCAGTCTATCATGGAGCATATCCTCGGTTAAACCATAGGTCCTTGTGTTGTTCCTTGCTACTTCCACCCTAATCGGTGTGGTTCTTAGTCTCTGGTTGTACATGGCTAAACCATCTAAGTATGCTTTCCCTCATCTTATTGCCTATTGGTGCTATGCCGTTCCCTTGAACATTCATTTTTAACTCTATCCTTAGTCTTGCCACGCATCTCAATGTCCTCTCCGTTGTGCTCATCCTATGAGCGTGTTGTTCCGTAACTGCCTAACATTTTATCCAATAAAGCATGGTTGGTCTTATAGCTATCCTATAAAATCTCCACTTCTATTACGCAAGTTGAATTCTATGAGCAACATCCTTCTCAATCTCTCTGCTCTCATGAATTATTGACACTAGATATCGAAAATGGTCATTCTGGGGTAAGTTGTGGCAACAATCTTAACTAATTTTTCATTTCCAATCCTTTTGTTGCTAAAAAATGCATTCCATATACACTATTTTACTTGCACAACCTTTAGATTCCAAGGCATCCCTTCATATACACACTCCTTTGTTTTGTAAATTAAAACTATGTTATCTGTTATCAACATACACCACAAGACCTCTTTTAAATGCCTCATTAACTAAGAGCTCAACGCTGACCCTTAGTGCAAGCCTTGGAAACTCACTTGTTTCTCCACTTGTGGCTCTCACATTTGTTATCGCTCCCTCATATATATCCTTCTTATGTCAGTGTATCCCCTTAAGATTCTTTTCTTTCCCAACACCCATTATATTATCTCTCTTGGATTCTATGGTATACTTTCTTGAAGTCAATAAAGACAATGTGGAAATTCTTCCTCTTGCCCTATATTTCTCCATTAATTGACTGAGTAGGAAAATATCCTCAATAGTTGGCCTTCCTTGCATCAGTGTTCAGAGTATTGGTATTGTTTCATGTATTAAGTGTTCAGAGTATTGGTATCGTTACATGTATCAATGACTGGGGATATAGAAACATGTATTGATGTTGCTAATGTTATCACCAATACTTGGAAAAATATCGCTGTTTGAGGGAAACATTGGGAAAAAGGTGGAATTTTTCAGTGAAACTTTAAGAGATGTTAAGAGACATGTTTACACCTGTAAGAATCAAAATATTGTAAAAAACAACTACACATAATCAGTTTCCATTTACAGGGGCCTAATCATGTGTTGTTGAAAAAAATTAGTACAAAATAAATTATAAAAATTTGTAGCCAATCAATAGATTGGCCAACACATTAATATATAAAATTTCCACATTAATTAACAATAAAGAACACATTTTCCAATATTAAAATGAAACAATTAGGATTTCCCAATTTCCCACAAATTTCCCTTAAATGTTAATTTTTTTTCACCACATGTCCAAGTCAATGCATGAGAAACATGCACAGATATGGATTTCCATTGCAGTCTATGTCAACATTTGAAAAAAAAAAAGTTTCCACGGATTTTCCGTTCCATTTGAGTTCCAGGTTGTCTTCATTTCTAGTCAAGATTTCTCCCCAAATGCACACTTTTATTTAATAAATACCAGGAGTGAATAATATCATGTAAGGTAAAAAAATTCCCAAAAAAAAAGAAGGAAAAAATGAGATTTTTTGGGTTCTTGAAAATTTTTCCCAAACTATCGTCAAGTATTGCCGATAGTATTGAAAAATATCGGTGATATTTGGGAATTTCTATACTGCCAATAGTTTCGATTCCTTGGCCTGGCGTCACCGATGATATCGACAATCTTGTAGATAATATCGGCGATATTTCGAACACTGCATGTATTGATGACCAGGGATACGGAAACGTGTATTGTCATTGCCAATGTTATTGCTAATGCTTGAAAAATATTGTTGTCTGAGGGAAATATCAGAGAAATATTGGGAAAAAAGGTGGAATTTTTTGGTGATTTGTCAGGGGATGTTAAAAGATACATGTTTACACATGCAGGAATCAAAATATTGCAAAAAACAACTATACATAATAACTTTCCATTTTATAGGGGCCTAACCATGTGTTGTTGAACAATCGATATAAAATAAATATATATAATTTGTAGCCAATCTATTAATATATGAAATTTCCAATTTAATTAACAATGAAAAACATGTTCTAAATAACAATGAAAAAAAATAGGATTTCACCCATTTCCCTCATTTTCACTTAAATATTAATTTTTTCGCTACAGATCCGTGTCAATGCTTGAGAATCATGTAGAGACATGGATTTTCATTGCAATTCATGCTAACATTGAAAAAGAAGGATTTCTTATCACCTTTGAGTTCTGGCCTATGTTCATTTCGAGTTAAGACTTCTCTTGATTCAATAAAATCGGGAGTGATCAAATCCAAACTTTGAAAATATTGATGATATTGGGAAACTTTTCAACTTTCAGAGTTTCAGTATCGTTGACCTGACGCTACTGATAATATCGTGAGATTATAGATAATATTGTCAATATTTGGAATAACCTAGCACCATTATTTACAATATCAATAGTATTGTTTGATTTATTGTATTGACAATACGAAACATTGACATCATATATCAACCAATACTATTGGTATCAACATTGGCCTATACGAAACAATATGAAAATATCGTTAGATATCGCATTGTATTGACGATATATCAATACAATGTGATATTTTAAAATATTGCCATCACAAGTAATAGTGTATTGACAATACTTGTGATGCCGATAGCTCTTTCCCTCTTTTTTTTTTTTTTGTTAAAAAATCTACAAAATTCCCATTTTTTGTCAAATCTTCCACTTTTAATCCATTCATGAGGTGCATCTGTCCAACCTTATTCATTTATTTAGAGAAAAAAACAGATTTTTTTTTTTATATATAGAAATTGAGATTGGGCCGCGAGTGGCACATTAATCAAACAATAAAGTTTTCTTTATTGTTTTAATTTATTTTGTTGTTCTAAATCACTCAGAATCTATAGAATTGAGATGAAAATCTATTTGGATGTTTTGCATCTACTCCATCATGGATTTCAACATCCAAATTGCGAATTCGGGAAAATGGGAAAATTTGAAAATTTCCCCATTTCACCCATTTAAATTGCAATTAGAGTATGGAAAAATCACATCGGATACGTTGGAGGCTGATCTATAGATTGATGGAGGTTTTTAGATTTCTTGGAAAAAATGATATTTTTAATTAAAAATATCAACAAATAATTTTAAAAAATTCCATATTGATTAGCAATAATATAGTCTTAGTTTTCAAGTTTCTATGAGTGTTTACTGATCTTTATATCAGTTACACTCTAATCTGTGAGGTTGGGAAAAGTTGGGGAGAATATGAAAATTTCCTCGTTTCACCCATTTAAATTGCAATTAGAGTGTAGGAAAATAACATTAGACCTATTGGGGGTTGAACTACAGATTGATGGATGTTTTTGGATTTCTTAAAAAAATTATTCGTTGATTAATATTAAAAATAATAGATAGTAAGTGTTTTTAAATGTATAGATTGATCAACGGTTATTTAGCCTTAATATTTATGTATTTAGCGAATGTGCAAACATCTTCTTTGCTTAATGCTGTTTGTTATTTGTAGGTAGAAAACTTATGGAAAATGGAGGCATCCCGACATTTGTTTGCAGAATGGGAGTCTACTTCCGGACGATCATGGAGCCAAGTCCAAGTATTGGGGGCACATGTTGAATAGTTGTGGGGTATCTCGCTTAAGGATACACCCCGCGGGGCGGCGGGGGGGGGGGGGGGGGGGGGGTTGTAACGCCCTAAAAATCGAGGGTCGAGCAGGAGCCCAACTCTCGAGTTCCAACACATCACTTATGCAACATGGATAATGATGATTAAATGTTGTCTATATTAGTGCATTAAACATGAGTGAGATTATACTAAAACAATATATCATACCCAGAGAATTAATTACGCAAGCGGAAGACTGTGATAAGTGTATAGAGCATATAAGTGAAGGTAAATCTCCTGAGTATGATCATGTTACCAGGTCAAATAATTACATGTAAAATTCTAAAATATACAAAATATATAATGTCATCTAGGTAGCATCCCAGTGAACCCTGTCGATCAGAGCAGTCTACATAAACCCGCCTGATAACTGCATACAGGAGAACTCCTCGTCATCATAAAAGTCCGGCTCTGCCTCAAAAGCATTGCCATCATCTGCATCTACAATAGGGTCTGGTTGGTGTTTAAAACACCGTCCTAGAATGTGGGAGTGAGTGATCAACTCAGTGGAATCATAAAGCAAAGGTTAACATGTTATCAATTCAGTCAAGCAGTAATGATAAAGCAGTACAACACTCATGTCCTAACTACTCTTATTAATGCAAGTATGGTATATTATAATGATGCATGCCTTCGCCTGCACTTCTTCTTGCGACAACATCTAACGATCGTGGCATGCACCACTCCCACTGTGCTCTTCTACGCCAAAGGCACATGCAATGCGGTGCATGAGTATGATTACTGAGTTCTTATTAGACCTTTTCATATAGTAGGATTAGGAAGCTAAGGCACCTCCCTTATATCATTTCCCAAACAATGATCCATTTTAGGGTCATCAGTCCTAGCTAATATCATACGATGTTGCGATTCCAGGTTGCTACAAAGGGGCTCGTCACCTCAATGCAGGCCTAGCTTATACTCTAGTTACTGCGGAAAGGCTCGTCGCCTCAGCGCAGTCTCAAAGTATACTCGAGGTCACTACTAATGGCTCGTCACCAAGTCGTAGTCCGACAGCTCGAATACAGTGTCCCATACCACCGTATTCGGCTCATGAGCTTATGTTACTCACTGGTCACTACGGGTGGGCTCGTCACCCCGGCATAGGCTGACAGCTCGACCACGGTGTCCCATACCACCATGTCCGGCTCATGAGTCTTAGCGGATCGAGGTACCAAGATTAAACGGGTTTTCACTGGTGAGTTTGGCACCTTAGATTCAAGCAGTGACGTCCATACATGGTGAACATACATTAGGCCAATCGGTTGCTTGACAAACTCGACTGGTACGGGCATACGTCGAGCCGATTGATATGGAGCGCATAAGCACTTCGTGTGGCCTAACCACTGCCGACAAGCAGCGTACAACTCGGATTCATCAGGCGTGTCTGTAGTGGCTAAGCAGTCCGACCCCGATCACATACCATTACCGATTGCCTGGACTACATCGTAGCCCCAAGCACACTCCAAATATCAATATACGCATGTAGTAGTCAAAGGTAGCATGTGAGAATTTAAAACCAAACATAAATCCTACTTTAAGTAGTCTGATAAAACACCTACTACCTATGTACCGTATACGGGCATTTCATCCTAAATTCACATAGTAATAAGATAGGTTATATAAAAGATACTATAACCGTAGATAGAGGAATTGAGAATCTCATCCCAACACCCTTATTACAAGCATTTAAACAAGCATTTTTACATTCAGGCATTTTATCAAACACTTAAGCTACCCATTTCCTATACATGTAATAAAGTAGTTATAACAGGTATTATAGCAAATTCCTTTACAAGGAGTTCACCATACGTACACCAATCATGTATTGTTAGTCAATGAACATAACAAGCATAAATCATAATTCCATACTCATTCAAGCATTTCAACAAACACATGGAATGCATTAAAAAAAACAACATAGTTTATACATATACGTATTATATGGAAAACGTCGTATTTACGCACATGTGACGGCAATCAAGTCAGTCATAAATCATTACCGACATTGAAAGCCTTGAAAATCATAACCTAGACTTTTATAATCCGCACCTTTCGCTGGTAGACTCGTAACGAACTCAGTTTAATTGCCAAGTCCTCGTCTACAGCACAACGACAACCTATAACATAGAATAGGTTAACTACTGCACCTTCTACTCTATTTGAATATCTAAAACAAATTAGGGTTTGGATTTCTTACTCAAGTACGGAGTTGGAATCGCCAGTATAGCTATACAAACGTGGCGGTTAAGCACGTGGAGCAGCAGGGATCAAATCCCAGGAGCAACCCCAACTCTCTCTCCCACTTTCTCTCTCTTTCTTTCTCTTTCTTTTCTTCTCTCCTTTAGGGTTTTAGAAAATTCGTATGGCAAGGGAGAGAGAGGGTTTAAGGCCTTTATATAGGTCCAGAACTGATGGAAATGGCCCCAGGGCCAAGGTATATTTAGGTTATAGCCAAAGGTTGGTTGTTCTGGTCCAACGGAGCACTTCTGGAGGCCCCCTTTTTACTTGTGGTTGGACTTAAGCTCCCTGACTATGGATCTAGGTTAGACTAAGTTTTCAGTCCGATCGGGTTTAGGGATCGACCGCGGGAGACTTGTTTCAGTTCAACGGTCCCCGGTACTCGATCAGGGTCACAAGTACACTGACCTGTGTTGGAAATTTTTCCTAATTTGAGGGTGTAATTGGGTTGAAATCTAACGGTCTGAGTTCTTAGATTCGGCTTGCAAGTGAACTGACTTAATTCACTTGAGTTTCAGTTCATTTCCTAAAGATATTCACGTTTCTCACAAACTTCGCTCCGGTCTCAAGTTGTGTGTTTCTAGGTACTACTAGGACTTGATTTCCGAGGTGGTTGTCAAGTCCAGCAAGACGGTCATAACCGTATAGTCTTGGGATAATTGGACTTTCGACGTGCGGTTCAGGGTCGATACGGAGTTTCATGATGCTTCCGAGAGTAAGTGGGTTTTGAGATGGATCATAAGTTTCAGAGTAATGTGGCGTCACTGGTTCTGCTAGTTTTGGGTCTTGCAGATCGTATGTAAAGTGATTAATGCTAATTTCACAGGTAATCTAGTTTAGCACTTAGTTAATTCACGTCTAATTTCTAAAGGATTTGGTCCTTAGCGATTTCTGCCCGAGGTGGTACTCGGGTCTTTGTATGAATTTTTCCAAGACGTTACGGGGGGGGGGGGGGATTCAGAATGTTGTTGATTGCCAAGGGTTTTGAAGGAGGTAAAAGCGAAGATGAAGGAGATGTTGATGAAAGAGGTGAAGATTAGAGATGGTTGTGCTAAGCGTGAGAGGGAGTTTAGGGAGGAGTTAGTGCGACTAGCTCAAGGTGTAGATTATGTAGAGGAGGTGGACAAGGATGAAGATCTTGACCATAGACACGCTGTTGATGAATCATTATGGGAACAATGGGATATGGATAAGATAAGGTGGTGGGAGGTGAGTAGGCCCACTTTTGACATCTCTACATAGGATGGTTGTGGGAGGGTAGTTTTCACCACAATGGCTGTAGGCAAATGGCAATTATTTATTTATGAGCACATGCCAACCAATGTAGTTGTGATGTCACCCTTAAAGAACATTATCACTATAGCACAGTGTGGGGACGAGGGTGCGGTGTCCCTTATGACATGTGAAATTCTGAAATTATGGGGCAATAGTTTGGTAACAAGGTTGTTGACATGCGTTGCTATGTCGATGAGTTAAGGCCGTTGTGGGAGACATGGGGTCACGTTCATGTGTAACAGGTGGACAAGACCAACGAGGAAGTCCATCATAAATTTTCTGGTCTATTCAGTGTTCGAAATATCGGTATCGCATTACGTATCACACCTTTGGGATACAGAAATGTATCGGTTATCGCATGGGATATATCAGTTGTATCGCGTAATGTATCGTTGTTGTTGGAAACATGGGGAAATTGGTCAATTTTTTCAATGAAACTTCAGTGATTGTTAAAAAACACATCAACACACACTTATAAATCAAAACATTACAAAAAATAAGTGCATATAATAGGTTTTCTTTCTATGGGGTCCTTATCTATGCTTCGTCAAACTGAATTGATTCAAGTATATTCGAAGTTCATTCATATAATTTATAAATATAAGAAGACATGTGGAAACACAAGCAATACATTCAAAAGCAAAAGAAGAATCACTAGATTAGGTTACATACGTGTTTGATTTTATGTTTGGACACAAGGATTGCAACCGATTTGCGAGCAAGTGGGAAATTTTGATTTTTTCAACTTTCTGCAACTTGGCCCATCTCCAAATCTCAAAATTGAAGCTCCCGATCCATGCTTTTTCACGCAAAACATGAAAACCATTTATTTGTAACAATTTGATGCTTATTTAACATGATATACAGAAAAAAGGATCGAAACTAAAAAATGCTCACCGAATCGAACATGTGAGATATATCGCACTACTTGCGAGTTTCATATCACACATGTGGGATACAAGATATATCGTGGGATATATCGGCCAATATTGTCGATATTTAAAACACTGGGTCTATTATAGGGGGAGGACTATATTCCTAAAGTCCATTGATGCGTCGAATGAGACAAAAAACTCAAGTTATATCTATGGGTTGATGAAGGAAGTTTCGGGGAAGAATATGATATTACTTGTCACTGATATTGTTGGGAGTGCATTTGTGAAGGTAGGGAAGGAGTTAATGAAGAAGTATGACCTGTATCGGACCCCGTGCACAACACATTGCATTGATTTGATGCTTGAGGCGATAGGTCAGAGGCCTACGGTTAAGAGTGTGATTGCCAATGCTTGGGAAAGTTAAAAATTTCATCTACAGTCACACCTGGCTATTAGCCGAGATACGTGATAAGTGTGGTGATGATTTAGTGCTGCTTGGGGTGACACGGTTCACCACTAATTATATTGCTTAGAAATCTTCCTAAAACGCATGCATGGACTGAGAGAACTCTTAAGCTCTAGGGAGTATCCACAATGGATTCAAAGCGTTAAAAGTGCCTCGTGGAGGATGACGGAGATTGTTTTGAGCAACTACTTTTGTGACGACATACGTAATGTGGTAGGTATCTTAGAGCTCATTTATAGAGTGCTTAGGATGTTGGATGAAGAGATGGATATGTAGATGGGTTCCATGTACATGTCCATGCAGTCATGAAAGAAGCCATTAATGGCAAATTCATTTCAATGAGTGTACGAAATAATTGATGACCTGATGAGAAAGGACTCTTGAGTAACCACTTCGCAAGGCTGGTAATTAATTAGATATATTTTTCTATATGTTTCAATACTTTACTGGTTGCTTCCATAGTGTGTTTCTTTCCTTAGCACTAATATTTGAATACTTGCACTATGTAAGGCTTCAACATACTTCTTGAATCCCAATTACCACTATAGTTGTAGATGTAGTGAGGATAGTGACTTAAAGAGGGCACTACATGAAGTCTATGAGAAGTTATTCCCTAATTCTCTAAGGAAAGCTCATTTTGGGAATGAGGTAAATATGTTTTGCATTTAATTCTTGTCTAAGTTTTGGCAATGTTTTATACTGATAGTTACCATTAAATGCCATCAACAAGTCACTTTTTGGGATGCAGAGGGCATATTTGGGTGCAAGGCCACGAGAGAGTTGAGGAAGATGACGACGCCATGTGAGTTGTTGCTTAGTTAAAAGTTAGTTTTGATGTTTTAAAATTACATGTGGGGCTAATGAAAAAAGGATCAATTTCGCAAGCGAATGGTGGGGCCATGTAAGGGAGTGACTATGAGATATTGCAATGACTAGCTATCCGCGTACTTGCACAGGTGGTGTCTTTATTATTATGTGAGTGAAATTGGAGCACATTCTCTCTCATTCGTAGGAAGATGCGAAACAAATTGGGTCATGAGAGGCTCCAGAAGTTACGATTTTGCCACTATATGAAATTTCTAGGGAGGCTGCTACTAACAGAAGATGCAAGAAAAGTAGAGGACCCGTTGGATTTAATAATGATTGGTTGTCATTAGAGCTGGACACGGGACGACTCGACTCGTCCGACTCATTCTGACCCGACTCGACCCGAACAGAATGGGTGAGTCAATCCGAACAGAGTAGGCTTCACCCAATCCGAACTCAAACCGAGTCGAGTCCGAGTTACCCAGTAACTCGACCTGACTCGACCCGAAACTCGATCCGGTCAGACTTGACTTGATTTGAAACCCAACACGACTCGGATTCGGGTATAAAAAACCCTAATTTCTAAGTATCTCTAACCCTAACTTCTAAGTATCTCTAACCCTACCGCCGCATCCGACCCCGACCTCGACCCTAACCCAATCCCAATCCCAAACTCTCTCTCTCTCTCTCTCTCCCTCCCTCGTCCTCCTCTTCCAAGCCCGACATCTACCCACCACCATCACCACCCTCCTCTCTCTCTCTCTCTCTCTCTCTCTCTCTCTCTCTCTCTCTCGATTCGACTCGATGCCAACTCGACCCAACTCGATGCTTTTGACCGGGTCTCTCTCTCTCTCTCTCTCTCTCTCTCTCTACTCCATCTCTCGATTCGACTCGATGCCAACTCGACCCAACTCGATACTTTTGACCGGGTCGGACTTGGTCCGGATTAGTCCAGGCTAGATCTGGACTCAAATCGAGTCAGGCATGTTGGACTTGGTACCGAGTCGGAACGAGTTTGGGTCAGGCCTATTTCAAAATCGGATCTAGTCAGGTCAGCCCTAACTCGGTCCGACTCGACTCGATGCCTTGCTCTAGTCGTCATGCATACGAAAGAAATGAAGATGACCCACTTTACGAGTGGGTTAAGTTAGATGATCAGGATCAAGCAGATGGCCGACCAGAAATGAATATCGTAGAGGAGGTAACATCACAGGGTATCAATGTTGACGAGGTTGTAGAGGAGGATGGTTCTCTCTTTGAAGCTTTCAGCCCATTGACGAGGAGTAAGGAGGTAGCCAGTAATAGTCAGTATCTCATGGGACACGTGGTGGCCACACCACCAACAACGCTATAGAGTGACGAAGGTGTAGGCTTGGTGGTGGTGATTATGATGGCGGTGGTGACAGGAATTGCGGCTATGGCGATGTACGTGACTAGAGTCAAACTCAAGTGTCAAACTCAAAACTTAGAGACCTCTCAGCCCGTTCACCGCAGAGATGCATTTTGAGCTTGCCACCTAAGACGAAGAGCATGGTTCTCATCCTTGTATTAAGGCTTAGAATCATTGTATAAAGAAACAATTGAGTGGGGCTAGGAGGACTTTAGCATGAAGCTTGGGATCCATGGATGTCAGTAGTAGGTAGTGCAACTCTAGTTCTGTGCTATAGTATGATTTTGGATCATATGTTTATGGACCGCATGGATATGCGATGAATGGCTCCAATAGTTATGGTAAACAATTATTCAATCACGGGCATGAGCATGCTTTTGCGTATCGGCAGGGATGTCCATATGGGCAACAAATTTATTCAAGAGCTTCATATATACCCACACCGTATCCAGCTCTAGATCCATATCAACCACAAACAGTGATGATTTTCTAGTCCCCATAGATGGGCATACTAATCTAGTTTGGAGAGGATGAGAATGAATGATATGTTAGATAAATCTTCATTGGTATCATTCTACTAGGACCTAGGCACAATATTATTGGTTCGTGAAGGAGCAATACTATGGTTAGCCTTGTTGAGATGGAAATGATAATTTTGAGATGCCGTGAAATTCTGTGGGTCTATGGCATAGCCGCACATTCATGTTGAGGGTTCATTGTAGGTATATTTCTACATCTTCTTTGACTTTTGAATGTATTGGTGGTGTTTTAATAGATGCCTTCTTAGATTTATAAGTGATATGAACTGATTTTGAATAAAGTTGCATAATTTCTGTCAGCACATAGTTTGCCCTATACAAAGGAAACTTATTATGTGCATTTATTTTTTGTGATATTTTGATTTCGAAGTGTAACGATGTCTTTTTTAACACATCCTAAAGTTTCATCGGAAAATTCGACCAATTTCCCAATGTTTCTTAAAAAAAATGATACTTTATGTGACACAGGATACACTAAATATTTCCCATGCGATATCTGAGATTTTATTGTATCCCATGGGTGTGATGCATCCCTTGATACCAATATTGAAAACATTGCATAGCATAAATTTGAAGTTGGTTTCCGATACATTCGTCTCACACTCTAGCCTTTGCTCGATCAAAATCTGTCAAAGTTTCATAGTATGACTTATGAGTTTAATCCTGCAATAGTTAATAAATTTGTATGCTCCTTAATTCTTGTAGATAGGTACAACAATACTTTTCCTCCATTTGTTTGGCATTTTCTTGTTGGACTACTTTGCCAACCAAAATAATCCAGTATCTCCCATGCAATTCTAAATCTCTACCGATATACCATATTTTTGTAGGCCGTTTCCTATCTTAATCTTTCTTAGAGGTTCTTTCACTTAGATATCTTAATCCTATGAAAATGTCTAGGGTCTCTAGTGTCATTTGGGTCTATGATTCCTTATATCCCTATGCTCTGAGTGATCGTCATTTTATAGGTTTTGGATATAGCTTTCCAACCTCTTATTGATCTCATCTTCCTTAACCTGGTCATCGCCCTTAATGCATCTAACATGATCCAAGTCTCCACCCCCTCTCTCTTTCTTACCTTCTTTTGTTCCCAATCTATTGTAAAGATCATCATACGCCTTAAGTTTGGTCTCACTACTTTCCTAACATTCTTTTCGTCGTTTCTATATTGCTCTAAAGATTTCCTCATTTCTAGTCCCTTGCTAGGCTTTGAAACATAATCTTTTCTTGCTAATAGCCTTTTGTACTTTGCATTCCACCATCAAGTTTCCTCCTACAAGTGGCTTTTCCCTCTAGGTACTCCTAGAACTTCTTGTCACTTCTCTAATGCACTCAACCACCTCATTCCACATATTATTAACTTCTTCCTCGACATTCCACTTTCCTTTATCAATCAATTTGTTACTACATAGCATTGCTTTCCCGCCCCTTTTTAAATTCCACCACCTCATTTTTGAACACCTATTGATTTCACTCCATTTATTCCAATATTAAACCTCATTGTTATCTTATAAAATAAAAAGAAGAACATTGAACAATGATGAGATTTCATATAAAAAGGCTGAAGCCAAAATGTATAAATATACAAACATACAATTGTACCAATAGAAGTACCCCCCAAAAGACCTAAAGAGGAGATTGTAGAACTACACTTCCGCCCACTCCTTCATATTACGAATTGCCCGGTTAAAGACTTGCATTGCTCCACTCATTTTGTTTATGAAGCATCGGTCATTTCTTTCCCACCATTACACCCATAGAGTCACTAGTAAACTTAATTGCCACATCCCTTTCCCTTCTTTACCCATCCCCTCGCTGTGCCAAGCAATGAGGAATTCCTCTATCATATTTGGAAACACCCATAGCACCCCAACAAATTGGAGCAAAAGATCCCACACCTCCCTCGCATATTCGTAGTGAATGAATAAGTGATCCCCAGATTCTGCATCTTTGTATCACATTAAGTAAACGTTAGGGAAAATCATGTTCCGCTTACAAAATTGTCTACCGTTAGCACCTTATTCCTCCCTACTAGCCAACCAAAAGCCACCACCATTGAAGGTACACCATAGTGTGAAAGCCGTTGAAGATACCTCATAGTTTTCGTCACTCCCTCTCAAAACTGATAGAAGGACCTAACTGAGAATGAACCTGACTTAGTTTTTAACCACCTTATGGAGTCCGCCTTTGATAACACTGGAGATATCTTTGAGAATGAACCTGACTTAGTTTTTAACCACCTTATGAAGTCCGCCTTTGATAACACTGGAGATATCTTTGCTAACATCTCAAGCAATTCAACCAACTCTTCAATCTCCCCGTCCGACAAATTCCTTCTAAAAGTAGGGGCCCACATTACCTCTTCCCCTCTAATTGATAGTTACTTGCATTCTCCCCCATCTATCCTAGATAACCTTGCTAAAGATGGAAACCTCTTACCCAATCTCTCATCTCCCACCCACCTATCATCTCGAAATATGATATTCTTTCCTTCCACCAGCTAGAAGCCTATTCCCTCCCACACTCTCTTTTATGGATGCTACTGATTTCCACAAATAAGAACTTTGGTACAAAGATGATGCATTCGTTCACCACCCCCTTCCTCTACCCCATATTTTTTTCGATATTATCTCCCTCCAACCCAAATCTTCAAACCCATTTTCCTAACAATGCTAGATTCGTCTCTTCTAACTTTAAGATTCCCGCTCCTTGTCTTGTTGGTTTACAAACTTCATCCCATTTCATAAGATGGAACTTGTGTTTCTCTCCACACCCTTCCCAGAAGTTCCCTCCATCTCTCCAAAGTGTTCAGAATAGATTTATGGCATTTGAAAAGAGACAAAATAAACCGGTACCTCGACTACGACTTTGACATCTTTCTATAACTTTGTCCCACATTTTCTTGGCCGGTCTCCCTATACACAACGGTATACCCAAATATGTAGTTGGAAAAGAAGCTTCTCTGCAATCAAATACTTTTGCAAAAGCCCAAACACTTTCATTGGAAATGCCTACCCTTAAGATCTCGCTTTTGGATATGTTGACTTTCAAACTGGAAACCACCTCGAAACTTACTACAATTGAACAAAGATTTTCCACAAAGAAATCATTTGCCTTACACAACAAAAGGGTATCATCTGTATATTGGATGTGAGAAATCTGAAAGTTTGTGTTATCTATCCCAAAGCCTTTGACTAGTCCAACATGAACACCTCTATCTATTATTTTATTAAGAGCCTCCATTATTGTGACAAAAAGGATCGCCTTGAAGAAGACCATGAGAAGCAACAAAAAATTCTTTAGGCAATCCATTCACCAATATGAAAATTTTTTGCCGATTTGAAACAAGCCTGAATCTAAAAGTGTCATTTTGGTCCACCTCCTAACCTGCCCAACATATAATCTAGAAATGCCCAGTCAACGTGATCATATGCTTTTTCGACATCCAACTTTCATACCATGCCTCCTTCCCTTTTCTATAACAAGAATCAAATGCATTCATTTGCCAAGAGAGAACAATTTGGGATTTGTCTTCCTTCCACAAAAGCCCCTTGAAATCCTGAGATAACGCCTCCCAACACATTCCTGAATCTTGATGCCAACACCCTTGTTGATATCTTATATGGACCCCTGGCAGACCGATCGGCCTAAAGTCTTTCAAACATTCAACTCCTTCCTTTATGGGAATCATTGCTATAAATGTATCCCCTAATTGCAATGCGATTAAGCCTTTTTAAAAAAATTCTTGCATGAAGCCAATCATGTCTCCCTTCACACACTTCCAAAATTTATGATAAAATGCTATCAGAAAGCCATTTGGCCCTGGCGCCTTATCATCACCCAATTCTGCCACCGCTTTCTTAATTTCATATTATGAAAAAGCTGGCTTTAACAAGTCCACCTCTTCGGTCAAAATTGATTCAAACTGCAAATTATTGAGCAATGACCTAATTCCCCCATCCTTATACATTAGTTCTTTGTAGAATTGGACTATAGCTTCGCAGATTTTTGACTTCCCCTCAATCCTTTAATCATCCACCACTATCGAAGAGATTTTATTTATTCGCTCTCTCGCACTAGCCATTGCATGAAAGAATTTGTTATTTTTTACCCCCACTTTCAACCAGGTTTCCTTGGACGTTTGTCGCCACCATTTGATCTCTTCCTTTTTTAGCCTAGTGTTGTATTTTGCTTTGTATGCTTCCTTCCATGCCTTTTCCTCCTCTGATAGTTCCTGTATCTCTTTGGAATCTAATCTTTGAATCTTTGAAAGGATATTGGTCTTTTCCTCCTCTCGGCCATAAAGAACCTCATTTTCCCACTCCCCTATCTTTTGTTTCGACCGCTTTAATTTTTGAAAGAGTGAAGCACTGACGCTCCCTTCAACTGAAAAAGATAACCACTCAACAATTTTTTTGCCAAAACCCTCGATCTCTAAACATGCTAACTGAAAACGGAAAGGCTGTGGCCCCCAATCCTCCTCATCCACTTCCAAAAGAACCGGGCAGTGATCTAAAAAAGGTCTAGGAAGACCCCTTTGATTGATCAACAGATATTTATTTTCCCAATCTAGTGATATTAGGAATTTGTCTAACCCGTGTCGCTTGCCGTTCGACCATGTGAATTTTGCTCCACCTAATGGGAGGTCCATTATTTCATTTTTGAATATCTAATCGGAGAAGTTTTCATGCTTTTAAAGATTTGATCCCCATTCGACTTCTCGTGAAGCACTCTAATAACGTTGAGATCCTCCCTTGCACCATGGCAAGTCCCACCTATTACAACATGCATCCAATTTAGTCCAAAATTCGACGCGATATTTCGATTTGCACAGCCCATAAACAGAAGTGAAGCACCATCTGAAACCGGACCCTCGTTCCTTTAGTACCACTGACACTGTATTTTCCTATCTAACTATCCTCTTTGCTCTAGATTGCCAAATTCCATATCAGAAGAATATCTCCACCCGCTACAATTGAATCCGCTGCTAACCATTGACTTTTCTTGCCCCACAAAATCGAGTTAATCAGCCGTTGGCCTGTTTCCGGCCATTTAGTTTCCTGAAATGCTGCCAGCTGAATTTTGTACCTTTTGCACATATCTTTTAGTTGTCCTCTTTTTTGCACACACCCCAACCCCTGAACATTCCAATTCATGATCTTCATTTACAAGTTATTTGTCCCCACCTGTTGCCCATGTTCTGTAATGAATGTTACACTGTCAATGGTCCTGCCATTATCTTCGAAGCTCACTATTTGTCTATCACAATTTTGGACCTGTCTTGGGATGATCGGTCTGCCCCTTTCGTCAACCCTTTCTAAATAGGACACGTAATTTTCCAGTCTGTCCCCAAAAGCCATTCCCACCATTTGTGCAACCTCCATTGTAACCAACTTCATCCTTTTCATACCTTGGGCCATTGTGATCCTTTTCAAGTGCATCTGCTTTACTTCTGCTGTTGTAGATATACCCTGAACTGTAATCGTAACATCAGCCTCCGTATATTCCGATTTCTGCATGAATCCACCTAGAATCCCATCCACCTGCATCACGTGCGTGAGTAACGATTCCACTTGCAGATGCAATGATTTTGAAAGCTCACGTGAATTACTGCTAAGCAAACATGAACAGAATCAGATAACCATATGTGCCTAGATGTATCTGGTCACCTCAATGTATTTCATGCTTGCTAGTGGGAACTACTTTCAATTGTTTTACTAGCCATTGTTTTGGCAAACCCAGTATCACTATTTTACATTTTGATTCTAATGTTTCCTTTTATGATTTATCATTGTAACTTATATTGATGTTCTTGCATTTTTGAAAATAACTTGGTCAGAGAAACAAAAAGATTGCTGGGTATTAGGTGGTGGCTGGAACAATGAACAGTGGGGTGGAGACTTGCCAGCTGCTTCTTGGATAGATGACATCGCACCCAATAATCCTGTGAGAAGCCTTCATTTGCGAAACCCAGCTTTTGTCCTTTTCACACGCACGCACACCCCCACACACTCACGCACTCATGCACTCACACCCCCACACACTCGCGCACTCGCACCACAATGGATGCTTGAACCCATGACCTCATGTTGAAACTGTTGTGAGTCTACCGCTGAGGCATGACAACAAGTGCACCCAGCTTAAGGATCCATGAGTTGCAAATGCCATGCTTTCTACAATTTTACTTATAATATCTGATATGCAGGTTTGGCTATCCCGAATGGATGGTCATATGGGACTCGCCAACTCATTAGCACTAAAAATAGTTGGAATTACAAATTACACGGAAGATCCAGCTGGTGGAACCATAATGAGAACCACTGATGGAGGTATCTTGAGTTGTTGAAATGTTACATGTGAAATGAAATTGGAATATGCATGCTTACTCTGTTTCTATAAATTTTATTTGTCAAATGATATTTTATTTAGGCCATGATATGTGATTAGATTAAGATGAAATATTATGGACTGCACATATCTGGTTACTGATCAAGATGGAATGTTATGCACTGCACATATATGAACTATATTAGTTAGTATCATACTAAAAATTGAGCCACCTTATTCTTTTCCAATAATTATGTTTTAAATTCTCTAGGGAAGTTCGCACGTGTAAAACCCTGCCCATATGTGTAATGTAGGACATGAAAATCAAATATGATGTGCAAGATATTCAGGCTTTAGATCACATTAGTTCAGAAACTATTACACAAAATTCCATATCCTACACAAAAGTTCAAGCATTCAATCAAGGGGAATCTATGCAGGCCCAGGCCTACACAAGCTAAGGTTGGATCAAGCAAAATTATTGACTAAACAATAATCAAAGGATAGTAGATTCATCCACACATGCAAATGATTATTTCCCAATACAAGGATTCAAAAATTTCAATTCGGGGAACCCTAAGGTTAAAGAAAGGGCATAAAATTAGGGATTTGAAAAATTTAGAGTTAGGTTTAGGGATTTTGGGTGAAAAAGGAGTGAAAGAGAGGATAGAGACGAACCAGAGAAGTACCGCACGTGTGAATAGCAGCAACGGCCTAGACACACGTGCGTGTGATCCCAGCCGCATGTGTGTGGGGCCCACTATTCAGAAAAAGGTCATCTTGGCCTTGGTCGGCCAGAGATGGGCCACCTTCCCTCCAAATTTCAGGCCAAACAGATAATCGATTTGAACACGGTGCTTCGCTGAAGTTTCAGCCCTCTTGTAGGGCCAGATTTTGGAAATCTGCTATAGAGGAAAGATTAGCTGCAAACGTGGGTGGATTTGATGAGGGGATGGCTGCAGGAGATGAGGAATATGGAGGGTAGGAGATGGAGGTGATTTGGGATGGGTGTGGCTTCGCACCACGGTAGTTTGCCCTTCAAAGAAGGGAGGGTTTCGCACCCAATTAGGTTTCCACAACTCAGAGAATTAGAGAAGCGGAAAAACACAGAATTTTATTAATCTTCAATGAATAAAAAACCTACAAGGGGTGTTTATTTATAATAAAACCCTATACCCCAAAACTCGCGTCATGTGCGCAACCTATTACTTAGAGATGAAGTAACAACAAATAACAACTAATCAAAGCAATCTAAACCGTCCCTGATGTTCCTAAAAACAAAAATAACCAAAACTCAAAATACTAGATCGTTTAGAATAGTGGGCCACGATCATGAGAACCCATGGTGGGACTCACATGACAATCGGGTCCATTCCAAGGAACCAAAATGCAGTCCTCTAGCTAGGAGGTCCTCCTTGGACATCATCATCGATCCAGATCGACGGTGGGGTCCTCCTTGCATACGTGCATAGGGGGCGTGCGTGTGCGTGTGATGTCCCCATCAATGTGTCATTGCACATGCAAATGCAACAAATGTGCACGATCTAAGTAGTTTATGGGCTGCATTGTAGATGTTTTGGCCAGCAATCAAGTTGATCCACGCATCGGGTGTGGAAGTGCATGAAACAAACGAACGGCTAAGAAAGCTGTATTTTTATCCATCCATGATGAGCGGATTGGCCTAAATTTTGGGCTAGAACATCTACATTCTACACAGTGTGTCCCACCTTATGGACAGCTTGGATCTTGCACATATGTGCCATATTGGCATGTGACCTGACTTGTAGATGGACAATGCTGTGTAAGAGGAAGTGAGTTTTTCATTTTGGTCAATGGGCTACTTTTATGCATTCTGGTCAGCCTTAGGTAGTGTTCCTCCACCCACACACATAGGAGGGAGTTATTGGTGTGTGCATGTATATATTTTTTTGTGTATCCATAAGAGTACTTCTTTGTGCTCCTTTATTTGTTATAAAGTAAGTGTTAGTGCCTTTTATGGAAGTGTATACATCCAATGACAATCCACGAGATTCTTCCCAGCTGGTAACACAACCATCTCCCATGTGTGATTATTTTCAAGACACCATCTCCTCCATAGCTTTCAAGGCGTAAAGCCTTCAGCTACAAGGTGGGCTTTATGTCGAGCAATACTTGCATTAGGATTGCACTAGAGTGCATACATTCAACGACAACCCACAAATTCTTCCCAATTGGTAACACAACCATCTCCCATGTATGATTCTTTTCAAGAGCTACCATCTCCTTCTCCACAGCTTTTAGTCATAGAGGAGGAATAAGAGCCTAAGATTTTTAGGAATGGAGGAAGACTACTCGGGAGCATAAATAAAGGACTTGTGCTAAGGAGACAGAATGCATGAAACAAAGCATTGAATGGGATGAGAGGTGCACTTTCTTTTTGCTTTTTTAACAACAACATGTAACTTCATGGAAGGGCTGTTTAAATATGGATCAACATGGACATTATCAGTGCTTGTAGCCAAAGAAGCATGCCTCATGGTGTCCTGAGAAAGTGTAGTATTATGAATATTCCTTTGTTCATATCCCTTCAAGTTGGACTTAGTGGAATCAATAACAACCTTATCTCTAGCATTATTAGGTTTAGAAGGAACAAACACTATTTCCCAGACTCAAGGACAGGGACATGAAGAACTAAAGAATGGTGCTTACCCTTTTCACCAGAAAAATACGGAGTGTCTTTGACAAGTTCTACATCCATTGAAACACAAATTTTTTTTTATAGTAAAAGGATAAAAACATTTATACCTTTTAGCGAAGACGAATATCCCAAGAAAATGCATTTGATAGTTCGATTTGACAATTTATGTTTCAGAGGATCAGTATTATAGCAAAACATACACACTTAAAGACCCACAATGGAATTTTAGGGATCGGATAAAAGGTTGAAAAATATCGGACATGTGACTCCCCAACAAAAACCTTAGTAGGAAGACGATTAATCAGATAACACGCTGTGAGAACAACATCTGACAAAAAAGATTTAAGAACATACATACCAATGAGGAGGAGCACGAGTGACTTCTAAACGATGCCTATTTTTCCTTTTAGCAATTCTTTTTGGTTGCAAGGTTTACGCATATGTGGTTTGAGAATTAATATCATGCTCTTAAAGATAAGATAATATATAGCATAGGAAAGATACTCTTTTGCATTATTTGTACGAATAATTCCAATATTCATATTAAATTGATTTTTGACTCAACTATGAATCATTTTAAAATAGAGTTAACCTCATCTCTAGTTTTCATCAAATAAATCCATGTCATATGAGATGCATAATCAATAAACGAGACAAAGTATTTAAATCCATTAGAAATAATAGGAATTTGACTCCATACATTTGAATGAACCAAAGAGAAAATTCTAGTGGATTGTTTCTCCACGGGAGGATAAATTGATTTATGGTGTTTGGCTAAGACAGAAGCCTCACTTTAAACTTTATGACATCATTAGACTTGACTGACGCATGTAATAAAGAATGTAAGACTAGACTCGAGGGATGGCTAAATCTACAATGCCAGATGTAAAAGTCTTCCTTCCTAACACTAAGATGTTAATGACTTGAAGTATTTAAATGAAAAATATATCAACCATCCTTCTCATGTCCACCACCAAGAAGCTTCTTCGTGTTCAGATTGTGGAAAATACAACTGTAAGATTGTATAAAAAGGAGAAAAGTGGAAGAAAATATGAAAAGAAGAGAAAAAGGAGAGAAGAAACTTGAGAAAAGGGAATTGAGAGTTGGGGTTCACATTCCCACTTTTCTCTTGTATTATTTTATAAATGGATGAAATTACGAAAGGGCCCTCAAGTAAACAAAAGCAAAAATACTGAAAATGCTCCTTATACAAAAAACTATGTTCCTAGCACATCCCAAGACTAGGTGGGCCATAGACCCATAACCCATACCATTAACACCCCACTCAAGCTAGAGCATAGATGTCTTGCATGTCCAGCTTGGAGACTAGTTTGTCGATTTGAGATTTTTTAAGACCCGTGGTGAATAAATTTGCAACTTGATCGTGGGAAGAAATATAAGGTTTGTGGATCTCTCCTTGAGATATCTTGTCCCGAATGAAATTACAATCAACCTCTGTAGGCTTCACTCTCTTAGGAAACACTGGATTATTGGCATATGTATTGCAACTGGATTGTCGCAGCGTAAAGACATTGGAACCTGAACTCCGGATCCCAATTCTTCGAGAAGAGACTTTAATCATATTAGTTCACAAGTTGTATGTGCCATTGCCCTGTATTGACCACCATCACTTGATTTGGCAACTACATTCTATTTCTTACTTTTCCAAGTAACTGCGTTACCACCTAGGAAGGTGTAGTAACTCATAGTTGACCTTCTATCACATCTTGACCCTGCATAATCTGCATCTGAATAATCAGCTACTTGGAAATGGCTATGAGTTCTGTATAAAATACCCTTCCCAAGTGAACATTTCAAATACTTAAGGATTCTCATAATTGTTGCTAGATGTGATGTCATCGGATTTTGCATGAACTGGCACACCACATTGATGGGGAATGCGATATTAGGTGTGGTGATGGTCAAATAAATGAGCTTGTTAACAAGTCTCCTATGCATACTAGGGTCTTCTAACACTTCTCCTTCTTTAGGTTCAAGTTTAAGGTAAGGATCCATTTGTGTATCAAGTGGTCTGCACCCAATATGCTTGTCTCTCCCAACAAGTCACAAACATATTTTCTTTGATATAGATTTTTGCCAACTCTAGATTTTGCTACTTCAATGCCTAGAAAATATTGAAGAAGACCAAGATCTTTGATCTGAAGCTGAGTGTGAAGATATGACTTCAACTTCTCAATGCCCTCTAAGTAGTCACTGGTCACTATCATATCATCCACATACACATCATGCATTATGTGGCTAGAGGCAGAATGTCTTGAGAAAACTGAGTGATCTACCTTCTCTTTAATCCAAACAACACAACCACGCTATTGAACTTCTCAAACCAGGCCCGTGGTGATTGTTTCAGCCCATATATAGATTTGTTTAACGTGCATATTTTAGATGAGTCCCCTTGAACAATATACCCAGGAGGTTGCTCCATGTAAACTTCTTTGTGTAAATCTCCATGCAGGAATGCGTTCTTCACATCTAGCTGAAAATGTGGCCAATCATGATTTGTTGCTATTGATGGAAGAACCCGAACTGAATTAAGTTTAGCCATTGGTAAAACATATCAAGATAATCTACTTCATAACTTAGTGTATATCCCTGAGCGACAAATCTAACTTTGTAACGATCAATTGATCCATCTACACTTTACTGGAGTCTTACCTAAGGAAGATCAGTCAGCGTCCAGGTATCATTGGAATACATGGCTTCCATCTCTTCATTCATAGCTCTTTTCCAATTTTCATCTGACAATGCCTCATGGCCTGACTTAGGAATGGGTACAACATACAAGGTAAGGGAAAACTTATGATAATTTGTGGACAAATGAGAAAGGGTAACGAAATTGGAGATGGGATGAGTAACACAAGAACATTTACCTTTTCGGATTGTAATGGGAAGATCATTGGTAACCTCATGAGACTCAGATGAACCAAGAACCTCAATAGGTGTTGTAATTGATTGTGTGGATTGAAGAGGAATAGTTTGTAATGCCTGGTCGTTGCTCCTATCCCTATAGTAAGTCTGTGGGAAATCCTTCTGAAGTGGCGGTGGCATCTTAACATCAAATTGTAAAGAAAATAGATTCAGCAAGGGAGCTTCCATGGATGTGACTTCGATAACGCGCTAATCTTTAATGTAAAATGGAACATTTTCAAAGAACGTGACATCAACAATCACAAAATGTCAAGTGTAGGAGAATAACATTGGTAACCCTTTTGAGTACGGAAATATCCTAGAAAAATATACTCAGTGGAACGAGGCGAAAGTTTATCTTGACCTGACCCAAATATATGAGCAAAGCAGGTGCAACCAAACTCTTTGGGAGCAATATGAAAAACTGGATGATTAAAAAACAAGGAGAACATAGTTTTGCCATCTAAAATTGATGAAGGCATCTTATTGATCAAATAGCACATAGTAAGAACTACACCCCAATAAACTGCGGAACATTCATTTATAAAAAGGCTCTAGTAACTTCCACCAGATATCGATTCTTGTGCTCAACCATTTTTGTTACTGTGTAAGCACAAGAAGTCTAATGAATGATGCCTTGACTTTGTAAATATGTTTGAAAATCTCGAGAAACGAATTCCAAGGCATTATCCAACCTTAACATGCACAATTTCGCACCAAGCTAATTCTTTATTTCATTATGAAAATTCAAAAAATACATGAAAGACTTCAGACCTATGCTTTATTAGATATAATCATGTCATTCTAGAATAATTATCAATGAAGATAATAAAATACCTAAAACCTTCCACACTAGGGACTCGAGTTGGTCTCCACACATCATCATTATGGACTAATTTAGAAGGAATATCACATTTTGACTCAATTCTAGAAGAGAAGTGGACTCCATGATGTTTACTCAGCTTGCATTCTTCGAACTCCAACTTAGACACCTTAGTAAGAGATGGAATCAGAATCTATAGATTCTGAAGAGTAGGATGTCCTAAGTGACTGTGCCATTGAATTGCCGAATTTGCAGGAAGTACTGCTGCACCTAATGGTTCCTTCTTTAAGCAGTCCAAACCATTCCTCTCACAACCTCCACTAATCATCCTGCCTGTCTTAAGGTACTGAAACCGAGGTATCGTGTATCGGTATCGGTGGGCGTAACGGTGCCCACCGTTATCTATACGGATATGGGGGCGTAACTGTACATTTTTTTTTTGGCCAAAAAATTATGAAAAAATATGGATTAAATCCGGAATATTCTAATTATTCCAAATATGTATTCATTTATAAATTGGAACATGTTTATGGTGGTGTAACGGTCCACTCATTAGAAGTTGTATCGGACTGTCTGATGAATTTATGAACCAGACAACCTGGATTTGATTGCCAAACTCGTATATTTAATTGTCTAACTATCTATTATCAATGATAGATATGTTAGAATGAATGTAATATCAAAATATCTTGCATGTGTAGGTGTTTGCAATTATTTTTCATAATTTATTCAATATTTAAGTCTTCCTTCTTCAACATGTCAGAGACTTCTCCTCCTATCCTGTTCCTATGACTGTGACTGTGATTCTTGTCCTGTGACCTGTCATCCTCAAGTCAAGAATATTTAAAAAAAAATAGTAGTGTCTGATATACTCCCTGCAACTTGATTAAGGATTACTTGATTGGTTGTCAGGGGAGTTATTTTAAATACAAGTTCGGCACTGTCAAGTGTGCTTGCATTGCAATGCCAATAATACTGTTGCAAATCCTGACCTTAATACAAATATATACTTACAATTACTGTAATAAAATTCACAAGTCACCACCAAAATGAAAATCTGCTTTTTTTGTGGTTGCTCAACCTCAACATCATCGTCATCGTCATTGTCATCATCAGGCTGAGGCTGTCCAATAGGTGGAGGTGCTACATATCCATAATATCCAGTTCCACAAGGAAATACTAAATCAACAAAACTAGAGGATGACTGATCTTGACTAGGCAATGATTCCGACCCCGAGTAAGGATATCCACCAGTGCTGGTTGAATAGTCATACTGGTGCCCGTACTCAGGCTGTTGAGAATCTTGAGATTGAGAGTGTCTGTGATGAGTAACTTGGATTTCGATCTAGACATCTATGACTATAATCATATGAATATAGATTGGGAGGACTACTCCAACATGAATGTGATGGAATAGGTTCAATCTAACTATAATCATAATCCAATTGGCCATAAGAATTTCCATCATAATAACTAGGACCATGAGCCTGTTGATGTTCCGGACCTCCTGGACCCGGTGCACCACTAGACCTACCCCCCTCTTGCTGGCTGTATCGTGACTCAGTACACTCATAAGTAATGCAGGGGCATTTTCACACTGGGCTCGAGTGGGGTTGCTTGTGGGATGCAGGGGCACACTTTGGGTGGGTGACCCATGTGATTTGGGGCCCACGAGGGAGGTCTCGTGTTCGAGACTCCTCACTAAGGGTGATTAATGCGCATTTCACACCGGGCTCTAGTGGGGTAGCCTGTGGGATGCGGGGACACACTTGGGGTGGGCGGCCCATGTAATTTAGGGCCTACGAAAGGGGTTCGACCGAGGTCCTAAACCCATGAGATGTGAGGCATGAGCTATAAGATAAAATGATTAATTCGCCATACTCTAACAGTTCGAGCTTTTAGAGCAAGTGATTAATTGTCCTGTATCAAATTGGTATCAGAGCGGGAGATTTCGTGTTCAAGACTCCTCACCAGGGGTGATTAATGCGCATTTCACACTGGGCTCGAGTGGGGTAGCTTGTGGGATGTGGGGACACACTCGGGGTAGGTGGCCCATGTGATTTGGAGCCCACGAAGGGGGTTCGGCCAAGGTCCTAAACCCATGAGATGTGGGGCTTGTGCTATGAGATAAATGGATTAATTTGCCATACTTTAACAGTTCGAGCTTTTAGACCAAGTGGTTAATTGCATCAATAAGTTAGACCTCGTGTACTACCTTATCGATGTTCATCGGCATCGCGATCTGTAGACGGCTGTATGGTGTACTGAGCAACACCAGAAGCGCCAACACCAGGGGCAGGGGCATCATCATCACAATCATCCGATACAGTCACGCTACCACTGCTCGTACTCTTTTGTTGATCTTGGGCCATACTTAGCATAAAAGCTGCCCCTCTTTCTGGGTCCAACACAGCTGCACGACTCTCTTGTTGCGCTGTGCGTATTAGTGGGTCATCAATTTCCAACTCTTCACTATCCTCTTCAATTTGCTTTTCCCTTGTTTCCAATCAAGGTAGAAGTGGGTCGTCCTCATCATAAATATTGTCCAAGTTTATTGGACAGTAGTCTGTGTCATCGGCAGCTGTAATGCTCTTATGATGTTGTCGCATTCTTAGCTTCATATTGTAGTGCATGAAGACAAGTCTATCCAACATCCTAGTCTACAATCTATTCCTATTCTTTCAATGAATAAGTGTAAAACAACTTTAACTCCTTTCGCAGCAGGAAGATGTTGTCTGGCTCAAAACTTTTATTACAATTTTTTGGAGAGCCTTTGTACTCTCTCCGAAATTAATCTACCATTAGGCCGGTTGCAACTTAGATACTGCATGCTGTGCAAGAGCATCTCCAAAGCTACCCATGCGATTTACAAATGTATCTAATTCATTCAATGCATTTATTTGCATATCTAAGTCAGGTTTTAATCTCTTTATCACATTCTTTAGCCCGACACGAACTTCATTATCCGCAACGAGTGATTGGGCATATCTGTACCTAGGATTTAGGTAGTAACCTGCTGCATGAAGATCGTGATGAAGTTGTTTTGTCCATCTCTTGTCGATCATCCTCCAATAAGACTCCCAACTTCTATAATCACATTGAATTGCTAACTTTGCCTTAGCCATGACATCGTATAGAAAGCCCATGGTAGGTACTTCGTCGGTTTCAACAAGACGGAGTACCCTCATTAGTGGCTCCATCACCTTTAGGATGAACTTGACCCTCTTTTAATATTTATTCCCATATGGTGTTCGCAACTTGAACCGGTGTCTTTGATGTCTTCTGCCCATGTTTTGTGTTGAGCCAATCTCGAGAAGCGAACATCTCACTGAGCACTCCCCAATGCTGGTATAAACTTTCTAATGCTATAAAGTTTGTTTCGAATCTAGTCGCCGCAGGCCTCAACAACTCTCGTCTTTTCGTGAACTTCCTCATTATTGTGACTACTTGATTATTGTTGTAAATAAACATCGTCACTTCTCTTGCTCTTTCGACAATTTCCTTAACATTTTTCTTCTTCCCAATATCTTCTAGTATAAGATCAATACAATGGGCAACACATTGTGACTAAAAAATATATGGTCTCTTTTTCATTAACTTATGTCCTGCAAGCTTATATGATGCTTCATTATCTATCACAATATGTACTACATTCTCCTCTCCAATCTCATCCACAACTTTATCCATTAGTCCAGTAATATAATCAGAATTTTTTGTTATGGTTGAGGCATCAATTGATTTGTGGTATATAGTTACCAAGTAGCAGTACACCATGAAGTTGATTATGCTGCATCTGGTTAGGCCAGTCCAACTATCGCACATGATCGTGCGTCCTCTGCCCTGCCATACAGGTTTAAAGGTAGCCACGTATACTTTCACATCCGCATATTCTGCATCCGGCCATTTTTCCCTAATATCCTTAGTCGTGGGAGCTTTAATTTCTTCACCTGCTTCTGCTGCTGCATCAATTACCACCTGCCAATATGGAGAATTGGCCACGTTAGGAGGTATGTTGGCATGTATAAATAACTTTGTTGCTGCCCTACCTTGCTTCTCAACGGAAGTTCTACTCTACACTTATTTTATCTTTTTTTGTTTAGTTGATTTTTTCCTAAACAGGATTGGATCAATAGAGGGTTTCCTAGGCTCATTTACTTCTTCATCCAAATGTATAGGGGCATCATGTGAAGGTGCCTCTCATCGGCTCCCAAACATGTCCTAACCCACCAAACCTACTGCCCCCACCCCCGCCTGCAAAAGCAGTCGCACTCCCAGCTGCACTCCCACTCGTACTCCCGCTGCCCCTCTTGTATCACGTATTGACCCACTCGCATCAAACATGCGGCGACGTTCTTCCTCTTCACGAGCTAGACGCAAGCTCTCTCTCTTAGCTATAGTTAATTCCCGATCTGAATCTTCGTCAGAATCAATAATATCTTCATCACGAACGCCCATATATTCAGGACCAAACACTTGCTGTCGAGCCACATTCAAAATCTCATCTTTCTTCTTGTCCAGCAACACGTTTACCCTTTAACTCATCCAGACTGGCTTGCATTAAAATCATTATCTCCTTCGGTACTCTAGTACATCTCGCAACTTGACCCTTTCAATGTGCCAAATGTTGTTTGAGATAATTCCACTAGTTACTAGTCTATCACGATAGTTGCACTTGATTTGGTGCCTAGTACCACCAACCTTTTGACAATGTTGCCATCCAATATCCTCACTTGTTGGTCAGACCCCGATGTTTCCTTGGGTAGATATGTATTAAATATGACCTATGTCTATGCAGTGTTCGCGTTATCGGCGAATTGTCGATATTATCGCCGATAAAATCGGTGTCGCCAGCTTTGCGACACTGAAACCCGTAAATTCGTTTCTCTGCCAGTTATCAGCGAAAAATCGCCGATATTATCGGCATCCGACCGATATTTTCGGAATCTCCATTGTAGCCACCAACCCCACGTGAAAACTGTAGCCACCTACCCCTTTTTTTTCGATAAATATCGGGGAAAAAGAATTTCAGGGTGATTTTCGTACCTGGTTAATCGAAAATTGGAAGCGGATCTGGAAGAGGACCTTCTCGATCGACGGAGCCGCGATCGACATAGCCGGTATGTGTACGCTCTTTTCTCACCATCTCCCCTCTTTTCTCGACGGAGCTTCTCGTTTTTTGGATTTCTTCGCGAAAATCCCTGAAATCGGATTTCACCCCGAGCGAAAATCGCTCTCGCACCAGGAATCGGATTTCGCTGTGCGAAAATCCTTCTTGCGGTGAGAGTTCGCGCCCTGCGAAGATGAAAATGAGATATACTCTCGGCTTGGGAAGAAAAACTGGTGGACGCTGTGCGAGTACGCTCCGATCGTACTTACTAAGCTCAGTTGGGCCCACTTTTGCTGCACGTGTGGTTTATCTAAACCGTCCATCCGTTTTTCCATCTAATTCAAGTGGTTGAGCCAAAAAATTTAAGCATATCTGAAACTTCCGTAGCCCTAAGAATTTTGCAACGGTAGACGTGCAATTCAACTATTTCTTGCCACGTGGTCCAGCCATGATGTATGTGGGCCCCACCATGATGTATGTGTATTATCCACTCCATTCATACATTTTTTCAGATCATTGTAGGGCTTTATCCCAAAAATGAGATGGATAAAAATATCAGGTGGACCACACCACAGGAAAATAATAGGAAAATAATAGTAATTGGATATCCATCACTTAAATCCTCATAAGGCCCACGGTACTGTTTATTTGACATCCAATCTGTTAAGTAGGTCATGGAGACCCAGATTAAGGGAAAAAAAAAGACCAGGTTGTTCCAAAACCTTCATGGCCCTCAAAAAGTTTTAAATGGTCAAAGTTCATTCAACACTATTTCTTGTAATGTGGTCCAATTGACATTGGGATATACCTTTTTTTTTTTTTCCATACAATAAAATTATCTATAAAAATAGATGGACGGCATGGATGAAACACATACCTCATGGTGGGGCCTACGTAGCATGGCAGGGAACAGCCAGTCCGTTTCAAAGGGGAGCGGATGGCCCTGACTGTTGGACGCAGATTTCCTGCGAAAGCATCCTGCGCAAGGATTTGAGTGGGGCCCACAGAGCTATTTTTATGAAATCCGCTCCGTCCATCCGTTTTTCGAGATCATGAGGACTTGTGATAAAAAATTTGGTGTTTCTAGAAATCAAGTGGGACACACGAGAGGAAAAAGTGATCATTCAGTGAGCACCGTTGAAGCATTATTATGGCCATAAAAGTATTGTTTCAGGCTATATTTTTTATTTTTTCACTTCATTCCATCGAGAATTACCTTATAAACGGTTTGGATAACATATAAACATTAAAGTGGAGCCCAGTAAAGTTTTAACAGTCGAAATTTCTTTCCCCAATTTTCTCTCTCGTGTGACCTCGTTGAACTTTTTATCCATCTAATTTTTGGTCGCACGTCTTAAAATGAGATCTTAAAATGGATGGACGGAATGAATTTATCACATACATTGTAGTGGGCCCCAATTTTCTCTCTCGTGTGACCTCGTTGAAATCCGCGTCCCTGGCTGTTTGCGTACGCAGCACGCTAGGGTCTGGATTGGCTACTCCCCCTGCCACCGGCCAATGGCTGCTGGTCGGTGCTCCGTGGGCTCCACGATGATGTAAGTGTTTCATCCATGCCGTCCATCTATTTTTGTAGATTATTTTATGGCACGAGACCAAAAATGAGTAAAATAAAAATCTCAAGCAGATCACATTACAAGAAACAGTGTTCAATGAAGGTTGACCATTAAAAGATTTTTGGGGGCCATAAAAGCTTTGGATCAATCTGATCTTTGTTTTTTCCCTTCATCTGGGTCTGTATGACCTAATCAACAGATTGGATGTCAAATAAGCGGTACATTGGGCCATAGGAAGATTTAAATGGTGGATATCCAATCACTATTGTTTTCCAGTGGTGTGGTCCAAATGAGATTTATATCCCTATTATTTTTGGTAAAAAGCCCTAAAATGATTTTTAAAAATGGATGAACGGATTGGATGAAACACATACATCATGGTGGGGCCCACAGAGCACCAACCACCAGCCCCAGTCCGTTTCTCAGTTTGGGCAGTGGAATTAGAAGGGATTAGGTGGGACGGGATTCATCTAATCCTGTGCCAATTCCATTCCATGTTTGGAATGAATGGAAAAGCTTTGAATTACATTAAATGGAATTGCAATGATTCTCATGCCAATTTCACTCAATGTTTGGGAAGTTGTGTAGGTCCCGACATGATGTGTGGGCTATATCCACACCCTCCACCCATTTATTGAGATTATTTTAGAGCATGGGCCAAAAAATCAGGTAAATCTAAAGCTCAAGTGGACTCCACCATAGAAAGTAACAGGGATTGAATACTTACCGTTGAAAACTTCTTTAGTGCTACATAAGTTTTGGATCTACCTCATTTTTAGGCCCATGCCATAAAATGAGGTTACAAAACAAATGAACGGTTTAGATATAACACTTGTGTTATTCTCTATAATTTCAAATGATGGTGGGTATGTCCATTCAATATACCACCGTACTATCAACAAAGCATGACATTAATTTAATCCCATGACAACAGTGGACAGTCCCTGCCACGTGTATCAGTGATGTTTTTTGAATCCAGTGTGAATTCTTAAAATGGACCACACCATAACAATCTGATTTTGGGTGCATTGGCTACAGATAAAAGCTGTAGCCAAAAACTGTAGCCAAAGCAAACAAATTGGCTATGCCCCTACCACCAGCCATGGATGGTAGTCGGTGCTTTGTGGGCCCCACCATGATGAATGTGTTTCATCTATGCCGTCCAACTATTTTCCTCCATCATTTGATAGAATGAGACCAAAAACTAAGGTATATAATAGTCTCATGTGGACCACATTATTGGAAACTGTGTTGAATAAACTTCAACCATTAAAAACAATCTGAGGGCCATAAAAGTTTTGGTCAAGCTTATCTTTGTTCTTTCCCTTGATCTGGATGTGTATGACCTAATCAATAGATTGGATGTCAAGTAAACAGTATAACCATCCTTAGGAGGATTTTAATGGTGGATATCCAATCACTGTCCCTATTTTCTATGGAGGGGTCCACTTGAACTTTATTACAGGCCACAAAAGTTTTGTATTAAGCTGATATTTGTTTTTTCCACTTCTCCTATATTTATGTAACATTTTCAATAGGTTGGATAGAAAATAAACATTATGGACAAATTATGGTGGGTCCTAATAAGTGTTTAATGGTGGACTGTACAATCACAACTGTTTCCTTTTGCATTGTTCACCTGAGACTATCTGTTTTATTTTTTTCCAGTATTCATCATGTTGTATGTATAAATCACAATAAGCCCCATATAGTTTACTTAGTATGTAATCTGCAAACTCTTTCCTCAATTGTAATTTATATGAAATTTTGATTTGATCTAACATCTTAACCCTTGAAATGATTTGGGCTTATTACACTGAATATGAACCCATGCACCTTTTTTTTTTTATCGATTATTGCAAATTTGTATACTACTAGGGAGTAAAATGTCGTCTGGATCGGGAAAAGGAGGAGCAAGGGACATTGGGTGGAAACATGGACGGCCAGTGGAAGGGAATAAATATGGGGCTATATGCAACTATTGTGGCCAAGTGATACGCAGTGGAGGAGTGTCTAGGCTAAAGGAACATTTGGCAGAGGGATACAAAAATGTGAAAGACTGTCCAAGTGTAACAAGGCCAGTGAGAGAGGAGATGGGAAGAGTGCTGACTGAAGCGAAGCCACGCAAGCTGCAGCAACAGGATTGGGAAAGGGATATGAATGAGGAGCTACGAGGCACTGGACGGGGCCTAGGTGCTATCAATGAGCACGATGATGACGACGATGAGGGGATCATGTACCCCGATGACTGTGTTACGTCTCGAGAAAGTTGTGATTTTAGACAAGTGATTTTTGAGTCTCGGGCTTCAGAGTGGGAGAGGGAGTAACGAAGACGGATTGAAGAAAGTAGGCCATCGTTTGGGACGTCCCGGCATGAGGCTGGTGGGAGCAGCAGACGATTTGAGGGAGGCAACAGGCATGGCCTACGACGCACGCAAAGCGCTCGTGTCCCAGATGCACCCATCGCAGGCGTTAATTAAAAAAGATTAAAAAGTGTGTGGAGTAAGGGGCTCAGGGAGAAAGTGGGTGGCGCTATATCTAGGTGGTTCATCTCGAGCCATGTACCAGCAAATGCAGCAACTAGTCCTCACTTCAAAAATATGATTGAGGAAGTACAGCGTGCCGGGCCTGACGTGAAGCCTCCCACGCCACAGGAGATTCTTGGCATCTACCTCGATCGGGAGCACGAGGAGATGCAGGCTTGGGTACGTGGACTCCAGCCGAACTGGAAGCAGTATGGGGTAACAATCATGTGTGATGGGTGGATAGGACCCACGAAATTGTCCATTATCAATTTCATGGTGTACTGTAGAAGACAACCGGTTTTTCTCAAATCCATTGATGCATCGGCCAGAATAAAAGATCACGATTACATATATGCTCTCCTAAAAGGAGTAAGTAGAGATGTTGGGTCCCAGAATGTTATCCAAGTTGTGACGGACAATGGCAGTGCGTTCGTTAAGGTGGGGAAGAAATTAATGAAAAAGTTCAATCTCTATTGGACCCCGTGTGCGGCACACTGCATTGATTTAATGCTCGAGGAGATAGGCCAGAAGGATTCTGTCAGAAAAACCATCCAGGATGCAAGGAAAGTGACAAACTTTATATACAATCACTCATGGTTGTTAGCTGCAATGCGTGAGTGTTGTGGAGGGGACATCGTTAGACCAGGCGCGACACGATTCGCCACGAACTTCATTGCATTCGACAACTTATACAGGCACCGCATGGGTCTCAGATATTTGTTCAGATCCGAGAGATACATGGAGTGGAATCAGAGGAAGACTGAGGGTGCAAAGACCTGTTCAAATAGAGTGCTTTCCGATACCTTCTGTGATAAAGTTCACCATGTCGTCTCCTTCCTGCATCCTATGTACAAGGTCCTACGAGCTGTAGATAATGAGATGTGGCCTTCGATGGGGTTAATGTATGAGCTTATGAGAATCATGAGACCAGGGATAATAACTGCAATCCCCGCTTCGTGTCAGTGGGTGATCAATATCATCGATCGTCGATGGACTGGGACTCTCGAGCATCCATTCCACCAAGCTGGTAAGTTTGTTAATACAATTGAGTACTGTAAGCATCACTTCTGTTTGCATGTTAATACAAATGAGTAACTAATATTTGGGTTTCTGCATACTACCTGAATCCTAAATTTCATTATAAACGTCGGCTCCATGAGAATCAAGATTTGACGATGGCCGTCCACGAGGCGTTCAAACGATTGTTCCCAGAATCAACAGCGCAAGCAGATTTCGGCAACCAGGTAATGCAATAAAATTTCTTCCTTATAGCCTCTATAAATATGGATGATTAAAAATAATAACCTGTGAATCCGTGTTTACAGTTGTTACGGTTTAGAGATGCGAGGGGTACGTTCTCATCCGCACTAGCAAAAGCATCGACTGAAACGATGATGCCTTGTGAGTATGGTAACATAATTAAGTAATTGCATTTTTCGTTTAAACTTCAAACTAAAACAAGTTCCTCATGGATATATAGGTGAGTGGTGGGCGATGTATGGAGTCGACACGCCTGCACTGCAGTTATTGGCAGTCCGTGTTCTCGCACAAACTATATCCTCCTCATCGTGTGAGAGGACTTGGAGCACATGGTCGCTCATACACACCAGCAAGAGGAACAGACTAGCATATGAGAAGCTGCAAAAGCTCATTTACTGCCATTACAATATGAAGTTAAGAGAAAGGCAGTTGCGGGTAGACCGAGACATGGAGGAAAATCAAGACCCTTTAGACCTGTTGTCTGTAGGTAACATGGCACAGATAGGTGATGATGATGAGGACCCACTTTATGAGTGGGTCAAATCAGCTGATTTAGATGATGCGGAGGGAGCCCCTGCTCCACAAGTAGCCGAGGGAGCAGTAGCTCTAGGTATCGATGTCGATCAGGTAGTAGAGGAACAGAAGGCGGATACAGACTCCTTTGATCCTTTGGTGAGGAGTTCGGCACGTTCCAATAAGGGTGAGGAAGCATCTTCACGGCCCCCTCATCAAGTTGTAGTGAGTGATGATGATGATGAGACTCAACCCCCATTTAACACTGGTCCTGGGGATGATGACGATGATGACGACGATGGCGATGGTGATGAGGGAGGGGATGGAGGCACCAACACTAGTGTAGGTGGTACTAGTGGGGTGGGGGGTGGCAGTGGCAGTGGTGGGGGGTACACGACGACTCAGAGCCAACGATCCGTTGGCCAGTTCACTGAGGAGCAGAGCTTTGACCATTCCACTCAGGACGAGGATCATGGATCTCGTCCACCATCCAGGGCGAGAGCATCAGAGCCCAGATATATGTTCGAGCGTCGTTCGAAGAAGAAAGCCGGACGCGCCGCGGCTGATGTTCTCACATGCAGCTTGTCATCTATGGACATAAGTTCAGATCGGGGGAGCTCCACCTCTGTCCCACCTTATGCTTATGGGGGATATCACGGGTATGGCCATGACAGCTCTGACATTCAGTCACACTCATCTACCCATGGGTACATGCAGCCGGAAGATAGTTCTTCGAGTCATGACCCTTTGACAGGAGGATATTCGGGGTACCCGTATGACTGGCAACAATACTATCAAGGAGTCGGGGTTGGACTTGATCTGTTCCCTCAGTACTCTACTCAGGAAATGCCGTCGATGTATGTCACGCAATTCCCACGTCTAGGCGTACTCATACAGTTTGGGGAGGATGACTATCAGAGGTATATAAGAGAGTTCCTCAATTGGTACGAGCAAAGGATGACCTGGGAACAGTACTGCCAATATATTGAGTAGCAGTACTACTCTCAACTGCCACGGGATCCGGACAATGATTACGAGCCACCTCGACACTCTATGTGGGGATGAAACATGGCTAGAAATGTGTATTTTTTTTAATTCATTGGGACTTTTGCAGTCTTAATTGTTGTAAAAGCTTGCATTTGTATTATATAAACTAATTTTGGTTACTATTTGAGTGATTTCTTACAACAATGCATACTTTTTGGCCCCCATTAAATGGAAACTTCTAATTTAATGCATTCTTTTTGCAAAATTTTCATTCCTAAATATGTAAATATGTGTATTTAGGCATGTCCTGAAGTTTCACTGAAAAATTTCACCATTTTCCCCATATTTTTTTCTTTTTCCCTGCATTTCCGGTTATCGGCGATATTATCGACGATAACGATATTATATCTTTATCTCCGGCCAGCGAAACTTGTAGCGATACAGACAACTCGAACGCTGTGTCTATGTGAGATTGTGAGCCTACTCGCTATTCTAAATTTATATATAATTTTCAGAATCTAATCAATAAAAATGATTTTATGTTCTAAACCCTAACAAGCTCCAAAACCTGTCCAATATAAGAAAATATAAACATAAAGTCACTAATTTGAAAACAGAAAAAATATAAAAAAATATAAAATCACAACAATAATCTGTAAAATGGACATTAGTATGTTCTACTATGATTAACGCATCATATTCTGCCATTAAAACAACAACACATTAAATAAAAAATGTTTTTTCGAATTAAAAAAAAAATGGCAGAAAATAAAGCGAAAATAGAAAAAAATAGAAAATCACCACAATAATCTGTAAAATGAACATTAATATGTTTTACTATGATTAACACATCATATTCTACCATTAAAACAACAACACATTAAATAAAAAATGATTTTTCGAATTAAAAAAAAGGGCCAAAAATAGTGCGTAAATAGAAAAAAATATAAAATCATAACAATAATCTATAAAATGGATAGTAATATGTTTTACTATGATTAACACATCATATTCTACCATTAAAACAACAACACATTAAATAAAAATTGATTTTTGGAATTAAGAAAAAGGGCCGAAAATAGTGCGTAAATAGAAAAAAATATAAAATCATATCAATAATCTATAAAATGGACATTAATATGTTCTACTATGATTAATATATCATATTCTACCATTAAAATAACAACACATTGAATAAAAATTAATTTTTCTAATTTTTTTAAAAATGGCCGAAACTAGTGTGTAAATAGAAAAAAATTAAAAAAATATATAAAATCACAACAATAATTTATAAAATGGACATTAATATGTTCTACTATGATTAACACATCATATTCTACCATTAAAACAACAACACATAAAATAAAAATTGATTTTTCAAAAATTAAAAAAAGGGCTGAAAATCGTGCGTAAATAGAAAAAATTTATAAAATCACAACAATAATCTATAAAATGGACATTAATATGTTCAACTAGGATTAACACATCATATTCTACCAATAAAACATATTAAATAAAAATTGATTTTTTGAATTTTTTTAAAAAAGGGTTAAAAATAGTGCATAAATAGAAAAAAAAATATATAAAAATATATAATCATGACAATAATCTGTAAAATGGACATTAATATGTTCTACTATGTTTAATATATCATATTCTACCATTAAAACAACAACACAATATATAAAAATTGATTTTTCGAATTAAGAAAAGGGTTGAAAATAGTGCGTAAATAGAAAAAAATTATAAAAAAATATAAAATCATAACAATAATCTGTAAAATGGACATTAATATGTTCAATTATGATTAACACATCATATTCTACCATTAAAATAGCAACACATTGAATAAAAAATATAAATACCTATTTTTTAGGAATTTCTAGAAAATGGCGCACGGAGCTTCGAATCAAGAAAATCTTTAATATAAGTTGTTTTTATCTTTCATTTCAAGCCAAGGGTGGTCAAAAATTGCAATAGAATGATTTAGGAAGAGTTTGGAAGAAAGAAGTATAAAAAAAAGTGAAAAATCGGAACTTAAAAAGAGAAAAAAACTAGCCGTTTTATGACCACCCAGTAACGGCCGTTACGGGGCCGTTATGGCTACAAAATCGAGGGGTTGCCCGTTATGACCTCGTATCGTGTAACAGGGTGGCCATTACGGCCGATACTTAACCGATTCCGTATTCCCTGACTGAAACACACAATAAGAGGAAAAGGACAAAATATTTCAAAGACCTTATTGACTTGTGGATAAAAGACAAAATGGAAAATTGGGTGCATACAAAACAGACGATAGGGGTACTGATGCATTAGGTTGCGCAATACCAACACCAATGACATTAGATGACGTACCATCTGCTAAAGTAATCAACATATTTGATGAAACAATATTAAAGGAAGAAAAGAAACTGCGATTACTAGAGATATGGTTGGACGCCCCAAAGTCGATGATCCAAGATGTGGAGGAAGATGACAAATGACATGCTTTACCTAATTGAGCATAAGTAGCTGTAGAGGTGCATGCAACATTGTTGGATGTAGAGCCATTGGAAGAAGAAAGAAATGTGCATATTCTTCCTGCGATAATGAAACACTGATATGAATATGATCACCGCCTGGATTAGATGAAGTACAAGTAGTTGATTTACTATTTGAAGAAACGTCCTCAACTATAAGAACTTGGTTAGTCCTTGGGGGTTTTCCATGAATATCCTATAAAAAATCCACCATATGATGTACTAGGCCACAATGAGTACACTTACGCTCTCCTTTACCACCATGACCACCTCTACCTCCCTATAGGAATCTACCACCTTTGCCCACCACGGGGAGGACCACACCCAACGTGACCATCATGGCCTCCATGAAATCCAGAATAACCAAATGAAGAGGCCAATGCCATCTTATCAGATGCATTAACCTGAGAGTTGTCAAATTCATTTGCCAGGGAGACTCTTTGAATTCTTGCATATACCTCTGCCACTGAAAAAATTGAAAAGTCCCAAAATCTGATCCTTTGTTGATTGATATTCTTTAGGCAATCTAGACAAAAGTTTTACTACCTTCATATCTTCCCACTTCTTTATAAGGGTGGCATTTGAGGTAATGGGATGATATATGGCCAACTTTTCCCACATTTTTAGTCAGTTCTGCGAAATATTCACTAAAGAGCTTGTTCCCCTTTTGAAAATAAAATATTTCCTCATAGAATTGAGACACCCGAGAAACATTCTGTTATGAGGAATACATCTACTTTACAGTATCTCAAACGTCCTTTGCTGTGCTTAAGAAAACCAAATTAGAAGGCACCTCAAACTCCATTCTATTCCATAACCAAGAGAGAATTTGGGCATCCGCACGCATTCATTGCCTTTTTTGGATCAGATTCTGCCGACTTAGGATCTGTGATGGAATTGATTCTTCTTTGCAGGCTAAGATGTCACGCCCCAAACTCGGGAACCGGGCTTAGAAAATTCCTAGCTTCCAAATCCAGTGTCGACAACCTCCGTAATACCCCATTCTCTGCCCTCAGCTCTCATACGCTAGGTTCTGGTTCTAGGATCCTACAAGGAGGATTTTCAGAGTGATTTTTTTTTTTTTTTTTGTAAGGGAGCATAACTGCAAGTGTACCCAAGTCACAAAACATCATCACCACATATCAACTAATATAATCTTTGAGTACAGTGCTGAAAGGGAAATGCATGATATAACAAAACTCCAAAATATCAGGCACATGCTCCTGCCTCAATGCTGCTATGATCTTGCATAATTCGCATGTAATGAACGTGCATAAGCTTACTATGAAGCTTAGAAAGTGTGTGTGTGCGCAATGCATGTGCCAAGCATACAAAAATCATAGTAAGCAGAAATGATGGATGGCTAAATTGGCAAGTCCATAAATGCTATCAGCCATACTTAGGCTATGCGATGCGAAGGCCTACATGGCCAAATGTCACATGCTAAAGATGCAATGCAATGCAATGTGCCAATCCTCCACTAGTCCACATGTTAGAATAGTTCTCATTGGATCATCACCAGAGTCTAGTACACTTTCGACACTGGTTGCCGCCCATCGCGCGCAAGACCAAGCGAGTGCAACATACCTCACTATCTGTCTCGTCAGTGGTACACAAAAACCACCCGGTTCGTCAATGGCGAACCCTTTTCATGAGCTGGTCAAATTCAACCTAGCATATAACTTTATGCACTCGGGCGGGTAAGGTCAAACCCCCTTTCAATCGACCCCGACATAGTGGGAGATGCGGCCTACCAGTATCCAGCCATCGTGCACTCATGAATCCACTCGGTCTAGATGTTGGAGCATCCTATTGGTACTACAGAGTTTAGGGACTTTCACCCAGAGATGCCTGTGACGCCCTGTAACCTCAATAGTTTCCGGTGTCTGTCATCCGCCAGCCACAACAAGGCTACGGGTAGGGGTGTAGACGAACCGAGCTAGCTCGGTTAACTTGCTTGACTCGAAAAAGCTCGATTCGACTCGGTTCGAAGCTGAGTTTGAGCTAAGTTGAGCTGATTTTTTTAGCTCGAAAATGAGCTCGAGCCAAGTTCAAGCTGGCCCCAGCTCGACTCGACTCGACTCGGATCGAACCTAACTTGAATTGAACTCGGATCGAACTAGTTTGGTGACTTCGGTTACTTTGATATTGATGTTGCTCACTAAGTATTTGATGAAATGACTCAACAAAGTGTGGTCGGTGGTAAGGAAGGTATGTATTGAAACGAATAACCTTTTTTTCCTGATTTTTATGTTGCTTAGAAGGTGTTTGATAAAATACCTGTAAAAGAATTGCTGTTGTTTTACATACAGTGAGATTTTGAAGGTGCAGTCCATGTGTTTGTGAAAATTCCGCGCAGGCGAACTTAGCTCTAACTCGGTTTGAACTGGCCCGAGTTGTTGACCGAACCGAGCCGAGCTGGCCAGTCAGGCTTGAGGACTGAGCTGAGTCGAGTTCGAGCTGGGGTCAGCTAGTGGACGAGTCGAGTTGAGCTGAGGCTAGCTTGACTCGGTTCGACTCGATGTATAGCCCTAGCTATTGGACCACCTCCCTGGTGTCTCTAGGGAGTAGATGTACATGTCACACATAGTGCACAATGCATGAATCACACTATTCAAGGCATGCATAAGACTTGCGCATACCACGCGAATCATGCGGGGTGACCTTGTCTCATATACAGCCCCCTAAGTGTTTCAAGCCGAACGACATATACTATGAACAATTGTCACCCACAACAGGCATACAAATGATGCGTATGGGCATATAAATGGGCGTGATATCAATTATACTAGACATGTTTTCAGTGTGTCCTATTAGGTCAAATATACCAACATGTTACATGTTATCAAACATATCATGAGATAATTGGCCTTAATTGGCACATCATATATAGAAAGTGGGAACCGAACGGCAGGCCCCACTAGAAATATAGGGGTGCATGTGGTGTGGCCCACGTTAGACTAACATCGGCTCCTCATGTATCCTATAAGACTTGGGTAAAATACATACACCAAGGCGGGGTCCACTAGGAGTGACTTGGATGGACACCCACATGTACAACACGTGTATCACTAGGCTACCAATCCATTTGGGCACATGGCCCAATAATGATGTCCCAAAATAATCAGATTATCAATGACATTACTATAATTACTTTAGTAGGATGATCTACATTGTTTGATCATTGCTGATGATTACAATTCATTGGTTAGTCACTAAGATATGATCCTATGCATATGGCCATTTGAGTCTTTGGATTTCATCATTTCAGGCAAGGTATATGCTTAAATGAATTTAATATAACCATAGTGTCAACATTACATAAACATACTAATTAGGGATTTTAAATTGATTTAATAAATAAATTTCAAATCCTGCAAACATCCTGCGTTCTTAACTTGGGATTATAGGGATTCTGAATCTAGGATGCCCAACATAACCAAGGGATTCCAGAAATCCAGGAATCCCAAGTCTAGGAGAGTCTCAAATCCAAGGGATCCCAAATACAAGGGATTCCCAAATCCAAGGGACCCAAGCCCAGGAGGTTTTTACCCCATAGTTTCCTGTGGTGTGGCCTACCTAAGATTTGGATTGGCCTAAACTTTGGGCCCCTGGCCTAACATAATCTGAAGAAAATGATGAATGGCGTAGATGGAAAATGAACATCAAGGTGAGTCCCATGAGTGGGGCCTAAGTGCTGACAAAATGGGCAGCACTCCCTGCCCATTGATTTCATTGGTGCAGTCCACCTAGGATTTGGATCACCCTCATTTTTGGGCCTGTGGGCTAACATGATCTATCAAAACGGATGAACGACGTGGATGAAACATATACATTATGGATGGTCCCACGAGTGGGCCCCACTCCACGCCCGTGGTTGGGCGTCCGCTCGCCCATTGGGTGCTGGTGGCATATTATATATATATATATATATATATATATATATATATATATATATATATATATATATATATATATTTATTGTTTTGTTCGTTTTGGTCACACCATCAAATAGGGCCCCACTTGGATAATCTACTCTGTTCATCGCGTAGGCTAGCTCGAGCGGGCCAATGAGATCTGATTTGGACGAACAGGGACTCCATGGTGGGCCTTGGAATGTTTTAACACTAGGAATTTGTTTCCCTCAGTGTGGCTCACTTAAGACTCGGATCTTTCTCATTTTTCGTCCCATGGCCTAAAATGATCTGGAGAAGTCGGTGGAAGGCTCAAATTAAATATATACATCAATATGGGTCCCATTAAATATGTACATCAATATGGGTCCCATTAAATATATACATCAATATGGGTCCCACTTGTGAGACCCATGCTTGGCTAGGATGGGTTTAACACCCAGCATGCATGGCTACCTTTTGTATTATTATATATGTATTTTTTTTCTTGGATACACTGTCAAGGTGGGCCCTATGTGGATGATATACTCCATCCACCGTCTAGGCCAGCTCGAATGGAGCTCAATAGGCCCTGACTTTGGATGATCAAGGATCCCATGGAAGGCCTGGAAGGTTTCAACATAAAGGAATTGTTCCCCTCCGTGCAGTCCACTAAAAAAAATCGGATTTGCCTCATCTTTCGGCCCATGGCCTAACATGAAACGAAGAAACTGGTGGACGACATGGATTTCAAGAATAAATTAAGATGGGTCCCACGAGTGGAAACCCACCCGAACACTCCCATGCAAAGCGTCATTGACGTAGGGGCTTCATAGCTCCCTCGGACCAAACGGTGTGGCCCACTGAAGATTCTGATTGGCTTTAGATTTGGGATCAATGGCCAAACTGAGAGAGAATTGGATGGACGGCGAGGATGGAATATATATCATGGTGGGACCAATGATTGGAGGCTACACGGTGACCTTGGGAAGGTGAACACTGCCAGCAGCGTCTGTGGACGTTTTGCGTCCAGCGACACTTGCTGCTGCCCCCTATTCATTTCTTGTGTTTTTAATGCCAGTGGGGCCCACCTAAGGAAATCTACTCCATCCATTAGAATGGCCAACTCATGGTGGGTCAAGGAGTTTTTGATCAAGCTGATTCTTGGTGTTTTTCCTTCGTCTAGATCCATGTGATCTAAACAATATGCTAGTTAGAAAATAAATGTCACAGTGGGTCACACAAGGTGGCCCACACTATGATAGCGTGCGGGGCACACCCTTCAATAGCATGGCCCACTTGTGGGCCCCATAACATCATCAAAGGAGAAAAATGAAGGGAAATGAAATGGCTAAAAGAAATAAGGGAAGGAGATCTATTAGGGTGGGTCCTCGCCGTTATGGGGTCCACCATACACATTTACCACATAAACAAGGTGGGTCCCACCGTTGTGGGCCCATGTGAATGAAAGAAAACAAAGAAAAAAGCAGAGTTTGTCCTCCCTTGCACTCACAATTTTGGATGGACGGTTGGTTTGGTGGGCCGGATCATTGATTGGACGGCTCGGATGGTGAAGCTCATCCCCTAAACTCCTCTTACCTTCTCTCAAGCTTTAATCTCTCTTAATCCCTCGCTTAAAACACTTATTTCTCTCAAGCACTCTCTCCTCTCTAATATCTCTTTCTATTTTTATTATTTTTTTCTAATCTTCTCTCTTCTAATCTCTTCTCTCACTCTCATTTTCTAGAAAGATTTTGGGGAAATGAGAGGGGTGTGGGAGTTTTTCTGGTAGAGCTTTTTGGATAGATAGGGAATTATGAAAAGAGGGGTAAAATGGGGAAAAAAAGAAGGAAAGAATGATGGCTAAGCATGGGTTGTATGAGAAGGCATGGACTTGTTCGACTAATGAGGAGAGAGAGTGACATGAGTGATGGATGGGTTGATTGATTGATTTGACAACATTGAGATTTGTGCAAGTAGGGCCTACGCTACACGTACGTTGCGCGGTCCACCTCGAATTACGCCAAAAACTACAACTTCTAATTTGGGTATCGCAATAGGGCGTGCCGCGCGGTGTTAGAATCGCAACGCCCACGCGGTCGCTAGGGTACAAGTCTTGGGGTATTGCTGTTCTGAAATAGAGTCGCTATCAAAACTCGTCGATCTGGTCTGCCGGGAATATGCCGACATTGAAAATGAAGTGTACGATTGGCCTCATAGGATTATGGGTCTTACATAAGAAAAACACCTCGACATATTTTGCCCACAGAAGTTAATTCTTTATATTCAACTTTACAAAAGTTATTGATGCATTGAAGGAGGGTTTATACATTTCCTAAAAGATGAGGAAGCAACGACTATACTTTCGTGCTCCATAGACATTCCACAATCAACTTGCTTCAAAGCCAAAAGAAAAAATACTGACCTAAGAGGAGATCCACACATAACTATGCTTCCACAATAAAATAAGACGGAAATTTTTGGCCCATTATCACCCTAATCGACATTAATGCCAAATCCACATCGCATATGACTTAACAGGAGAATATTCTATGAAAAGAAGTACTTCCACATAACTCAACAATCATAAATAAACGATTTTAGCATCACCTTATGAGAACTCAACAAGCCTTCATAATCGACAAAGCATGTACGCTCATTTTCGTGAGTGTTCCCTTCTAGTTGAGGAACAATGCAGAAAACATGTTTCTAGACAAATGGATGATGAAACGCGTTCCCCTTGTGCTCCAATCAGCCCCTGATGTGTTGGAAGGCCCTCAAGAAAAAAGATCCAGTAACTTGGGTTAGATTGGGAGGAATTACGGAGTTTAAACCACTTCTAGGATGGCTTTAATACCATGTAAGTTGGTATAGAAAAAAGAAAAGTAGAAGAAAAGATAGAAAAAAGAAAAAAAAAAGAAAAAGAGGAGAGAATAAACTTGAGAAAAGGGAATTGAGAACTAGGGTTCACGTTCCCACTTTTCTCTTATATTATTTTATAAATGGATGAAATTACAAAATTGCCCTTAATTAAAGAAAGGCAAAAATACTGAATATACCCTTTATACAAAAAACTATGTTCCCGACGCATACAAAGACTAAGTGGACCATAGGCGCATAACCACTACCATTAACAACAATGATCAGGATAAAAAGTCACACTACAATTCTAGTCTTTTGTAACCTTACTAGTTGATAGCAAATTAGACGCAATAATAGGAACCAATAAGACATATGACAAGGAGAAAGATGGAGAAACAAATGTAGTACCCTTATCCTTAATAGGTGTTAGGGTACCATCTACTAGTTTCGTAGACTTAGATTTGGATTAGAAGTTGATGCAGGGACATGTAATGACCTAACCCTAGATGCATGTGTAATCAGGTTAAAGAATATTCAAATAAATACACCAATTAACTAACCGTTTTCAATTAAGAGATTAGGTAAATCTTAACACAAAGATGAGGTTATTCTTTCAGGATCATGTCCCATAGCATAAGATCACGTAAACAGTAAAAAAGGAGGACTTAGGGATATGAGGATATCTTAGATCTAACATAAGTCAGTCCACGGTCAAGTTTGGATTTGATTCTACTGACTAACCATCCCTCTTTTCCATTCAAACTAGAAAGAGAGTATCTAGAGAGGAATGAAAGGGGTGAAGAATGAAGGGTTCAAGATGAAGAAAGTACGGGTCCTTTTGTCGTCAAAAGAAAAGAAGGAAGATGATTCTTACCTTTTCCTGCACCTTGAAGATCTAGAAAGAAGGAAACTTGAAATCGGGATGGAATCCTCAACACCCAAGGGCCAATCCTGAAACCCTAATCTCTTGAATAAAGAGGAAGAAAAGAGATGAATTTGTATTCATTCAATAATAATGAAAATAGGGTTTCTCACAACGTATATATAAGCTATGGAAAAAGAAAAAGTGCACTAAAACCCCTGAAAACAAGAAAAATAACAAAAAAAACTAGAAGTAAAGAAAGTACAATAAAGCCTTTGAAATAAGGAAAAGAACAAAAAATGTTTAAAACTAAAACACCCATGTGGTAAGTTGTGAAATCCGACCATCCAACATCCATCCACATCTAATCCTCCGCTCCGGTACTCTGTCGGCGACGCCTCCTCCTCTGGTACACTCTAAAGGGTGCACCACTGATGTCCGCATCAGAAGTAAATGAAGAAAAAAAGCTAGATGTACCTGTCATATGATTGGTAACCCTTGAATTAATAATCCAATGACATGATGCAGAAGTAGTATGAAAGGTAGTAGTGGCTGTGTTACCTGTTTGGGCCAAGGAAGTGGATGAGCAAGCCTTATTCTTAGTGGCATCTCGTAACAAAGTATCATGTTAGGATTTTGAGAGATGAACCGCATTACCAACTGATGGAACTACATGTGAAGTTCTGTAAGGTATCACCACCCCAACAATAATACGAGTCCCTGCCATTCGAGGTAGCAGAATTGGTCACTCTACCCTGAGGATGACCATGAAGAAGCCATCAATAGTTAACAGTGTGTCTATGCCTGCCATAATGAGTACACAACCGATCCATGCCACGACCATGGCCAGGACTACGTCCACGACCTCTACCACCATCACGACCACCTCTTCCCTTACCATGTCCACGATCAACACCAGTATGATCAAAATTTCTGAATCTTATCACTAGACACTAAGGTAGATTTTTCGATCACAGTTGAACTGATAGTTTTCTGACGCTTCTCATCACGTAATAGTAAAGCATGCACACTATTAAGCAATGGTAAAGAAGGTGACTATGAATGTTAGCACAAACTGGTTCAAAATCAGTATTAAGACCTGCCAATAACTTAAACATCCGTTTTGTTACAATATGTTATATGCCTCCGCATCTATAAAACACAAATGGAAGAGCATCGAGAAAGGATAATTCCTGCCACAAGCCATGGATCTTGGCATAATAATCAGACACAAATCTCTCCCAAATCTCTCCCCTTGTTGCAAGTAACTAATCTCCTGATAGATATTATGAATGCGGGCCATATTGTTCTGATCAACATACAATTCATAGGCTGTCAAACAAATCTCACGGGCAGTGGATAGCAAAAAAAGACCTCGCTAACTTTTGGTTCCATAGAGTTTGAGTGAGGACAACCAACAAATTGCTTGATTTCTATTCAACATATGAGGGATCAGTGGTAGAGAGGGTGGCTTTTCATACTAACATCTATATATCCTAACTTTTGTTTACTTCCAATAAACATTTCAATTGCTTTAGACCACTGAAGGTAATTACTTGACTTCAGTTTATGTTTTATAATATGCAGGCTAGGGCTATTAGAATGAACAACTAACTGTTCCATCCTGGAATTGACGAGGTCTGTAGTCTCAGATATGGATGATGAAGCCATATAGAATCTCAAACAACCAATGCTAGAACAATGCTATAAACAACAATGGCAAGGAGAACGAATGACTACAATAAGAAATTCCAACGAATGTCCAAACCAATCACACATAGAAGGGAGGCTTGCAAAAAAAAAAAAAAAAAAAAAGATTCGTAACTCAGTTATTTAAAAAAAAATTATGGTTGCTGAAAACTAGGGAAAAAATACCAAAAAACTTACCCCGATAGAAAAAAATCAGCAAACCCTATTCAAAGCAACATAAAAATATACCTCAACAGAAAAAATTCAGTAGGCCCTAGCTAAGGCAACACAAAAATATGCTTTAACAGAAAAAATTCAGCAAACCATAGCCAAGGCAACACACAAATCTGTTTCAACAGGAAAAATCCGGCAAACCCTAACTAAGGCAACCCAAAATCTGCTTCAACTTAAACTGGATGTTATAAATCTGTAAAAGAAACAATTAAAAAAATCTGTCAAACATAAATGTCCAGCAAACCCCTCAACCCTTCAGCAGAAATCAGTGAGTCCAGAAAAAATCTTCAAAAAATAAAAAAATAAAAAATTGAAGAAGAATTTCCAGCAACATCTTCAATTGGATAATAGAAAAAATCAATAAGGGCTTTAAATCTAGCAACCCATGATTTATAAACCTAAGAAAAATTCCAGCTGCAAGCTACCCTCCTTTCGCGAATCACAACAAGTTAGTGAGGAAAAGGCCTCACGATTCTCAAAAATAGAAAAAGAAAGAAGGAGAAGAAAAAAAGTGAAGGGAAAATGAAGAAAAGAGAGAAGAAGAAGAAGAAAACCTAGGAGCACTTAGGCTCTGATACCATGTTAAGAAAATAGAGAATTTGAGAGAGAGCATATGGGGCTAGGATGTCCAGCCCTTTCTTATTTATAATAATAGAAGAAGAGGTAAAATTACATATATGCCCTTATATGAAGGAAAAACTAAAAGAAGGCTAAGGGGCAAATAAGGAAACCATGAAACAAAGATAAAAGGCTGAAAGATTAAGGACAAAGGTCCATAATATAAAAAGTAATGACGAAGGACCATAACATATAAGACCCAGTTCTATGTATTTGTGGGCCCAATCATAGGCCCCCATGCACATACTCCCACAACTTGAGGTGATTTATGGTGATTTTTCGAGAAGTTTTAAATTTTTAAGAATGTTTTTCCAAATTTAGAGGAATGGTTTAACAAGACTTGTTTTGTCTTTTTTGATTGTGTCGTTTAAGGGGGAAGGAGGGGAGAGGGCTTCTTAAGGTCATTGGTTGTTCATTTATTATCTGTATACTTATTTCTTATCTTTTGGTAGTGGAACCACGATGATTCATGGAGATTTGAAGCTTTGATGATGATTATTTGATTTTCGGCTAGCCAGAAAAGGGGTTTTGTGCACTATGGGAGCTTTTTTCCATTTTTGATTAGTATTGGTGGTTTTTTGTAGTGTTCGAAATATCGGTATCGCACAATGTATCGCACCCTTGGGATACAGATACGTATCGGTTATCACATGGGATATATCGTTTGTATTGCTTAGTTTATCGCACTTTTTGGGAAACATGGGGAAACATTAGGAAAATGGTTGAATTTTTTAATGAAACTTTGGGGATTGTTAAAAAGGCCCTTAATGCACACTTTTCGTACCTTCTCATGCTCCTCGAGAAGCTGTGGGTAGTTCTTTCTGATCTCGGCTTCGGTTTCCCAGGTAGCCTCTTCTTCGGTATGATGCGTCCATAATACCTTCACAAGGGGGATGACTTTGCTACGCAATACCTGTTCCTTCCTGTCTAATATACGCGTCGGGTGCAACTCATAAGTGGCATCCTCGCTCAACTGCACCTGCTCCCATCTGATAATATGGGAAGGATCAGGATCATACTTCTTCAGCATGGACACATGGAAAACATTATGCACGCCTGCGAGTGGTGTGGGCAAAGCAAGACGATACGCAACCGCCCCCACTTGATCAAGTATCTGGAATGGGCCAATAAATCTCGGCGTGAGCTTCCCCTTCTTCCCGAACCGAAGGACTCCCTTCATAGGAGAAACTCTCAGGAATATGTGATCTCCAACCGCGAACTCTAGCAGTCGCCGTCTCGTATCGACATAACTGTTCTGCCTGTTCTGCGTTGTGAGAAGTCGACGTCTGATGATGTCAATCTTTTCTGAGGTCACCTGTACTAACTCAGGACCAATCAATTTCCGCTCACCGACTTCAACCCAGCAATGCGGTGCTCGACAATGACATCCATACAAGGCCTCATAAGGTGTCATACCGATACTCGCATGAAAGCTGTTATTGTATGCGAACTTCGCATATGGAAGACAATCATCCCAACTGTCCTTGAAATCCAACACGCAAGCCCGCAACATGTCTTCTAAGATCTGGTTCACCCGCTCTGTCTGTCCATCCGTCGGTCTGTGGGTGGAATGCAGTACTGAACTTCAACTTCACACCCATCGCTTCCTGGATGCGAGTCCATAAAATAAAAGTAAACCGCGTGTCTCTATCCGACGCGATCTCCAAGGGAACTCCATGCAGACGAACAATCTCCCTGATGTACAATCTAGCCAACTCGTCTGCGGAGTTCGTAACTCTGATCGGAAGGAAGTGCGCTGACTTCGTCAAACGGTCGACGATCACCCCGATAGAATCATGTCCCTTCCTTGTCTTCGGCAGTCCCGAAATGAAATCCATAGAGATATAGTCCCACTTCCACTCAGCTATAGGCATAGGCTGAAGGAGACCAGGAGATCGGCGATGCTCTGCCTTCACCTGCTGGCAAGTGAGACAACGAGACACAAAGTCTGCAATGTGGGTCTTCATGCCATCCCACCAGTACGTCCTCTTCATGTCACGATACATCTTCGTACTGCCCGGATGCATCGCAAGTCTAGAACTGTGCGCAGCCTCGAGAATCTCTCGTCTCAAGTTGGGGACATCTGGGACGCATAGGCGGCCACGATAACGTAAGCCCCCATCCGTTCCAACTCGCCACTCGGCATCTGCATCATCACTGGCCTGCTCTTGAAGCTCAGTCAGACGCTCATCGTCCCTCTGCGCCGCGATGACCCTGTCATCGATAAGAGGTCGCACCCGAACGTGTGCGATAACCTCGAATGGCTCCTCCACAGTGAGTTTCTGCTCAAAGTATCTCAAAAACTCAACCATGTCCCACTCGGCAACCATCAGCAGAGTCACAAACTCTATCGCCTTCTTGCGGCTCAACGCGTCAGCCACAAGGTTCGCCTTGCTCGGATGGTAGGAAACCTCGAAATTAAAGTCCTTCAAGGTCTCCATCCATCGTCGCTGCCTCATATTCAGGTCTCGCTGTGTGAATATATACTTGAGGCTCTTGTGGTCGCAAAAGAGCTCGAACTCCTCTCCATAGAGGTAATGTCTCCAGAGCTTCAATGCAAAGATGACCGCTGCCAACTCTAGGTCATGTGTAGGGTAATTCTCCTCGTGCTTCCTTAATTGTCTCGAGGCATATGCAATCACCCTGTCCTTCTGCATAAGGACACAACCTAAACCAACGTGAGACGCGCCCGTATAGATCGTATATTTAACCCCTTGCTCTGGCAATACTAGCACAGGGGCGGACGTCAATCTGTCTTTCAGCTCCTGAAAAGCTGCCTTCGCCTTCTCATTCCAGGCGAACTTCAGATCTTTCAGTGTCAACTGAGTCAAGGGTTTGGCTATTTTGGAGAAGTCCTAAATGAATTTTCGATAGTAGCCAGCAAGTCTCAAGAAACTCCTCACCTTGGTAACCGAACCAGGCTGTTTTCAATCCTGCACCGCGGCTACCTTAGCAAGGTCCATTGCTATCCCATCCTTGGATACGACATGCCCCAGGAACTTGACTTCCTCCTTCCAGAAGTCGCACTTCTTGTACTGTGCGAACAACTGGTGCTGTCTCAAAGTATTTAGGACCAATCGCAAGTGCTCCTCATGCTCCTCTCGACTCCTGGAGTATATCAGAATGTCGTCTATAAAGACGATGACGAATTGATAGAGGAACGGTTGAAATACACGGTTCATCAGGTCCATGAACACGACTGGTGCGTTCGTAAGACCGAACGACATCACAAGGAACTCATAATGGCCAAAACTAGTCCTGAAAGCTGTCTTCTGCACGTCCTCCTTCCTGACGCGTAGCTGATGATACCCTGACTGTAGATCAATCTTCGAGAAGTACTGCGCTTCTCTCAACTGATCAAACAAGTCATCTATCCTGGGCAAAGGGTACTTGTTCTTCACTGTAATCTGATTCAGTCTACGGTAATCAATACACAACCGCAAGGAGCCGTCTTTCTTCATCACAAATAACACAGGTGCTCCCCAAGGAGACACGCTCGGTCATATGAAGCCAGCCTTTAATAAATCATCGATCTGTTTCCGCAACTCCTCCATCTCACAAGGGGCCATGCGATACGTCGGCAATGAGATGGGCGTCGAACCGGGTACCAGGTCGATAGTAAACTCGATCTCGCGCTGGGGTGGCAACTCAGGAATCTTCCTGAACACATCCTCATAATCACGAACTATTGGCGTGCTCTCAAGTGTCGGGGCATCAACATCCCTCAATAAGGAAGTATAACACAATATTCAAAAGGGGCAATTCACCTGCACTGGAAATGTAAAGGACGTGCCCTCCGGCTCGTAGACTATCACTATATGGGTCTCGCAGTCAATCTCGGCTCTCCCTCCAGTCAGCCAATCCATGCCAAGAATGACGTCGAAATAATAGAGAGGGGTCGACGACAAGGTCAATAGCCATCGTCATGTTCCCTAGATCTAGTAAACAACCCTCACACATCATAGTGGCATCAGAAAAGGTTCCGTGTGCTGTAAGAACTCGCACCCCATCCATCCGAGTAGTCGGTAGCCCAAGGCGCTTGACTACTGAATACGATATCAATGAGATAGTGGATCCTGTATCCACCAATAGGAATATAGGAGTACTTCCAATATGAGCTGTGACCTCAAAGGTCAAAGGTAGTGCGGTCTGTCCCGGATGGCTCAACAGTCAGTGCGTGTACCCGAGCCTGCTGAGGACGGTTCGGCTGCGGTACCATAGGCCGATGTGGCGGCCTAAACTGAGGTGCTGGAGGTCTGAAGGACGGATGAGCTGGTGCAGAACGAAGGGGTGGTGGTGAGATGGTCTGAGGCATCGGACGAACGATCCTCTGAGGTGGTGAGAGCCCACTGTCTCGCATCCTGAAAAAATAAGAAGTGTCGGTGTGGCCAGGCTTCTTGCAATAATGACACCACACATCAGGACGCCTTATATAAGCAGGAGATGCAGAAGACCTTTGCGGTGTCTCAAATCGAGGCCTCTTAGCGAGGGAAGGCCTACTCTCGAACTCAGGTCGCGGCCTAGGAACCATAGGTGCTCGAGTGTAGGCCGACCTGTCCCCATCCTGCTCTGCACGCAAGGACATACTCACCAACTCTGCATATGAAGAAATGCTCGCACAACACATCTTCGATCTGATCTTGGGCCGCAAGCCCTCAGAGAAACGCCGCATCCTCATCTGTTGGTCACTCAGAATCAATGGAGCATACCTCCCTAGCTCCGTAAACTTGTTCTCGTACTCTGTCACCGACATGCCCCCCTGGCGAAGGCGAAGGAACGCACTCTCCTTCTCGTGCCGGTACGTGACGGGAAAATACTTCTTGTGGAAGCGCGCCTCAAACGCTGCCCATGTCCACTCATACCCCTCCGCAACTGTGCGGAGAATGCTATCCCACCATAGACTAGCCTCCTTCTCAAACATGAAGGTGGCCAGCTCAATCTGTTCCGCCTCAGAACAGTGCAACGGTCTCAGCATCTTTGAGATGTGGTCTAACCAATACTCAGCCTCCTCAGGTCTGTGAGTACCTGAAAATGTGGGAGGCCTCAAGCGCTGGAATCGCTTGAAAGAACCGCTGGCACTAGCCTGTCCAACAGGGTGTAGAGGCGAGGCAGGTGGAGTCGCCGCCATCGACTGAGCAAAAATGCCAGCCATGGAGGACAGGAACTACTGCTGTTGCTGCTGCTGCTGCTGCTGTTGCTGTATCTGCTGCTGCTGCATCAACAACATCATCTGCTCAAGTCTATCAAAAGACGGAGTGGACTGTGAAGTAGAGGGCATCGACGCAGATGCACGATGCTGCTCAGGAGGCACGGGCGTAACCGGAGGCACCACAGAAGGTGTCACAGGAGGTGGCCCAGCAGCAGGACCAGAAGCTGGCTGAGAACTCGGCCTGGGATCTGAACTAGATGGGCCCGCATGAAGGTCCATAGGAGTATCTCTCAGGGCGAGAGCCCCGTTAAGTGAGTCACCCTGAGAGAGACGGGCCGACGATCTCGAACCCTTAGGTGGCATACCCTACACACAACAGAGGGTAGCAACCGAAGAAATTAGGCATTCATACAATCCATTCACAGTTTGTACTTCACAAACCAAGGAAAACACATGCATTTCATTAACAAAATTGTCACAATACATGATTTACAGCATTACATGAATCGCGACAGAGAAAGCATGTGAACAAAACACTTAAGCTTCACATACAAAGCTTCTGCACTAACTACAAACACCAAAAAATTATCAAACAAACACCAAGCAAACACTAAAACAAGCAACAAACTAACAACCAACGGCTACAGAAAGCCTATGAATCAGAATCTGGCGACGGAGAAGGGGCACCCTCATCCTTCAGGCAACATAGGATGGCCTTCAAGGTGCGAGTCACCTTGCCAAACTTTCGCTTCATGACGGCCTTGGTATCCTCAAGCTCTTGTTTTACCTTGGCCCGGAGTTCTTGGACTTTCCGTCGCAAGGCAACCTGACTCTCCTCAAGTCGGGCTATGGGAGCATCCCTAGCAGCCCGAGTCGCAGGAGGAGGACTCTCATCAGTATCCTGAGCCTCCTCTTCTTCTTCTTCCTGGCCTTCTTCCTCTATTTCTGCCCCACCTTCTTCTTTACTTTCCTCCTTTTCACTATCATACTCACCCTCGTTGTCATCATCAAGGTGGGCCTCATGCTGCCGAGGCCCTATCTTCATCTGGTTCATAGTAGCCTCGTTGATGTAATGAACCGGCACAGGCAACTCTGGCCCAAGTCTGTAAGCAAACTCAAGCGCAATCTTGCATATGAGTCGGCCAAAGGGAAGTGACTCAGACGTTCTTCTCGATCGCACTATGAGGATGATCTGTCGCAGCACAAACGTAGGCACGCACACGGACTCGATCAAAATGATCGATTTGAGTGAACTTCGCCAATTGGCGAAACTGGGATCCTATGAATGTTTCTATGTGTTTCTCGCACCCACCTACATTCTAGTGGCATCAACGTGCAGTGTGTGACCCTAACCCAGGTCCAGATTAATCCAAATCATGCTCTGATACCAACTTGTAACGCCCTGAAATTCGGGGGTCGAGTATAACTCAGCTCCTGAGTTCCAAAACATCACTTATGCAACATATTCGATGATGATTGTATGTTGTCTGTATTAGTGCATAAAACTTGATATAGATCAAGCTAGATTAGCAGACATAATTCGGGGATATTAAGGTAAAGCAAGCGGAAGACTTAAATACATACATGATTCAAAATAAATCCCCAAATGATGCGTGCTCTGCCCAGGGCAATATACATATGTCTGTGTCTCAAAATACATACATGAACCGTTCAAAATAATACAATACATATCCCAGAAAAATTCCTGCTGGTCAGGACAAGGCTCAGTCGAACCCGCCTGAAAACGGCATGTATGAGAATGCCTCCTCGTCCTCATCAAAGTCTGGCCCTGCCTCGCCAGTATCGCCATCACCTGCATCTAAAGCAGAGTCTGGTTGGTGTTTAAACACCGTCCCAGAACGTGGGAGTGAGTGATCAACTCAGTGGTACTATACAGCAAAAGTTAACATGTTATCAATCCAATCAAGCAGTGATGATAAGGCAGTACAATCAAACATGTCCTAGATCTCTTATTAATGCAAGGATGACATGAAGAATGATGCATGCCTTCACCACAATCTCCCTCATGCGACATCATCTAACGATCGCGGCATGAATCACTACCACTGTGCTCTCACACCAACGCCAATGGCACATGCAGTGCGATGTCAACGTGATTACCCAGTTCTTATTAGTCCTTTTCATACAGCAGTATTGGGAAGCTGAGACACCTCCCTTGTATCATTTCCTAACATTGATCCTTTCTAGGGTCGTCAGTCCTAGGATATCTCATACGATAGTATGGTTCTAGGTCGCTGCAAGGGCTGCCAGGGCTGTTGCGCGTAATCGTTGCTCCACTCCTCCATCACCTTATCAATACAGGCCTATTTATATCCTTAAGACTGCATCAGGACTCGTCGCCCCCATGCGGTGTCAAGATAAACTCAAGGTCACTACAGAGGGCTCGTCACCAATCAGTGTAGGCCGACAGCAAGAATATAGTGTCCCATACCACCATAATCTGCTCAGAGTAGGGTGCTCACTGGTCACTACGTGGAGGTTTGTGGCCCTAGCATAGGCCGACAGCACGACCACGGTGTCCCATACCACCATGCCCGGCTCATGAGTCTTAGGGGATCTTGGTACCATGGTTAACGGGAGTTACACTGGTAAGCTCAGTGTCTTAGATTCAAACAGTGACAACCAAACATGGTAAACAAACATCGGTCAATCGGGTTAGTTGATAAGCTCAACTAGGCTAAGCGAACGTCGAGTTGAACGACATGGAATGCATAAGCACTCCGTGTGGCCTAACCACTGCCGAACTCCCCAAGCACGACTCAGATTCGCTAAACTCATCTTGTGTGGCGAAAGCAACCTCAACCACTTCTTGCGAAACGTTTTCCGATTACCTGGACTGTGGCACAGCCCCATTCACATACAAGGATAATAACTAGCATATGAGTCATATTCTGCATTCACATGAACAAAAAATGGAGTATAGCTTGAAAATGTAAATAGTACATGTAGGAATTAATACACACATCATGATTTAACTAAGTACACAATCCATAGAAGAAATCATACACTCATTTAACACGGACAACCTAAGTTACATGATTCATGGAGGGAATCATGCACACAAATACTATGGTTGAAATCCATATCCCAACTATCTTAACAATCACACTTTGCTAACTACTAACTCACTTAGACATTTATCCAAACACTTAGGTTACACTATTCAACATACATCACATATGTCGACACCGTTGCAAAGTAGGGCAAGTCCTTTCGCCAAGGAGTTGCCGTATACATATTAAGCATATAACAACAACAATTTATCATGGCAATCAATTCCGCAAATTCCATATGTATACGTGTATTCTAACACATACATGAAATACGGTACTTACAATATACAGAATACGTATACGGAAGACAAAACAGACAGCATATTTGGCATGTGTAATTGCATCCATAACATGAATAAATCATTAACTATCATTGAAAGGGTTGAAAACCATAACCTAAGCGCATATAGTCCGCACCTTACGCCGGTAAACGCGTAACGAACTCAGTTTGTTCACTCACGCTTCGTCTACGGCCCAACGGCAACCTATTACATGAAATAGGTTAGCTATTACCTCACTTTAACTAATTGAAATCCTAGAACTGATTAGGGTTAGGTTTTCTTACCCAATAGTGTCTTTGAAATCACCGGAATAGTGATTCGGTAACAATGTGTAAGCACAAGGAGTAACGGGAATCGAATCCCAGGAGTAGCTCTCACTTCTCTCTCACTTTCTCTCTCTTTTTCTTCTCTTCCTTAGCTAGGGTTTCAAAATTCGTATGGTGTATGAGAGAGGTTATAAGGTCCTTATATAGGCTAAAAATTCACCAAATTAGACCCAGAGCCAAGGTATACTTATTTTATAACCAAATCGGGTCTGTTCCGATCCAACGGAGCACTTCTGGAGGTCCTCTTATCAAATGCGGTCGGACTTAAGCTTACTAGCATCGGATCTTTAGTAAGTTAAATTTTCAGTCCGATCGGACTTCCAGATCGTCTGTAGCGGACCAGTTTCAATTTGACGGTTACCGAACCTAAATCAGGGCTACAAGTTCCATGACATGAAATGGCCAATTTTCTTGATCCGAGGGTGAAATTTAGTTGAATTCTGACTGTCAGAACGCTTAAAAATAACGCGCAAACGATACGTGCCAAATTTCATAAAAATGGAATTAATTTTCTAATTCTTTTTCTTTTCTCACTCTCTTCATTCCGAACTCAGTAAAATAGTGTCAGGACATCAGTTGGGCTTGATTTTCGAAACGATTGTCAAGTCCAACTGAGCGGTCATAATGGTCTGAGATTGTAGATATCAGACTTTCGACGCGCGGTCTAGATCCAATACAAAGTTACCAAACATTCTCTATAACAACTGGGTTTAGAGTTGGATCCTAGATTTCAGGGTATTATAGCGTCATTTATTCTACAAGTTTTAAGTCTTGCAGAACGTATTTAAAGCGAACAACACTAATTTCACAGCCAGTCTAACGTAGCGCTAGGTAACTTAGGTTAAATTTCTAAGAGAATTAATCCTAAGTGATTTCTGATCGAGGTGGTACTTGGGTCTTGGTACGGAATTTTTCGGGTCGTTACAAAAGCTGTTAATCAGGTGTAACTCATTAAAATAAAGAGAAGGTACAAAATTCATCCTTATAAAAGAAACTCAGGTGGGCCTCACAACGTGAATTTATCAATTTGGAAGAAGTTTTACATCATTCCCATTGGTGTGGCCCACAATAGTTTTTTAATCAGGCTTATATTTTGTATGTACGGATTATCGGATGAATAGTAGATATTACATTTATAACATGTTTTACCCTACAGAGCTGTGACTATTTTATTCCCAGCATGTTTTCACTTCATACAGGTGTGTATATGAACATATCAACAAGTCGGATGGAAAGTAAATGACATGGTGGACCCTGAAGTGACGCACCAAGTTCTGTGGGGCCCACCATGATGTGTGCTGTATCCACACCATCCATCCATTTACAGTTATCATTTTAGGCCATGAGAAAAAGAATGAGTCAGATCCAAAGCTCGAGTGGACCCACCACAGAAAACAGTGGAGAGAGTGACGCCCACCATTAAAAATTTGTAAGGGCCATGTAAGTTTTCGATCAAGCTGAAATTTGTTTTTTCCTTTCTTTCATGTCTGTCTGAACTTATAAACTATAAGCAGGTTGGATCTCAGATAAACATCATAGTGGACCTTAGGAAGGTTTCAACGGTGGGCGTCCCTCTCCGCATTGTTATCTGTGGTGGGGTCCACTCTAGATTTGGATCTGACTCATTCTTTGTCTCATGCCTTAAAATGATATACCCAAATGTATGGACAGTGTAGATACAACACATACATCATGGTGGGCCCCACGGAACTTGGTGCGTCACTTTGGTAGCCAGTCTGGCTATGCAACCCGTCAGTATCTTCCGTGCGCACGGCACGCGGGGAGACGGATTGACTACTCCCCTTGACACTGGCCTCATGGATGGTGGTCGGTGCTCTGTGGGCCCCACCATAATGTATTTGTTTCATCCATTCCGTTCATCCATTTCTACAGATCATTTTAGGGATTGATACAAAAAATCATAGGGATATAAATCGCAAGTGGACCACACCAAAGGAAAACAATAATGATTGGATATCCACCATTAAAATCCTCCTAAGGCCCACTGTACTGTTGATTTGACATCCAATCTATTGATTGGGTCCTAAAGACCTAGATGAAGGGAAAAAATAAATATCAGGTTGATCTAAAGTTTTTATGGCTCCCAAAACGTTTTTAATGGTCGACGTTCATTCAACACTGTTTCCTGTAATGTGGTCCACTTGAGTTGTGGATATGGTTCAATTTTGGGCTCAACACCTAAATTGATCAGTAAAAACAGATGGATGGCGTGGATAAACCACGTGTAATCACGGTGGGCCCAACACAGTTTACTCGGCAAGATAAGAGCGTACTAAGTACGTAATCTCATATGAACGCCTGTCGCACAAGACGTCACCAAGTTACGTGGGTCCCACCATGATGTATTTTTTCTATCTACACCATCCATACATTTGAAGAGATCATTTTATAGCATGAGACAAAAAATAGGTCAGATCCAGCGCTCTAGTGGACCCCACCATAGAAAACAGTGGAGAAAGGTTTCAACGGTGGAAATCAGTATCACCACTGTTTCCTGTGGTATGATCTTATATTTTTCTAAAATTTGGGATCAACCCTTAAATTAGATGGGAAAACGGATGGATGGCGCGGATGGACCACATACATTAAAGGTGGGCCCCAAGTGAGTTTACTGAGTACGATAAGAGCGTACTAAGTAACGCACCACGACAAGCCTTTACCCCATCTGCTGAAGCGGATTGCGCACTGTGTACTAAGTAAACTTTGTGGGGCCCAATGTCATTCATGCATTTTATCAAATCCGTCCATTCGTTTTATCATATAATTTCAGGGCTTTAAATGAAAAATTAATCATATCCAAAGCTCAAGTGGACCACACCACCCGAAATAGTTTGAATTGAAGTTTACCGTTGAAAAGTTCTTGGGGGCCCACAAAAGTTTTAGGTCAAGATGATATTTTTTTTTTCCATTCATCCATGTCTTTGTGATATTATGAACAGTTTGGATGACAAATAAACATCATTGGGGGCCTTATAAATATTTCAACGGTGGAAATCAATATTTCCATTGTTTCCTTTGGTATGGTCTACTTGAGATTTTGATATACTTTATTTTTGGGCTCAACCCCTAAAATGATCTGAAAAAATGGTGTGGATAAACCACATGAATTCAGTGGGCCCTACAGAGTTTACTCAGTACGATAAGAGTACGCAATCTGATTTCCCCATCCGCGCCCCTCTTTCACTTTCCCTCGCCATTTTTACCCCCATCTACGCAGTCCGATCTGTCTTTCACGCAAGCAACCCCTCAAATCTCGTTGCGGAAGGAACGGTTCGTCGATTTGGCCTGATTCCTCACCGAAATCTCCGAGAAAGAGGGAAGTTGAAGAAAATGACAAGAAAATCGTGCTTACCTGTCGAATGGCCCACCTTTGATCACCGATACAGTCAGGTACTCTCCGATTTTTATTTTTTTTCTAATTCAAATTTTTAGTTTTTTTTGGTGCGATATCGACGATATATCGGCCGATATCTGGATTTCGGATTTTTTGGTATCTTCCGGGGGTTATTGCGAGTGTATTGTCTCGCAGTGGTGCGATAATGATAATACCGTCCGATATATTGGCCGATAGTATCGATATTTCAAACACTTGTTTTTTGTAGTTTGGTGAAGTGTTGGGTGTTTTGATCCTTCTTGAGATCTCATTCATATGAGAGTGTTCATAGAGACAAGTTAAACCCCAAGGTTGTCAAGTTATCTTCTTTGGTTACTCATGTAACCAAACGGGATACAAGTTTTACTCTCCCGAGTCCTGATGTTCCTTGTAGACAATTTGTATCCATGGTGGTTATGTTTTTTGAAGATATACCATTTTATTTCCCTAAACAGACGTCCAAGTTATTTCGCAACAGTAATGGTGGCCGTAATGGCCACCACTATTACCATTACGATACGAGGTGTAAAGGCCTCACGGGGGCTGTAACGGTTAGCTATTATGGTCTCCCTCTCTCTCTCTCTCTCTCTTTTAATTATTGAAAAAAATAAATCTAAAAACCCAGTATCGGCCTCGCAATGGACTGTTATGAGGCCGTTATGGCCTTTACGGGGGGCGTAACAGGACATTACGTGGGTTGTAATAGCCTTTACGAGTCATTTTTTCTATAACGACCATTATGGCCTTTACGACCCTGTAACGTGTAACAGTTGCCACTGTTACCTTTACATAACACCTTTACGGCCTTGTTATGGCCTTTACAGCACACCATGCAGACGTCTCTTATTTCTCCATCCTTGGTGGAATTCTCACCATCTTCTTGTTTGCTCATTTCTACATTTGACACTTCTTGTTCCACCGCTGATGTTAAATATTCCTCCCTTTTCATTTAATGAGTTAGTTCTTCGTAAGCTGTTGGGAACCTTGGAGACATGTTCGACAAAAGAAACATGATAACTTGCCTTCACTTAATGGCCCATCCTACACAAGGTATGCCTTTGCATTTAGATCCGACCAATTCTTCTTATCACTCTCCACAAAGGGAAGCGGTCATGCACAACTTATCCTATTGCCAATGTTATATCTTATCATTCTCTTTCACTTTCATATTGTGGTTTTCTTTCAAATCTCTCTTTTGCTTCTATCCCTTTGAATGTCAAATCGGCCCTTTGTAATTCGGTGTGGAAAAGTGCCATGGTAGAGATGTATGACCTTGAGAAAAATCAGATATGGGACATTATAGCACTTTGTCCAGGAACAAAATCCAGTTGGATGTAAATGGATCTCTAGAATCAAGCATAAACCCAATGGAGAAGTTGATCGCTACAAATCTCGCCTCGTGGTTGAAGGATTTACTCAAATTCACGGGCTTGATTTCCATGAGGCCTTTCCTCCAGTTGGTAAGTTGAACTTCATGCTTGTGTTGCTCTCCTTGGCTGCAAATATCTTATGGCCCCTACACCAACTCCATGTAAAAAATGCCTCTTTGCATGGGGATCTCCAAGAAGAAGTGTATATGTCTCCTCTTCCAGGCTCTCTCTCTGATGTTGGGAAAGAGTTCTCCGCAAAGCTATTTATGGGTTGAAGTAATCTCCATACATGTGGATTGAGCGTTTCAGTAATGTTCTACTGAAGTTTGGGTACACTTGGAGTAATGCTGATCATACCCTTTTCTTCAAATGTACTATTGGCTTCTCCATTATGATTGCGTATGCTGATGATATCACGGGTGATGATATTGATGTGATGAAGTCTTTGAAATTGCTTGGAAGAAAGAAGTTTGATATTAAGGATCTTGGTTCCCTTCTCTATTTTTTGGGCATTGAAATGGCTAAATCTCAATATGGCAATGTTATTTCGAAATGGAAGTATGCTCTTGATCTTCTACAAGACAATAGACGTCTTGGTGCTCACAGCCTGTGGATACTCCCATCGAGCTGAATCATCATCTTCAGCTTCATAGTGGTGATCCTCTGCCAGATGTTGGAATCATCAATGATTAGTGAATGGTGGGGAAACGTATCCATCTTTCAATTACTTGCATATTGTTGCATAGGCCGTCAGTGTTGTGAGCCAGTTAATGCATGCTCCTTGAATATGTCATCTTGATGCCATGTATCATATCTTGATATTTCTGAAAAGTTCTCCAGGTCAGGGTGTTCTTTATTCTCAACATGGTCATCTTCAAATTGAGGCCTACACGGACGCGCATTGGGTTTGGTCTCCTTATGTTTGTTGATCTACTTCCAATTAGTGTATGCTAGTTGGTGGCAACCTGGTTTCCTGGAAAAGCAAGCAGTTTGTTATGGCTGCACTAGTGCTGAAGCAGAGTATCAGGCTATGGCTCATGGTGTCTGTGAGTTCTCTGGTTGAAGACCTTGCTAACAACGTTAGGTCTTCCTATCTCTTCTCAAATGGCTCTTCACTTTGACAATTTAGCTGCCACTCACATCTCTTTCTAATATGGTCTATCATGAGCTTACCAAGCATGTCAAGGTTGATTGCCACTTCATCCGATGCAAAAGTATCAAAGGAAGTTTGCATCTCATATCAGAAATCGAATGATCAACTTGTTCAATTTTTAACCAATGTAACTGGTCGTCTTCAATTACACTGCATGTGCTGCAAGTTGGGAATGATTTATATTCTTGCTCCACCCTGAGGGGGAGTGTAGAGAGATATTTTATTTGTGTACACGTGTGGTTGTGTGCAGGTGTATCTTTTTGGTGTATTCATGAGTACCATTCTATGCTCCTTCATTAGTTATAAAGTAAGTGTTAGCCTCTTCTGTGATTAACATCTGAGACTATTGCCCTTAAAATCTTTCCTCTCCTCTCCTCTCCTCTCCTTCCATTCTCGTCTTCTCTTTCCTTCCTTTCCTCTTCTTCCTTCTTCATTTCTCCTTTCCTGATTTTATGCATCTCACATAATCTTTCTTCCAGCTGTCAGATTATTGCTAACACTTTGACGCTCTTGTCTAGTGATTTCTGTGGTCTTTTATGTAGTTGTAATCTTGGAAATGTTTGCTTCTTGTGCATGGTATATTTCATTATAAGATCGATCTTGCAAAGAGAGAAATGTGAGCAATTCAACATGTAGGTTATCAAAAATTTGCTTTGATGAAGGAAAATTACCGATTGACTGTTTAACTAATTTAGACCATCTTGATCTGCAGAACCCACGGGATTGCTGGTTGATTCTGCAATGAAACTTCTTCTGCCTTGGCTTCCTGAGGTCTCAGTCGATGAGAGGAGGGAAGCATTAGCAAGAGCAAGCAAGCATGCACTAATGAGGGGGGTGACAACAGTTGTTGATTTTGGTAGATATTTCCCTGGTGCATCTGTAGAACTTGTTTGGGAAGATTTTTCAGGTTGGGTATATAACCTTTTTTTTCCCTGCTGTTCCTAGTTTTATGGTTGCATTTTCCTGTTGGTAGTCTTTTTTCATGCGAAATAGATATCCTCTTCTTTTGCTGAATGTATTTATGCAGTTACACACTGACCAACATCTCTCCTTGATGATATACACAGATATTTACCAATGGGCTGATTCTGCCGGGAAAATGCTTATAAGAGTCTGCTTAATTTTCCCAATGGAGACATGGTCTCGTCTAATTGTACGCAAGATTTTTGTAAAATCTTTTCAGATGCAATGAACCTGTCATACATTTCTTATGCGTTTTTTTTTTTTTTTTTTCTAGTTGTGTACTGTATAAATTAAGACTTCTATAAATACATGGCAACTCCATGTATAGTTCTTTGAAGTGTCGGAGCATTTCCATACCGAATGGGTGCATAATTTGTAGATTAATCTGCTTCATGGATTTTAGGGTAGGTTATTTTGATAGCTAAGCTGGGCTCAAACCTGTGACCTCAATGTTGAAGTGCAGGCTGCTACAATTGATCTGCACGCCTGTACCTCAATGTTGAAAACCAAGTTCTTGTAAATGAGATCTCTTAAGCAGTGTTTTGAATAGTTACATTATGTAGTGTGTAGCTTACGCTACATATCATAGCTTTAGCCTTCATGCCATGTAGCTCATGAAAATAGCTTAAGGTGAGTGTAACCTATGCCACACACTAATTAGCATAGGCTACACGCATTGTAGCTTACACTAGAAGTTATTTTTCACTAAAATATTAAACCAATTAATGTTTTCAATATTTTTTACATTTATATATTTTCGATAAAAATTACTTAATCTTATTAATGATTTTAGTAAAATAATATAAGTAACAATATGAAGGAGCTGTGGTTTGCTAGGATGCATATTAGGAAGAAGAAGCTCTATTTGCATCTAGAGAAGATCATCTTAAGAGTTGATAATGCAAAGGTGATAGTCAAAGTGGTGCAGGAACCAGAGGAGAAATTGATAAAGGATGGAGGAGGGGAGCAAGTTGTCAATGGCGGTCGAGCAAAATGGCGAAGAAGGAACACAAGGAAAATACTCCTGCGGAGCACCAATTGAAAAAGACACCTCATATCTCTTTCCTATTGGCCACCAAAAAGGTGTTATGGTTGAAGGGAAGGAATGTATGACGCATGGAGGAGAAAGTGGGATGGAGACAAGAAGTTAGTCTTTCGGCCACATTTATGATAGGGAAGAGGTAGGTGTACAAGGTGCTACTACATGTGCGACATGTGGAGATGTATGTGACACTTAAATTAATGAGAGAGAGAGAGAGAGAGAGAGAGAGAGAGAGAGAGAGAGAGAGAGAGAGAGAGAGGATGTAATAATGTTGAGTATTGAGAATGAAACCCAGGCTCTTGCGTTAGGCTTTTCACATGCAGACTTTTCTTCGACACTGGACACGTGCGTTAGTTTTAAGATTATGGAGCCCAATCTCGAGCTGTATCTCACAGAGGGAGTGAGGAAGTTGTAGGAGGAGAGGGATGCAGATATAGGGCTAGAGCAGGGACCTCATTTGGAGCATTAGGGTTCTAACCAGAGACCACAGATCTCCATATTGTTCTGAACAGATATCATTCTGGAGGCTTTTATATAGCAAGGGAAGATGAGCAGGAGGGCTAGAGGTAAGAGTGTATTGGGTCGAGGTCTAAAGAGGTCACAAGTCTGCAACAAAGTTCATCCCTAGAGAGGCAAAAGCTCTTAATTGAAAACGCATCGTCCCAATTAGTGCCCTACAGTGAGATTGGCAAGGATTCCTCTTCAGTGGATGGTGACGAGATCAAAGTCGTGCTTTCCTTGTGTCGACAATGAAAGAGGTTAGTACCCAAGTGCAACGATAGTTGGATAATGGGGGAGAGGGTTATAAAGAGATGGAGGAACCTGAAATGATGACTCTGTTGGCAATCGCATTAGGCAACTATCATAGAAGCAATAGAGTTGTCTCTAGGGGTAGTTAATGGGGTTAACAAAGTTTTTAAATTGCGTTGGTTAGAGAGCAGAAAAATATCCATGCAACAAGTTATGAAGCATATAAAGGTGGTTATAATGGAAACACATGCTTAGTGGGGGGTCATGTTTGGTGATAGTTCATGGGTTATGTGGGCTTGTTCAAATTTGTGGAACAAATGGGTACGCAACTAGTTCAACAAGACGTAAATGATCATAACCAAAAGTGGCAGAGAGATGATGCAATTGGAGAATGTAAATTAGAGTGTGGATAATATGTATGTGGGTAATACAAGTATGGGCTATCGGGGATTAGGAAGTGTCTAATGAAGATAGTAAGTTGGAATTAGTGTTCGAGTTGTTGGTGTCGCTACAAGTTTCGCTGGCCGGAGATAAAGATATAATATTGTTATCGCCAATAACCAGAAATGCAGGGAAAAAGGGGGAAACTTGGAGAAAATGGTGGAATTTTTCAGTGAAACTTCAGGACATGCCTAAATACATATATTTACATATTTAGGAATGAAAAATTTGTAAAAAGAATATATTAAATTAAAAGTTTTCATTTAATGGGGGCCAAAAAGCATGCGTTGTTGTAAGAAATCACTCAAATAGTAATCAAAACGAGTTTATATAATACAAATGCAAGCTTACAACAATTAAGACATGCAAAAGTAAATGAATTGAAAAAAATACACATTTCTGGCCATGTTTCATCCCCACATAGAGTGATGAGGTGGCTTGTAATCATTGTCTGGATCCCGTGGCAGTTGAGAGTAGTACTATTGCCCAACATATTGGTAGTATTGTTCTCAGGTCATCCTCTACTCGTACCAATTGAGGAACTCTCTTATGTACCTCTGATAGTTATCCTCCCCAAACTGTACGAGTACGCCTAGACGTGGGAATTGCGTGACATACATTGATGGCATTTCTTGAGTAGGGTACTGAGGGAACAGATCAAGTTCAACCCCGACTCCTTGATAATATTGCTGCTAGTCGTACGGGTATCCCGAATATCCTCCCATCAAAGGGTCATGACTCGAAGAACCATCTTCTGGCTGCCTGTACTCATGGGTAGATGAGCGTGACTGAATATTAGAGCTGCCATGGTCATACCCGTGATATCCCCCATAAGCATAAGGTGGGACAGAGGTGGAGCTCCCCCGATCTGAACTTATGTCCATATATGACAAGCTGCGTGTGAGAGCATCAGCCGCGGCGCGTCTGGCTTTCTTCTTTGAACGACGCTCGAACATATATGTGGGCTCCGATGCTCTCGCCCTAGATGGTGGATGAGATCCATGATCCATGTTCTGAGTGGCATGGTCAAAGCTTTGCTCCTTAGTGAACTGGCCAACGGATCGTTGGCTCTGAGCCGTCGTGTATCCCCCACCACTGCTACCCCCACCCCCACTAGTACCACCTATACTAGTGTCGGTGCCTCTGCCCCCTCTTATCACTGTCGTCATCGCTGTCCTCGTCATCCCTAGGACCAGTGTTGAGTGGGGGTTGAGTCTCATCATCATCATCACTCACTACGACTGGATGATGGGGAGGGGGCTGTGAAGATGCTTCCTCACCCTCATTGGAACGTGCCAAATTCCTCACCAAAGGATCAAAGGAGTCTGTATCCGCCTTCTGTTCGGATACTACCTGATCGACGTCGATACCTAGAGCTGCTGCTCCCTCGGCTACCTGTGGAGCAGGGCCTCCATTCGCATCATCTAAATTAGCTGATTTGACCCACTCATAAAGTGGGTTCTCATCATCATCACCTATTTGTGCCATGTTACCTATAGACAACAGGTCCAGTGGATCCTGATTTTTCTTCATGTCTCGGTCTACCCGCAGCTGCCTCTCTCTTAACTTCATATTGTAGTGGCAGTAAATGAGCTTTTGCAGCTTCTCATATGCCAGCCTGTTCCTCTTACTGGTGTGTATGAGTGACCATGTGCTCCAATTCCTCTCACACGGTGAGGAGGATACAGTCTGTGTGAGAACACGGACTGCCAATAACTGCAGTGCGGGCGTGTCGACTCCGTACATCGCTCACCACTCACCTATATATCCATGAGGAGCTTGTTTTAGTTTGAAGTTTAAACAAAAAATGTAATTACCTAATTATGTTACCATATTCACATGGCATCATTGTTTCAGTTGATGCTTTTGCTAATGCGGATGAGAACACACCCCTTGCATCTCTAAACTGCAATAACTATAAACACAGATTCACATGTCATTATTTTTAATCACCCATATTTGTAGAGGCTATAAGGAAGAAAATTTATTTCATTACCTGGTTACCAAAATCTGCTTGCGCTGTTGATTCTGGGAATAATCTTTCGAACACCTTGTGGACGGCCATCGTCAAATTTTGATTCTCATGGAGCTGACACTTGTAATGAAATTTGGGATTCAGGTAGTATGCTAAAACCCAAATATTAGTCGCTAAGTTGTATTAACATGCAAACAGAAATGATGCTTAAGGTACTCAGTTGTATTAAGAAACTTACCGGTTTGGTGGAGTGGATGCTTGAGAGTTCTGATCCATCGATGATCGATGATACTGATCACCCACTGATACGAACTGGGGATTGCAATCATTATTCCCTCTCTCATAATTCTCATAAGCTCATACATTGACCCCATCGAAGGCCACATTTCATTATCTACGGCTCGTAGGACCTTGTATATCGGATGCAGAAAGGAAACGACATTGTGAACTTTTTCCCACAAGGAATCGGAAAGCACTATCTTTGAATAGGTTTTTGCACCCTCGGTCTTCTTCTGATTCCACTCAATGTATTTCTCGGATCTGAACAAATTTCTCAGACCCACGCGGTGCCTGTATAAGCTGTCTAGTGCAATGAAGTTCATGGCGAATCGTGTCGCACCTGGTCGAACGATGTCCCCTCCACAACACTCACGCATTGCAGCCAACAACCATGAGTGATTGTATATAAAGTTTATCACTCTCCTCGCATCCTGGATAGTCTTCTTGACAGAATCCCGAAGGCCTATCTCCTCGAGCATTAAATCAATACAGTGTGCCGCACACGGGGTCCAATAGATATTGAACTTCTTCATCAATTTCTTCCCCGCCTTAACAAATACACTGCCATTGTCCGTCACAACTTGGACAACATTCTTCAACCCAATCTCTCTAATCACTCCTTTTAAGAGAGCATATATGTATTCGTGCTGTTTTATTTTGACTGATGCATCAATGGATTTGAGAAAACCCGGTTGTCCTCTATAGTACACCATGAAATTGATAATGGATAATTTCGTGGGTCCCGTCCACCCATCACACATGATTGTCATCCCGTACTGCTTCCAGTTTGGCTTGAGTCCACGTACCCAAGCTTGCATCTCCTCGTGCTCCCGATCAAGGTAGACGCCAAGAATCTCCTGTGGCGTGGGAGGCTTCACGTCGGGCCCGACATGCCGCACCTCCTCAATCATATTTTTGAAGTGAGGACTGGCTGCTGCATTTGCTGGTACGTGGCTCGAGATGAACCACCTAGATATAGCACCACCCACTTTCTCCCTAAGCCCCTTACTCCACACATTTTTCAATCTTTTTTGATTAACACCTGCGATGGGTGCATCTGGGACACGAGCGCTTTGCGTACGCTGTAGGCCATGCCCGCTGCCTCCCTCAAAACGTCTGCTACTCCCACCAGCCTCATGTCGGGACATCCCAAACGACGGCCTACTCTCATCAATCCGTCTTCTTTGCTCCCTCTCCCACTGTGAAGCCCGAGACTCACGAATCACTTGTCCAAAATCGCTCCTTTCTCGAGCCGTAACACAGTCATTGGGGTATGCGATCACCTCATCGTCGTCGTCATCATGCTCGTCGATAGCACCTAGGCCCCGTCCAGTGCCTCGTAGCTCTTCCCTCATATCCCTCTCCCCAATCATTCTGCTGCAGTTTGCGTGACTTCACTTCAATCAACACTCTTCTCATCTCCTCTCTCACTGGCCTTGTTACACTTGGACAGTCTTTCACATTCTTATATCCCCCTACCAAATGTTCCTTTAGCCTAGACACTCCCCCACTTCGTATCACTTGGCCACAATAGTTGCATATGGCTCCATATTTATTCCCCTCCACTGGCCGTCCATGTTTCCACCCAATGTCCCTTGCTCCTCCTTTTCCCGATCCAAACGACATTTTGCTCCTTAGTAGTTTACAAATTTGCAATAATCGAAAAAAAAAAAAAAAAAAAAGTGCATCGGCTCGTATCCAGTGTAATAAGCCTAAATCATTTAAAGGGCTCAGATGTTAGATTAAATCAAAATTTCATATAAGTTACAATTGAGGAAAGAGTCTGCAGATTGCATACTGAGTAAACTTTATGGGGCCTATTGTGAAACAGAGCATGGATAAGATGATCCTAAGCGGCCAATTTGGGATTCAGGTAGTCTTTTTTTTTTTTTAATTTCCTTTTTTTAATCAATTTGTGGGAGAGATGCTTTGCAAGAAGGAAAACTAGAATATTTATATATATTCTTGAGGTGGTCCACCCATTGATTTGGTCTGATTGCATGATTCTTGTTTCTAGGTTTCGCTAAGCCCACACGCCTGTATAAGACAGATCATGAACATCGCCCCCACTTGTGTCAGCTTGGCGCATAGGTGCGAGATCTAATTCATCAATCAGGATGGAAGCACTATGAAGATATCGTGGCCCAATAATCAGGTGGGCTACTTAATCAGAATGACTACAGCTATCAAGACAAATGCATGGCTTAAAGAAATTGGCTGAAAATTTCCAAGCCATCCACCTATTTCTAACTTCACGGACGACCTAATTAGTGGTACAGCCTGAATTTTATACGAGAGTATTTTCCCAGTTGGACCCACCTGATTAGTGGTACATTCGCCCATCACACGTGGCAATGTGGCAGATATGAGTAAGATCCAAGCCGATCATCAGGTTGGCCCTCTCCTTGTTCCAAAATTCAGGGTGGGCCGTTCATTAGGTGGGCTATGCATGTAAAAAAAAAGGTGGCTAAAAGAAATTAATATTATTAGCTGTTTGTATTCAATGTACACATGAGGTTTAATCCATTTTTTTAGCCCACACATGATGTGTGTGCTAGATCTACTCCGTTTACCAGTTTAACATGGTCATTCAAGGGCATGGTTTAAAAAATGAGCCAGATCTATGACTCAGTTGGGCCAAAATGTCAAAGTATATCTACCGTTGAAAAGTAAATTATTTCATCCAGGGCCCGCCATATGCTCTAGATGAAATTCGAATTGATCATTGGTGCAGCCAGTATTTGAAATATCAATATCACATTACACAAAAAATGAGGTATATCCCAATCTCAAGTGTACCACATTATAGGAAACAATGTTGAATGACCGTCAACCATTAAAAACTTTTTTGGGGCCATAAAATCATTGGATCAAGCCGATCTTTTTTTTTTTTTCCCTTCATCTGGGTTTTTATGACCTAATCAACAGATTGGATGTCAAATAAACAGTACAGTGGGCCTTAGTGGGATTTAAATGATGGATATCCAGTCACTATTGTTTTCTCGTGGTGTGCTGCACTTGAGATTTATAACCCTTTGATTTTTGGCATAAAGCACTAAAATGATCTTTAAAAATGGATGAATGGAATGGATGAAATAAATACATCATGGTGGGGTACACAGATCACCGACCATCAGCCACGACACTGGTGTCAGGAGGTGTAGCCAATCCGCTCCCCGTCAGTATCCAATCCGCGCCCAATTCCCAGGGCGTTCCGCTGTAAGCTCAAGTGGGGCCCACTATGATGTTTGTGAAAAATCCTCCCCGTCCATCCATTTTGTGAGTTCATTTTAGGACATGATGCCAAAAACGAACTGTATCTAAAGCTCAAGTGAGCCTAAAACATGATAATTAAACATCCACAGTTGAAATATTCATGGGGCAACAAAAGTTTTGATTCATGCCAATATATTTTTTTCAGTTCATCCCAATTGTAATGATATTATTAACGGTATGGATGGCATCTAAACATCCATGTTGAACCCAGGAAGGTTTCAACGATAGGAATTTCTCAAACCACATTTTCCTTTAGTACGGCTCACTCGAGCTTTGGATACCATTCATTTTTGACAACTAGTCCTAAAATGAAATCACAAAACGGATGGATGGAGAGGATTTCTCACAAACATCACAGTAGGCCCCACTAGTGCAGGAACACATGGAAAGTTCGGGAAATCCACGTCCCTGATCCGCGTGCTGCGGAAACAGATTTGGCTACTCCTTGCCATGCTCTGTGACCCCCATCACGAGGTATGTGTTTCATCCATGCCATCCATCTATTTTTATAGATAATTTTATAATGTGAGAAAAAAAAAGAGGTATATCCCAATCTCAATTGGACCACATTACAAGAAACAGTGTTGAATGAACTTTGACCATTAAAAACTTTTTAGGGGCCATAAAGATTTTGGAACAACCTGCTCTTTGTTTTTTCCCTTCATCTGAGTCTTTATGAGCTAATTAACAGATTGGATGTCAAATAAACAGTGCAGTGGGCCTTAGGAGGATTTAAATGGTGGATATCCAATCACTTAAGTTTTCCCATGGTGTGGTCCACCTGAGTTTTAGATCTATCTCATTTTTTGGATAAAGCTCTAAAATAATATTTAAAAATTAATGGACAGCATGGATACAACAGATGCATCATGGTGGGGCCCACGGAGTACCAACCCGCACCCTCAACGTCCAAGCCGTGGTGGGGTGGCCTCAAAGTGATACACTCAGGTGCGCTTGCAACGTCAAAGCCCACCTGTGGGGTTCACCGTGATTTATATATTTTATCAACTCCGTCCATCCATTTTAATAGATAATTTTAGTTCTTAATCCTAAAAACTAAGTATATCCAAACCTCAAGTGGACCACACCATAGGAAACAGTATGAATCGAACATTTACCGTTGAAAATATCTTGGGGCCACAAAAGTTTTGGATCAAACTTTTATTTGTTGTTTCCCTTCATCCATGTTTGTATGATCTCATGAACAGGTTGGATGAGAAATAAACATCACTGTGGGCCCTAGAAAAGTTTTAACGGTGGAAGTTATTATTCAAACTGTTTCCAATGGTGTGGTCCACTTAATCTCTTAGTACGCTTACATTTTGGTCTCAACCCCTAAAATAATATGGAAAAACGGATGGACCGCATGGATAGGCCAGTTACATTCTCGGTGGGCCCCAGTACGATAAGAGCGTACTGAGTAACCAAGTACACAATCCAATTGCGCCCGTGGCCCGCCCAATCCCCAATTTGGGATAAAAACCCCAAAATACCTCTTCAACATTTGAAAATTTCAAATTTTCATGCCATCCCACCGATTTCTCCGTATTTTCAGACCGAAAATCCCTTTCCGTCATCCCAAATCAAAAAAGCCCTCTATTTTCGAATAAGATCTCGGCCCGTGGATTCGAGAAGTTGATGAAGATTTTTCGCCGGAAAAAAAAAATATATGGAGTTGAATCTTACCGGAAATGCGATCTGCACTCAAGAGCATCTGAGTTCGCGTCGTTCTCCAAATCAGGGCGAAAAAACGGGTATTTCTTTATGTTTTTTGTGATTTTCTCGCTGACAACCCCCCCTTTTATCGATAAAAGTGGGTTGTTGGCTACAGTTTGCACCCGTGGTTGGTGGGAACAACGAAATATCGGCGTGATGATGGAAATACTGATAATATCGACAAGATTTCGGCGATATCTAGAAACGACACGAAATATTGTGGTTTCGGTGTCGCCGCACTGGCGACACCGAAATTATCGGCGATATTTCGATATTATCATCGACAATTTGAACACTAGCTAGAATGTGAGGGTTTTGGGGTGCTCGCAAAAGCATGGTGAGGTTAAAGACGTGTAAAAGATTTAATGTTCAAATAGCAGCGTTTCAAGAAACCAAGGTGCAAGGGATAGATCAGGGCATTGTTAATTCACTATGGTGGGGTAATAGAAAGAATGGGAAGCATTAGATACTAGAGGTCAGCAGTGTGGTGATACATGTAACTGTGTTTGTGTGTGTATGTATGTTTCGTACTCTTGTGGAGCATTCTATGTTGTGTGTGTGTGTGTGTCAGTAGACTAAAATACACAATAAAAATTGCCCTAATCTCTCTCTCACTCTCTATCCCTTTCTCTCCTATTTCTTCTATAGATTTGATTGAAAATTAACTTCAACTTGGTATCAGAGCATACGATATTCGGGACCTGATCACAACCTATGATAGTAGGGCCCAATGCTGACGTCATTCATATGTACGGATGACGTTAGCAATGTGCAACTGGGTAGTCCTTTTGAAGCAGAAAAATATGGGATCTAAAAGATAATATTTTTAGAAGAATAATGGTATATATATATATATATATATATATATATATATATATATATATATATATATATATATATATATATATATATATATATATATAATTTTCGAATATGTTTTTTTCTTGTGGTGTTTTATAAAAAATAGAGAAAAATCGAAAAAAGTTAAGATTTTGGTTTTCTTGCTCGGTTTTTTTTTTTTTTTTTTTTTTTTTTTGAAGGTTTTTTGGGCAAATTTTCCACATGGAGCAGGTGCAGTTGATTATATGCAATCACCAGAAGCAAGAATCATGATGTTTCGTCAAGATTTGCGTGTGCTATGACGTTTTTTTGTGTGAGAAGTGGGTGTTGTTGGTCCTTGTTTTTGGATTTTTGCTGGAACTTCTTTGTTCCTTCATGTTCTGATGTTATGGGGTTGTGAAATGTGATGTAGAATCATGTTGGTGGTGATTATGTAGTTGCTGTTCTGATTCCATGCTCTTTCCTTTTCCGTTCATTATCTCTTCCTTTATTAGGCCCTTGTTGTTAGTTGTGAGCGTAATTCACATATCTTCACATATTATTGTGTGTGTATTCTCTCAAGTATGGTGAATGTAGTTCACTCATTATGCAATCTTGCACATATTTGTGAGAGGATTTTCAATGTGGATGATGAGATGGTGACTCGATAGTTTTCGAGTTTGGTTATGTCCTCCTATTTGAAGAGACTATTCAACGAACGAAAAAAGTTCAAGCTACATTCTATAGACAATCAACAATCGAAGATCTTATATCTTGTTATGTTGTGTTTAGGGGGGAGCAACGATCCATGTTGATGATCACCATCTTATTTGCATGTATTCCAAGCTTGGCATGATCAATATCCATACTCTAGCTTGAGGGGGAGTGAAGATACATGTAACTGTGTTTGTGTATGTATATGTATGTTTTGTACTCTTGTAGAGCATTGGACGTTTCTTTCAAGTTTTTGTGTGCGCGCGCGCGCGCGCGCGTGTGTGTGTGTGTGTGTGAGAGAGAGAGAGAGAGAGAGTTGGCCAACACTCAACAGACTAACATACACAACACAAGTTTCCCTAGCCTCTCTCTCTTTCTATCCCTTTCTCTCCTATTTCTTTTACAGATGTCATCTAAAATCAACTTCAACTAGCAGGTGGTATTTTGGAACTCAAATATTTGGAGCAAAGAGGTTGTTGGAAGGGGAAATTTTCTTTATCTTTGTTGATTAAAGATGCTTCGTTAGGTTTTATATGGGTATTTTCAACGGTTTATGGTCCTAGTAGTCCGAGACTACGATTCGAGTTTTGGGTTAAGTTGGATGTGTGTTGAAGCAAATGGTGCTTACCACGGTGTGTAGGGGGTGATTTAATGTGGCTAGATTTGTGTACGAGAAATCAAATGGGGGTCATATTATCTAGTAATATGAGAAAATTTTTAGATTGGATACTTGGGAATGAGATAGTTGATTTACCAATGGGAGAAGTCAAATTTAGATGGTCGAAAGGGCAAGCTAAGGTGATTAAGTCAAAGTTAGTTCGTTTTCTCCTTTCTTCAGAATTTGTGGAAAAACTCCCATTGGTCTGTCAAAGAGGCCTGCCCAGGCCGATATTTGATCATTGTCCAATATTGTCAGAGATGAATGAGGAGGATTAGAGACCCCGTCTTTTTAGATTTGAGATTGCTTGGCTAGTGGTAGAGGGGTTTACAGAAAGGGTGATCAACTAGTGGTCCTCCTTTTCAGTTTAGGTTTTATTGTAGAAATTAAAGATGTTGAAAAATAAAATGTGTGTGGAAAAAGAGACTTTAGGCGGTCAAGAGGAGGAGACTTAAAAAATCTTGCAAGAGATACAACTTCTTAATTTAAAGAGGTAGAAGAATTGTCGAAAGAGGAAATAGCATGGTGGGAGGTGTATTGTGCAAAATGTAATGTTAGATTACGAGAAGATGAAATTAAATGGTGTTAATGATTGCAGGCTCTTTGGTTGAAAGAAGGTAATATATGTATATATATATGTATGTATGTATGTATATTTTCATGTAAGGCAAGTGCTAGAGTAAGAGCAAACAAGATTAAGTCACTAATGGCAGAGGGAGAAAGAGTTGAGTGCAAGACAAATGTATGCACTTCAATAGTTAATTTCTATAGGAGGCTTCTAGGAGAGAATAATGGAAAAGAGTATTTCTTGATAATCCGTTATTGGATTCTATCTCATTAGAAACTGCAGACTCGTTGGAAAAGCCTTTTACTGAAGAAGAAATTAAGAAAGTGGTGGCAGAATTGGGAAACGACAAAGCCCCCAGGTTGGATAGTTTTCTAATCCGGTTTTACCAAAAGTTTTGGGAGTTGGTAAAGAGGGATGTGGTTGGTTTTATTATGAATTTTATGAGAAAGGAATTGTTGCGTCGGAGCTAGGGATTAAATTTATTGCGGTAATTCCAAAAAAAGAAGGTGCCGAGTGTCTTAGAGATTTTCAACCTATTAGTTTATTGGGAGGTCCATATCGTTCAGTCCCGATTCAGAGGTCATCTCTTTCCCCGAGGGGAAGGATGAATGCGCATCTTTCTCCATAGTACGATGCACTTGTAGCACTTGGTGGGCTCAATTGTTGGATCATTGAGATTCATTTCAATCGATTTTTCCCCGGGAGGCAAATATGCATATTTGTTATGTTAGGATGCATTCTTCGCACTGGGAACATATGAATTCTGCATTATGCCCCTCAAAGCAACATCTGAGCAAGTAGTAGAGCTAGTTGATCGAGTGGTTGAAGCAGTGATTTTGGCTAAAAGGCTGGCATCTAGATTTTGTGCGTTGTTGGGAGAAGTTATTTCAGCTTCACAAGGAGTCTTCATGGAAGGAAGACAAATTGTGGTTAACTCTTTGGTGGCGAATGAATGTATAGATTCTTGCAATTAGAGAAGGGTCGAAAGGTTTTATCTGTAAGTTAGATATTGAAAAAGCATACGATCATGTGGATTTGGACTTCTTGGATTATATGCAGGGTAGATTAGGCTGTGGGGTAAAATGTTGATCTTGGATCCAGAAATGTGTGAAAACTTCAAAATTCTTAATTTTGGTTAACGGATCTCCGAATGGTTTCTTCTGAACTTTTAGAGGGCTACGTCAAAGGGACCCACTTTTCCTATATTTTCGTGGTAGTAATGGAGGCTTTGAGTAGATTGATAGATAGAGGGGCAGAGATGGGTTTGGTGAAAGGATTCAAGGTGGATAATTTGAATTTCTAGATTACTCAATTGCAATATGATGATGATTCATTGCTATTTTGTGAGGCAGATGTTATAAAAGTGGAAAATCTTCGATCGATTATAGTTTGTTTTGAGGTTGTATTAGATGGGGGATTATGTTAAACTATTCGGATGGGGGGGCGTACTTCGTACTTTGGTCTCCTGTTATGTATTGGAAGATTGGCGAAACACCAATGGGACAGTGATCAAAAGGTTTGAGAGGAAGTTGTCTCAAAGAAAACTTGAAGTTGGTGGGAGAATAACTTTGATCAATGCGGCGATGTCTACTCTCCTTGTTTATTATATGTCGTTATCCAAATGCCTGAAGTTGGTATTGAATAAATTGGAAAAAAAATAGGTGGGGCTTCTAGCGGAAGGGAGCGGGATAAACGCAAATTTCATCTCATAAAGTGGGAGAAAGTATGTAAACTTAGGGACCAAGGGGGAGCTGAGTTTAGGAATATGGAGGATACGAATCTAGCTCTATTAGGGAAATGAGTTTGGAGATTTGGAGTAGAAGTTGGATCTCAAAGGAGAGAGGTGATAGGTAGGAAATATGGGGTGGAAGAAAGAAGGTGGTGGATTAGGTTGTCATCATTGTACAAATTATCATATCTATGGAAATCTGTAACGTCATTAAAACATAAAGTTTGGGGAGGAGTTGGTTTCTATTTGGGGGATGGAAAGAACATTAGATTTAGGGAGGATACATGGGTGGGGGTAAAAAATTGAGTGAAAATTTTCCACGTTTAGCGGGGATCTTAGTTGAGGCAGACTTGAAGGTGGCTAGTTGCTTCTCCATTCAAGGAGAGGAAGTTGTGTGGGCTCCGCCGTGTAGAAGGAATCTAGAGAATGATGAAATTGAAGAATTTATTCGCTTGCTTGAGTTGTTATCTAACGTGACTCCGGTAATTTCATAATCTGATTCAATTAAATGGTTAAAGGATAAGTCCGACAAGTTTTCAGTGAAATCCTTCTATATGTTTAGTGGGGATGATGTTAGTGACAGGGTTTCTCCGACAAGTTTAGTTTGGTGCTACAATGCTCCTCCAAAGGTTGCGGCGCTTGCTTGGCTAGTGGGGAGGGAGAAGGTGCTAACAATACATAATCTTCTCAAGAGGAAGATGGTTCTTTTGAATGTATATTTGCTATGCCTTCATGATGAGGACATTGTGGATCATCTTTTTATACGTTGCACGTTTGCAAAAGGATTGTGAGATAAAATTTTCAAGTTTGGAGTTGCATGATTGTTGCTGAGATCTATTGATAATTTCCTTTTGATGTGGCATGGCGGGGTCATAGGGAAAATTTGGAGAAAAATGTGGCAATTAAGTTTGTTAGCAGATATGGGTTCTATGGTTTGAGAGGAATGACCGATGTTTTAAAGATCGTAAGGGACAGGCCATAGAGGTGTTTAGAAGGGTTATATCCCATGTAATGTAATGGGAAACAGGATTAAAGGTTATTGCTCATTTTCCGGATTGTTGGCAGGAGTTGTAAATCTTTTCTGTTTTGTGTACTTGTAAATTGTTGCTTTCGCCATTTATCAATAATATCGTCATCTTAAAAAAAAAAAACAATTTTCAATTAGTTCCATTGCTATTTCTTTATCTTTATTCTTAATCTTTGCCTTATTTTCCTATAATTTTAGGTTGTGTTTGGTTGCACCAAATATCTTGAATTTTCATGAACCAAGCACAACCTTAATTAAAAAACTAGAGTTTTTCATTTATTCATGGAGTGATAAACCATTACAAGTGAAGGAGATACACGATTTAAATAATGGAAGATCCAGTATTTTAAAATTGTATCTAGAATGACTGAAAAAATGGAAACAAGACTAGATATAATTTGATCGTTATGAGCAAATCCAAAATCTTTGTAGACCGAACCAATCATTAGTTCCCAACCATGGGGCTAGTTGAATCTTGCATGTAGCTTGTTCTATACACTACGTAGCTTATGCCTTTCACTTTAGAGTGTCGAATGCTACACTATATGCTATTTGCAATTTAAAAAATTGATTTTACCATGGAATTCTTAACCTCCTAGCACTGTTGGAAATATATGTTCATTATTCTATTCTTGTTTTTTATTGTAATGGAGAGATTATTTTCAGACTAAAAAGACCATTTTTCACATGGGTAATGTCAAGGCACTGGTACCCAATAGCTTCTCACTTGCTTCTACCAAGGGAATTGGAAAGGAGTCCTCTAGGGAAGGCAGTACTTTGATTTTGTATGTGCATTGGATATTTGGACTGCTGTCTTTTTTTTTTTTTTTTCCTTCTTCTCTGTGGGTGGAGGCTTGTGCTTCTCTTTTGTTTGTGTTTGGCGAGATGTCTTCTCATCATCTATGTGCCTTTTGGTTTTTTCCATTTTTTCAGCTTTAATATAATTGCATTACTTTTCATTCATTTTTTGTTTTAAATATTCAACGGGTTTTATGAAAGATGAAAGTTTACTTAGAATGAATACAACCTTCATTGCTCTAAGGAGAGGAATATATGGAATTGACAGACTAAAGTCCAATGTCTATTTAGTGGCCTCAATAAACTCATTGCTAAAGTTCTTCCTTCAAGACTTGCAAGAGATGACTAAGAATATCATTTCCTTCCTCCAAAGGAGCATTTCCAAGATACTGGTTGAGTTTTAATCACTAATGAATGTTCGGGCTGTAGCATGAGAATGTTGTGGCAGGTCTCTTTGTAGGATGGACATGGATAAAGCGTACGATTATGTGGTTAGGGCTTCTTAGATTATTTCTGCGGCTGCATGTGATTTAGGAATAAATGGAGAGCTTGTATTCTGCCCAATCTTCCATCATTCTTAATGGTTCTCCTAGGGGATTTTCTAATGATGGTCATTACCTTAGGGATATCTGCTCTCTGTTATCATCAGAGAAGCTCTTAGTTGAATGATCACATGAGCGAAAATTTTGGGTTCCTTTCGAGGTTTATGTGCTGGCAATGACAATCTGTTTGCCTAATCTTCCATTTGCTTACCTATTGCATGTCATACTAAATTCACAAGATTATCTTAGTGCATGGCAATGATTTCTAAAATTGCAAGTGTTAGTACGTCTAGGAGGATTTCATGTGATGAATTCTACCCTTATTTTCTGTGCTATTAACATAACAAACGATTTTTGTATCATAATGATTGGGTCGAGAATCTGATATGTAGCAGATGACACATATTGAATTGGACGAGATCGTAAACCATGCCCTTGACATGAAACACCTATTGACTAGTTGAACCTTTACAACTTTTTTGTTGTTGTTGTTTCTTTCTATGTTTTGGGGAATCATATTTGATGAAACTGTTTATGTTGTGAGACATCTATTTCTAGAAGAACTTTCCACAACCTTCTAGTTATTTGAAGAAACTTTTTGTATCATTAAATTCCTGTTTTGTGGAATATTTATTTATTTGTTGCTCGATAATCATGGAATATTTATTCCTTAAAAGGATAAAATCTGATTGGTTGCACAGCAATTTGAACTTTGCGTTCAGTTTTAGCTTATGATTTAGATTGCAAAGAAGTTACTAGATATTCATATTGGTTTATTTATAATATTGTAGACATAGTTTGATGTAAGGACATCAGATCCAGTATATGGATTTTGGATGTGTGATGGGTTTGATCTAGGGTGTAGGCTTTGTTACTAGTTTCAATAGGTAATTGGAGTGTCAATGGTGACAAGAAGTAGAAAAATAAGTTTCTTTATGATCTAGAAAGGCTACAAATCAGAATAATAAGATTTGTAAGTGTGTTAGGCAAAGGTTTGGGGTTTGAGATCTAGATGATTGTAGTTTTTGTTAGAATGATCACATGTGTGAAGTGATCACACTTTGATGGGGACATCTCGCGCGCATGCACGCCCCACCTACGCACGTACGCAAGGAGGGCCCCACCATCGATTTGGATTGATGACGATGTCCAGGAAGGACCCTCTAGTTAGAGGACTGCATTTTGGTTCCTTGGAGTGGACCGATCATCATGTCAATCCCACCATGGGTTCTCATGATCGTGACCCACTATTCCAAACGATCTAGTACTATGAGTTTTAGTTATTATTGTTATTAGGAACATCATGGACGGTTCAGATTATTTTGATTAGTTGTTAATTGTGGTTCGTTTCTAAGTAATAGGTTGCGCACATGGTGCAAGTTTTGGGGTATAAGATTTTATTATAAATAGGCATCCCTTGTAATCTTTTTCTTCATTGAAGATTGAATAAAATTTCTGTATTTTCCTGCTCCTCTCTGAGTTGTGAAGCCTAATTGGGTGAGAAACCCTCCTTTCTTCGAAGGGCTAACTACTGTGGTGTGAAGCCACATTCATCCCAAATCACCCCCATCTCCTACTATCCATATTCCCCATCTCCTACGGCCATCCCCTCATCAAATCCACCCACGTTTGCAGCTAATCTTTCCCCTACCACAGATTTCCAAAATCTAGCCCTACAGGAGGGCTGAAACTTCGGCAGAGCACTGTGCACAAACCAAACATTTGATCGGCATGAAGGTGGACCTCCCCTGGCCGACCAACACCTAATTGGTTGATTTCAGATTCATGGGCCCCACACACGTGCGGGCAAGATACCACGCACATGCGTCAGGCCCGGGCCGCTGTCCACACGTTTGGATCATCTTGGGTTTGTTTCTCTCTTCTATTTCACTCCCCTCTCGTCTTATTTCCCTAACCCTAACCCTAGATAATCTTAAATCCCAAGTCCTATTCCACTTTTGCAAACCCTAAGTTTTCCCGATTTGAAATATGTGAATCCCTTGGATTGAGAAGTAATCTTTTGCATGTGTGGATGAATTTACTCTCATTTGAGTATTGTTTAATCCATAATTTTTAATTGATCCAGCCTTAACATGTATAGGCTTGGACCTGCATAAATTCCCCTTGTTGAATGCTTGACTTTTATGTGGGATGTGGAATTTTTTGTGATTGTTTTAAAATTAGTTGATCTAAAGTTTGAAATCTTGCATATCATATTTAATTTCCATGTCCTGCATTACACTTGTGGACACGTGATGTGTCCACATGTGTGACGTGATCACATGTGTGATCATCGTGATTGGGTTCAATCTTTATGCATTGGGGTTGTGTGTACATGGGTCTTTAGCTCTTTGATAGTGTGCTTTCTTTCTATTGATGGAATTTTTGTAATTTCACCTTTTAAGTGAAAACCCTAGTATAATAAAACAAAAGGTGGGGCGTGTGGGGCTGGAGAGTATCCCATTTCTCTCACACGTTTTCCTCTTCCTTCCTCTCCTCTTTCTTCTATTCTTTCTTTCTTCTTCTCCAAGATCAACATGGTATAAGAGTGACGTTGATCCATTTGTTCTTTTTGATCTCTCTTCTTATTTTACTTATTTATTTATTTTTCATTCCCTCTAGTGAGAAACCCTGACGTGTTTGGGACTGATCTAACCTAATCTCTTCCGGTTGTTGTACCTGCACGTGATGGGTGGTGAAATCGTGTTTAATGAAGGTGTGTAAGGCCTGCTTTTTCATTCTACCCGCATGATGGGACCAAGTGGGCCACCTTTCATCTAATATGCAATCTACAGTAAGTTTTGAAGCATGGAATCAGATTTGAAGCCTAAATATTCAGAAGTTTCATGAACCCCCCCCCTTTATTGTATTAATCGAGACAAGTTAAAGCTTGAAAGTAGGTATTGATTTAGTAGGACAGTTTGTTGGAGGATTTGTGTTCAAGAAAAATTATTTTTTGTTATTCAGATGGATTCCAAAAATGATCCCGAGAGTAGTATTTTATCCACATCGGATTTGGTGCCTATCCAAATAACATTAATGAAATTGAATGACATGAATTATCTACAGTTGGCCACATCTGTACAAGTTTTTCTGATTGGAAAGAGAAAAGTTACATATTTGACATCACCTAAACCTAATATCACCGTGACAGATTATGATATTGAGTGACAGAGGATGCCAAATTAGGGAATTTTGTGGAATAGCATGGAACCACAAATCAATACCAAAGTAATCTTCCTCAAGACCACCAAAGATGTCTGGTACACCTTGAAGTAGATGTATTCTTGTGAGAAAAATTTAATCCATATATTTGAACTCCTACAGAATATATTTGCATTCCAACAGGGAGATAGAAGTGTGGGAGAATATTATTCTGTCTTACACGACATGTGGGAAGAATTAAATGTATACCAACCTTTGTCAACATATCTTGAGGTTATGCGTATGGAAATGGAAGAATTTCGTGTTGCCAAATTTCTCTCTGGCCTTCGACCTGAGTTCAAGCCTGTGAAGTCCTAAATTCTTAGAGGTAATGAAATTCCTTTAGCGATAGAAGCGTTCGCCAGAGTTCAAAGGACAACGGGCATGTCTACTCATAACTCTACTTCATTAGATCGTTCGACTTTTATCTCTGTAGCGGGCAGAGGTGATGGAGGAATTTAAGGTGGTTGTGGTCGAGGTGGTAGATTTGGAGGTGGCCATGGTGGCAGTATTGTTGTGGTCGCGGTAATCGTCACTGCACTCATTGTGGCCGCAACAATCATAATGTGATTCATGCTAGGATTTGCATGGGGAGCTTGCCTGAGCTAATCGAGTCAATTCACTAGAGGATAATTTAGAAGGTTATGTATCCAATCCTGCCACTCCTGTTGAGCCAAGTACTACAGGTGACATAGTCACTATGTCCAAGGAAGATTGTGCCAAGCTTCTGAAAATCATTCCGCTCATGCCTCTTCCTCCATTGCTACCTTACTCAGTTAGGTATATTTTGTCTTACATTTTTTGAGTATACTTTATGGATTATTGATTCTGGTGGTTTCGATCATATGACCGGTAAGCATAATTTGCTGTCCATGTTAGTTTAGTCTTTATCTGTTTCGTCTATCACCCTGGCTAATGAGACTTCAACCAGGGTATCCGTTGAAAGCACTGTGTCGTACATCATCTCTCACTGTCTTCAGTTTTGTATATTCGGAAGTTTCTGTTGAGTCGATTATGTGTAAGTAAACTAACCAAATCCCTAAATTGCTCTGTCAAATTTTATCCCTCTTATTATGAATTTTAGGATCTAAAGGCATGGATGATGATTGGTGGAGGGCATGAATCTAATGGACTCTGCTGTTTCAAGAGTAGAATGATCGGAGTTGGAGTTGCATTGCAAACTAACATCTCTCCTCATCAACGACATTCCAGGCTTGGGCACCCACCCTTAACTAATTTGAAGAATCTTGTCCTGACTGTCCTGTGTTTAAGTTATAATGTGAAGCTTGTGAGTTAAGAAAGCATTACAGCTCGTCTTTTCCTTCCTGTGAAGATAAAGTTAGTGATAAATCATTTTATTTGATACATTCAGATATTTGGGGACCTGTTCATATTTCGAGTTTATCTGACTTTAAATATTTTGTCATATTTACGGATGATTGCTCTAAAATGACATGGTTATTTTTTATGAAAGAATGTTCTGAGGTGTTTATGTGTTTTAAAGAATTTCATGCACAAACCTAAACTCAATTTGATGCTAAAGTGTGTGTTTTTAAAGATTAGATAATGCCAAGGAGTACACATCAAATCTTTTTCACTCCCATCTCTCACACACACTGCAGCAAAATTGAGTTGCGGAGCGTAAAAACCGTCATTTGCTTGAAGTGGCTAGGGCATTATTGTTGGACATGAAGGTTCGAAGGAATTTTCAGGGTGATGCCATTTTAGCCGCATGTTATCTTATAAATCAGATGCCCTCGTCGGTAATACGAGGTAAAACTCCTTTTTGTCTTGTATCCCTAGGATTCTTCATTTTCTCTTGCTCTTAAAATTTTTGGATGCATATGTTTTGTACATCAATTTGATCATGTATTTGATGAGTTTGAACTCAAAGCTATAAAGTGTGTTTTTAGGGTCTCAAATGCTCAACATGGCTACAAATGCTATAATCCCATCACCCGTAGACGATACGTGTCCATGGATGTCACATTTTTTGAAAATACTCCATATTTCTCAGATAATGGGAAGACATTTCAACTTTTCAAACACTCTACCACTATTCTTGTGGTGACAGACATGGATTTACCTAGAAAGCAAGCCACAGAGTCACAACCAAATCTACCACTGTTGTAGGTCTACTCTAGACATTCCAAGAGAAGTACTGAAGTTCCTAGCAATGTTCGAAATATCGGTATTGCAGTTGAATTGAACATCCACCGATAAAATACCCTTTTTGGCCTCGGAAGTCTTGGATGATTGGATCAATCTTAAATTCTTATTTTCCCTTCATCCACGTCTATATGATGTTATTAACGGTTTGGATGACTGATAAACATCACTGCAGGGCCAGAAAGGTTTCAACGGTGGAAATCAGTATGACTACTGTTTCTTGTGGTATGATCCACTGCTCGTCTCTAAGTTTTGGGATCAACCCCTTAATTTAGATGGGAAAACAGATGGACGGCGTGGATAGACCACATACATTAAAGGTGGGCCCAACTGAGTTTACTGAGTATGATAAGACCGTGCTCAGTGAACCAGCTCCTGCGCATCGATCCCGAATTCACCCCTCCCGCGTATCTTCTTCATTTTCCCTCTCCATCATGAGCGCTCTTCCTCTCCCTCATGCAGCGAAGGTTTTGGAGGAGGATTTCTCGTTCCGTTTCCTCAAATCCAGCCTGATTTCTCGCCGAATCTTCGAGAAATCCACCAAGGCACGCTCCAATCAGCGAAGAAAGAGAACAATTGCAGAAAATAGCAAGAAAAATTCAAAGAAAGGGGGATACATATACTTACCTGTCGAATGGCCCACCGCCGATCATTACTACAGCCTATGGCTACAGGTAGTCTCCGATTTCTCTCTCTCTCTCTCTCTCTCTCTCTCTCTCTCTCTTTCTAATTCATTTTTTTTATTATTTTTTTATTTTTTATAAGTTCTCCACAACCTATGGCATCGGCTTTTTATCGCCGTGGCCTGTGGGTTGCTGGCTACAGTGGGACTCGTGAGTCCCCTGCAAATGTACTCGTGAATGTCCGTGACTTTGTTTGTCGATTTCCGATAATAATGGAGGCGGAAAAACCGCGATATCTAAATCGAGGTGGGTTGTATCGGCGATATTGACGATGTATCGCACAATATCTGAAGTTTTGGATTTTTGGTGTCTTCCGGGTGTTATCGGAGGTGTTTCGTCTCGCAGTGGGCCGATACTGCTAATATCGGGCGATAGTATCGATATTTCGACCACCGGTTCCTAGTAATGTGCCCTCCACCAGTTCTACCAATCGATCCAAATATCATCCTCTTTAGTCTCCACTAGACTTGTTGAATGAAACTGATCAACCTATTGCTATTCAAAAGGGTATATGTTCTTGTACTCTACATCTTATTTTCAATTTTATTTTGTTGAATGGTTTATCACCTTCATTTCGACAGTTTGCTTTGTCCTTGTCGTTTGTGTCTGTCCCTCGATTGTTTCAGGAGGCTCTTCATATTGATGGGTGTAAAGAGCTATGGAAGAAGAAATAGCTGTGCTTCATCAAAATCAAACTTGGACTTTAGCTAAGTTACCTGTAGGGAAACATGTAATAGGGTGCAGATGGATATTTACGATGGAGTACAAGTTTGATGGCACTGTGGATCGTTTACGGGCCCGGTTGGTGGTAAAATGGTATACTCAGACTTTTGGAGTAGAGTACTCTGAAACATTCTCCTTGGTGGTCAAGCTTCATTTAGTTCGTGTGGTGATCTTTATTGTTGCAAATTTAGACTGGCCCTATATCAACTAGATGTGAAGAATACGTTTCTTCATGGTGATTTGTTTGAAGTATACATGGAGCAACCGCCTAGCTTTGTTGCTAAGGGGGAGTCTGATAAAGTTTGTTTGATAAGAAAATCAAATTATGGTTTAAAGCAGTCTCCACGTGCGTGGTTTGGCAAATTCAGTAACGTAGTAATTCAGTTTGGGATGAAACACAGTCAGGTTGATCACTCAGTCTTTGTTAGGCTGAGTGAGATTGACACTCTGGTTCTTCTTGTTTACATGGACGACATCATCATTACTGAAAACGATAGTAAATGTATATTTGAGTTAAAGAAATTCTTGCAGCAACACTTCTGTACGAAGTTTTTAGGCTACCTTCGATACTTTCTGGGTATTGAGGTAGCTAGGTCAAAATTGGGAATTAATTCATCGCAAAGGAAATATGTTATGGATTTGTTAGAGAAGATTGGTTTACTGGGGGCTAAGCTAGTTATAATTCACATGGACACAAAAAGTTAAGTGCAAATGAAGGAGACATGTTTGATGATCCAGGCAGATATTGCCAGTTGGTTGGTAAATTGATTTATTTAACCATTACACGATTAGATATCTAGTCATTGTAGTGAGTTAGTTTATGCAAGCTCTTTGTGTATCTCATATGGAAGTTGTGTTCCGCATACTTAAATATTTGAAGGGCACCTAGGCCGCGGAATTCTCTACCAGCAAAATGGTCACCGTAGAGTGGAAGGATTCTCTAATGTAGACTGGGCTGGATCTCCTTCAGATAGGCAATCCACCACATGTTATTATACCTTTGTAGGATGTATTTTTGTTGCCTGGAGAAGCAAGAAGCAACAAGTCATTGCTCATTCTAGTGCAGAAGTAGAATATAGAGCCATGGCCCACACCATGCATGAACATGTGTGGCTGAAGACATAGATGTGTGAGTTGGGTTTTATGATTGGTACTCCCATGAATCTATATTGTGATAATCAAGTTTCATCAAAGAGAAAGTCGAGAACAAGGAAATATCAAACCCTTTCATTAAATGTGAAGATCAAGTTGCCAACATGTTCATAAAGGCTTTAAGTCAAGTTCATTTAGACAAGTTTTTTGACAAGCCGAGCATTTATGATGATATATATATATACTCTAGCTTGAGGGGGAGTGGTAGAATGATCACACGTTTGAAGTGATCACATGTGACGTGTCCACGTGTGACGTGATCACATGTGTGATCATCTTGATTGGGTTCACTCTTTATGCAATCGGGCTGTGTATACATGGGTCTTTAGCTCTTTGGTAGTGTGCTTTCTTTCTATTGAGGGTATTTTTGTAATTTCACATTTTAAGTGAAAGCCCTAGTATAATAAAACAAAAGGTGGAGCGTGTGGGGCTGAAGAGTATCCCATTTCTATCACATGATTTCCTTTTTCTTCCTCTCTTCTCTTTCTTCCATTCTTTCTTTCTTCTTCTCCAAGATCAACAATTTTGATGTACACAAGCTGAATTCTCCTTGGTAAATTTTCTTGTTCTAGCTGTTGTGTTGTTTTGGGCTTTTTGGCTATTATAAGATACGTTCTGAATGCTCTGGGGTAGTGGACAGTTGGGCAGATGGGATCCTTCAAAGTTCGCAATGAAACTTTGAAATTATTTAGAGATGGCGAATCTTAACACATTATTTATAAGTGTAGACCAATAAGTGTACTTACCATTACACCGATAAAAATAAACTTCATGTATGAGAACTATTATAGACAACCATTTATAATTCACAATACCTCTATTATATTATTTTTTTGAGTTCTAGTCATCCATCAGCCCGCCTTTTTTGCTATTGTGGAAAACAAGCCCGCTTTTAAACTTTTTCCAAATACCTGCCTATCATTTTATAATATGGTAAAAAACCTTGTCGTTTGAACTTTGACTAATGTCTTGTTAACGGGTGCAACTGTTCTCTCTATAAAAGACGTTTTTACCCCCCCTTTTGAATTAATTTAACCGGTGCATAATGAGATCGGATTTTTTGTGGAAGCCTTTCGCTGGAAGTTCCTGCGCAAGGATGCTGGATGGGGCCCACCGAGATGTTTGTGAGAAATCCATCAAGTCCATCTGTTTTGTGAACTCATTTTAGGACATGTGGCAAAAAAATGAGGCTGTCCAAAGCTCACATGAGAGGAAACAGTGAGGAAAGAAATGCCTACCGTCTAAACCTTTCTGGCTCCACCTTGATGTTTATATGCCATCCAAACCGTTTATAAGGTCATTATCACTTGGATGAAGTGAAAACACCAAAATTTAGCGTGATACAAAACTTTTATGGCCATAAGAATGTTTCAACTGTGCTCACTGAATCTCCATTGTTTCCTCTCATGTGGCCCACTTGAGCTTTGGATTCACCTAATTTTTTGTCGCATGTCCCAAAAAGAGTTCAAAAAATGGAAGGACAGGGTGGATTTCTCACAAACATCGCGGTGGGTCCCATCCAGCATCCTCGTGCAGGAACTTCTTGAGAAAGGCAGGAAATCCACGTCCTGCATTCTGTGTCTTCTGCAAGGGAGTAGATTAACTGTTACCCGAGTAACACTTTAGTGGGTGTTACCCTAACAGTGCGAGGCCAACATTGATGCATTTTTTGTATATCCACACCGTCCCTTTGTTTTTCCATCTCATTTTAGGACGCGATCCCAAGCCTTATGTAGATCCAAATCTCAGGTGGACCAAACCACTAGAAATAGTGATCAATGAACATTAAAAACGTTTTGTGTGCCACAAGTTTTGAATCAAGCTGATCATTGTATTTTCCCTCCATCCAAGTCTTTTTGAGATTATCGACAAGTTGGATGACAAATAAACATTGCGAAAACTTTACGAAGGGCCCTTTGGAATTTTTAATGGTGAGGCACTCAATCACCATTGTTTCCTATGGTGTAATTGACCTAAGATTTGGATCTACATAATTTTTTGGACCACAACCTAAAATGGGCTGGACGGCATGGATATACAACACATCATCAAGATGGCCCCCACGGCAAGGGTAACACCTCATTTGCTCCCCTTGCATAGGGAGGAGATGCCAATCCATCTATACAAGGGATTTTGGTGTGGGCTCTACAATGATCTCTTTGTTTGATCCAATCCGTTTGTCCTTCTTGGATAATTATTTTAGGGAATGAGCTAAAAATGACATAGATCCAAATTTCAGGTGGACCCCACTATAGAAAAAACATTGATTTATTGAATGTTTACCATCAAAAACTACATAGGGCCCGCTATAATGTTTACTTGCCATCCAACCTGTTGATTAGGTCACGTAGACTTGGAAGAGGGGAAAACACAAATATCAGTCTTGATCTTTCGACCATGGGGTTAAAGGATAAGCTCACCAGCAATTAGGCAGGCATGAGACTAGCAATTACAATTTGGTTGTTTCCACTTTTATGACATTAATAACTATGATTTAATTCCAATAGTGCATCCAAATGGGTCCATTGTGTTCTTGGGTTGCTTGGTTTACCTAGAAAAGCTATTGTTACATTTAGGCCAATGCTGTACTAGTTATTTTACAAAGAGGGATCATTTTCAACTTTTGACTTAGTATAAGTATTGTTATTGTCATGTGTACTACCTTTTTAAAAAAATGAATTGATAGGGTATTATTAGAAAACCAAATACAAGAGTAATTGTACGGCCAAGAAGGTCTGCAGTTGCATGCAAGGATTTGGTTTCCTCTTTTGACGGGGAGAGGGGTGTGCGTGAGACGGTTAGTTAAAAAGCAAATTTTTTTTTTCATTAAAAAAATACATTATGATATACTTGACGGTATCTGACAGTGGGCGCCAAAATAGTTAACAGTTGAAGTGGTAGGAATGTATTTGGAAAAAGTTTAAAAGCAACCTTGTTTTTTGACGATAGCCAAAAGGATAGGCTTATGGATGACTATATATATATATTTTTTTTCACCTCTCCTATTCCTTTTAGAATATATCATCATTCCAATTAAAGCTAGACCAGCCACTTTGAGAATGCAACTTATGCCTCAATCTGATGTATGGGATAGTAATGTAGTGGGTTACACAGTCGACTTTGTTTTTGTATTTTGTATTTTGTTTTTTTATTAAATCTCTGCATAAAGGCTAGATCTTGTCTGCTCATCATCATCATTTAATTCTTTATCTTTGTTTCTTTACCTTGTCCACTACTTTTTTGCTTATTATCTTTAATTCTTTATTTTCTTAGGATCTTTTTAAAGAGACAGGTAGGGCCCTAAGCCAATGGATTTACCTTGGTGGTGTTAAAGCTTTTGCTGATGGATCATTGGGTTCTAACAGTGCACTTTTCTATGAGGTGATGTTGTTCCTAGCATATGATTGAATATTGTTCATATGAAATTCACCTTAACTAGTTTCCTTATTATACATTCTTTTCTTTCAGTTATCACTGGTAAAAGTGACTTAGCTACTTGTTTTGTGGAGAACTTTCAAAGCGGTGGAAGCTTAATATTGATGCTTAATCTCTTGGTCAATGTTCGAAGCATTGGCATCATCCTTGCATCACATCTTTGTGATATGAAATATCATGGGAAACAGTGGGAAATATCACATGTTTCTTGTATTGTGTCAGAATCTGACAGAAACATTGCAGTCGCTTGAGGAAAATGGTGGAAATTTTCGGGGAAGCTTTGGGAGAAGTTAAAATACAGATGGTTACACACTTAGAACTCAAAGCACCACACTGTGTTTAACTTTAAGGGAGTAAACCGTTTGTCCATGAGTGATGCAATTGTATCCAAAATGAGTTCATATCATTCTAATGTCATATAATACAAGCCATAAAACATAAACAATACAACAAAAAACTATAAAGAAGAAAAAAAAAAAAAAGGCCTCGGTCTCGGATACACATGTAGTTACCTAGTTGTGGATATAACCTGTAATGTTTGTTAGCTTCAGGGACAAGTTTGCCACGTTGAGAGGGTAAATGTAATAGTTAGCACCCTTTCTTAATCAATTGCATTGTTGCCCTTGTGATGTCGCACAAAGAGGATTGGACCTTTTCTTCTCTCTTCATTTGATAGTATACATACCAATTGTAGAGTCACCACTCTCTCTTAACTGCCACAAATAAAGAATAAAATATCCAATAATGAACAGTGGAATTAATTTACAGCACCTTCAACTGAAACAAAAGGAAGAAAAGACTTCTATAAAAGGAAGGATTGACGTCTGGGTCTTGGTGTCATGGTCATGGGAAAATTTGCAGATGCATCGTGTATCAATGATATTACTGTAGATGGAGGTCAGCGAAGTTTTTTGGGTGTGGTGTGGGGCCCTTTTCCTCATCTTACCTTGGCCTTCCTCTTTGTATCAGCAAAATGGCGAAGCATCTTTGGGATAGGGTTATTGAAAGGGTTGAAAGGAAGTTGTCGAGGTGGAAGAGCTGCTACCTCTCCTTGGTTGGCGGGATAATGCTCATAAAAGTGGCATTGTCTAACATGCTGCTATACTTCATGTTGCTTCTTAAGTGCCCAAAGGAGGTTGTGGTTAGGTTGGAAAGGTTAAGACGGGAGTTCTTGTGGAGTAGAATTTGGGAGGAACAAAAATTCCATTTGTTGAGATGGGATGAGGTGTGCAAGCCAATCCATGAAGGGGGGGAAGGGGCAGGAATTGGGGATTTGGAAAGTGTTACTCTTGAACAGAAAAGGGGAATCTATGGAGAGAGGTAGTGGTAGGAAGGCAGTCTCAAGATTGGTAGGAAAGTTTTTTTTTTTTTTTTTTTTTGGGGGGGGTGGGGGAGGGGGGTGATGTTTCTCTCTTTGGAATGGGAGGAAGATGTGTGGCTTGGGAAAATATCTCTACAAACTAAGTTCCCAAGGTTAGCCCTCTTTTGAAGTAATTTATCGGATGAGGAAGTGGAGTTTGTGAGGCTTCGGGATTGGCTCCAAAGTTGCAGTCCATCTATAGGATAGGACTCAATGGCATGGCATAAGAATAAGTGGACTCAATTGCTTGCAATGTTGCACTCCAAACATGAAATCAAGCATGTGTGAGATTTGATCTACTGATTTGTTAAGTCCTTGTCAATTTTCAGAAAATAAAAATTATTTTTTAATTAAAAATTAATAAAAATATTAAAATATTATTTTTTTCGAAATTACCCTTCAACTAGTTGTCAATTGAGACTAATTTAAAGTTTTTAAGAGTGTTTGATGAAATGATCATCACATGCACTCTAAATGCTATGCATTCAATTTGAATATAGTTGCATTAGTTCAGTCAGACAATGCATAGCTTAGGACCCTATACAAAGGAAACCTATCATGTGCACTTCTTTTTTGAGATGTATGATTTAAAATGTGTATTAAGTTCTTTTTCAACAATACCTGAGGTTTCATTGAAAAATTCAACCATTTTCCCAATGTTTCCCAAAAAGTGCGATAAATTACCTGATTCAAACAATATATCCTGTGCGATAACCAGTACGTATCTGTATCTTGAGGATGCGATGCCGATATGTAACGCGATACCGATATTTCGAACATTGGGGAGGAGGACAATAGATAATCTTTAAAAAAGATCTTTGGTGATACCCAATTTTTGCTTCATGTTCATAGAAAATGCAGAATCAATTAAGCTTCGCTTCATCCATTGCCTTTTTGAAACAATTGAAGAGCTTTTCTTGGCATGGCAAGACAAGGGGTTAGTAAACAAGGGAGGTTAGTTTGGTGGTTGGTCTTATAGCTTGTCTTTTGGGCTATGTGGGGGGAAAGGAATGGTTGGTACCTTCAAAATAAAAGCAATTTGGTGTCTGAGCTGATTAGGAGGGTTAAGTTTGAGGTTTTGGGTTGGGCCTCATGTTTGAAGGCTTTTGATATTTGCCGTTGCATTCCTGGTTTAGGTTGTAGTTTTACGCCATTTTTCGGCGCCTCTTTAATAAAATTCGTTGCTTAAAAAAAGAAGAAGAAGAAGAAAGAAAAAGAATGGAAACAAGTAAAATTAAAAATTTCTCACCTTTACGGTTATGGCTCGATTCCTCCTTTGGATCATGATTTCTCCTCCAAAGTTGTGTTTCAGTGCAAAACAACTTGATTTGAACTGTTAAAAACACATAGGAACAATTTCCCCCCAAAAGTCTGAGCTAAATGGGATTTTATTTTTCAGTATTTTGATTTTATTTTATTTTTTTCAAATTTCCAGTGATATACGCTGACATTGTTCAATATTGGTGATATTTCGCCGCTAGTTAACTGCTCTATCATGCAAGTATTGATTGATACAGTGTGATCTTATAAACTAGCCTTCTGATATATCACATTATCAATAAGTTCGGAATACCTTAGCATGTATTGACTGATATAAAAGTCAATACAAGGGATTTTATGTAATACACTATATCATATCATCACCACGCGATATCAACAATTACGGTGAATATTGTTGATACATTGAACGCTACATGTACCTATGCTATTATACATTTATCCTACCATAAAAGACGGAGTTCCAAGGCATTTCAGTTTCCATTTTTAACCCCTATAGATATATTAGTAGTACTACTATTTTAGAAGGTCTTTTAGTGAATTCCTAAACACTTTCTACATTTGTTTGCGGCCCAACTGCAATGTGGGGCCCACATCACTCCATCCATTAGGTGTGACCTTTCAAGTTCACCCAATATCCCAAAAATTCAGTCTGATCCAATACATAGGATTGTCACACCATAAGGAACCATTGGCATCGGGACACCCACCATTAAAACCTCTAGATCGTGTATAGAGCTGTACACAAGTCAAGTTAGCTCGGTCAGCTCACTCGACTTGACTCGAAAAAGCTCGACTCAACTCAAAAATGTCGAGTTACATTCCTTGTTGCACTAGAGATGGTTCTGGTAAGGAAGGGAACAATGAATGGGGTTGAAAGGCCCACAAGAGGAGGAAAACCTAGGATTTGGATGAAGATGGAGAGGAGATATGGAGGCATTTCACTTACTGGGGCTAGGGCCATGACTTTCAATCCATGATTCATAAATCTGACAGAAATAGCTAGGATATGGTTTTGATGATGGTGATAAATAATGACTTTTTTTTATGATTTATTCTCTAAGGAACTCAGTGCCATGGTTTCTTGTTTTCCTCTCCTTTTATTGACTGTTCTAACCTGTGAATGTTATGGTCTAATATCCTTCATTATCTGATTAAGGAAGTGATAATGTGTTTCTCTAGCCTTACATGGATGAACCTGACAATTATGGTCTACAAGTGACGGACCCCAATTGGCTTCTCAAGATGATGGGGGCATCAGACAAATCAGGGCTTCAGGTGTTACATTTGTAACATGTATTTCCTCAAATGTTCTCTTTTTTCTTTTTCCTTATTCTTGAAATATATTGCCTCTAATTAAAATGGACATTTTCTGTGAAATCAAATCATCCTAGGTTGCTGTTCATGCTATTGGAGATAAAGCAAATGACTTGATACTAGATTTGTGTGATTCTGTTGCTTCATCCAACGGAATGAAGGATAGAAGGTTTAGGGTAAAACCATTTGTTGGTTTGTGAATGGCTTCATCTTTAAAGATAGTTTGAATTAAAATTCTTACGCCACTTGGTAGCTTGATACCTAACCTGCCAATAACGGAAAGTCATTGTTTGTCAGATTGAGCATGCTCAGCATTTGGCACCAGGAGCAGCTGCCCGTTTTGGTCAGCAAGGGGTCATTGCTTCTGTTCAGGTCCAATATGTTCTTATGCTTGATTACTTTAATTCTTTCTTGAGACTTTTGTTATTAATTTCTCGATAATTTGCTCTTTATCCAGTGACCTTCCATATTTTCTATTATTAATCCTATGATTTATGAATTGCAATATGTATTGTCACTATGTTCCATAACTTGTCTTTTGCTTTCTTGTAATAGAAAGTTTTAAATGCAGATAATTGAAATTACAGAAATGTTTATTCCTCTTTCTCACATTATGCAGGTTTATTGCAACTAGTGTTCGAAGTATCGGTATTGCTACAAGTTTCGCTAGCCAAGGATATGGAAACAATATCGATATCGCCGATAATATCGCTGATAACTGGAAATGCGGGGAAACATGGGAAAAACGGTGGAATTTTCAGCGAAACTTTAAGAGATGTTAAAATGTACATATTTGCATATTTAGAAATAAAAAAAAAATGTAAAAAGAATGCATACATAACAAGTTTCCATTTAATGGAGCCTTAAAAGCATGTGTTGTTATAAGAAATCGGTCCAATCATCCCATCCGGCCTATTTAACCATCCAACCTTCCATCCAAACATCCATTGATATTGCAAAATATCAACAACACATGATATTTCACAGAGAAATCATCAGCAATTGTAAAGGAAACAAAAGATTGTGGTCTCAATATTGCGCATATTGCGATATTGATAATATTGAGATATTGTCAATATTATCAATGACAAATTGAACACTGCATATAATCATGTGCCCATGAAAAAATTTCGAAATAAAATTTTTTTTTTTCCTAAATAAACAAAATTTTGATGATATCAATATGTTGGTGATACTATTGAAATATTGTTGATACACTTATGAGACAAGCATTGCCTAGAATTTATATAGTTGAAAATATTGGTGATACATAGGCGATACAATGGCGATATTGGTGCATTGGCAGTACAAGTGACACCTATAATTTACATAGTTGAAAATATTGGCGATTACATTAGCGATATTGATACATTGGCGATACTTAGCGATACATTGCTAATACCTGGAATTTCTGATACTATCAGCATTATCGGTATCGCTACCAGTGTTATCAGTATCGCTGAGTTGGAGATTAAGATAATATTGGAGATAATTCGAACACTGATTGCAACAACATGCAGTATTTTCTTTTGATCTGCAAGCATATTGTTCTTTCTTGTCTCTTGGGCAATTGATAGAAGTTCTGTAGAATCTCATAACCTCTAAAATGGTGATGTTTGAAAATACCCTATCTTCGAAAGAGCCTAATAAAAGGACAAAAGTCAGACGATGCCAATATATGAGTATTAGATGATTTTTTTTTTTTTTTAGTAAATGATAATTTATGTATAGCTATGTTGTCAAATTACAATGATGTCCTTTGTTAGAATTGATTCTTTTCCATTCTTCCTACCCTAAGCCCAACTCTATGTGGGTAGATAACATCCACAATGCTTCCAACCTAGCCTAATTTGCAGAATGAATAATTGGGATTCTGTGAGGTAGCACAAAGTGGCACTTTTCCAAGTGATAGGATGTCTCATTGCCTAGGAATGTGGAAGTCAGTTTCTGAGGAGTGACACTTCCACTTTAAGGTTCCTGTAACTAAGTCATGAATTTAGGATATCCTCCTTTCTTGTCTAGATCATGAAATCACTGCACAATAACCATTTCAATACCTTCATTATCTCCAATAGTTGAATTATTAACCTTGAGGAGTGAAAATAGTATTTATTCCTTCCTGAGCATTTGCTATATGATGAAAGGAGGTATTGTTATTGCCCCCTTTTATTCAGGCTTCCTTGCTTTTTGATGCCAAGTTATCTCGTTAGAGCACAGAACATTGTCTGATTCCTCCTTGAGAACAGTTCTTTGAAGGTGATCTGCCTCTCTCGTCAGTTCTCACTATCCGATCCTCTTTGGAAATTGGGCTTTCTTTCTCTCAGATTCCCTATGAGGATTTTATTCCATTCCTTTATGTTATTTCCTTTAGAAAATGGAGTTTCTTCCAGAGTCTATATCGCATTTACTACCAGACACTGCAAATCACATTGAGACCACCAATATTTGACCTGTTTGATAAAATCATGATATTAAGCCACATTCCTGAAACGGAATGGAGTTGGGCCCAAATTACCTAAGGAGTTGAGCTATATCAGTTGATGATCTGATACAGCCTGAGGGAGGATGGAAAAAAGAACCCTCCTGAAGTGATTCTCCCAAGAGGTGGGCATGAGAAAACCATCCAGCTTGCATTTTAGAAACCTTTTGGTTATTATATAAAGTGAAGCAGCCTCCAAGTAGGAATATCAACAAGATTGTTGTCTCACAAAGTCATGGAAACCATGCATGCTTGCATTAATTCCACCTCGCACCCCCATACAAAAATGGTGGATCACAAAGGATCAAAACTTGATTGAATTCGCCCAAATTTCCATTTCCTTTGGGGATCAATAGGACCGTAAACATTTGTCATAACCCATTGGAAACCATACATTTTCTGTGAGAATCTGGTAGACACCCCAGAAGGCATCTTTCTGATCTTCTTGCATGTCGAGTAGCTCCTTGTTCCAAATGCTTAGAATAACCCTAGGTTTGCTTGCAATTGTTAAAAAAGACCAACAACCTGCCTGACTTCTCCAAATCTCTCCGATCCAGTTACCTGGAACAGTCCCACCCTTGATTTCTTGAAGGAGGACATCTATCTCTCATTTTCTCGTGAAATTCCAACCTCAATCTGCTTTCTGAACTAGGTTTATTTGTTACTGATGAAATTAAGTAAGTTTGTTTTTCCGACCTGTGGCACCATTTGTTACAAATGCATGGTGGGCGTGTGCCACCTGCACTCTACATACTTGTGGCAATTGCCTTGACAGTCGTGGATATGTAATCGGGCTAGTTGACAACCAAGATTGCTAATTTGAATTGCATGCACCTGGTTGGGCTGTGGAGCCACTTTATCTAGTATTCATTTTACAACATTGTTTTTCTATACATGCTTTAGAAGGCCAAAGATTAGATAGTTTAGTCCAATGCCACGTTTCACTTTCTTTGAAACCCTCATGGAGGCATTTTATTTCATTATTGTCTTGGACTCCAGTAATTCATGAGTGTGCATCTTCAAAGCAATTTGGTTGTCATGTTGGAGTACTAAGCCACTGCTTTTGTGAACTTATGATAATATGGTTGTTTGCATATGCTGTCCAAGAGGAGGAGAAGCATCTTTTTTGCTGACATGGTAAAATGATACTTGTTTACAGCCACAGCACCTATTGGATGATGCTGATTCTGCTGCGAAGAAGCTTGGGGTGACTAGGTCTCTTGCAGGATCATATTTATTTCAGTCACTTCTTTCTGGCAATGCATGTGTAGCTTTTGGTTCTGATTGGCCGGTGAGCATTTTTTTATTTTTTATTTTTTTGCTTTTTAACCATTACCTCTTTGCGTATTTATGACAATTGAAACTTGCATGTTGTATCTCAATTATCACAAAAAACAAAATGTCATGGACATTTCCGATGAACCATATTGCTTCAGGTGGCAGACATTAATCCGTTAGGAGGGCTCAGAGCTGCGATGAAGAGGATACCTCCTGGCTGGGAAGATGCTTGGATGCCGTCCGAGTGTGTTACACTTACTGATGCTTTGAATGCGTAAGGAAGTTCTAGGAAACCATTTATCTTTCATCGTGTGGATACCGTGACTTGACTGATGACAAGTTTGTGTTTTCCGCTGTTTTATTTTTATTTTATGTTAGATAGTATCCGATCTGGTTGCTTGTACTATCTTAAAGGCTACACAATTTTGACAAATACATCTGGATGCATGTATTAAGTTATTTGTTTAGATGCATCAAGTCCTTACAAGTGGCTTTATGGCTTTGTAATCCAAATTTGGTTATCACGACCTAGATAAGAGAGGCCTGACAGTGGGTGCATCATGCCCGGTAAAACTCTTGTGAAAACCTCATTGGTGACCCACAAAAAGAGAGCTAAGAAAAGAAATATAAGATTGTCAACATGCAAGCTGAAATGGGTCATGGTCTGTCTTCCTTGGGGCCCATCAGATCAATGGTCTGGATCACTAAGCCGTGGCACCTGTACGCTAAAATCCTTAGGATAATGCATATCCTCAGCTCTAAGGTCATATGATTTCTCTCAATTTTACTGTAAAATAGTTCTATGATGTTATTAATGATGATTTATGACCATTAACTGAAAGTCAAGAGTTCATGTCCACCTAATTTGTGTCTGTATTATACTTGTCAGGGAAAAAAGTTCAAAATACTATTTTTTAGGTTTTTTAAGCAAACAAATAAGCTATGGAATTTGGACTGATCCCTCATTGGAAAGTTATTTGAGTTTCAAGCATAGTTTAAAAACTTGAAAACTTGACTCTACACAACTTGATATCTAGCTGGTTTGGGTTGACTCAAAGACTCGGACAAGTATTTACTTGATTTGATATTTAGTAATTAATATGAAATTCATATTATTAATAAAAATTTTAAATATGTCATATATAGATAAAATATAAAAATAGTGAAAAGCAAATTCAAACAGGTAGTGCCTGGCTTGTTGGTTAGGTTGCTCTCTGCTAGAAGTCTTTGGTTCAAAACCCACCTTTAACCAAAATAAAAATAAAAATACATGCTACCCAAGAGTCTAAAACCCACTTTCAAGTTTTGTTGAGTTTATTCAAATCAACCAAGTCATCAAATTGTCTTGATGATCGATATTGAGTCGTGGTTGAGTTTTACTGACAACAGAGTTTCCCAATGACTCGGCTTGGAATCTTGTCGAGTCGACTTGGCCGAGTTTTGAGTTGAGACACCGAGTTTTAGAAGTTTATTTTTAACTTTCAAGCACTTTGGTATACCTTGTTAATTGTTTAAATGCTCTTTAAAACAATGTCTAAACGATCCTATGTGGTTCTCATGTGCTGTGTGAAGTACTTCTATGATCCTCGGCCTGATCATATGTACAGTACTTGTTTTTTCTGTTCTTAAAAAGTGGGGCCTGTGGCTAGGTGATCCGAATGCTTGGTCTCTTGGGCGCTACCGTCAGCTGCCCATGCCACCAAATCTCCTCAGTAGGATACTCTTAACCCTTGAACTTGTGACCTTCAAATAGGCACCTAAGGGCCTCAAACATCCACATTCAACTGAAGACAAGTCACATTGTTGGTCCACGGGTTCTTCCAATTCACCATGGCAGGTCCCACCAGACCATTTGTCTAGGTCATTGAATCATGGGCTCAGTTTCAACAAATGAAAACCTGAGTAAAGAGTGGATATCCTCGGTTTGAGAATCACATAATTCCTCTACATCTGAGGCTTGTGGCATGTTCAATTCGAACTTCACACTTATTGTTAAGCCTTATGTTTGTTTCATCAGGCATAAGCAACCCTTTGTTTAAGGTTTTACGTAAAGCATGTAAGCATTGTAGGAACTGTCCATTTTATAGTGTACTGCTCTTGTGAAATCCAGTCATCTTTCATTTCAAGGTTGTTTTGCTGCCAATTTAATGTTCTTTCTTCCAGAATCTTGATGCCTAAAATTTCTCCTAAATTCGGAGGTAGAGCTTTGTGCGAATTATCCACTGTCATACACTGTTGATTTGATCTTAAAAAGTGATGGATAAGCACGTGTTTGTTTGTTTTCTTTTTCTTTTTCTTAATTACACAGACAAATCTCTCTCTTTTTTTTTTGGCCGGGGGGGGGGGGGGGTTGGTGGGTTCGCTTGTTAGTACACACCCCACTGTCAGTACACACTCCACTGTTAGCCACCCCCACTAGGGAATCAATACCAAGACGACAACATATGACTCTCAACTTGTGCATTCCTTAGGGTCAGTTTGGGCGGTGGGATTAGAAGGGACTAGGTGGGATGGGATTCAAAAAACATAATTATTACCCATGGCAAGGTTGTCCCTTGTTGCCATGGGATAAAATTAATGTCATGCTTTGTTGATAATACGGTGGTACATTGAATGGATATACCCATCATCATTTGAAATTACTAAGAATAACACACGTGTTATATCTAAACTGTTCATTTGTTTTGTAACCTCATTTTATGGCATGTGCCTAAAAATGAGGTAGATCCAAAACTTATGCGCCCCAAAGAAGTTTTCAACAGTAAGTATTCAATCCCTTGTTGCTTTCTATGGTGGGGTCCACTTGAGTTTTAGATTTACCTGATTTTTTGGCCCATGCTCTAAAATAATCTTGATAAATCAGTGGACGGTGTGGATATAGCCCACACATCATGTTGGGACCTACACAACTTCCCAAACATTGGCTGAAATTGGCATAGGACCCGATGCAATTCCATTTTATGTAATTCCAAGCTTTTCTGTTCTTCCCAAACATGGAGTGAAATTGGCACAGGACCAGATGAATCCCATCCCACCTAATCCCTTCTAATCCCACCGCCCAAACTGACCCTTAGAATTCTCCCAAAAGTAATATGCTATGCCCACTCCATCATACAGGTCGCTGTAGATGGAATTCTTTTCTCATTTGGTCTGGTTTACTCAGATTTCTACAATTCATGTAATGGAAAGTTCTTATTCCAATTAGGCCATTAGACAAGTCCTGTCACAGCATATAGACTTGCAGAATCATTTTTTGGTACTTCTCTTGTTCAGCCTTACTTGCTACCTATATTCTTTATTTTCAGCAAGCTGCATTTCCATGGTAATTATGCACAATATAAGCAGTATCATCCTTTTCTTTTCTTTTCTTTTCTTTTTTTTCCTGGTAGTTCTTACAGTTATAAGCCTCAATTCTAATGGTGTCAATGAGATGCATGCATAGTCATTAATGCTCTTTTTGCAGTTTTTGCTCATATCCTTTTGTTGTTGATGTGGACCATGGTTTGGCAGGCACACGATTTCAGCTGCTTATGCAAGCTTTCTCGATGGCGAATTGGGGTCTTTATCTGTTGGAAAATTGGCTGATTTTGTGGTATTGTCTGTGGATTCATGGGAGGAATTAGCGGAAGTACCTGCATCTGTCTTGGCAACATACGTTGGTGGGGTGCAAGCATATCCTTGATTTGTTCCGGATTGCACAGATGGGAGAGATGCAATTGACAAAGGAGGTAAATATGGATACATGCAGCTCCTGCACTCATGGCATACATGTGACTCGACCTTATGTCAAAATCGTAGGCCCACCTTAGATGGGGCATTGCCCTGAAATCAGATTAATAGAACAATCCTAATGGCTGATGAAATAGAAAATTATCTCTCCAATCTGGTCTATTGACTATTTTCTTTTGAACCATTTCATTACACCAATCAAGGAGCGTTTCATGTGTTACCTGGCTTACACCTTAGTGGGTGTTTCCATGACTGTGTGGCCCACCTTGATGTATGTGTTGTATATCCACGCCGTCCATCAGTTTTTCCTGCTCATTTTAGGGCCACGGTCCCCCAAAGATGAACCAGATCCAAATCTCAGAGTGGACCACACCACAGGAAACAAACAGTGGTGATTGAACACCCACCATTAAAAACTTCCTTGGGCCCACCATAATGTTTATTTGCTATCCAACCTGTTGATAAGGTCACACGGACCTACATGGAGGGAAAACACAACTATCGGCCTGATCTATGATCGCCTAACAAAAGTGATTATTTGGAATCATGAGCAATCCATGATGTTCCCTAGCAAGTAGATGGATCCAATTGTTGGATTGGATGTATTTTGGTGTAAACAATCCTGACCATCAGAGACTATTGATCAAATGGCTAATATTTCTCAGATCAGGGTGATGTTTTCATGGTAGCCCGTGGTGCTCAACCTTTTTCTTTTTTGGAATGTGCTGGACCTATCAAACACCCGTGGATTGGACAGTATCCAATACACTAGAATAGTGTGTGGGAAATGGTACTATGAGGTTCCTATGAGGTCGAGCTGTGGGCCCCACCGTGATGTTTGATGGACATCCATGCCATGCATTTGGTAGGATCGCTCTAGGTAATGAGATGTGTAAAAAATCAAGAGAAGCTGAAACTCAGGTGGGCCATATCGCCTGAAACCATGGGAAATCATGCCTAAAACATCTAAATGCACTTGATGGGGCCCACCTGAGTTTTGGCATGCCCTAAAATTTGGTGTTACCCCCTCATCCAAGTGGGACACACACAATGGATGGGCCGGATGTCTAAACCACATCTCACTGGGGCCTATATACGATTAAGAACGATTCAATGGACAGACATCCACTAAACTTTTGTCTGTAGTGTGGACCACCTAAGTCATGGATTGGCCTGACTTTTAGGCCCATGGCTTACCATGGAAGGGTGCATCTTGTTAATGGGATGGATGTCCCTCACCCATCACAATGGGGCCCACAAAGCCCGACCTGATATATATATATATATATATATATATATATATATATATATATATATATATATATATAATAAATAAGACGTTTATAATAAACTTCAAAGTTTCACGTGATTTCACATTCCTGGTTGACTCAGTAGGAGATAACGAAAATCTTCTAACCCATGATATGTAAAAAAATCCCTAGCCTTCTAGTTTGCACAAAGTACTGCCGTTGACTGGTCATCGAATCCGTTGATTTGGAACGGTGCAACGTGGATGGGAGATTCTTCAAAAACCACTGATGGAAGAATTCTAATCCTTCGATATGTGGTTTGAGAAGAAAATATAGAACGGATACTATTATTCAACTTCGGTGACTTTTGGTAAGCATCGTGTAGTTGGGGTCAATATAATCAATGGTCATGATCACGGGGCCATTGACCCAGTACTAGAAACTGGAGGCTAGGGACACGGTGCATATTCACTGTTTGGAGCCTCTCTCTCAAGTTTCTGCAAAGTGGTTGCACAGTTTCAATTAAAGACATGTTGAAGCACATATGATTACGCTTCACCATTCTCAAAGTAACTGAGAATGGTGATAGGTTGTAGGAAAATCATTTCTACGATACGACGAGCTTATATGTGGTTTTGTGTTTAATCAACACGAAGAATCATGAATGGAACTTTGTATACACAATTTTGTCTGACAAATAAACATAAGAAAATTCCATATTAGAAAGAAGATTAGAAAATTGTAGTTGGTTTAGACCATTGCTTTGGTCTATTTCTTGAGGACTTCTGGCCAAGGCTCGTGTGAATCTTATTGACTTGATATTGTTGTTCTTCTTGTTGGGTTGTATATGAGAGTGGTTCGAGTTGTTGGTGATTGTAGAACCACATACAAGCTCGTCGTATCTCGTATCCTAAAAGCGATTTGTCTGCAACCTATTAGTATTTTCAATTACTTTGAGAAGTGGCAAATAACGTTGTAAGGATAATGTGATCACACGTGCCTTACCTTGTCCTAAAGTTTTCAATATATATATATATATATATATATATATATATATATATATATATATATTATTTTACGGAAATTATAAATATGTAATTTGTATTAGCATATTTAAAGAGTTATTCGATGGAAACCGAAGGCGTGTCTTCCATCAAGCCGATGAACCAAGATCTGATTCGTCTTAATCAATTCAACGGAACTAATTTTTCAATATGTCAGGATAAGTTAAAATTTCTCTTGACGACCTTAAAGATCTACTATATCTTAGATCAAAATTTGCAGCTGCTCTTGAAGCAACTGACGAAGACACACCCAAATAGATTGCTGCCTGCAATAAACGAGCATAGATGAATTTATGTGTCGTGGACACATACTGGATGCACTCTTCGACTGACTGTACAATCCGTACTCACAAACGTTGTCTGCAAAAGAAATTTCGACCGCCTTATAGTTCAAATATAAAGCTGAAGAATAATGTACCAACAAATTCCTGATAACTAGGTACTTCGACTATAACGTGGTAGATAATAAATTGCTATTGCCCTAAATTCAAGAATTGCAACTAATTTTGAATAAAATCAAGGCCATTAAAATTGATCTTCCTAAATCATTCAAAGTCGGGACTATTATTGTAAATTGTCCCCCGATGTGGATTGAGGAAGAGTCTCGCAACAATGAAATTGTCTCATCTAAAATACATGTAGTAGAAAATATTAATAACAAGAATTTCGAAAAGGACGATTCTCTGAAACCCAATAATGAGAAATTTAAGAAAACACAGAAGAACGGAAAGTTCAAAGGCTCTTGCCATGTCTATAGAAAAATCAGGTACTATGCTTGTATTTGCCAATATTGCAAATCTAAGAAAAAAGCAAGTGCAGTAGAGGTCGAAATAGTGACAATGATCACTAAGGTTAACATATTCCAATGTAAAGTTCTTAGCTTGTGGTACAATACTACAGCTATAGTACATGTTTGCTACAACAGATTAATTTTCAAAACCTACGAGGATGTGACCAATGATCGAAAGGTTCAAATGAGTAATGAAGTCTGATCGAAGGTTGTCGACAAACGAATCGTGGAACTAGTGTTTACTTCTAAAAAGAATGTGATGTGATCTTGACAAATATGTTGCATGTTCTAAACATGAGGTGAAACTTAGTTTTCTGGGGATCTTCTTGGAAAATCTAAAATACAAGTTATGTACAAGTCATGCAAACTGATTCTGTTAAGGAATATTAATTTTGTTGGAAAGAGATATGCTTGTAACAATATGATAAAATTTTCATTGAATGAAAATAACACTTCTGCATATATGGTTGAATCTGTTGGACTATAACATGGAAGATTAACACATATAGGGTATAGTATCTTACAATTCATGGTTAAGAATTGTCTAATCTCATACACAGATAATGAGAACAATAAATGTGAAGCGTGCATGCAATTCAAAATGAAAAAGAAATTATTTCTTAGTGTTAAGAGATTATTTCAAGTATTGGATCTTGTACATGATGATATCTGTGAGTTGAATAACATTCTTACTCGTGAAGGTAAAATGTACTTTATAACATTTATAGACGATTGCTCTAAATACGTATATGTATACTTATTAAAAAGCAAATATGAAGCACTAAACATGTTTAAAGTATCTAAAGCAGAATTAGAAAATTAAGTAAATAAGAAAATAAAATTTTTTCGCAATGATGGAGAGAGAGAATACTTCTCAAATGAATTTTCTAACTTCTGTGAGGAGCATAGATTAATACATTAATGTACTCTACTATACTATAATAAAATGGTATAACAGAAAGGAAGAATAAGACGTCAGTAGAGATTGTCAACTCAATGTTAATACAAGCAAAGTTGCCGCTGAGCTTATAGGGTGAAACACTGCTTGTAACGTGTCATATTTTAAATAGAATTCATTCTAAGAAAAATAAAACATCACCATATGAGATATAAAAAGGTAGAAAACCTAACCTAGAGTATCTTAAAGTGTGAAGGTGTCTCGCTTATTATAGGACTCCTGATCTTAAAAGAAACATGTTAGGATTTAGAGCTATAAAGTACACTTTCATAGGGTATGGGCAAAATAACAAACCATATAGACTCTTAGACCTATAGTCTAACACAATTATAGACTCAAGAGACGTTGAGTTCTCTGAGAACTCACTATCCTTTGAGTCAAATGATAATGAAGTCCAAACTCCTAGTAGATAACTAGTTAATATAACTCCATAAGAGGTAGAAGCTCTAAGCGAACCTCATAGGAACCAGATGGTAAGAATAGAAATAGAGTCTTGACGCTAATCAGATAGACTCTTAGCATATCTTTTTCCATCTTATAGAAGGAGATAGAAAAAATGTCATTAGAAAAATACTTATAGTAATGACTATAAAAGATAATCCTAAAAATTCAATGAGGCTATGTCTTCTAGAGACTCAATTTTTTGGAAAGAAGCCATTAATGATGAAATGGAATCTATAGTGTTAAATCAAATATGAGAATTAGTTAACTTACCTCCAGGTTTTATACTCATATGTTGTAAGTGGGTATTTAGGAAGAAATATCATACTGATGGGACTATCCAAACCTTTAAAGCTAGATTTAGTGGACAAGTGTCTTAATAGTAACGAAGACACTTGAAGAATTTCATCTATGTGAATGTAGAGATGATGTCGTCTCTTATGAGAGTTGGAGTTTCTCTCATGATCGTTCATGAAATAAGATAAGTACATGTCAATTAATTATGCTGATCAAGATTGTGGGAACCCTAATAACACAAGTGAATAATTGTGTGGTTTCTCTGACTCTGTTATCTAGAATAACTGGTTTAAACTTGCCACTACCTAAAATTTTGATAGAGCTTTGAGATACTAAAACTAAGAAAAGATTCAAATAGAAAGATATTTTTCTTTATGCATATAAGTTGTTTATATTCTGGCAGATATTTCTTTCGAAAATATTTTTTAATCAAGTGAGGGATTGTTGTGAAAATATTGATTAATTTTTTTATAAAAAATATATATTAATATTAAAAGTTTGTTTCAAAACTTGGGTTTTCTGGTGTTTTGGGAATAGTCCCATATCAGAAAGGAGATTAGAAAATATTGTGTTTATATATGGGGTGTGGAGTACCTTATTATTTGCTTGGTTAATCCATGGAGTACCGGGACTTACATGTTCGCATTGAAACACCCGCGCATGGGCTCGGGCTCGGTGCGAGGGCATGGGCATGTGAGGCAGTGTGGCTGTAGAGTTGAATGGTTTGAATGAGACCAATGTGTCTTTCATAGAGGCTGAAAACTACCCGTTTGAGAGAGGTTTAATTGCACATGCAATATTAAACTAGACCATGCAGAAACTGTTGCATGTGGCTAGCCCAACAGTTATAAAATAGCTAGCCAGTGAGTCTAAATGGCTATCATGTACCAATTGGTTATTCCACATGCATAATGGTAAAAAACAACCGTCTAGTTTCTCACCAACAACCATAAAACGGTCAGCAACCCTAGCCTATATAAACACTGCCTGGGTGGTTCATTGGACCATCACTAATAACTCGAACCACTCTCACATACGACCCAACAAGAAGAGCAATAGTGTAATTTGATCAAGTTAGCAAGGTTCATACGAACCTTGGCCAAAAGTCCTCAAGAAACAGACCAAAGCAGTGGTCTAAACTAGCTACAATTTTCTAATCTTCTTTTTGATATGGGATTTTCTTTTGTTTATCTGCCAAACAAAATTGTGTATACAGAGTTCCATTCATGGTTCTTCATGGTTGCTAAATGCAGAACCACATACAGATTCGTTGTATCCTAGAAGCGATTTTCTTGCGGCCTATTAGCATTCTTAATTATTTTGAGAAGGGGCGAATAACGCTTTAAGGATAGCGTGATCACATGTGCTTTAGCTTATCCTTAATTTTTTATTTTCTTTATTATTTTACAAAAATTATAAATTTGTAATTTGTATTAGCATCCATCAATATGAATGGGAGTTGCTCAATATTTTCTTTGATGGAACAAATCCAATGCTGATTGTAGGTCTGAAATACATAGTCAATAAAGAAAGCACATCAACATTGAGGCCACGTTTGGAAACCATGGATTCTATGCCAAACAATGGAAAAGAAAAACAGTTTTCCTTTTATGTGATTAACATTATTATTTTGTTTTAAAAGAAAATATCCTAATAATCACTACCCTTACCCATATTTTAGATTCTTTGTTAGGTGAGCATTGTGAGAGGAATATGAGATTTTCATCTATTCAAACATAACTTAAAATTCAATTTCATATTTTAGTTGTTCTTAAATAAATTATTGTTGGAAATTCGAGCATCTTTAACTATAATAGTAGAGATTGTTGAGCTGTAATGATAGAGTGACAATAATAATAATAATAACAATAATTTTTTATTTTTTTTTGAAAAGCTAGATATTGGATACTTATGATCATCCAATCTTGCATAATTTTGAAACACTCCCCATTCATGTTTTTATTGTTGGGCTTGTGGGGCCCCCATTCATGTTTTTACTGTTACGCCTGTGGGGCTCAATCGTGGACAATTACTTGTAGGTCGGTCCTACTCCTATTGCCCTTATTTAATTCCATGTGCATATTCATAGATGATATTTTATTTTAACTGACTCAAATTCTCTCCGGAATGTTGAGAAAAAAAAAATGAAGGAGAGAGTTGACCAATTTTTTTTCCATTGGCTTTGATTACATTATCAGAATCATTAATTGTATTCGGTGGGGCATCCTAATTTTGAATCGGATGGGTAAAATAACTCCTCGCTCTTGTACTGCTGGAAGAAAAACATCCATCTTTAGCTTCGTGAAGGTCTATTGGAAATCAGACTGCGCAAATCTGTTTATTTGCCACCAAAATGTTTATTTTCCATCCATCTTATTGACAAGTTCAAATAGACTTGGATGAAGGGACCACACAAATTTCAGCTTGATCCAAAACTTTTGTGGCCTACAAAAAGTTTTTAATGGATATTCATTGCTGTTTCTTATAATCTGGTCCACTTAAGATTTATAGTCGTTGAATGTTTGTTCTAATGTCCTAAAATGTGCTAGTTAAATGTATGGACGACATGGATACAACGCACACATCAAGGTGGGCCCCACAACCCACCTCAGTGGATCCTCGAATCCATTGATGCCATGCGCGAAAAATTCTCCTTGGGAGGGGAGTGGATTAGGGTCGGCCCAGCCTCACCCAAGACAGTGCCTTTCTTATTGTGGGGCTCACCTTGACATATGTATTATATATCCATGCTACCCATCCATGTTTTCAAATCAATTTTGGGCATGAGCCCAAAAATGAAGCAAATCAATTCTCAGGAGGACCATACCATAGGAAATAGTGATGATTGAAAATTAATGGGCAACAAAAGTTTTATACTAAGTTGATATTTTTTTTTCTCCCTTCATCTAAGTTTATTTGAACTTATCCAATAGGTTAGTGACCGAACCCAAAAGTTGACAACTCCAAGTGCAAGGCTGCGATGTAGTTTTAACTCGATGAGACTGAGATCGAATCCTTAAAGGCTTATATTAGCACATTCTCAAAACAATTTAAAACTATAATTAGAACTAGAACTAGCCACAAAATTTGAATTAGAAGAAGTAATAATGAAAATATAAGTAATGTAGAGAGAAAATCAATAAAATAAAACACTAGATCTCCAAGGATCCACTTCTAGCTATTCCCAATGCCTAATTTACTTGATTCAATTAAATAACTCAACTAGAATTAAAGTCATATACTATCTAGTCGTATAATGGAGTGATTTTTTCATTATTCATAATCAAATACAGATTTGAACTTCTATTGATTCAATTCCCTCATGAAGCATCAAGTTATTGATCGTAAGGAATTTAAAGTATCTAACGTGCCCATAGTTTACGATAAATCCATGAATTTTACAAATCAATCCCTTGCAAAATAAATAAGCTAACAATCTTAGCCTTCTTAAGCATCCAAAGTGCCTGAAGCCAATAATGGATCAAAGTAGACTAAAACTAAAATTTTATTCACATTAAAAGCAATGAACCGTTCAACATTCAATCCATCAAACTTGAATCAAAGTAAACTATAAATTAAAAATAATTACAAGCTTCACCTCTTAGCCATATCTAAGAGATTTAACCACCCGTTGTCATAGTTGAAGTAAACTCAAACAAAAACATGAAAACAACTTAGAATCAAAAGATTGAAAAAGAAGAAGAATGACTCCATAGAAGCTCCGCAATCTCTCTCTCTCTCTCTCTCTCTCTCTCTCTCTCTCTCTCTCTCTCTCCTAAACCCTAATTCGTATTTATAACAACCTAAATCACCCCTTTACACAGGACAATTCTGCACTGAATTTGCACCGACTTCAAATTTTCACACTTTTGTTATGCTTCGGTTGCATCGATAAGCACCTTCGGTTGCATCAAAGTCGAGGCAAATTAACTTTCGCTTGCAACCAAATTTCTTCAAAACATCTCTAAACTCTTTATTTTTTTTGTTCACACAAAATATACCTTCAATGGCACCGAATATCACTTCAGTCGCACCTAACAAATAAGCCAAATTAACTCTAAAAATCACTGTTTTTTGCTCGACCGTCTTTAGCATTTTCGACCGGACCAAACCTACATTCAATGGGATTGAAAAGTCTGTTATTTGATCTGTTAATTGATTGTGTTTTTTTAAAATTTTTCTTCATCTTTAGCACTTGATTTTCTTGAATCTTTAGTACTTGAATTATTCAATATTATCCTTCAAACATCCAATCATTCATTTGATAATTCTTAGATCTTTAAATCATTACTTTAATATTCATTTTCATATTTACTCTCCAAATCACTTCGCATATTAAAATGCACGTAATTAGATCAACTTAACACATCTATGCTGTTGAGGGTCAAATATTGCATATTAGACCATGGTTATTACTTTAATTTATAAGCATAATACTGTTTAACGACCCATCTTAATCGTGTTTGTGATGCAAGGTGTATTTAGGAGTGTGGACTGAAAAAGGGTATTAAAAGCATTAATCTAACACTTTAAAGCCACCAAGGCAAGGGATGAACCCTAGAGGACCGAGATCGAAGAATTTACATGCCCGATATTTGAGAAAATCAAGTATTTCACGTTAAATGGGCTCGAAAATCATCCAAAATGCAAGATCACAGGGTTCCCACCACCCGTTTAGCTCGAAACTTCAGATATGGCCTGAAGGCCATAAATTAACCGTACACGTCGAATTTCAGTCCCCGGATCCCTATGAAAGTGGCCTAATAGACAAATTATCCCACAAATCGTCAATTTGGGGCCCACCTGATATCTGAATATACTTCAATTTTGGTCTCAATGCCTTAAATGAGGTGGTAAAATGGATAGACAGAGCAGATTTCTCATATGCATCAAGGTGGGACCCATTTGTGTGAGAGAGAGTGCACACTGGCTGTGCAACTGCAGGTTGACCCACACCCACCCGCTTTCCCAATAGAGAACGGAAGTCTCTGTTATGCAGGGCCGTCCATCTGGTAATGCAATGGCCCACTATCATCATTCGTTTTGATGATTCGATCCGTCCATCATGAGCAGACCACGATTTCGTCTAGAGCCTTCTTATTTCTATATTTTTATGAATGCCCACAGATAGATTACATTCGTTTGTAAGATGAATGGCAGAGCAAAAGATCCTATGCGCCTCATCAATAGAAGGCCAAAAATATACATTTCCAACTGAAATTTTGAGAGGAATTTGGTGGACGGCGTAGATTTCTCAAACGTCATCTGAAGTGGGCCCCACCGAGCATCAGCGCAGCTCCCTGCGTTAAGATACGTGTGTCCGAGAGAAGACCGGACCTCCATCCGTTGCATGATCATGGCGGTGATCGGACCGTCCAAAACCTTCCCAGGGGCCGGCCGTCAGTCACCAAGGAGTCTGAATGGCTCAGATTCCGAAAGCAGACACTCATCCGGCCCAAAAAGGGATTAAACGCAAGGTTTCTTTTATGTTTTTCGCTGGTTATGTAAGCTTTTACGCATGCCACCGACTTCAGCACGCACCGCCTCTTGTGCATGAGAGCTCTCCACTGACCTTGCTGGCTCTATATAAAGGAGAGGAGAAGAGAAGGAAAGGATTCAATCCAAGCTTGGACGTGGAAACGGGCAGCCGTGGAGGTAATCTTAGGATCTGGCACACGTGAAGACAAAGAGGAGAGAGAGAGAAGGGCAGCCGGCTATGGCGTTTTTCTTCCTTTTTTTCCTTTTCATTATTCTTTGCTTAGTTTATTTTTTAAAGATTTTTGCTTGATCATGTCAAGCTAAACCTCTTAGCTAGGGCTAAGAGGTGAAGCTTGTAGCATGATTGGGATGTTGACTTTTTTTTAATTCATGTCTGGTTGAACCTTATGGATTCTAGTTTGATTATCAAGGAATACTTTTAGGTTTTAATGGTTTATTGTGACTCAAATTACAGTAGATTTGCAATAGCTTTGAGTATGTTCTTTTCATTCTGAGATTGTGAACTTAGGAGGTCCTTCATAACTTTTACAATTCTTTTATGATTGGTTGTGGGTTTGGTAAATTGCTATTATTTGCCTTGTCTCCTGGGCATGGTTAGGTGACGGGATCACTTCCAAATCTTCACCACTCTTATCTATTGATGATTAGATTTATAAGAAGTTTAGAGATTTAACAAATCTCTTCTTACCAACTAGATAAGATAGGACTCCGATTCCAGTTGTGTCCTTGAATTATGCAAGGTACCTGCCCAATTGCTACAAGTGGATCCTTAGCACCCTAGTTCTTACCTTTAATTTCTTTAGTTTTAATCACTTTAATCACAATTATTTCCTTCCTTTTATTTGATTTAGATTTCATCTTATTCTAGTTCTAGTTCTGGTTATTTTCAGAATACGTACAAGGTTTAGTCCCTGTGGATTCGACCTCGGTCTTATTGAAATTATTACTACATTACAACCCTATACTTGGAGTGTGAACATATGCATATAAAACTAATGCACAATGAGGATAAATATGCTATATTCCACACTTAATACACCCCAACTAGCATTTTGCTAGTCCCAATTAAAACAAGTGAAAACTAAATTCATATCCCAAACTTCAAACATCTTTCAAAAGAACAACGTTTTGTGTAATCCACGACATATATATGATAGAATTCAGAGACACAAAGATAAGATGTTGTCAGTCTAAAACCTAATATGACTAGCAAACAATTAAATCAAGTTCTCATTCATCAATCAACTAATAGAATGCATTGAAACATCAAGTTCTTGGTGTGTTCAGTGAATTTTACCTCATCATTAATAAAAGTCAGCTTTCTTATGATAGGGTTAACCATGACGATTACCCAAAAGCAGTTAGATCGACACAAGTCACTGATTCCGAACCCATTTCCTTTCCACTTATTTTTTCAGCTTTTGATATTTCACCGACGACTTTCACACTATCGCCTTTCTTCTTTTATTTCTTTCTTTCTTTCTTCTTTTATTTCTTTCTTTCTTTCTTTCTTCTTCTTCTTCTCTCTCTCTCTCTCTCTCTCTCTCTCTCTCCCCTTTTCATTTAAGCATATGTAAAAGGTAGCCATTTTTTGTTCCACTATTTTTTAGTTAGCCCTTCTCTTTTATTTGTATCAAGGTAGACAAGGATCTCCAGGCTTGATTCCTAACATTTCTGAGTCATAATCATGCTAAGTGCTACGGGTTCAAGTTGGCCTTAAAGACTATGATTCAGATGTGAATTGTGAACTAGACTTAATTGGTATTTAGAACTTCATATCAATCGGTTCATTAAAGGAACTTATTCAAAAATCTACTAATCAACTAGAATCTAAGCTTTCAAAATTACATTGTATCTCATTATCCCATACCTAAACACACTCAAGTACCCAAAAAATCAATTTTCTAAAAGAGTTTTGCAATATGAGAATTGAATTTTTTTTTTTAAAAAAATTTTAATTTTGCTCAAAAACCATAAAGATGCTCGTAATTCCACTTGAATTTCACCCCATCCTAAAATCTACATTATCCTCAATGTAAAAGGATATGCAATGCATCATAAAACGAGACAATGAAAATAAAGTGGAGTGGGTAAGAGAGTACCTAAGAAGGATGGAAGTAATTGCATGAATTCTCCCATTTACTAAGGGAGTTTTCCAAGTCACCAAATAAACAAAAGCAAACTAACAAAAGAAAAAAATAAACTTCTCTAACCTAACCTAAGAAAATAGTAAACGGGGAGAGGGACCTCCATCAGATTAGAAGGTTAGTCCTAGTAAACATGATCTTTTAGATGAATGAACATGTCCTCTGAATCAAAGTTCTCTACAAATGTGCCATTTTTGTCGAGATTGAAATTGAAAGTCTTTATAGCCTAATACGGCTTATGCTTCAATTCCATAGACAAGTGATAAGCCTTACTATAGACAAGTCTATATCGTGATATACCAATATGGGTTTTATAAGTTGTATGGTAAGCCTACAATGCGTTCGTTAGACGAAGTGACCAATTATTGCGTTTCACTGTTTTCTCCAAGACTTGTTTAATCTCCATATTTGATATTTCAACTTGGCCGCTCGTATGTGGGTGATATGGGGTGATCACTTTATGGAGAATACCATATTTCTTCATTAAGGTTTCAAATTTCTTATTACAAAAGTGAGATCCTCCATCAATAATGATGGCTCGAGGCATTCTTAATCTAGATAAGATATTTTCTTTCAAAAACTTAATGATTGTTCGATGATTATTATTTTAGCATAGAATTGCCTCAATCCATTTGGAAACATAATAGACGACAAGGAGAATATAAAGCTTTCCAAATGATGAGATAAATGGTCTTATGAATCAATGCCCTAGCAATCGTATGCCTCAATGATATAAAAATAAGATTCAATGGCATTATATTTCAATGGATATTCCTCCCAATTTCTAATATCACTCACATGCTTTATAAAATCCATTGGTACCCTTGAACATAGTGTGCTAATAAAAGTCGTATTGTATAATTTTCATGGTGGTCTTTTTAGCCAAGAAGTAGCCACCACACGCATATGAGTGACAAAAGGAGATAACACTATGGTTCTCATGATTAAGAATGCATCTCCTTATAATCTGATATAGGCAATATTTGAAAAGATAATGATAATCCCAGAAGAACTTACTTACCTTAGTAAAAAAAAATTTCTTATATTGTGCAGTCCAAATAGTAGGAATCACATATATAGTAAAATAGTAATCTCAGTGTATCAAGGTAATTGGAAAACTTTAAAGAGTTGTTCATCAGGAAACATGTTATTAATGGGTGTCATATTTATGGAATCAAATAGAAGAAGCCATGAGAGATGGTCAACCAATACATTTTATACTCATTTCTTATATCAAATTTCTAAATCGAACTCTTGGAGTAGAAGGATCCATCTCAACAAATGGGGTTTAACATCCTTTTTGGAAAGAAGATATTACAGTGCAACATGGTCAATGAAGATGATTATCTTGAATTTGATTAAGTAGGACTTAAACTTGTCCAAAGAGAACACTACAGGTAAGAGTTCCTTTTCTATAGTGGAGTAGTTTACCTGGGCAGGGTTTAGAGTTCTACTTCCATAATAAATAACGTAGGGCTCCTTCTCTTTCTTTAGCCTAACACTACCCCAATTGTATAATTTCTTGCATTACACATGATTTCAAAAGAATACTCCAATCGGGTGGTTGCATGATGGGGCACTGATCAACATGCCTTTGAGCTTGGTGAAAGCTTTTTGGTATTCCTCACTCAACTCGAAAGGAGTTTCCTTTTAAAAAAGGTTACACGAAGGACGAGAGGTGAGGCTAAAGTCCTTTATGAACCTTTGGTAGAATCCAATGTGTCCTAAGAAGGATCGCACGTTGCGTATGCTCTTGGGTGGTAGTAGGTTAAAGATTAAGTCAATTTTGGCTTTATCCACCTCAATTCCATTGAAAGATATGATGTGTCCAAAGACTATTCCCTTTTCAACCATAAAGTGGCATTTTTTCCAATTCAGTACAAAGTTCTTTTCTTCACATCTTTTCAGCACCAATCTTAAGTGCTTAAGGCACTCATTAAAAGAATAATCAAAGACATAGAAGTCCATGAAGGCCTCTAAAAATTACCTCACCATGTCGAAAAAAGACTAACATATATCATTGAAATATGGCAGGAGCATTAAATAATCCGAATGACATTCTTCGATAAGTGAAAGTATGAAAGGGACATGTAAATGTAGTCTTTTTCTTGGTCCTCGAGGGCTATCTCTATCTGGTTGTAGCCTGAGTACCTATTCAGGAAGCAATAGTAGGAGTGACTCACTAACCCTTTCAAAATTTGATCAACAAATGGCAAAGGAAAGTGGTCATTCCTTATGATGGTATTCAACTTTCGGTAGTCAATGCACATTCTCCAACCGGTGATAACTCCAGTTGGCATGAGTTCATTGTTTGCATTGGCTACAATGGTAATTTTAAACTTCTTGGGCATCACCTGAGTTGGACTTACCCATTGGCTATCGGATATAGGGTAGATAATATCCACATTCAAAAGTTTTAACATCTCAGCCTTAACCACGTCTTTTATATTTGAATTTAGATGGCGTTGTGGTTGTTTAGATGTTTTTTGTATTATCTTCGAGGTGAATGCAACGAGTACAAATCAAGGGGTTGATTCCCTTGAGGTCCATAATAGTCCATCCAAGAGCTCTCTTATGCTCCTTAAGAGTAGAAATCAACTTGCTCTCTTGTTCGTTATCCAAGTAGGAAGAAATTACCACTGGATATATCTCATCTTGATCCAAATGTGCATATTTTAACTCAACGGGCAAAGATTTTAGGTTAAGCTTCGGTACCTTGATACTAGACGGTAGAGACTTCGAGTCAGTTAAGGGTAATGGTTCAAATTGAGGCTTCCACTGGTTAGTTTCAAGTACCGACATCACATCAAGAAAGGCATACATCTCCTAACTTATATCATCATCAAGATCAATGGAGTGGGCCAAGGAAGCCTCTAAAGTGTCAAACTATAAAGTCAGAAGAGATTTGTCTTTCACGAATGAATCAAATAAATTAATTTCGTAAACCTCATCACCATCCTCTTATTGCTTGCACATATTAAACACATTCAACTCAAGTGTCATATTCCCAAAGGACAACTTCATGATCCCATTCCTACAATTGATTATTTTAGTTCAACTGGAATTTGAGTGTTAGTATCAATAACCGGTTACATGTCCAAAACAATAAAGTAGATTGGGTAGTAGAACTTATCGACTTGGACAAGCACATCTTCTATCATCCATCTCGATATATGAATAGAATGATCAGCTAATTGGAGTGTAGCTTTGGTGATTTTAATTCACTTAGACCAAGTTGTTCGTAGACCGAATAGGAAATCAGATTTACACTCACCCCTAAATCAAATAAAACAAGCTTAATCCAATGATTTCCAATCACACATGAAATGGTTCAGCTGTCAGGATCTTTATATTTTTGGGGCACATCCTGTTTGATGATGATACTTAGTTTCTCTATAAAAAATTATCTTCTTTTGAATATTGTGTCGTCTTTTGATCATACAAAGGTCCTTAAGAAATTTAGCATATGATGGAATTTGTTTTATAGAATCCAACAAATGAATGTTGATTTTCACTTTTTGGATAACCTCTAAGATATCCTGAGTACTGGGTAGAGGTTTAGGTGAGATCAATTGTTGTGGGAATGAAGCCATAAGCTTATACTTTTGTTCCTGTTCCTTCTCACGTGGGGTGTTGCTAAGCTCATCAGTACCTTTAGATTCTTCCAAGTCTTTAGCTTATTTACCCTTGTTGGGATACTCTTGTCAATTGTTTTCCACTTTTAAGAGTGGTGATAGACTTGGCTTACTCCACATGTTGAGTAAAGAAGTTAAGGTCACTTATCTCACATTGAGATTTTGGATTAGATAGAGGTTGGGCTAAAAGGGTCTCCTTCTCCCTAATAATTAGTTGTGACTCTAATATTTGAATGGAGAGTGTAAACATCCCTAATGATGTTTTGATATCTTAAAATGTTTGCATGTCATTCTGATTGAATTGATATTGATCATTCATGAACCGTTGAACTGGATCCTCTCGTGTCTTCTTTGACATTAAAAATGGGATAAGGATCGAAGGAAGAGGCCCTTGAGAATTCTTATTAGTGTTAATCATTGGTCAGTTTCTCCAATTGAGATTTGTGTGATTCCAACAACTGGAATTGTACGTGTTTGAAATTAAAGCACTGAAAGGCCGCTGATAATTGTTTATGGCATTGGATTGTTCATGTAACAACTCTTGGAATGCATGAATTATGAAACATTCTTGTATCAAGTGCACATTACTTGTATAAATACCGAAATAGTTTCAGTGGTCTCACTGGGTTTGAACGTTTCTACTTTCTTTAATTTTATGGCCTCGACTTTTCTTGTGAGGTTGGCTACCTTAGCATTAACATCGTCTTCTTCCCTTAAGATGTAAAGTCCTCTTTTTTCTTTAGGGTGAGTCGACTTGGGATTAATTGATGAGAATGATGTGCATAATGGTCCACTAGCTAGAACTTCTAGTGACTATTTACAACCAGCTAGGCCGAGCACCCCTTTCTGCATGGTTTTTCTACATAATGTAGGAAACATGGATTTTAAATTGGGAGTGATCCAACTACTTTTAAAATTCCATAGACTAGACTCTGAAACTCCATATCTATATCTCAAAGAGTTTGAAGAGATTGTAGTCACCATACACTTTAACAATGTGTCTGATGATACCTTAAGACTAAAATTGTTCTAGTTTTATCTAAAGGAGAAGGTTAAGTCATGACTCCACTCTTTAAGGCCAATATCAATTTGGACATGGGCTAAAATGACCTGAGAGTTCCTTAAAAAGTTCTTCCTAGATCATAAGACTAACACCCTTAGATACTTGAATGACATTTCTATTATAATCTATGTGATTGGACCTCTATTGGCTTGGAAGCTTTAAAGTTAATTGACATACTTAGTTTAAATTGGCATATCAGTTTAAGTAAGCAATTGTAAGTTAATTGGTAAAAAAATTATTTGATCCTTATCACCCCCCTCTAGGACATAACTATTCATCCAATAACTCCGTCAAGCTTTGGTGTATAATTGTAGTTTCCTATTCCATGAATTTCAATTGGTATCAAAGCAGGTGGCTCTTTAAGGGCTTAACTACCTTGAGTTGATCCAATGAGCTTAAGAATGATGTCTACCCATATTTTAATGGGTCTAACTACGCCTATTAGAAGACTATGATGAGGGTATTTATAAGATCCCTTGATCCTATGGTTTAGGCAATTGTCGAACAAAATAGAACATGCTTGTTTAACAAGTTGTAGTTGATGGTAGAACCATTAGCGTTCTCAAAGATAAATCTAAATGGAACATCGATGAGAGAGCGCGGTATACCTATAATGATAAAGCTCTCAATGTTATTTACTTTGAGATTTTTCCTGATGAATTTAAGCATATTTACACATGTAAAATAGGTAAGGAAACATGAGACATACTAGAAGTCTCCCACAAGGGAACTAGCACAATAAAGAGATCGAAGCTTCAACTCTTAAAGATCAAATTCAAAAACATTAGAATGGAAGAATCTGAAACTTTCATGGAGTTTTATTCTAAACTTAATGATATTTACAACTCCATGTGGGGTTTAGGAGAGAATTTTGAATAGTTTGTATACGTAGAAAAATATATATTTAAATCCCTTTCGAATATGTTTACTCTCAAAATAACCTTGATAGAAGAGTATAAGAATATATATAAGATGAATGTAAAAGAACTCTCAAGATCTTTACAAACATATGAACTACACTTTAAGTTCCTCTCTAGAATGAAGAAACTAGCCATCTTTAAAACATCTCATAGTTATTCATATAGGCATAGAATTGTTGAATCCAAAAGTGATAGTGATGATAAGGATGTGGATGAGGATTTTGAAAGAAAATTCAAGAAATTCCTCACATTGAATAAAAGGAAGTGTTATGACAAGAGGGACAAGATGATTGAGAATTGTAAAGGTAAATCCATTAAACAATATAAACAAGTCCAATGTTATAATTGTGAGTGTTATGAACATCTTGTCACCGATTTTCCTAGCAAATTTAGATCCAAAATCAAGGTTATGATGAAAAAATGGGATGAAACAGAGGAGTCTGAATTTGATTCAGGAGACTCCTCTAATGTTGAAGACCTTAGCCACTTATGTGTCTTAAGGGCATCCACCACCGATTCCCTCACTAAAGAATTGAAAGACCATAAAACCTTAAATAGGTGACCCTATAAAGTCTATATGGGCTTAAATTGTAACTCAAAGGATTAAGCCTCAAATGTAGGAGCACTATAGTTAAATATGAAGATTTTAGCTTTATTTGTAAGCATATTGAAAAATTAGAGGATTTCAGCCTCTTTAGTAAGCACAATAGGTATATTAGAGGATTTTTAGCCTCTCTTTTTTTTAAAAAAAATAAAAATTATTTTATAAGTTTTAGCTCTAAAGTTTCTTAATTTTAAGTATATATGTTTATTGCTAGACAATCATTGGTCATTTTTATTTCGATTGATATATATTTTGAATGACCATAATAAGCATGCTTTATTTTTTTAATGTTTATATGCACCCTATTCCGTTGTTAGTATATGTGCTTTATGTTCACAACCCCATGTATAGGTTCGCGATGTAGTAATAACTAGGTCAGACCAATGTCGAATTCATAGGGACTAAACTTGTATGTATTCTAAAAGTAACTAGAACTAGAACTAGAAAAAGATTTAAATCTAAATTTGAAATAAAAGAGAGTAATTATGAATAATGTTAATTAAAACTATCAATTGAAAGGTGAGAACTAGGGTGCCAAGGATCCACTTGTAGCTATCAGGATGCTACCTCACTTTGATTCAAGAGATACAATTGGAATTGGAGTCCTATCCTATCCAATTGGAAGATGAAGTAATTAAACCAAATCTAAACTTTTGATTGACCTAGCCATGCATGAAGGAGTATTCTGATGATTGGAATGGATTTTATCATCTTACCATGCCTAAGAGATGATGGTGAACAATAGGATTTACCAATCTCATAATCTCAAAGCAGGAAAAGAAGATATTCAAAACTATCACAACATCTATTGTAATTTAAGTCACAATAAATCATAGAAAACTGAAAATATTCCTTATATTCAAACTAAAAATTAATGAGGTTCAAGAAAAATAAGAATCAAAGCAAGAAAATCATCTCAACACGCTCGAGCTTCACCCCTTAGCCCTAGCTAAGAGGTTTAGCCAAACATAGACATGATTGGAACTAAATCTCTGAAAGACAACATTAAACATAAAAAGGGAAGGACGAAAAACTTTTAGGAGGCTGCTCAAACCTTTGACTCTACTTTTGAAAACCTAATTCATGTTTAGAACTCCTCAAGGAACCCATATTTATAACCTTTGGCCAACCGTGTTTGAAAATTGCCTCAAATTTACTCACTTTACCTCATGCCTTCAATGTCATCGAACAACCTTCAATGTCATCGAACGTAACTTGAATCCAGAAGTCATGCCTTTTCACACTGTGTAACACCTTTTGCACTGGGTAACTCTTCATGTCATCGAACAGTCCTTTGATGTCATCGAAGGGTGTTCAAGTAATCAAGAATGTGTCTAGAGTGTTCCAGTGAGTTGCTCTAGAAATTTGTAAAAATCTCGATGTCATCAAGCAGGTCTTCGAGCAATCGAATATGGCTTTGATGTCATCAAGAACTGCATCCAATTTATCTAGCAACCAAACTTGATTCAATGTAATTCTTCGATGTCATCAAACATTGGCTTTTATGTCATCGACCGGCGGTTGATGACATAGACAGTGAAGTTCAGATTTTATAAATTTTCACACTTTGCACTTTCAACTTTCTTCTCCACTTAGTTTTTTGAATCTTCAATCTTGGTCTCTTAAGATCCATCCTTTGTCTTGGTGATTCTTGAGCATCGAATCTATGCTTTTAACATTCTTTTCAATCCAAGCTCTTAAACTCACCTCGCAATACAAACATGTATAAAATATACCCATTAAGCATTATCATATTCATAAAACCAAGATATAAACAAGGAGAAATATGTAATATTTAACACTCAACACCTTATAATTGGTAAATTCATGATTTATAAAATTTTTCCATGCTATATTTTTATAGGTATATAAATTAGAATTAAGTCTTTGTCAAATATTGATAAAAAGATGGAGAAAGATTAAGGCCCACCCAAATAATGAATTCTGTTTTGCAGGATTTGTTTGCTATATATAGGGATTGTTAAAGATAGGGGGAGCAATGTAGGTATTACATATTTTGTTTGTATTGAGTTGTAAATTTTTTATAATTTGATGTGTAATATTTATAGTTGTTTTGGTATGAACCATGAGATTGTCTAGGTTAGGTTTTTGTCATGTAATTAATAAAGTGGGAGATTATTAATGCACTGATTTGTGTACCTTTTTGTCAATCACGTGAATCCATGTATCATGTAATCGATTGAGTCCTTAGAAGCTAAAGACCAAAGACACAAGATGACTTGAGCATCAATGAGTAAAGAACGGGTATATTAAGTGTTTTGGTGACCCTAACATTGACCCAAAACAAGCCTTAAACCTATACATGATCCTAACCTTATAAGTAAACCTTGTTAATCATTCCTTAGCCTTAGAAGCTAAATTGTAATAAGCTAAGGCCAAAAGAGGTGCACAAATGATGTGAAATCATATGAAAAAAAATAATAGATTTTGAGTGGTCCTCGATCCCATCGACATGATGTCGATGGGACTCGATGGAATCAAAGGACCACTCGATTCAATCAAAGAATGATTCTAGCAACCCATTAAATATGTATTTGAATTTTTTGATGGGATTGACGGACTGTTTAATCCTATCGAAAGACATTTGATCCCTTTGAAGGGCCCTTCGATCAAATCGACAGAGTCATTAACTAAGCATTTTATAGTCGTTGCAAATTAGTTTTTTTTTAATATATATATTTTATAAAAGGGCATTTAGTTCTTGAGAAAATAGAAGGGGTTTTTGGTGTCTAGAAGCCTAGGTGATTCCATGTTCATATCCTTCATCCTAAGCCTATAGACTAATGAGTTTCATGCCATCTTCCTTGAGATTAACACTCCAATGAGGATTCCAAACTCCACCTTGAAGATGAGCTTGAACTCCATAATTTTCTTGAGATTAGACCCATCAAGGTGTCCCTTAGGATTACAACATTTTCATATGTTGTTGGAAATTCAACTAACCTCCATCACCTTGGTCACCTCAATGAAGCATCGTATGAAAGGTGTTTGATCATGTAGCTAAAGCATTGGAAAAACATCGACATCAACGATTAAGGGAGAAAAATGGAGTTGATTGAAGTACGAGAGAGTATTAATTAGGTAACCCGAGACGAAACATCATAAGGGCTTAATTCAACAAGTGTCAATTAGTGAGTCCAAACTCTCTTTCCTTGTGTAGGATTGAGGGTAAGAGTTTGTAACCCAAACTCAATATGTTCATGTGTAGTATCTATGATCTTGTGTAGGTCCAAATTTGCCAGATATGGGTATGTATGTGTTAGTCTCCGTGGACACCTCTAACGAGAGTAAATGCAGGTCCTTAGATTAAGACTGGTGTTGTTGGTTAGCTAATAGAAAACCAAATAAACTCTCTTGTAGGAGCATCTGATGGGAGTTTATGTTAGATAGGTTCTTGTGTAGGGTCATGGTCCTTGTGTAGGGCTATAAAGGTTAGAGGTAAACTTGATTTAAAACCTCCGATAGTAAAATCTGGTGCACTCATAGAGAGTGAGTCCATCGAGAGTGAAGTAGGAAAATCGAACCACTATACATGCTTGTGTTTGAGATTTTCATATGAGCACTTGTTTAATTATGCTTATGTGATTAATTAATGAATTATATGTATGCATGATTAGATGAATGCTAAGATTTGAATAGTTAGCACATCTTATATACATGTATACTATAGTATATTGACTAATTACTTGAATATCGTATCTATTGTAGTCTATGTAATTGGACCCTCTATTGGGTTAGAAGTTTTAAAGTTAATTAACTTATTTAATTTAAATTAGCATATTAGTTTAAGTAAGCAATTATGTGTTAATTGAAAAAAAATTATTTAGTCCTAATCACCCTCCTAAGACATAGTCATTCATTCCATACCTCCACCAAGCTTCTGTGCATAGCCGTGGTATCCTATTCAATGCACTTTCAGCTTATATTGTTGCGTTTATTGTAGTCTATGTGATTAAACCTACTTGGCTTGGAAGCCTAAGTTTTATTTACCTTATTAGTTTAAATTGATAAATTATTTTAATTAGGCAATGATTGAAAGTAGTCCTATTCCTCCCTTTACGAATTTACCGTAATTCTAAGCTCCACTAAATTTTCATGTGCCATGGTAGATAATTCACACAATTTCGATTAGTATCAGAGTGAGATTCTCTTTAAGGATTTAACTGTATAGATTAAGATCCGTAAGGGGCTTTAGAATTATTTCTACCCATTTGGGGAATGCAGTCTCACAACCACTATATTTTGATGGGTCTAATTATGCCTATTGAAATGCTAGGATGAGGATATTCTTGAGATCCCTTGGCCCTATCATTTGGGCTATTGTCGAATAAGGATGGATTATACTCATAAAACAAGTTGTGGTTAACGGTAGAACCATTAGCACTCCCTAAGATTAATACACCATCTTAAATCTTCACATTGACATTTACATTGGCAAAGGAAACATGAATCTGAGGATGATTGGATGAGGAAGAGGAAATGACTAAAAAATTTAAGAAATTCCTCAAATTAAATAGAGGAAAATGTTATGACATGAATGGCAAATCATTTGAGAAGAGTATAAGTAAATCTATTAAACAATATAAAGATATCCAATGTTACAATTGTGAAGGATATGGTCATGTTACCTTGGAATGTACAAGCAAAACTAGAATAAAAGGAAAGGCTATGATAGTAACATGGAATTATACAAAGGAGTTTAAATAGGATGTAAAAGACTCTTCTAGTGATGAAGACCTTAGACACCTACATGTATTAATGGCCTCCACAACTTTTACTCTCCTTATGGACATAAGAGAAGATCCCGACCATATCAAAGTTAAGGTTGCCCAAAAAGACCAAATAGGTAAATCATCTAATATGGGTAAACAATCTTTTGGGGACAATAGATGATTTGAACTAAACAAGAAAACCATTACCACAACTTCTATACCTCCGGGGCGTTAGATTTGTAAAGAGACATAAAAGTAAATATGAAGGTTAGAGAGGGCCAATTTGATAAGAGCGATATGACCCATGAAAGTTAGATACCAACTCTTCTACTTTGGCTACTTCCTTTGAAATCTTTCAATAACCTTATTCTATAAATGTTTGAGAGGCTTGCTCAAGAAAAGTGGGAGACCAAGATTTGGGGATGGAAACGATCCAACCTTTCACCCAAAGATAACCACGAAGATAAAGACCTCTTTGTTAGGTAAACCAATTCCACGCATTCATGAAATTTAGGCTATCGTATATATTAATTTTCATCTTTATTATTATTATTTTTAAAAATAAAAAATAAAAAATATCTCTAGGGCTCATTTTTGGAAAGGATAGGATTTCTCATTTTGATTGTGGACCTCGGGATATGCTTTAGGGCTTTGGTTGTTAGTAATAGTTGATCATAACATGGACAACATCTTGTAAAGTCCACGTTCTCCTAGGACCTTTCGTACACTTGTTTTTAACATTGACATACACAAGATTGACTTATTTCTTCGAGCACCACACACACCCCAAGAACTTAAGTTTGATTGGCCTAAAACCAATGTCACAATGATTGTGCCAGTGTTGTGATCATAACACCGCATAACACACCCCAAGACGACACATGGTTAGGAAGATATGGACCTAAACATAAATCAAAGAGATGCACACATCCCAATGTACAAACATGATTACTGAGGCACATAACGAAAATCACCTTTTGCTAGGAATCTCTAAAAGAGAGGATATTCCCCCTACCCATGTGGAATTATCCTCATGTCTCTATCACATTGGAAAAGACCAAATGTACCCTTATAGCCTTTCCCATTCTTCCGGACACCCTTAATTGCAAAGCCCTTACCTAATGGCCTAAATGCCCTCTCTAATTACCAATGTACTTCTCCCAAGTTACCAAATATAGTCATCATTTCTTTTACCCCCATGAAAGGACAAGAAAAAGTTAAGAAAATTTTAATACTCCATACCCCCATGCTTAAATTATCCCCAATCCACCCCACCTTTTGTACTCCCAATGCAACACAAGCCCCAGTACCCAAGTGAAATACCCCTAATGCCCTTAAAATTCATACAACCCTCTCTTCCTTCTCTCATTCTCTCCCATTGCATTCTCTCTAAGAGTTGTAAAGAAATTCAAAGAAAAATAAGAAAGAAAAAGAGAATGAAAAGAAAGGAAAATAGAGAAAAAGAGAGATGTATGAGGTGAAGAGGAAGTGGTTGTGAGAACCTTGAGCCCCCATTAATGGTGGGCCTAACCTCCACTTTTAGCATTGAAGGAGCACCTTATCTTTAGACTTTATACTTTTAAGACATTGTTTTAAAATAGGGTGCGTGCTTTAGATTAATGTACACTCATAGTAATTGTCATGCCCCAAACTCGAAAATCAGGCTCACAAAATTTTTAATCGCCGAATCCAGTGCCGACAGCCTCTGTAGTACCCCATTCTCGGCTCCCAACGCCCATATGCCAGATTTCGATCCTAGGATCTTACAAGGAGGATTTTTCAACGTATATTTATCTTGTAAGAAGCATAACCATAAGTTTACTCAAATCACAAAGGCAACATCACCATCATACATCTGCTAATATAAATATTTGAATACAGTGCTAGAAGGAAAATATATATATCAATAATCAAAGCTCCAAAAGACAGCTGCATGCTCCAAACTCAATGCTGCTGTAACCTAACACCACCTACATACATCTATTGTGCATAAGCTTATAGAAAGCTTAGAGGGTGGTGTAAGTGTGTGCGCAAGATAAGTGTCAAGTATGCACTATCAGAACAATAAGAAACATATTGGTAAATCCATAGGTATCATCAGCCTTATCCAGGCTATGCGATACAAAAACATAATAAGCCAATATCATATACTGAGGAAGCAATGTATATCAGCTATACAATACGAAGACATAGTGAGACAAATATCATATACTGAGGATACAATGCAATATGCAAATCCTGATGAGTCCACGAATACCATCAACCTCATCTAGGTCATACAAATACAGAAATATAGCAACCCAAAATGCCATATGCCGTGGATGCAATGCAATATGCGGTGTGAATGAAATGAGCAAGCTGGAGTATGAAGTTGGGATGATAGTACGTAGTATCGCAGGCTATGGGGTCCATCATAAAGGACTTTTATACAAACCAATGACATACCTAAATTTAGAAAACCAGACTTAATGTGGTAGACTCCTGATCTTAGGTTAGTTGCGCGCCCCAACCGAAATTCTAGCCATTGTAAAGGTACATATAACAATTAGTTGCACACCACCAGCTCGAGTAGATAGTGAATGGATGAATGAATGATAAATGCTGAGTATGTGACTCCTACTCAATAAGTCCACATCAGTACTGTATATCTCTGGGATCATCACCGGGGTCTCGTACACTCTACGCCAGATTGTCGCCCCTATCCAAGTGCACAACTGGGTAAGTGGAAGAGACCTCACTATCCGCCCACCAATATCGGGCCCGACTCATCGATAACGAACCCATTTCTCAAGCCGGTCAAACTCAACCTAGATATTACCCCCTCACTCAGGCTGGTAAGGTCACAGCCGCTCTCAACCGATCATGACACAGTCGAAGATGTGGCCTACTGGTATACGATCCTCATGTGCTCATAAATATTCACTTGGTCTAAATATTGAAGCATCCCCTGGCCTCGGGGGTTTAAGGATTTTCACCCAGGGACATCTATCGTGCTCGTATGCTAGAACTAAATATTTTATGTCCCATTTGACCATCCATGACATGCCTGTTGAGGTCACAACCCTAATGTCACTAGGGCGTTCAGTAGTCATATCATAAAATATAAGATGCATTAGTCATACTATCCAATCATGCATCAACCTCTGTGTACTGCGCACTCATGTGGGGCAACCCATCTCTCAGGGAGTCCCATAATAATCCATCCAATGGCATGTGCTATGATCAATCACTCCTCATATCAAGCATACATATGACACATATAGGTATGGATCGTGGAGCTATACTAAGCATGTTATATTATGATGATGTACTCTCCTCATATCAAGGATGGGCCTAGAAGACCTACTCATATCGTTACCCATCAATGTGGACATTTAACAAACATTGCTCCCAAGGAGTAGCCCTTATGGGGCCAAACATATAGTGGGGCCCATGACCTCACATAAAGGCCTTACATACAATGTAATGGGCCTCACACAAGAGCCCAATATACATCATAATAGGTCTCACATAAGGGCCTAATATACTACTCAACGGGCTTCATCATACGGGCCTCATATACATCATAATGGGTCGCATCACATAGGCCTCATACACATCAAATGAGCTACATCACATGGGCCTCAAATACATCACAATGGGCCGCATCTCATGGGCATAATACATACCATAATGGGTGTAACGTCTCAGAAAAATCTATACAAATACTTGAGTACCACCTTAGGCAGAAATTACTAAGGACGAAATCATTTAGAAATTAGACGAGAATTAACAAGTGCTAAACTAGATTACCTATGAAATTAGCAATAACCACTTTAAATATGAACTGTAAGACTCAAAACTAGCTTTAAGGAAGTAGAAAGGCATCGAGGCTAGTACAAGAGTTGATCTAGAGATAAGGACAAAGAAGGACCTTGATCCCCAGGCTCCTCTCGAAAGAGCTCTACTAATGAACTTATCACATGGAAGATTTCAAGGTCGTAGGGTTCTCTTCAAAGCACATGTAGATGAGAGGCTCTTTAGGTAATATCTGTTGATGGACCGCCTGTTTGATGCAAGATGGGGGCCCATATTTGAAGGTAAGTCATGGGCGACTGCGAACACTGTCCGAGCCTTCTACGCTCATATGCGAGACCCATCACTGGAGCCTCTACAATTTAAGATCCCTGTGGCAAGGCAGGAAGCGGTTATAGATGTCCATATGATATCTCGACTCCTGGGAGTACCGTGTGGTGAGGTATACACCAACGAGGATTATTTCAGGAGTGAGCATGAAAGAGACCGCCACACACGATTCTTCTGTGGTCGACTGACCCTCTAGAATCCAAACCATACCCTCTTAGCGTCCAAGATGGCCGACGACTTCCACCTGCTCTACCACATCTTCAAGTACAATGTGTACCCCAGGTGGAGCAATCACAGTGAGTGCACGCGTCTGATGGTAGAATTTCTGTATCGAGCTGGGCTGGAGATAAGCTGTGCCTGCCTACCTTTGTCCTATGAGAGATAGTCCTGACTGCTCGTTCTACTAGAATAGCCAATTCACTCCCATTTGGTCGACTCATATGCAAGCTTGCTCATGAGTTCGACTACAGACTTTGCCCTGATGTGGTGGTGCTGATTCACTTTATAAATGACAACACTCGCCAACATGAAGATTGGGCCGCTACAACGATGTGTTGGGTTCGAGGACGAGGAAAGTAGCGATGGGGCTGAGGAGAGTGAAGAAGAAGAGGAAGAGGAAGAAAATGAGATAGAGGAAGAAGGAGAGTAGGAAGAGGAATAGAAGGCCCAAGACACTAATGAGGGCTTTCCTCCTGTTACACAGGTGCATGACAGTGATCGGGCTGCTATAGAAGCATGCTTGGCTCAACTTGAGGAGGGCTGAGTCACCCTTAGACAGGAGTTCACCGAGACCCGAGCCAAGGTTGAAGAGACTCAGTCCTTCGTGAAATGAAAATTTAGCAAAGTATCTCGCACTTTGAGGGCTATCCTGTGCTGTGTACAAGATAAGGGTACACCTCCACCATCACTAAATTCTAACGACTAGTCGTACATGTAGTCATATTTTGGTTTGCTTGGTTGCGTGTTTCCTTTCTTGTTTCTATGTATAGCCTTGATAGGCATAGTAATGTAGTAGAATGGTTAGTATGTTCTAGAGTTTGGGACCTTGCTTAGATTAGCTCACATGCATTTCCTGTCATGATTCATGTAGGACAATATCTTATGTATTGTGACAAATTTTGTTAAATGAAATGCATGCAGTGCCTTTTGCTATGGAATGTGTAGAATGCTTGATGAATTGAGTATTGCTTATGCTAAATCTCACGGGTTGCACCCTATGTTGTATATAGGGAATGCCACCTAAGGCCACACGGAGTACGGCATGCCTCATACTCGGTGACTCGATTGACGAGGCTCCTCCCCTAAGCGATAGCCACATGGACCCCAATTTGGGCTTGACTCACGATACTATGCCGGATTCTCAGCCGGCCATTGGCCTCACTAATGGGCCGACACCTGTTGCACCATCAGTTCCTAAGCAGAACCATGTGTCTACATCGATGCCTCACACTCACCAGGCTCCTCCTCCTAATAAATTGGAGCAGATGATGCCCTTGATGCAGCTACGGCTGCAACAGTAGCAATTTTTTGCCACCATCGCAGGGGCCCTTACCTAGAGCATGGGAGTGGTTCCACTTGCACCACTCATGCAACCTGTAGGAAATACGAGTGCTAGCGGCTTCTTTTAGCAATTTCAGCACTTTCGACCTCCTACTTTTGCGGGTACTGACAGACCTGAGGAGGCCGAGCATTGGCTAGACTTGTAATACCCTGTACTTTCCATACACGGGTGTTACCTTTTAAACCCACACTAAAACTGAAATAAATTTGGGTTAACAAAACTTGAACTCGACATACACAGGATGGGGATTCCAGTCAATGTTAAAGGCACCCAGCAAGGCCTCCAAGATTCAGAACACACCCCACGACAGTCAGGAAGGTGAGACTACTCGGGCACTCTAAATTAAAGCCAGTAAGATAGTTAATACTGTTGCAATACACTTGTCACCAACACATGAGAACTAGTTAGTAACAAACCGACCCTTCATCATAATCAGTACCATATATTCACCATTGAAAACAAGTATCAGGACCACCCGACCTGCGGATCGCATCTCATGGGCCAAGGATGGCCCAAGGGAGTGTGTAACGGCCCACCTAGGGTCCACTATCAACCCAAAATGGGCCAGGGTCCCCGTGTAGCATTCCCCAATGAAAATGAACGGAGTAGATTATGGTAATAACGTCACAGGGGACACCTACTCAATGCATGAACACCGATGGTGTTTGTGCACAATGTCACTGAAACTAATGGCTCGGTCAAACTGGCTTTGACCGAGCGTCTCACGAAAATTCGAGAATGGCGGTTCTCCTGCCTTTCTCCCTGTTTAAACTGACAGCATTCAAGGCTCTAGGTGACCCATAACACCCACTTTTCGAGCCATCTAAACCGTCCAAACCCTTTGTGGGGCCCATACGACCAAAACTGTATAAGCTTTTGGACCTTTGTAAACGGATGAAGGAGATTGGTTGCAACCGTCAATTATATTACATGTGGTGAATATCCATTATGGGGGACCCATCTGGGACTGTGGGAGCAGCCAAAGATCACTCCAGTCCGGCCGTCGCACCCGTCCTTTTTTTCAGTTAAAGGCATACTTCTCCTCCTCTTTTTACCAAAAATAGCCAAACAAGGCAAGTGGAGGGAGGGAGACAGAACCGCCCCTCCTCTTTGGGAAGGACAGATCCCAGTCATTCGTGGTAGAAACAATCATAACCGTCCATCCCTCACCCTTGGTGGCTATAAAAGAGAGCGCTGTAGCCCTAGGAAATTCATGCCAAGAGAAAAGAAAGTAGAGGGAAAGAGAAATACAAGCAGGGACTGTTGTAGCTCAAACTGTCGAAACGGCATCCACCCATTACAGGTGACCACCTCCTCCCATTTCCTTCTTACTATTTCAGCCAGGATAAAACCCCGGGAATGACCTTAGATAGGCTGGAAACCAGCCAAGCAATGGCTGTGTTCACACCTACAACGGAGCAGATTGCGTGGGTCCCTGTTTTATACTAAAGCCGAGCCAATCCATGGCTCTGTTTTGGTGGGGAATCCAACCTTATTCAAACATCGGTTTCAACCTGACCTGAGCCAATCAATGGCAGCAAGGTGAGTTATGAAATAGTTAGGCTAGACCTCTGTTTTGGAGCTTGAAAACTGGCCAAATAATGGCCATACTTTTAGGGTGTATCAGTCCAGCAATGGCAGCATTTCTTGGGTTGGAGAATAGTTGAGAGAAGACCCTATCTTGAACTAAAACAAAGCCAACCCACGGCTCCATTTAAGTCTGAAATCAGACCTAGAACGAGGCCAAGAAACAAGCCTGTCTGGAGCTCTGTTTAGAGCTGAGGCCAGACGATCTAACAGGCCATCAGATGGCCCTATTTCGAGTACTGATTAGGCTGAGAATGGGTGTTGATTTAAGCCCTTAATCTGGCCCTTGATCAGTTTCAATCCAGCCTCAAAGATGGATTGAAGTTTGGGCCATGAATGGGTCCCAAATTCGGACCTCAATCTAGCTGCAACCAGGCCGAAAAATGGCTCCAAACGGCATGCAGAGAAGAGACTGTTCATGTAGGTGGTGGGCTGCCCTGACTATGGGCCCTGCATAAATGCAGGTGGGCCTCACCTAAACGTCAGTGGGCTGCCCTGTCTATGAGCCCTGTACTGACCGTGGGCCCCACCAAATGATGGTGGGTTGCTCTAGTGTCAGGCCACCATGGACCATTTGAGTTTGGACCCTCCATCAGGGACGCTATATCCAGGAAAAGCTCCTGGGCCGGACGTCCTTCAGTGACGTCCAGGACTGGGACGTTTTCCTTTCTCTTCCTGTCTTTTATTTCTTTTTCTTTCTTTTTCTTTCATTTTTTTTAAAAAAAAGAAAATAAAAAGAAATGTATAATATGCTACGTATAGTATGAATAAATGTTACACAGATGTGTGGTGGGCCCCACATGGAACCCACCTGTGGTGAGGAACAAATGGTGTGCGTATACACCAGTGTGTGGGAATAATTCCTACACCACCCGCATGCATATCAGTTCGCGTAAACTGCTTGCCAAAAAAAAGGGTTGAGATCTTATCATACCTGATGAATTTGGAAGATCCAAATGGTCCACATGGGGTAGGACCTCATAAAATGCCCTGGTGCCAATTTTTACTTTGAACCAAAACTTATGTGGGCCATGAAAAAGCAAACAATTTCTTCCCTTGATTTAAATTTATCCTTGCTATGGCCCACCAAGATCTTATATCAAGGTGACAATTCAGCCCCTAAGGTTTTTGGGGATTCCTCATCCTATGGACCGATCGGATTCAGCACCCATGGCATTTGCAAAGAAGCTCACATGTGTAGGTACATAATGGAGCATGCCTCATATGCATACATATACGCATATGTGCCATGCAGTTAGCATGATAGGTCCTACATGTGTGGACCCACCTCGTGGGTACCTGTTTCATCTGAGCCACCCATCTGGTGGACTTAAGGTCCACGTATGGGACAAGTCTAGCCAAGATAAACTTAGCTTAATTAAGGTTTTTCAAACCTCCATCTAACCCCAAGTATTTAACCTTGTGGCTTACTGTCTATTATAAATGGATAGTATACAGGGACATACGGGAGCGGTATAAACTCAATACGTTCTCAAGAAAACTTGCATCCAGAAGCACTCTACGCTTTATCTGGTGATTATTCTTTCCCCTTAAGCTTTCTACCCTTAACTAGACTAGGAATATCAGCTTTATTAGTGTAAATAGCTAGCTAGACTAATGATAACTGTGTGTAGAAATAAACTATATTCACTTGATTTATCAGTTTTACATGATAATTTTCATGCTTACTATGGTTTAGATTCTTGATCTCTTTGAACTGCCTAAGTGAATAATCTAATCATTTACGTCATGTAAATTCAGTTGTTGTATATTTATAGAAATACATGTGTCATTCCGTATTTCCCTTTCATATCGTAATATATATTGCTATGACACAGATACTGCTAAAATCTTTCCATGGGAAGTCCTAGCAAAGGAGAGTCTGTGCTTAGGGTATAACTAGATTGGTTGTGAAATAAGTAGGCCCCTGACATGGAGGTTTTGGTTGTGGTGCTTGACTATAGGGTTTACCATCCATGTGTGATTTCACCTAACTGACTTGGGGTGAATCTCACAACCCTTCCAAATATCATTGTTTACTCATTTTTAAATCATTCATGCCAACATGTTTAAATCGTCACTTTTGGTAATTTCAACGTTTCACCCCTAGTCGGCATTGGTGGTAACCCCTTTACGTTAAATCGATTGACCACATATTAGTGGGTGCTACGCATACCCTAAGACGGTAGTCTCATGGGCCGGGGATGGTGGTAATGGGACACTATGCCCGAGCCGTCGGCCTACGCTGGGCCACAAGCTCCCCGTAGTGACCATGAGCTTATTTAAAATGGCTGAGTGTAATTGGATTAATAATGGATTGGTTAATCATGCATACATTGCACAGACTAGCATCTATTGCTATTGTATATGATGTACGTATCGTTCCGACTAGATGATGTGTCCCGGGTTCGATGTTCCGACTGGATGATGTACTCAGGTTCGATGATTGCATGGGGTGGCGGCCCACTGTCCGCACGGATGAGCATCCCTAGGGTGTGAATGCATTCCATACATCCATGCACTTAATAAGACTGCATCTACTGTGTTTTGGACTATCTGTATGCTTTTATGCTATTCTTTGTTTAGGGCGACGGTGTGTAATCTTAGTAGGAAATTACACTAAGTTGGCCACTCATTCATCAATATTCAACCGTACAGAAGACACAGGGACGAGGGAGTTGCGGAGGAGCCAGAGGCCACAGAAGTCGAGGAAGAAATTTACAATGAGGAGCCGTACCAAGAGGCAGCTGCTTATTTTGGATTGAATCAGTAGCCTACTTTCTTGTTAAACATTTCAGTTCATTTTAAATTAAGGTTTTGTATATGGGCCCCAGCTGAGTGGCCCAGGATATTATTACTATTTGGATTTATCTATACTACGCTTGGTTCCGTTAATCGCACTTTGATTTGAGTTTGATTATCCTTCTGCTATCAGTTAACACCTGAGTTTTTGAGAAACGAGCGATATACTCGGGTCTCGAAAACTATGGCGTTACAAGTTGGTATCAAAGCGGAGTATGAGACAGCCTAGCTGTGGGACCGACTTACAAACCTTAAAGGAATAACTTAGACAAAACTTAGAAATCCTCCCTTAGAAAGATAGCTAGGATGAATGAACTTAGAGACAGAACACTTAGGCCCTCATGAACAACTTAGAATTCCTGGAGATACGATAAGTTAGTCATCTGAACTCAGAAATAAAAACCTTAGCTCCCTTGAAATTCCAATAGGGTGTATCGGTTAAGTCTAAGGGCTTGGCTTGTATGCCATGAGATAGACAAGTAATAAGGCCTCTAGCCTCGTTTTATTTCATAACTAAATGAATTTTTTTTGATACCTGAGACGCTTAATTTTTTAACCTCACAGGAAACCATGTCGCCCGTATTATGATCCCAACGATCTAATACAGTCGATGTTTACCCCATTCCGTCAACCGAGCACCCAAAAGAACACAGTCCCATTTACACACCAGGCCTCCCGCCTGGAGTGACAACCATGGACACAAGGTCAAAAGGATCAGGAGACTCTCCCTCTCCTCAGATCTAGTCATCAGGGCTGCCCCCACAGTACTTTGGACAATGAACGCCATCAGCTGAGCCCTCAGCCAATGTATATGAAGATACATCGATGGGAACTGCCGCCTTCACAGCTTTCGCACAAATGGCAGCGACCATGCAACAGCAGCAAGCAGCCTTTTTGCAACAACAACAGGACTCGCACGCCCTAATGATGGAAACCCTGCGAAGTCATGGGGGGACGTTGTGTGATACAGAGGCGCGAGGTGCCGATATATTCGACGGCTTCTTAAGGCTCCGCTCACCAACTTTCGGAGGAGCGCCTGACCCGGTTCAGGCCAAGCATTGGCTAGCAAGGATTACCAAGATGATGGGACCGCTGGAGTGCTCTGACGCTCAAAGCGTTAGTTAGGTCACATACCTGCTTGAGGGAGAGGCCAAAAACTGGTGAAAAAGGGTACAAAGAGGCGTGACGACTGTGTACACATGGACCTGGGCTGGCTTCAGAATAAAGTTCCTGGAGAAATATTTTCCACGGTCGTGTCGAAGCGAGAAAATTGCACAATTTCTGAAGTTGGAGCAAGGGAGCCTGACAGTCTCCCAATACGAGGTGAGGTTTGACGAGTTATCCCAATATGTGCCCAAAGCCCTCAAGGATGAAGAGTATAAGTTAGAAAAGTTTAAGGAGGGGCTGAAGCCGAGGATACAATCTCGGTTGTGCACCTGGGATTTCGGGGACTTCCCCGAATTGGTGGACAAGGATATGCGCGTGGAAAAAGATTTTGAGCGCACTGTCCGCTCCCGCCAGTTGACTCGGGATGCCTCACTTACTCCAACAGGGAGGTTCAGGCCACTGCTCACACAAGCTCCACCCCTGCCGTCAGGTGGAAGCTGTAACTACTGCGGTAAATCAAACCACACCTCCCAGACCTGTTTCCAGCGGATGAGGGATTAGGGTATCCCACTCCCAGCAAACCAAACACCGTAGAACTAGGCGACGACAAGGGCAGTTCCCAGGCCTCAACAGCCTAGACAGGGGCCCCCACATCAGCAGAGGGCTCCCCCTGTGCGAGTATATGCTGTCGCCACCACAGAGGCTGAGCAGGACCCCCTCCGGACCATTCATGGTACTGCCCACATTAACGGTACTCCTGTACTCACTTTATTTGATTCTGGTACAACTTTATCTTTCATTGATTCTGCTATTACATCTAGATTAGAACTAAACATAACTCAGATGCATGCCCCCTTAGTTGTAGCATCCCCTATAGGTAAATTTGTAGAAGTAGATAAGATGTGTAAAGCATGTCCCATCACGCTTGCAAGTTGTGAAGTTACCGTAGACCTAATTATCATGGCAATCAAGCAGTTTGACATCATCCTTTGGATGGACTAGCTCACGTTGGTGCGTGCAGTCATGGATTGTCGCAACAAAATGGTAACAATATCTATCCCAGGGCATGCCCCTTTCACTTTGAAAGAGGAGAGGGGGGGGGGGGGGGGGGGGGGGGGGGGCAGATGCCGAGAGTTCGAGAGCTTGCAGGCTCTAGAGGAAGCAGAGCTAGCAGAAGTCACCATCAGTCGGATACCAGTAGTCTGAGACTTCCCAGAAGTATCCAAGAAATACCAGAACTACCCTCTAGAAGGGCGATAGACTTTTGCATCGACCTCAAGCCAGGGACTTCTCCTATATCACTCCCTCCATTTCGCATGCCTCCTTGCGAGATGGAGGAGTTGAGGAGTCATATTGATGAGTTTCTCACTTAGGGCTTTATCCGTCCCAGTGTTTCTCCCTGGGGAGCACCGGTCCTCTTTGTTAAGAAAAAGGACGGGTCAATGCGTCTCTGTATAGACTACAGGAGATTGAACGATGTAACGATTAAGAACAGATATCCCCTACTGTATATCGACGATCTATTCGATCAGTTGAAAGAAGCGAAGTACTTCTTCAAAATAAACTTGCGGTCAGGATATCACCAGCTGAGAATCAGGGATGAGGACATCCCGAAGACGGCCTTCAGAACTCGTTATGGGCACTACGAGTTCCTGGTTAAGTCTTTTGGTCTCACGAATGCTCCGGCAGGTTTTATGGACCTCATGAACCGAGTCTTCATGCCATATCTAGACCGGTTCGTGATCGTGTTCATTGATGACATCTTGATCTATTCCAAGAGCTAAGAAGAGCATGAACAACATCTGCGTATGGTCCTAAGTATGCTAAAGGATAACCAACTGTATGCTAAGTTGTTCAAATGGGAGTTCTAGGAGCAGGAAGTAAAATTCTTAGGGCACGTAGTAAAGGCAGAAGGAATTGCAGTCAATCCGGTAAAGGTGGAAGCAATATCTAAATGGGAGCAGCCCACTACAGTGATTGAGGTTCGGAGTTTCCTGGGCATGGACGGGTACTACCAACGCTTTATTAAGGAGTTCTCTAGAATCACGCAACCGCTCACGCAGCTGACAAAGAAGAACTCTCGATTCACGTGGGATGAAAATACAGAAGCAACATTCCAAGAGTTGAAGATGAGATTGACTTCTGCACCAGTGCTCACTCTCCCACAGGAAGGGGAGAAGTTCGTGGTATGCAGTGATGCCTTGAAGTTAGGCCTCGGTTGTGTTTTGATGTAAAACGACAAGGTGATCGCTTATGCCTCTCGCCAGTTGAAGAAGCACGAGGAGAACTACCCGACTCACGACCTGGAACTGGCAGCTATGGTATTTGCCTTAAAAATATGGAGGCATTATGTATATGGAGAATATTTTTATCTATTCTACAATCACAAGAGTCTGAAATACATATTCACTCAGAAAGACTTGAACATGCGCCAGCGTCGGTGGATGGAGACTCTTAAAGATTTCCACTTTGAAATCTCCTACCACCCTGGCAAGGCAAACTCCGTGGCCGATGCTCTGAGTCGGAAGAAGAAGCACAAGCTGGTAGCCACCTTGATGATTAAGGAGTGAGAAATGATGAAATTCATACAGGACTTCGATATTCAACTCACCCTCGACGAACTTGATGCCTACGTGGCTCTGTTAACTGCAGAGCCAACCCTGGCCCGACATATAAGCTCCATACAAAACCAGGATGAATGGCTCATCAAGATGAAAGAAAGGCACAAGAATGAAGTGATGCCTGACTGGAGGGTTGGCGACGACGGCGGTCTTCGGTATCAGGGACGAGTATGTGTTTCAAATGATGCCGAATTGAGGAAAGAAGTCATGACAGAAGACCACCATTCCAAGTTAGCCATCCACCCAGGGAGCACTAAAATGTACAACGATATAAAAAGGCAGTACTGGTGGAGCAATATGAAGAGGGACATCACCGACTTTGTGGTAAGATGCATGGTGTGCCAAAAGATCAAGGCCGAGCATCGCAAGCCTACTGGCCTCCTTCAGCCACTACCCTTCGCAGAATGGAAGTGGGATAGCATTTTTATGGACTTCATATCTGGTCTTCCTAGGACACAGAGGAAACACAACTTGATCTGGGTCATTGTTGATCGGTTGACAAAGGCCGCCAGATTCCTTCTGATCTGTATGAGAGACTCCACCGATAGCTTGGCGAAGTTATACATTCGAGAAGTCATGCGATCCTACGGAGTTCCATGGGAAATTATTTCAGATTGAGACTCCAGATTACTTTTACCTTCTGGAAGAGACTGTAGGAAGAATTGGGCATGGAACTCAAGTTCAGTAAGGCATTTCACCCTCAGACAGACGATCAGACGGAGAGGGTGAACCAGATCTTAGAAGATATGCTGAGAGCATGCATCCTAACTTTCAGGGCAACTGGGACGACCACCTGGCACTGGAGGAATTCGCTTACAATAACAATTTCCAGTCCAGCATAGGCATGGCACCATATGAGGCTCTTTATGGTTGCCTTTTCCGAGCTCCTCAGTGATGGGCAGAAATCAAAGAGAGAAGTTTATTGGGTGCTGAGTTGGTCCAGGCTACTACTCAGGTCATTGACGTGGTTAGGAAACGTTTGTGCAATGCCCAGAGCAGACAGAAGAGCTATGCGGATAACCGACGCCACGACCTGGAGTTCATAACCGGCGACCATGTATTCCTAAAGGTGTCCCCTATGAAGGTTCTGATAAGGTTCGGTCAGAAAGGGAAGTTGGCACCACATTTTATTGGACCTTTTGAAATACTAGATCGTGTGGGAGCTGTGGCATACCGCCTTACACTACCTACTGCACTAGCTAGTATTCACAATGTCTTCCACATATCCATGCTAAAAAAGTACACACCAGATGATTCGCACATCATTAGTTAGGAGCAGATCGAGCTGATAGATAATGCCTCCTATACCGAAGAACCTATCCATATCTTGGACCACAAGGAGCAGGTCCTACGAACGAAGACTATTCCTCTAGTCAAGGTTCTTTGGTCAAATCATGGGGAGGAAGAATTAATATGGGAGAGAGAGGCAGAAGTTAAGGAAAAGTACCCTAACCTATTCAGTAACCCACCTCAAGTAATTTCGAGGGCGAAATTTATTTTTAGGGGGGTAGATTGTAACACCCCATACTTTCCATACACGGGTGTTACCTTTTACACCCACACTAAAATTGAAACAAATTTGGGTTAACAAAACCTAAACTCGACATACACAGGATGGGGATTCCGGTTAATGTTAAAGCCACCCGGCAGGGCCTCCAAGATTCAGAACACGCCCCACGACAACCAGGAAGGTGAGACTACTCGGGCACTCTAAATTAAAGCCAGTAAGGTAGTTAATACTGTTGCAATACACTTGTCACCAACACATGAGAACTAGTTAGCAACAAACTGACCCTTCATCATAATCAGTACCATATATTCACCATTGAAAACAAGTATCAGGACCACCCGACCTGCGGATCGCATCTCATGGGCCAAGGATGGTCCAAGGGAGTGTGTAACGCCCCACCTAGGGTCCACTATCAACCCAAAATGGGCCAGGGTCCCCGTGTAGCATTCCCCAATGAAAATGAACAGAGTAGAATATGGTAATAACGTCACAGGGGACACCTACTCAATGCATGTACACCGATGGTGTTTGTGCACAATGTGCACTGAAACTGATGGATCGGTCAAACTGGCTTTGACCGAGCGTCTCACGAAAATTCAAGAATGGCAGTTCTCCCGCCTTTCTCCCCATTTAAACTGATAGCATTTAAGGCTCTAGGTGACCCAAAACACCCACTTTTCAAGCCATCTAAACCGTTCAAACCCGTTGTGGGGCCCATACAACCAAAACCATATAGGCTTTTGGACCCTTGTAAACGGACGAAGGAGATTAGTTGCAACCGTCCATTATATTACACGTGGCGGATATCCATTATGGGGGACTTATCTGGGATAGCGGGAGCAGCCAGAGATCGCTCCAGTCCGGCTGTCGCACCCATCCATTTTCCGGTTAAAGGCATACTTCTCCTCCACTTTTTGCCAAAAATAGCCAAACAAGGCACGTGGAGGGAGGGAGACAGAACCGCCCTTCCTCTTTGGGAAGGACGGATCCCAGTCGTCCACGGTAGAAACAATCACAACTGTCCATCCCTCACCCTCGGTGGCTATAAAAGAGGGCGCTGTAGCCCTAGGAAATTCATGCCAAGAGAAAAGAAAGTAGAGGAAAAGAGAAACACAAGCAAGGACTGTTGTAGCTCAAACTGTCGAAACGGCATCCACCCATTATAGGTGACCACCTCCACCCATTTCCTTCTTACTGTTTCAGCCAGGATAAAACCCCGAGAATGACCGTAGATAGGTTGGAAACCAGCCAAGTAATGGCTATGTTCACGCCTAAAACGGAGCAGATTGCGTGGGTCCTTGTTTTGCACTGAACCGAGCCAATCCATGGCACTGTTTCAGTGGAGAATCTGACCTTATTACAACATCGGTTTCAGCCCGACCTGAGCCAATCAATGGCAGCAGGGTTTGCTGTGAAATCGTTAGGCTGGACATCTGTTTTGGAGCTTGAAAACTGGCCAACTAATGGCCATACTTTCAGGGTGTATCAGTCCAGCAATGGCAGCATTTCTTGGGTTGGAGAATAGTTGAGAGAAGACCCTGTCTTGAACTAAACTAAGCCAACCCACAACTCCATTTAAGTCTGAAATCAGACCTAGAATGAGGCTGAGAAACAAGCCTGTCTGGAGCTCTATTTAGAGCTGAGGCCAGACGATCTGATAGGCCATCAGATGGCCCTGTTTCGAGTACTGATTAGGCTGAGAATGGGTGTTGATTTAAGCCCATAATCTGGCCCTTGATCAGTTTCGATCCAGCCTCAAAGATGGATTGAAGTTTGGGCCATGAATGGGTCCCAAATTCGGACCTCAATCTAGCTGCAACCAGGCCGAAAAATGGCTCCAAACGGCATGCAGAGAAGAGACTGTTCATGTAGGTGGTGGGCTGCCCTGACTATGGGCCCTGCATAAATGCAGGTGGGCCTCACCTAAACGTCAGTGGGCTGCCCTGTCTATGAGCCCTGTACTGACCGTGGGCCCCACCAAATGATGGTGGGTTGCTCTAGTGTCAGGCCACCATGGACCATTTGAGTTTGGACCCTCCATCAGGGACGCTATATCCAGGAAAAGCTCCTGGGTCAGACGTCCTTCAGTTCCTTTCTCTTCCTGTCTTTTATTTCTTTTCTTTTCCTTTTCTTTCATTTTTTTTAAAAAAGAAATGTATAAATAAATATGCTACGTATAGTATGAATATACGTTACACAGATGCGTGGTGGGCCCCACATGGAACCCACCTATGGTGAGGAACAAATGGTGTGCGTATACACCAGTGTGTGGGAATAATTCCTACACCACCCGCATGCATATCAGTTTGCGTAAACTGATTGTCAAAAAAAAGGGTTGACATCTCATCATACCTGATGAATCTGGAAGATCTGAATGGTCCACATGGGGCAGGACCTCATAAAATGCCCTGGTGCCAATTTTTACTTTGAACTGAAACTTCTGTGGGCCATGAAAAAGAAAACAGTTTCTTCCCTTAATTTAAATTTATCCTTGCTATGGCCCACCAAGATCTTATATTAGGGTGACAATTGAGCCCCTAAGGTTTTTGGGGATTCCTCATCCTATGGACCGATCGGATTCAACACCCATGGCATGTGCAAAGAAGCTCACGTGTGTAGGTACATAATGGAGCATGCCTCATATGCATACATATACGCATATGTGCCATGCAGTTAGCATGATAGGTCCTACACATGTGGACCCACCTCGTGGGTACCTGCTTCATCTGAGCCACCCATCTGGTGGACTTAAGGTCCACGTATGGGGCAAGTCCAGCCAAGACAAACTTGGCTTAATTAAGTTTTTCCAAACCTCCACCTAACCCCAAGTATTTAACCTTGTGGCTTACTATCTGTATAAATGGAAATTATACAGGGAGATACGGGAGCAGTATAAACTCAATATGTTCTCAAGAAAACTTACATCCAGAAGCACTCTACGCTTTATGTAGTGATGATTCTTTCCCCTTAAGCTTTTCACCCTTAACTAGACCAGGAATATCAGCTTTATTAGTGTAAATAGCTAGCTAGACTAATGATAACTGTGTAGAAATAAACTGTATTCACTTGATTTATCAGTTTAACATGATAATTTTCATGCTTACTATGGTTTAGATTCTTGATCTCTTTGAACTGCCTAAGTGAATAATCTAATCATTTACGTCATGTAAATTCAGTTATTGTATATTAATAGAAATACATGTGTCATTCCTTATTTCCCTTTCATATCATAATATATATTTCTATGACACACATACTGCTAAAATCTCTCCATGGGAAGTCCTAGCAAAGGAGAGTTTGTGCTTAGGGTGTAACTAGATTGGTTGTAACATAAGTAGGCCCCTGACATGGAGGTTTTGGTTGTGGTGCTTGACCATAGGGTTTACCATCCATGTGTGATTTCACCTAACTGACTTGGGGTGAATCTCACAACCCTTCAAAATACCATTGTTTACTCATTTTTAAATCATCCATGCTAACATGTTTAAATCGTCACTTTTGGTAATTTCAACATTTCACCCCTAGTCGGCATTGGTGGTAGCCCCTTTATGTTAAATCGAATGACCACATGTTAATAGGTGCTATGCATACCCTAAGACGGTAGTCTCATGGGCCGGGGATGGTGGTAATGGGACACTATGCCTAAGCCGTCGGCCTACGCTGGGCCACAAGCTCCCCGTAATGACCATGAACTTATTTAAAATGACTGAGTATAATTAGATTAATAATGGATTGGTTAATCATGCATACATTGCACAGACCAACATCTATTGCTATCATACATGATGTACATATCGTTTCGACTGGATGATGTGTCCCAGGTTCGATGTTCCGACTGGATGATATACCCAGGTTCGATGATTGCATGAGTGGTGGCCCACTGCCCGTACGGATGAGCATTCCCAGGGCGTGAACGCATTCCATACATCCATGCACTTAATAAGACTGCATCTACTATATTTTGGACTATCTGTATGCTTTTATACTATTCCTTGTTTAGGGCAGCGGTGTGTAATCTTAGCAGAAAATCACACTGAGTTGGCCACTCATTCATCAATATTCAACCGTATAGAGGACACAGGGACGAAGGAGTTGCGGAGGAGCCAGAGGCCACAGAAGTCGAGGAGGAAATTTACAATGAGGAGTCGTACCAGGAGGCGCCTGCTTATTTTGGATTGAATCAGTAGCCTACTTGCTTGTTAAACATTTCAGTTCATTTTAAATTAAGGTTTTGTATATGGGCCCCAGCTGAGTGGCCCAAGATATTATTACTGTTTGGGTTTATCTATACTACGCTTAGTTCCGTTAATCGCACTGTTTGGGTTTATCTATACCTCCTAGGCTTACGACTCCACCGACACAGCAGAGGCGACCAGATATATGGTGCACCTACTACTACAGGTCGGGCCATGCTGACACGTATTGTTTCACCAGGATGAGGGACAATGACTTTACACTCCCTCAGAGATCAACCGTCAGATGTCACCACCTCTCTTGACTCTACCTCTACGGTCAGTACCAGCACATCCATCTTTTTGGCTACCTGCACCTCGATTTTGGCTGCCTCAACGTCCCATGGTACCGTAGCCGAACCATTCTCAATAGGCTCGTGTGCACTCACTTGCAGCTAAGGCATCCGAGACAGCAACTGCACTACCACTGACTTTTGAAGTCATGACGCATATTTAAGGTACATCGGTCTTCTTATTAGTGGACACTGGGTCCACTATCTCTATAATATCATGCGCAACAGTCAAGCGACTGGGGTTAGAAACTAGTCCTATGGTTGGGGTGAGAATCCTTACCCCCACAGGGACTTTCTCAGACTTTACCAGGATGTGTAGGGATTGTTCAATAGATGTAGGGAGCAGAACAGTGCGCATTGACTTGATTGTCACCCCGTTATATTATTATGACGTCATTCTCGGTATGGATTGGCTCACTGAGATGAAGGCAGAGATCGACTGCGATACTAGAGTGGTGAAAGCCTATGGACCAGAGGGCACGACCTTTACATTCCCAGTGCAGATCAGTTGGCCCTATCGCATTAGTTGTTACGCTTCCTTGCTAGAGGATATTAATGGTCCAGCACTCGGGGACACCCCTGTAGTCCAAGAGTTCTCAGATGTATTCAGAAAGATACTTGGATTACCCCCTAAGTGAGAGATTAATTTTACCATCGATCTAATGCCTATTGTGACACCTATATCTCTTTTGACTTATCGTATGCCTCCGTGTGAGATGGAGGAATTGAGGAAACAGATCGATGATCTGTTGGATGCTGGATTCATATAGTCTAGTGTGTCCCCGTGGGGAGCACCTGTGCTGTTTGTGAAGAAGAAGGATGGATCTCTGTGATTCTGTATTGATTACCGCAGATTGCACCAAGTGACGGTGAAGAACAAGTACCCTTTACCTAGGATAGATGATCTGTTTGATCAGTTGAAGGGGGCGCAATATTTCATGAAGATCAACTTACAGTCAGGGTATCACCAGTTACGCGTCAGGGATAAGGACATGCAGAAGATAGCTTTTAGGACCAGTTTTGGGCACTATGAGTTCCTAGTGATGTCGTTTAGGCTCACGAATGTACCGGCCATGTTCATGGATCTGATGAACAGGGTATTTCAGTCGTATCTATATCGATCCATCATCATATTTATAGATGACATACTGATATACTCCAAGAGTCGGAAGGAGCACCAGGAGCACCTGCGAGCAGTCGTTGATGCTCTTAGGAAGAACCAGCTGTTTGCACATTACAAGAAGTGTGACTTCTGGAAGGAAGAAGTCAAATTCCTATTACATGTGGTATCCACGGAAGGGATAGCTATGGACCTTGCTAAGGTAGCTGCAGTTCAGGACTGGGAGCAGCCTGGTTCGGTTACTGAAATGAGGAGTTTTCTTGGCCTAACAAGTTACTACACTCAATTCATTAGAGACTTTTCCAAGATAGCCAGACCGTTGTCTCAGCTAACTCAGAAGGATCTCAAGTTTATTTGGAATGAGAAGGCAGAAGCAGCTTTTCAGGAACTAAAGGACAAGTTGACGTCGTCCCCTGTGCTAGTATTGCCAAAGCAAGGGGTCAAGTATATGATATACACCGACACATCTCGTGTTGGTTTAGGTTATGTTTTGATGCAGAAGGACAGGGTTATTGCCTATACATCACGGCAGTTAAGGAAACACAAGGAAAACTATCCTATACACGACTTAAAGTTAGCGGCCGTCATCTTCCGTTGAAGTTTTGGAGACATTATCTCTATGGAGAGGAGTTTGAACTCTTTTGCGACCACAATAGCCTCAGGTACATATTCACGCAGATGGACCTGAATATGAGGCAGTGGCTATGGATGGAAACCTTGAAGGACTTCAAGTTCGAGGTCTCCTACCATCCTGGCAAGGCCAACCTTGTGGCAGATGCATTGAGCCGCAAGAAGATGATAGCATTTATGGCTCCGCTGATGATAGCAGAATGGGATATGGTAGAGTTTGTGTAAGACTTTGAGTAGAAACTTACGATAGAGGAGCCGTTTGAGAGTGTCGCACATATTTGGGTACAGCCACTCGTTGATGACAGGATTATCGTGGCTCAGAGAGACGATGAGCTATTAGCGAAGATGAGAGAGTAGGTTGGTGACAGTGAAGACTCGGAATGGAGAGTTAGAATGGATGAGAGTTTATGTTATCGTGGCCGCCTATGCATCCTAAACCTTCATAACTTGAGAAGGGAAGTTCTCAGGGCTGCTCACAATTTTAAGATGACAATGCATCCTGGCAGTATAAAGATGTACCGAGATATGAAGTGCTCATATTGGTGGGACAACATGAATGCTCACATAGTAGATTATGTGTCCCGTTGTCTCAAATGCCAGCAGGTGAAGGCATCGCCGACCTCCTGGACTGCTTCATCCCATGCCCATGGCTGAATTGAAATGAGATTTTATTTCTATGGTTTTCATCTCAGGGCTACCGAAGACGAGGAAGGGACATGACTCCATATGGGTGATTGTGGACTAGTTGATAAAATTGTCTCATTTTCTCCCTATAAGAGTTTTGAACTCAGCAGACGATTTGGCCAGGTTGTACATCAAGGAGATTGTACGTCTTCATGGGGTTCTTATGGAGATCATGCATACCGAGACACGCGATTCACATCTATCTTCTGGACTCGTATTCAGGAGGTAATGGGTGTGAAACTAAAGTTCAGTACCGCATTCCACCCACAGACTGATAGGCAAACAGAATGGGTAAATTAGGTGATGGAAGATATACTGCGAGCTTGTGTGTTTGATTTTAAGGACGGTTGGGATGACCGTCTTCCTTATGCAGAGTTCTCTTATAACAACAGTTTTCAGGTGAGTATTGGCATGGCTCCCTATGAGACCTTATATGGGTGCCCCTGTCGGGCACCGCATTGCTGGGCAGAGGTTGGTGAGAAGATCTTGATTGGCCCAGAGTTAGTTCAGGTGACTTAAGAGAAGATCGACATTATCAGGCGTCGACTTCTGGCAACACAAAGTAAACAGAAGAGTTACGTCGATACGAGGCGGTTACAGCTAGAGTTTGAGGTTGGGGACCATGTATTCCTGAAAGTTTTCCCAATGAAGGGAGTCCTCTGGTTTGGGAAGAAAGGAAAGCTCACGCCGAGATTCATTGGCTCATTCCAAATACTAGACTGAGTAGGTGTGGTAGCCTACCACCTTGCTTTGTCCACACCACTCGTAGGCGTGCATAACGTATTTCATGTGTCGATGTTGAAGAAATACGTTCCTGACCCTTCCCATATTATCAGATGGGAGCAAGTACAATTAAGTGAAGATGCAACTTATGTACTGCGACCGATGCGTATTCTAAATAAGAAGGTGACAGCTAGAGTTTGAGGTTGGGGACCATGTATTCCTGAAATTTTTCCTAATGAAGGGAGCCTTTGGTTTGGGAAGAAAGGGAAGCTCACACCGAGATTCATTGACTCATTCCAAATACTAGACTGAGTGGGTGTGGTAGCCTACCGCCTTGCTTTGCCCACATCACTCGTAGGCGTGCATAACATATTTCATTTGTCGATGTTGAAGAAATACGTTCCTGATCCTTCCCACGTTATCAGATGGGAGCAGGTACAATTGAGTGAAGATGCGACTTATGTACTGTGACCGATGCGTATTCTAGATAGGAAGGAGAAGTTATTGCGCAGTAAAGTGATTCCACTTGTAAAGGTTCTATGGACACACCACACTAAGGAAGATGCTACTTGGAAAACAGAAGCTGAGGTCTAAAAGAACTACCCTCAGATTTTGAGGAGTATGAAAAGGTACTAATTTTGAGGATAAATTTTTTTTTTAAAGGGGGGTAGATTATAATGTCTCGAAAAAATCCATACAAAAATCCGAGTACCACCTCAGGCATAAATTACTAAGGACCAAATCCTTTATAAATTAGATGAGAATTAACTAAGTGTTAAACTAGATTATCTGTGAAATTAGCTCTAATTGCTTTAAATACGAACTGCAGGACCCAAAACTAGCAGAATAGCTAAGCATACATAAGATGCGCATGGGTAAGGATCGTGGAGCTTACTAAGCATGTTATATGATGATGGTGTACTCTCCTCATATTAAGGATGGGTCTAGACGACCTACTCGTATAAAAAAATAAGCCTAACGAGGCCTAAGGGAAGGTCACAATGTGGATATTTAACCATCATTACCCATCAATGTGAACATTAAACAAACATTGCTCCTAATGAGTGGCCCTCATGGGGCCAAACATATAGTGGGACCCATGGCCTCACATAAGGGCCTTACATACAACGTAATGGGCCTCACACAAGAGCCCAATATACATCACAATGGGTCTCACATAAGGGCCTAATATACTTCTCAATGGGCTTCATCATATGGGCCTCGTATACATCATAATGGGTCGCATCACATGGGCTTAATACACATAACAATGGGCCACATCACATGGGCCTTAAATACATCACAATGGGCCGCATCTCATGGGCCTAATACATACCATAATGGGTGTAACGTTTCAAAAAAATCCATACAAATACCCGAGTACCACCTCAGGCAGAAATTACTAAGGACCAAATCCTTTAGAAATTATATAAGTGTTAAACTAGATTATCTGTGAAATTATCTCTAACCACTTTAAATATGAACTACAAGACCCAAAACTAGCAAAATTACTAACGCTACATTACCTAAAAACCTAGTATCCATCTCAAAACCCAGTTACTCTTGAGAGCATCATGAAACTCCGTATCGAACGTGGACCGCGTGTCGAAAGTTTAATTATCCTAAAACTATACGGTTATGACCGCCTTGCTAAAATTGACAACCATCTCGGAAATCAAATCCTAAAGGTATCTAGAAATGCACAACTTGAGCCCAAAGTGAAGTGTGTGAGAAACACAAATATCTTTATGAAATAAACTGAAACGTAAGTAAATTGAGTCGTTCTCTTGCAGGACAAATTTAGGAATTTAAACTATCAGATTCTGAACTAATTACACCCTCGGATCAGGAAAAATTTTCAACACATGTCAGTATACTTGTGGCCCTGATTGAGTATCGGTGACAGTTGAACTGAAACAGGTCCCTCACGACCGATCCACTAATCCGATCGGACCGAGATCTTAACCTAGTGTAGATCCATCGTCAGGGGGCTTAATCCCGACCGTATGCAGAAAAGGCGCCTCTAGATGTGCTCCGTTGGATCGAAACAGCTGACTTTTGGTTATAACCTAAGTATACCATGGCCCTAGGGCCATTGAGATAAGTTCTGGGCCTATATAAGGGCCTTAAACCCTCTGTCTCTCATACCACACGAATTTGCAGAACCCTAGGAGAGAGAAGAGAGTAAAGAGAGAAGGAAAGAGATAAAGTGAAAGATTGTTCCTGGGATCCTTCCCTACCACTCCACGTGCTTACCCACCGCTTCTGTGTCACTATACCGATGATTCTGACTCCATTCTTGGGTAAGAAATCCTAACCCTAAATCTATTCTAGGGATTGAAATAGAGTAGATGATAAAATAGCTAACTTATTTCATGATATAGGTTGTCATTGTACCGTAGACAAAGATATTGAGTTCAAACTGAGCTCATTACGAGTCTACCGGTTAAAGGTGCAGACTATAAATATTTATGTTATGGTTTTCAAGGTCATTAATGATTTATGACTGACTTGATTGCTGTCTCATGTGCCTGGTTTGATGATTTTTATATATTTCATATATATGTAAACTGCATTGGTTGTAATGCATTCCATGTGTTTGTTGAAATGTGTGAATGAGTATGGAATTATGATTTATACTTGTCATATTTATTGACTGAGGATACATGATTGTTTTATGTATGGTGAATCCTTGAAAAAGGGATTTGATATAATACATGTTATAACTACTTTATTACATGTATGTGATATGTGTAATCTAAGTGTATGATAATATGCTTGAATGGGAAAATGCTTGTTGAAATGTGTTTAATGAGGCCATTGAGATAAGATTCTCAACTACTTTACCTATAGTTATAAGTTTTCCTTCATGTAATCTATCATATTACTCTGTGATTTATGGATGAAATGCCTATGTATAATAACATGTGTACTACATGTTTGTTGAAATGCCTAAATGAGTTCGACACTAAAATTGGTCGGCACATGTTGCCTTGATTATCACATGTGAGTACTATTATTTGGAGTGTGTTTGGGGCTACGATGTAGTTCAAACGATTGGTAATGGTTTACTATCGGTGGCTGAAATATTTTGGCTATGACGGATAAGTTCAAGGAATCCGAGTCGTACGCTGCTTGTCGATAGTGGTTAGGCCACGCGGAGGTCTTACGCACTCTATGTCGATCAACTCGGCGTATGCTCGTACCAGTCAAGCTTTTTAAGCAACCCGATTGGCCTAATGTATGTTTACCATGTATGGACGATACTGCTTGAATCTAAGGTACCAACTTGCCAGTGAAAAATCCCATTTGACCTTGGTACCTCGATCCGCTAAGACTCATGAGTTGGGCATGGTGGTATGGGACACCGTGGTCATGCTGTCGGCCTATGCTGGGGCGACGAGACTCCCTGTAGTGTCCAATGAGCAACCCAGACTTATGAGCCGAATACGGTGGTATGGGACACTGTATTTGAGCTGTCAGCCTACAATCATGTGATGAGCCCGTAGTGACCTCGAGTATACGCTAGGTTTACGTTGCGGTGACGAGCCTTTCTGTAGTAAACTAGAGTATAAACTAGGCCTACGCTGAGGTGACGAGCCTCTATGTAACGACCTGGGAACTGCCTATCATATGCGACTACTAGGATTGACGACCCTAGATGGATCAATGTTTGGGTCAATAATATAAAGGGAGGTACCTTAGCTTCCCAATACTTCTATATAAAGAGGTATAATTAAGAACTAGGTTAATCATGCACATGCACCGCATTGCATGTGCCTTTGGCGTTGGAGTTGAGCACAGCGGGAGTGTTGCATGTCGCGATCGTGAGATGATGTCGCAGAAGGAGTGCAGGCGAGGGCATACATCATTATCGCATATCATCTTTGCATTAACAAGAGTAGTTAGGACATGAGTGTTGTAAGACCCGTATCCTATGCCGTACCGTTTCGTATGCTTCCGGATCTTTCCAGTCAAATTTCGGTAACCTTTGACCCATATCCGACATTTGCACGCGATCTTAAGCCGGGTCCCACACACCGACATCGGCTCGATCCGAAACTTGTATCATAGTGACTGCGCCGTCGCCGCGGTTTTAACGCCGTGACTCGCGCACCAAACCGATACATAGGCTAGTAGATGTGGGCCTACATTAGTTCTGAAGAAACGCCGCGCGTTGCAAATATCGAGGGAATCTCTACTACACATCATATCGGTCACATCAATCAAGTACACATCACTCCCATCACTCACACCCATCCCCAAGTACAACTACCCTCCCCAAAAGTTAACTTTTCTTACAACAAAAGTACTCCCTTACATCACTCACCATCCCTCTCATCTCATCACTCCACTTCACCCTTCTCTCTCTCTCATTTTCTCTCTCATCATTCCAAGAAACTCCCATAGAAGCAACCCACGTCCAAGCTCCCCATGAGAGAGCTAATGTGGCCCACCTTCCTACCATAAAATTTAACCCTTGGATCATCATCTCAACCGTTAAAAATGTCCTCTTGGAGTTCTAGAGTGCATAGGCGAAAGAAGGAATAGGCGATCAAGGTGGGTGCTTCTCTTTCTCTCTTTCTCTCCCTCTCTTTCATTTTTTCTTGGTGATGATGAGTGGCCCACCTATAACATATGTATTACATCTATGTCGTTCACCTAGTGGGCCCACCTAGCAGTCCATTTAGGCAGGCCTAATTGGAAGAAATACATAAATATCCATTTTTATCCAAGGCTGGTGGGTCTCATACGTGTGGATCCACCCCAATGTGAAGTACACAATCCCAATGTAGGACCCACCTTGATGAAATATGATTCACACTGTCCGTCCAGTGTCCCTTGAAGCTGGATGGGATTTTGTAAAGCTTAAATAGGCCATGGGATGCACTGCAGCATCTGCACGATACTTTGGAGAAACAAAGATATCAACTTGATCCCAAAATTTTGAGTGGGACGCTTATGTAGGCTCCACATTGATGTATGGATCTAATCCAATCCGTCCATTCTGTTCCCTAACTCATTTTAAGCGTTGAGCCGAAAAATGGAGCCAATCTGACTTTCTAGTGGGCCATAGCATGGAAAACAGTGGTTTTTACCGTTAAAATACGCTCTGATATTTCTGTGCCCCAAAATATATTGAATATTGGGCTTGTTTGGCTTGTCTTCAGTCGTACCGACCAATGGTTGATTCGGATTCCCCTGATGTGGGCCCCATACATGAAAAATCTTAGAAAAACACATTTTTTTTTTAAAAAATGATAAATATATATATGTATAAGGCCTGCTGCTGCTGGTAGACCTTAGGACATGCAGGTGTCCTGGCATTGGCCAAAATGAGCAGGGAGAGTGGACCCCACCTCAAGCCCCACCGTGATGTATTTGGAGCATCCACACTGTGCAATTGATGGGTCCCCTTTAGGCATGGGGATGTCCTAAAAATCAGCCGTTCACGGCACTCAAGTGGTCCACACCATTAACAAAAGTGGGATTGAACGTTTGCCACTAAAACCCTTTTGGGTCAGACGTTTTGGATGAATATGAAGTTTGTTTTTCCTCTTTATCCTGATCCGTGTGACCTATCAACTGGGCCTCACGTGGGACCCAATGATATATGTTTTCTATCCTCACCGTCCACATTATTGGACGGTGGGACGCACCATGATGTGTGTGTTGCATCACAACCGTCCAAATATGTGGGCTCCACCATCAGCCGTCCGTCCAGACGCTGACAGTCCCACCCTCATACACGCTCACTAACGTTTTATATTATATAATACTTTATATTCAAATATTATGTATACATATGATATATATATATATATTATATATATATATATATATATATATATATATATATATATATATTATTATTATTATTATATAATATTTTATATTTAAATAATATATTGTGGTGGGACCACATCCATGTGGGAGCCCACCTCACTGTATGCATATGATATATATTTAATATATTGTGGTGGGATCACTCCCACATGGGACCCACCACTAATGGATGTGCTGCATCCAGCCGTCCATCCATTTGCCCAGCTTGACTCAAGGCTTGAGGCTACAAATAAGACAGATATAATATCAAGCGGGCCACGTTGCAAATGACAGTGGGATGAACTTCCACCACTGAAAACCCTTTGCAGGGTTATGGATCAGAGTGATATTTGTTTTCCCTGTATATCCAGGTCCTTGTGACCTTATGCACGGACTGGATGGAAATTAGATGTTATGGTGGGCCCACTGGAATTTGATAGTGGAAAATGGTTCTTGTGACCTTATGAACAGTATAGATGGAAATAAATTCTATTGTGGGCCCACTAGAAATTTAATGGTGGAAAACATTGTCGCCATTGTCATTGCGGTATGGTCCATATGATCCTTTAGAAATGATTCATTTTTTATGCACCATAATGATCCTTTACAATGAATGTATGATGTATTGGACTCGGCCTATTCAACTTGGCCCATTCGACTTGGCCCAGTTGCTTCGGCCCATTTGATTAGGCCGGTGTGATATATGAAGCCCACCTGTATATATATGAGGCCCGTTTGTCGGGACCACCTTAATGTATTTTGTGGCCCATTTGTCAGACCCACTTTGATGTATTTTGTGGCCCATCCATCAAGCCCACTTTGATATATTTTGTGGTCCATTCGAGGTGCCCACCTTGATATACTTGTGACCCTTCTGTGGGGCCTACCTCGATATATTTATGGGGCTCATTAGTGCGACCCAATGATACTACCCACTTGATTGTATTAGGCCCATGTGTAGGGCCCACCTATTGTGTGTTTGAAGTCCATGGGTTATGGCCCATTGTAATGTATTCGGGGCCCATGGGTCGTGGCCCATCCGATGTATTCAAGGTCCATGTGAGCAGCCCATAGTTATGTGTATTAGGCCTATGTGATGCGGCGTGTAGTGATGTGTGTTAGGCCCATGTGATCAGCCCATAGTGATGTGTGTTAGGCCCATGTGAGCGGCCCATAGTGATGTGTGTTAGGCCCATGTGATGTGGCCTATAGTGGTGTATATTAGGCCCATGTGATGTGAACCATTTGATGTCTATGAGGCCCAATTGGTGCGGCCTATTCGATATATGTATGAGGTCCATGTGATTAGGCCCATCTTGATGTATATTTTCTATGTCCGCCCCCATCCATCTGTTTAGGGCGTGGCCCACCCCACACGTGTGGCACGTGTGGAAGTGGGACCCAACTTGATGTATTTATTTTTTTTTTATTATTTTATCCACACCGTCTATACATGGACGTGCTGTGGGACCCCTCCATTATATATGTGTTTAATTGAAGTAGTTCGTCCATCCTAGACGAGTGGGGCCCATGTTGATTTGTCTTGTATCCCCATCGTTCATTCGGATGGTGCTGAGTTAGGCCCACCTCGATGGCATATGTATATTCACATCATCCATGCCCTTGACAGTGGTGGGGACCACCATGATGTATGTCTTATACCTGCTATCCGTCCATAGAATGCACCACGGCGAATCTGTTTTATCATCGCTGTGTTGTATGTATTGTATATATATGACCGTCTATTTGTGCGGTCTGCCATGATGCATGTACTGGATATCTATGCGGGACCAGGTGATGCGGCCCACCTTAATGTATTTGGTGGCCCATTCAAGAGGCCCACTTTGATATACATGCGGCTCATCAGGATGTATCTTTGACCCATGAGCAGGGCCCACCTGTTGCGTGTTTTGAGGCCCAGGTGCAGGGCCCACCTGTTGTGGATTTGAGGCCTGTGTAATGAGGCCCGTGTGATGTATTTGAGGCCCATTGTGATATATTCGAGGCCCATGGGCAAGGCCTAATGTAATATATCTATGGCCCATGTGATGGGGCCCACCTATTGCGTATTTGAAGCTCGTGGGTTGTAGCCCAGTGTGATGTCTTTCTGGCTTATATGTCGTGGCCCATTGTGATATATTTTTGGCCCATGTGATTTGGCCCATTATGATGTATTTATGGTCCATGTATTGAGGCCCATTGTAATGTATTTGAGGCCCATGGGTAAGGCCCATTATGATATAATCGTGGCCTATGGGCAGGGCCCATTGTGATACGATTAGTCCCATGCCGCGTGGTCCATTTGTTGTATACTAGGCCCTTGTGTGAGGCCACGGGTCCTCTTTATGTTTGGCTCTATGTAGGCCACTCCTTGGGAGCTATAATGGTTAAATGGCCACATTGTTGGGCAATGATGGTTTAATGTCCACATTGTGACCTTCCCTTAAGCCTTGCTCGACCGATTTTGATTGTCGAGGTCAATTGTCGATGCCAGTTATTGATACCGATTATGAGTATGCGACAGCATAACATCATAATACATGCTCATACGCATCATCTGCATGTTGTAATGAGATTCCCTGATAGGCGGAGGTTATCTCACATGAGCGAACGGTATGTGCAAGATTGATACATGACTGGATTGTATGACTCATGCATCCTACATTATGATTACTGTACGCCCTAATGACATCAGGGTCTTAGCCTCCACACGCATATCGTGGATGGCTAGATGGGACACCGAAAATGTTCGGTTCTAGCATACGGGCACCATAAATGTCATTGGGTGAAAAATTCCTAAACCTCCGTGGCCAGGAGACGCCCCAATGTCTAGACCGAGTAGATACATGAGAGCTCGAGTACCGAATATCAGGATGCCACGTCTTCGATTGTGTCGTGGTCAGTTGGGAGGGGGTGTGGCCTTACCCGCCCGAGGGTAGGGGGCATTACTAGGCTGAGTTTGACCAGCTCGTGAATGGGTTCGCTATCGACGTGCCGGATAGGTATTGGCAGACTATTGGTCAGGCGGATAGTGATGTTTCTTACGCTCACTTGGACTGTGCTGTTAGGAGAGGGACAGTGTCATTTGGAGTGTACTAAACCTCGGTGATGATCCCAGAGATGAACCGTATTGATATGTGGACTTATTGAGCAGGAGTTACATACTCATTCATTCATTCATTCACTATCCACTCGGGCTGGTAGTGCGCAACTAATTGTTATGTGTATCTTCGCAATGGCCAGGATTTCGGTTGGGGCGTGCGACTAACCTGAGATAAGGAGTTTACCACATCGGTTCTGACTATCCAAATTTAGGTATGGGACTGGTTTGGATAGAAGTCCCTTGTGATGGACCCCATAACCTGCGATACTACGTACTATCATCCCAACTTCACACTCTAGCATGGTCATTCCATTTGCACTGCATGTTGGATTACATCCGCGGCATATGGTACGACTGACGCTGTTTGTGTTACTCATCATGAATGTATATTACATTGCATCCTCTGCGTCTGATATTTGGCTCTCTATGACTCCTCATTTATATAGTTGATCTCTATTGCGTATTTTAATATTGTATGACTCACGCACTTGTCAGTATTTTCGCTTACTCTGTTATCGTGTGATTTATAACTTTGTCAGTATTTTTGTTTACTCTGATAATTCCTGATCTTTTCAGTATTTCTGTTTACTCTGATAATTCATGATCTTATCAGTATTTCTGTTTATTTAGACATTGTACGATTTATGGATTACCAATTTTCTGGTATTATATGATTATGGCATTGTATTGAATACTTGGCACTTACCTTATGCACACACTTACACTACCCTCTAAGCTTTCTATAAACTTATGCACGATAGATGCGTGCAGGTGATGTTAGGTTGCAGCAGTGTTGAGCTTGGAGCGTGCAGCGGTCTTTTGGAGCTTGATTTTCGATTGATGTATTTTCCTTTCAGCATTGTACTCAAATAATTATATTAGTGGATATGTGATGATGATGTTGCCTTTGTGAATTAGGTAATCTTGTGGTTATGCTTATGACAAGTTAAATGTACATTAAAAATAAATCCTCCATGTAGGATCCCAAGATCAAAATCTGGCATATGAATGCTAGGAGCCAAGAACGGGGTACTACGGAGGCTGTCAGCACCGGATTCGGCAATCGGGATTCTTGTGAATCTGATTTTTGGGTTTGAGGCGTGACAAGTGTTGTACTGCTTTAGAATTACTGCTTGACTGAATTGATAACATGTTAACCTTTTCCTTATAGCTTGACTGAGTTGATCACTCACTCCTACGTTCTAGGATGATGCTTTAAACATTTACTAGACCCTGTTGTAGTTACCGTGATGACGATGCTTGTGAAGCAGAGTCGGACTTTTATGATGACGAGGAGTTCTCCTATATACAGCTATCAGGTGGGTCTATGTAGACCGTATAGGGATGCTGACTAGATGCCATTACACTTGTCATTTTGTATTTTTGAATCACACCTGTATATTCATTGTCTATTTTGGAAGTATACATGTATATATTTAACCTGATAATATGTTCACACTCTGGAGACCTACATCAGTTTATAGGTTTTATATATCTATCACAGTCTTCCGCTTGCGTAATTTAACTGTCCCTGGAGTATGATATGTTGTTTTGGTATAATCTCACTTATATTTGATGCACTAATGTGGACAACATTTAATCATCATTATCTATGTTGCATAAATGATGTGTTGGAACTCAGGAGTTAGGCTCCTGCTCGACCCTCGAATTTCAGGGCATTAAAATGGGCCTCATACAAGGACCTCATATACATCGCATTGGGCCACATCCCATGGGCCTCAAATACATTACAATGAGCCTCGCTAAATGGGCCACAAATACATTATCAAGTGAATCGCATCACATGGGCCTCATATACATCAAGTGGACCCATTGCATCACAAGGTGGGCTTAATAGGGCAGCCCATCACCAGGAAAAATGGATGGGCAGCCTAAATCATACATCACGATGGGCTGCATAAGTGGACAGCATAGATAAAACACATACAACAAGGTGTGCCCTGCGATTACACAACAGTGGGCCCACCGTCCATGGTCGGATGGTGAGGATTATACAACACATGCATAATGATGGCCTCACGTCTCTCATGGCCATACGGAGTAGATACAACACGTATATCATGTTGGGCCCACGTTCCATGGATGGTGCAGATAAAAAGTGTACATCATAATGGGCCCCCATCCATCCCATCAAAACGGACGGGATGGATGAAACACATACATTACGGTGGAGTCCCATTAAGGGACGATGTGGTTGCAAAGCACGTACACCATGGTTGGCCTTCACAGCACCATTAAGATGGATAGTGGGGCTGTCAAACACATGCATCACGGTGGCATCCCACTATCCCAATTAAGTGGACGGTGCGGATATAGAATACATTAATCATGGTGGCTTCACATGGACCCATGGATGCACGGAGTGGATACAACACTACATCAGTGTGGGCCCTACTAGCAATGGACAAATGGTGTGTATATAATACATACATCAGAGATGGGATCCACCGTCCTACCCAGTGGACGGGCGGAATAACAGATACATCATGGCTGGGCTCCACACAGCAAGCACACCGTCCAGATGGATATTGTGGATACAAAATTCATATAACAAGATGGGTACCACCCCCACATGTGCCACATGTGTGGGGTGGGCCATGTCCAAAACGAATGGATGGAGTGTATAGAACACATACATAACAGGGGCCTCGCACCACTCGTCCAGACGGACGGGTGTGAATATAGAATAGATACATCAAGGTAGGTCCCACCTGCCACACGTGTCACACGTGTGGGGTGGGCCACACCTCAATCAGATGGAAGGTGTATATAAAACACATACATCATGGCAGTGGGGTCCACGTCCCCAAACGGACGGACAGTGTTGGATATAACGTATACCTCATGATCCGAGCCCACAGAACTTCTAGCATCAATGAACAACCATTTGGCTAGGCTGCTAGCCCACTAGCAGATGGACGGTCTGGATTTAACACATACTGCATGATCAAACCCGTTGCTGCGTCCCCAGATGGACGATCTAGATGCAACACATGCTTCTCGGTGGGGCCCACAAAACTTCTAACGTCAGCTCTAGCGGGTATATGGCTGTTCAGGTACACCAGCCAATTCGTTCCCACAGCTTGGTGGTTCCAACGTGGGCCCACCATAATATTATATATATATATATATATATATATATATATATATATATATATATATATATATATATATATATATAATATGAGGTGGGTCACACCGTCCAGGAGACTGGATGGTGTGGAGTGAGGTACGCTAAATAAATATATCAGGGTGGGTCCACGTCAGTGTGGCCCACCAGAGTTCTGAATCAAGCTGGTATTTATTTTCCCTTTCATGCGGTCCAGGAGCAGTTGCTAATGGATGCCTGAGCCTGAACGGTCAGGATCAGGTGGGCCCATGGTTTGGACAAAATGGATGGACATGTGGATGTGGGACACACATCATGGTGTGTCCAACACACACACATCAAGGTGGGTCCACGCAGTGGCCCACCGGAGTTTGGATTAAACTGATATTTGTAATTTTCCTTCATCTAGGCATGTCCAAATGGACGGGCAACAAGGTGGGTCCCGCAATTAGATGACACAAATCATACATTGGGGTGGGCCATCATTCATGGAAAGAGAGAGAGAGAGAGATCAGTGAGATGGAGGGACCTCGCCACTATGGGCCCCTCTAGGTTACAAAACATACATCAAAGGGGGTCCCAAATAAGATTCACACCATCAATCGGTGGGCCCTACTTCGTCCATTACAAAAAGCACAATCTAAACCTATAAACACCCACCTTTACTCTTCTTCTGTGATGGGTGTACTTGACTTGAGAGTTGACTTTGGTTGAGAGAAGGATGGGTGAGTGATGGATGCGTACTTGACTTGTACATTGATTGATTGATTTGATGGATTGTAGAGATTCTCTTAGGTTTATAAATGTATGGCGTTTCTTCGAAATAAAGGCGGGTCCACAACTCCTGGCCTAAGTGTCGCATCGGCGCGCGAAACGCAGCGTTGGAACCGTGGTAACGGTGCGGTCGTAAAGGTACAAGTCTCGAGTTGATCCGACTCAGATATACAGGATATGACTTAGGGTCGTACGCAAACATTGATTACATATGGCGGGTTTTCAAAATTTGACGGGAAGGATTGTGAGAGTCTACGAAATAGTACAGTCTAGGATACGGGCCTTACAGTAATGGTAAGATTTTTTTTTTTTCTTTCTTTATTTTGTTTAGGAGACAAGGAGGTGGATCCCACCTCTAAATTATGGGGTTTAGGGGCCACCATCTAGCTCTCATTTTGGCCGTCTAAGGTAGGTCCCATGGTCCAACAATCTGGACCATGTCGATAATAGGGTGACGCTCTGGTTGAGGTAGATTTTTTGGCCATGTGGGACCCAACCATGATGTTTATGTGAGGTCCTAAGTGTTAGTGCACTTATTTATCTACTTATTTGTCAATCACGTGGGTTAGTGTGTCAGTAAGTCGATTGAGCCCTTGGAAGCTGAAGATAGAAGACAAATGAAGACATGAAGCATCGAGAAGTAAATGAATAGGTAAATTGGGTTTTTGGTACAAATAGAACCTGTGTGATTCTCTACTTTTATTCTCTCTTCAAGAATCTATACCAAAGAGATTCATGTCAATCTTCTAGTGATTAATCACTCTAATGAGCATTCCATGCTCCATTGTGAATATGTGGATGAACTCTCTCCTCTCTAGAGATTAGATACTAAGCCTACATGTATATATTCATCTAAATTTTTTAGAACACCAATCTAGGTGAATACCTTGTAGGAACCTACCCATATAATTAGTTGTAGGAGATTCAACCCAACTCTCATTACCTTGGTCACCTCGTTGGAGCATCAAATGTAAGAAAATTGATCGTATGACCTAAAGAAATTGCATTAACGATCATGGGAGAAATTGATAAGCTAATTGAACTACGGGAGAACATTGATCAAACATCTTAAGCAAGACGCATCAACGAGGCTCAATCCGATAAGTAAGGTTATCAATTTATAGTCTATATACTCTTTTCTTGTGTAGGATTGAGTATAGAGTTTGTAACCCAAACTCAAATAGATTCTTTTATAAGACCTAGGTTTTTGTGTAGAACCGAATTCATCGGACATGAGTGTCTACATGTTAGTCTCCATGGGAACCTTCAACGGGAGTAAACCTAAGTCATTAGATTAGGACCGTTAGTGGTTATTGGTTAGCTAATAAAAAACCAACTACATCTCCATGGAAGCCACCGACATGTGTGAAAACGTGTTCCTCCAACACGAGAGAGTAGTTATAGTTTATTGTGTAGGACTGTCACCGCATGGGTGTGTACCATTTTCTCCGACACGGGAGTGTATGTGCATCAAGTCCTTGTGTAGGCCTTTGGCATGAGTGTAAACTTGTAAAGGTTAGAGGTGAACCTAATTTAAAACCTCCAAGATAGTAAGGACTTGATGCACATACACTCCCGTGTTGGAGAAAATCGTACACATGTGTATGTGCATCAAGTCCTTGTGTAGGCCTTTGGCATGAGTGTAAGCTTGTAAAGGTTAAAGGTGAACCTAATTTAAAACCTCCAAGATAGCAAAATTCGGTACACTCGAGGAGAGTGCGTCCGTTGGGAGTGGAGTGGGCAAGTAACTAAACCACTATATATGTTTGTGTTTGTGATTGTCATTTTGTGCACATTTCTATTTATGCTCATGAGTTAAATTGGTTGAATTATTTGAATGCTTGAGTGGATTGTATGCTAGGCATGTAATTGACTGCACTCACAAGATATCTATTTCACTTATAGACTAGTTGTTTATATTGTTGCATCTATTGTGGTTTATGTAATTAGGCCCATTTGGCTTGAAAGCATAAGTGTTATTTACCTTATTAGTTTAAATTGGTAAATTATTTTAATTAGATTATTTTTTTAAAGTGGTCCTATTCTCCCCACCTTTAGGACTTAACTATAATTTTAAGCTTCGTTAAGCTTTCGAGTGTTGTGGTTGATAATCCACATAATTTTACCAAGGTGGCGGGCCCACTAATGTGGGACCTAACTCTGATGTATGTATTTTATTTCCATTCCATCCATCCATTTCAGGGGTTGGGACATAAGTGTGGCCCACCTTGATGTGTGTAGTGTAACTGGTGGGTCCTATTAGTGTCAGGGGCCATCCATTTATGATGAATGAAGGTTGTTGTCCAGTGCAGTGGTCAACACTAATACCCTTTGAACGACCTAAATTTGTGGGGTTCGTAGATATGTGATTAGTCTCAAAATTTGTGTGAGGATATTAGACTTGATAGAGTATATATGTACCAAATTTGGGGTCAATCCAATCTATTTAACGCTTTCATCCAATATATGTAATTCAGACAATGTATGTTGTCTAGTGCAGTGGTGAGCATTACACCCTTCTGAATGGTCCTGATTTGTGGGGTCCTTAGATATGATTTCGGTCCTAAATTTTGTATTATGATATTAGAATTGATAGAGCACTTGTGTACGAAAATTGGGATCAATCCAATCTTATTAACCCCTTCATCCGATTTTTTAACCTATTCATCTGATTTATACAATTCGGATTAGGTTTACTATCCCAATGCATGGGGCGCATCGTTGTATGTATCTTGTTAGCACTGCTATCCAATGGAACCCACTATTATGTTTGATTTTATCCACACTATTCATCTAGTAGGCTAACTATAGTGTTTATTTTCCGCCTAAACCTGTTCAAATGTGGAGCTTGCTATAAACCCCATTTCGTGTGTACTTTGACCAAGCGGGACCTATAGTTGTAACCTTTTGGCGCTTTAGTTAAGGGAGAACTAGATTAATCATCTTTATTATTGCTGGAGCGATGGTTGAAGTAGTCAAGTTTGTTCTTTGCGACCATGTCTTTCTCTGACTAGGAGACACGACTGATTTTAGTGTCGATGGCTTGTTTTTGTCTTCTGTCAATTTCTTCTTTTCGACCACATGTTTCTTTGTCCTATTGGTTGATAGGAAAAGTCAAGTAGTGAGGAGATTGATGGACTCAGTGACTAATCTCACATATCACTTCTTTTACCAGTTGAAGAAAGAAAGCATCTCGCGGGGACAACTGGGGAAGAAGGGAACATTGAAAGTAGCACCAATCTCTTTAAAATTGTAGTGAAGGATTTGGAAGGTGATGACTGAATTCATTATTAGGTGTTGGTTTAGGGGCTGATTACAAGTTTTGTGAATGAAGGGGCATGGAATGCATTGAGCTAATTCGAATTGGCGAGCAAGAAGATTGGGATAGTATTGCTCGACCCCAGCCTTAGCATTCACACTTATCTCCATGGTGCCGCCATAAGAGAGATCTCTGTAGATGAGATAGATCTCCAAAGCTATCTCTGAGACCAATTATCTTAACATTGCTTGTATTGTAGTCCTCTATGAACCAGGTTGGACCAAACTCTTGTTTGTTAAAAGGATTATAAGAACGGTTGGGTTTTTCTAAGTAAAGCGAGAGGAAGAAATTCATATATTCAGCAAAAGAAAGGGTGGTTATAGAGACAAAGATATTTCGGTGGCCGAAAGAAGTGAAAGAGTATAGATGAGGAATATGATTTACAAAGGTAGATTTAAAGTATTCAAAAAGCCACATTTGAAGAACCCACAAAGACCCTTCGATGTGGTAAAAACCTTTGGTGGTTGCCTTAAACATGCCTCAATAGAGGTGACCGAGCAAAAATGGGGCAAGGGCTAGTTGTCAACCCTAGGTGAGAACTTCAACCAGATGAACATACTCTTTTGTGATTTGCATGATGCTTACGCAAAGTAGATAATGATATATCCACATCAACGGAAATGTCATATATTCTTGATCATCAATAATGGCATGTGTTTTGGAATGGAGTAACATGAAGTTAGAAAAAGCCTTGTCACTCTTGTTTGGAAGGGAGAAGTAGTGCTTCTTGCCCTAGGCAAAGTTGGGGTAGACTAGATCACCAAAAGGAAGAAGGTGGGTGAACACGCAAATGTCCATGATCATGGGATTCATGAGACTATATCCAAAGTGAAAGGGATTGGTCGAATGGCATCATAAGGCCGAAGCCACAACAAGAAGAAATGTGTCTATTGCATATTCATGTAAAGAAGGGCCGATATATTCATAAGTGTCAATTTGTCTCCATGTATTTTCATGTTGTTAGGATATACAGGCAAACCATTCTAGTCATTCTTTTAATGCTTTCGGCAAGGATCTTGAAGTTTCGAAGATATTTATAAGGTCTAGAAGAGAGTTAGACTGGATAAGGAATTGTTCTCCTGAACAACAAGAGAAGAATTGATCCAACAATTGTAGTCGATCAAGGGACATTTTAGAGTGAAATGTCGGACTGAGCATGAGAAATGGTCTATCTATAATAATGGGGGTGGAGAAGATTATTTCGTCCAAAACTTTAGACGAAAGACCTTCCAACTCTCTTATTACATCTTCCTATATAAGGGTGTATGGCCAAAAGAAGAGGATGTAAACATGATAGTAACAATCTCGACTGGAAACAACCTATGAAGAAGAAGATCAAGAGTTATGTAAAAAGAAAAATCAGTTTGAAATAATGTTTATATTGGTTTGCATTAATGAGAGAATAATTATGACTCATTAGACGATATGATTTTGCATTAATGGAGAGTTGCTACTTTGAATGAGCGGCCAAGCACATTTATTGCAAAGGACGATGAGCTAATCTCGCTCTCATCTTTTTGCCCAGAGGCGAAGCGACATGGGGGGCAATACTATACCCCATTTCTGGTTGATCCTCAAAATAGCCAATCAAGAAGTGACACATGTTATTGCATGAGGAAGAAATATCATGCATTTGGAGTACTTATTATGAAAACACAGTTGGCGCTAAGCTAGATAGTACACTTCATTTGATTATAGAGCACGACCAAGAAGTTCAACGGATGAAAAGTGGTCGAGAGGAAAGGAACGGTTAGAAGAATACAGAGAGGTAAAAGGATCTGAAAGACTAACGTGGCAATGATTCAACTATCATAACGGCTGAAGTAAAGATTAGCAATGGATGCAGAGTATCTGCATAACAGAGAAGCTTGTAAATAGAAGGGGAAATCATTAAAACAAATCATCACATAACAACTAAATAAACCAATCACTTTATCTTTCCTTATCATTGCTTTATCTCTATCTTAGGAGTAATTATAATCTTTAGATGTAATCCAAGTTTACACTCTCACGTTGGACTATTTCCATTTCAATATAAATAGTTCTTCATTTAGAAAGGCTCCTTATGGTCATGCCATGTGGTCGATTGTAAGTATTCCTTTTCTATGTAATTGTCAATCGCCTGGTATATCAAAATTCCATTCGTATAGAAGGCAAAGTGCAATATATCTTCGAAGAAAGAGCCCCACCCTTCGAAAGTTACGTGATCATCTTGTAATAATCTTATGCGAGTGGCTGAATAGGAGACTGATCTTCTTAAGTCTCGGTCATATACGATCGCATTCGACGTATCTGCCTATCCCGATGCTCGGGCTCAAAGTCATTCGATCTGAATCGAGCCACACAATCGATTCTGGCTCGCCTGCACACACTATACGTGACCAAAATCAAGCTGAGAGCCACACACCAGCTATGACATAATGAGCATCAATGTCGTGCTATTGCATATATATGTATAAGAGTGATGTTATACGTGTGTCCTTGCAATGTAAGTATGGGCAACATGGCATGAATAGCCATATGTAAAAGTGATGTAAAACTTCTTTGGCTCCCACCCACCCACCTCATGACCTTTGATCTTGTATCATTGACACCACCCACCCCACCTCATTCGCCACTAACCAGACCGTAAACTTCTTTTGGTCGAACACCATCCATTTGGAGACAAGCACTACCTTATTAATCCTTGTTTATAATAACATCACAATATGTCATCTTCTTTGAATTCAAATACATGTTAACTTTCTTAACCACTACCACTGTTGGTGGAATACAATTGATTTTAATTTCCGGTCTTAAAAAACTAAAATCCTACCCAAATCAATAGCCTCTACAGGCTAAGGATTTGGGTACTAATGTCACTATCCTATAAATAATCTAACCACTTTATCAGGCTATGGATCCTTAGTAAACATATGGGTACAATGCCTGGACTTTGTCCAATTTTGATGTAGGTACATTAATTAGGCTTGCATGACCAATATCATGAGTAAAAGCCTTACGATGAATTAACTTTATTAATATACAAACTATGAGCCGATTTGAATCTATGCATCATATCACATTTGAACATCTTCAATGCTAAAAAATAAAATTAAAAATAAATAATAATAATTAAAAAATGTCTTAAACACAATGATATGATTATCAAGCTTTACATTTGTATGCATGACCTTACATGAGATTGAAATCTCATCACTGTTGGGAACGTTGCACAAAAATCTTAGGATCTCGCCTCCCAAAAATACTAGAATTATGAGATATAATAAAGCAATGAAATAAATCAAAGTATAAACCATATGACACAAGGGATTTTACGTGAAAAACCCTCAAAGAGGTAAAAACCACGGGACCTCGTCTAGAGCAACAATTCACTATGAAGTAGAACGTTACAACCGATCACAAGCACACACTGCCTGGATCAAACCTTCTTTACTCACGCAGGAGTGGATGAACAATAATAGAATAATAAAAATGAAGAAATATCACTGATCACGAGGACATAGAAGTGTTGAGACGTCGACTGCGAAGTAGATCACCTCTACGAGCAGAACCTCTCTTCTACAAGCTTCCACTTTCTCTTTTCTCTCACTCACCTTTTGATAGTCGTAAACCCTTTAGTAAACCCTTGCAAAGCTTAAGGAAACTCTCTTGCATGACCCTAGAATAACCCTAGGACTCCTATTTATAGTTCAGAAAACTTCTTTTTGCACTTATGTGAAAATCGCCTCAAATTTACGCGATCCGCACTAAATCCGAACTGAATCTGCGTAACCCTCGACTAGTTAAGCCGGGTGCTGGACTGGTCGAGCGACCCACTTGATTGGTCGAGCCTGACCCTCGACTGGTCAAGCACTACGGAATTATAAAATAAATAGCTCGCTGGACTTTGAGTCGAGCACCGCTCGACTGGTCGAGTAGTGCCCTCGATTGGTCGAGAAGCGTGGTAATGCCAAGATTTGTGGCATTCGATCCACACCACATATCCTTTGAATTGAGGAAGAAAATTCCATCAAATCTCTCCCTTTCTGACTCAGGAGAAATTCATCTTCTTTAAGCCAGTCAGGTTTCTACAAATCACAAAGTTTTCCTTAAGCAACGTCTTGGTCATCATGTCTTACCTACTATTATTCGTGTGGACCTTCTCAAGCTGTAACACATTCTATTCCAAAGTATGTCTGATCCAGTGATACCAAATCTTTATGTGCTTCGACTTGGAGTGCTGACTTGGATTCTTACTCAAGTGTATAGCACTTTGATTATCGCAATAGATCATGTGCTGCTCCTGCTTCAGAATAAGTTCTTGTAGGAGCCTTTTCATCCAAAGCATCTCTTTACATGCCTCTGTGACTGCAATGTACTCGGCCTCTGTCGTCAACAATGCTATGACCTTCTGTATCTTGCTCTGTCAAGAGATCGTTTCCCCTGTAAACATGAACATAAACCCCGATGTAAACTTCCTAAAGCCTATGTCACCTGTCATATCTGTATATATGTAGCCTTTTAATACAGATTTTTTATCATCATAGCATAGGCTCAACCTGGATGAGCCTCTTAGATACCGCAGTATCCATTTCACCACTGCCTAATCTTCTTTACCAGGATTGACAATATACCGGCTGACAACACCAACCACATATGTTATATCTGGGCATATACACACCATAGCATACATCAAACTTCCTACCACTGACGCGTAGGGTATCTTCCTCATCTCATCCACTTCTACCATCGTCTTGGGACACTACTTGTCGCTCAATTTGAAGTGACCATCCAGTGAAGTACTGACTGGCTTCGCCGTATTCATATTGAACACCTCTACGACTTTCTTAATATACCGCTCTTGTGACAACCTAAAACACCCTAATTCTTATACCCTGAGGATGGTTGCTCGAGTACAAGAACCCGAGGGTTACATCATGAAGTAAAACTACCATTCAATTAATTGCCAACACAATTCATAGCAACAAGATATAACCATTGTATAAACTAACAAAAAGAGTTATACATACGTGAATAAAAGTAAGGAAATAAAGCAAGATCCCACAACAGGGAATTTTTAATTACAATTTTCAAAGAAAGCAAAACTAAGCTAATGTCTAAAAGCATAGAAGTAAATAAATCCTATGTTATTAGTTGAGCTCCAACGACTCAACTGTGTTAACATACTGTCCTTCCTCTCCATACTCCTCTTCAGCTACACCAGGGGTGTCGTCATAAGCATCATTTCCTCTATCATACCTGTATCTATTTGGTGTAACTGCATGATTGGGTGAGTGAAAACTCACTGGGAATTTCTTGCAAGGATTCATGCATACCATGTTATTCCAAAACAATTTAAACTAAACATAATCAGCCATGATGAGGATAATATGAACTTGAATGTAAATGTATGGATGTATGAATGTATGTTCAAGTCACATATGAGGATGCACATCCAGCTGTCAAAATAAAGGGTTGCCCGCAGTAGTAGACTACTTGGAAAAGATCATACAGACCACCTGCGGTAGATTAACTACCTGAAAAAGGCCATGTAGACGAGTGCGCTCAAGGATATCTCCTGAAAAAATACGTGGGGTACTCCTGAAGAGTATATAATCCCAGAAAAGCCTCAATCTGTGAGTTTAACTGAAGTACTAGAACCTTCAGAAATTCAATCAGAGTGTGCCTTACATTGAACACTCGGAAAAGCTCATATGTCGTGCACCATGATACTCGTGTACACACCATAGGATTAACAAGATCTACTTTCATGAAAGTGGTCCAAGCTCATGGTTTTTTAAGAGTATATCAATCGTCCACATTCATTTACATTAATTAAGCCCAAAAGAAGACTATAAATGTGGCACATTAAGTACGATCAAGAGTGGTAAGTTCAAACTATATTTCCTTTAGTAGATAACATCCCACTCACGATCTTCATAGTGTGAAATGTAACAAAGAATGAATTGAAATTTCATTACTCTCATATCATTAATTTAAATACACATGCAACCTAACAAATGATGAAAAGGCATAAGATATATAAGATTAAACTCTCTCTATCCAATTAGGAATTTAAGTAGTAAAATAAAGTGCTTTTACATGTTCATTTATAAATGATGGAAATGTAGTAGTCCAATCACCATCCACATTATTTCATACATATTAGGTTTACACTAGATGGAGTTTAGTACATGTGAGGAGCAATAATACAATTTTAAAGATGTATGGAAACAAGATTCTTCACTTCATTTATACTAATAGGGAAGTGTATATTACCCATGATTTCAAGTGTAGGCATGAACCGTATATTACCAAATCTGATAAAATGGAATTAGAGTAACATGATATGAGACATTCATTAATAATTATTAATATCAATTTAAACAAGAAGGGAGTGAAATTTGTAATTATCCTAATCATTATGATTAAACCAATTTGGATTATCACAAATGAAAGAGGCCAAGTGGGACATTCCTCACCTTAGGGCTGGATCATCCCACTTTCTTTCTTTCTTTCTCTTTGACTGTCCAACAATAGAGTTAGATTAGACCTGACTGCACTCGACTCGATGAGTTTCAGTCAAGACAATTGGGCAATGTTCCAATCTATCTTCCTTCTTCCCTTTGCTCCCATTTTCTCTCTCCCCCTTCTGACTGGACAATGTCTGGATATGACCAAACTCACATACAACTCGGGCGATCTCGGCCTAGCGAGTCGAACCGAATTGACTCGAGTCAGCGGGTCACCGACTCGCTCCATCTCTCTCTCTCTCTCTCTCTCTCTCTCTCTCTCTCTCTCTCTCTCTCTCTCTCTCTCTCTCTCTCTCTCTCTCTCTTTCTCTCTCTCTCCCTTCTTCTTCTCTTTTCTTTCTTCTTCTCCATTCAACTTTCTTCCAGCCAGCTCGCTGGCCCTGGCTGACCTCGACTCAATTACAGCGAGTCAGATTTACTTGACTCAGTAGCAACCCCATGAAGGGAAACGAAGCCCTTCACTCGCACCTCTTTCTTCTTCTCTTCTTCCTTCCACTTTCTTCTCTTGATCCCCTTTCTTCCTTTCCTACTTTCTTTTCTTTCTTTTTTTTCTTTCTCCCTCCTCTGCTGGATAGAGCTGGTTTCACCCCTACCTGACTCGGACTGAGTCAAGACTACAAGAAGTGAACTGCAACTCGCCGGCAGCTTGACCCATTGGAGCAAACCATGGCCCGGATTCGGAATAATCTCCCTTCTCACGACCCTCCACCTTCTCCTAATACTCTTCATGATCTCTTTGGAGTGCAAAGGACTCGGAACATCTAGGGCAGCACTCGACTCGGCGTGAGACTCGGTTCGAGTTTCTCAGTGATGCGGCAAGGCGGTCTCTCTTATGCTTTCTATTTTTAGAAAGGGATGCCCTAAAGGGAGATATTTATAGAGTGGATTAATCCTCTTCTAGAGGATTCAAGCGCCAACTAATCCCTGGATTAGTTACGGTTTCGGTTAAGGAAGGTTCAAGAATTCCACTTGAAAGAGTCCAAAACGTAGCGTAGGGACTTTATGGATGAGGTCCAACTATCTGGATGAACATATGAGGCTATGAGCCACCAGATGGACGACTCAGATCGAGGAATGAGGCCCATTTCCTAAAGGTGGGTGTCCACCGTTAAATGGAGAAGATGATGGGGCTGCTCATGGTGGATTTCGATCGGATGGTTGATCTAATGATCAGCCATGTTTGGATGGTTCAGATGGGTCCTGAGAACCCTGTGGGACCCACCATTCACTTAAACAGTCCCCTAATATCGTGCCTTCACGAGATTCTCTACCGCGGCTAACAACTCGCAGATATACGAGATTTTCGCAAGATTTCCAATCGGCGTGAGATGGCTTTGTTGGTTACCCTAAAACCAACGCCTCTGATGAACCCAGGAGAGTTTCTAAAGGCAGATGAGCAGTCGAGATGGTGCCAGCGTCAAAGCAAAAAGATTCCCTCCGCTCATGTTTCTCTCTCTCTTAGTTGGACGCCCTAGAGTGGATGGTTGGGATGTTCTCATCCAACGACCAAGGTTGCAAGCGCTATGCACTTGCCAGCACAGCAGGGAGGAACAGAGTTCCGTTTTTAGCAAAATCGTGTGCATGAGGTACTGTTTGCGGACGAGGTTGTTCACCTGTGTGTGTGAAACTCGTGTGGAAACGCCAATGATCTTGGTCATATTCATCTGTTCATCATAATGGACGGTTCAGATTTAACCAATGATCACTGTGGTGGGACCCATCTTGAACGACTGGCGACCGTCCGTTTGAAACGGGCTCTGGCGGCAAAGAGGAGGATTTCTGCTTTTTCTTGGTAATAATCGGGTCAACCTTGGTTTGACCCAGTTGAAGACCTAGTGCACTGTGGGTGTACACGGGTTGTGTGCACATGCAACCCAAAAGTGGCGTCCACTAAGTTGTTTAAGGAAATCCATTCCGTCCATTTACTTTGGAGGGCCCACAAATATTCAAGGATCAGTTATATCCAAAGCTTGGGTGAGTCCTTCTGAATTACTTTAAGTTCTTATATGCCCGTTGACTTAATGGTCAGATTGCCCTATTAGCATGATCAAGTTGTATATTGATGGACAAGGTGTTGCAAGTCCAATGGATGATGGATCTGATGGTTTGAGCTTTAAGACTTAATGATGTATGGTCCGTTGTAACGTTTACATTGTGAATAAGTGGTTAGATTGATTTAAAAACCACTTATTAGCAGTCTTAGTAGCTTGCTATCCACCCAAGTGGACTTTAATGTTTGACTTAACATCTAAATTGTTTGATTAGTGTGAATAGGCGATGAATCACTTTACGAGATGTTGTGTTGGCCTGATGCTCCACATGTTTGATGACTCAAGTTTCCATGATAAAATGATTGGTCCTATCTTTAGGAGTTGTATTATAGGCTTTCCAAAACTAATTTATCAACATATATTTATTTATTTATTATACTTTCATTTTATTTGATTTTAAATTAACAGTTGGACGGAAAGTTAGATATTTTTATTGTGGAGATTAAGTGGTAGGTTGTGACTTATCGAATGATGGTTAATCATAGAGGTTATGTGTATTTTCTTACAAGTATGCTAATTTAGATTAAGATGGTAACACCTAAATATTAAAAGTACATGGTGTTACACAACTAAAGTTTTCTTTTGCTTCTATCGCGGGTTATCTCTATTTTCAAGATTTGTTTAGCTGGATCCAAGTCTTTCATTGCAAATGACTTGTCCAACTCCTGTTTCAGCCTGTCAATCTTCTTGATGTCTTTACCCGTAATGAGCATGTCATCAACATATAATAGCAGAACTAAGAAATCACCATCCTGAGAACTTGCACGTGAACACACAGTGGTCCAACTCCATTCTGTCATATCTATGCTTTAACATGAATGAGTCAAACTTTTTGTACCATTTTCTTGGAGCTTGTTTCAGCCCAGCCTACACATTATATGCTTTTTGCTCTTGACTTCGAATCCCTCTAGTTGATGCATGGAGATCTCTTCTTCTAGGTCACCATGGAAAAAGACAGTTTTAACATCTAACTGCTATATCTCCAGATCCATGCACTATAAGAAAAATGGACAAAGGCTATGGACAAAAACCGTAGCTAAAGGTCTTTTACTACGGATACAATCCGTAGCATGTCCGAAGTTATTAGTGGTGTAGCTAAATGTCTAAAAACCAAAACCTACGGATTCAATCCGTAGCGACAGACATCAGTCGCTACAGATAAAAACCGTAGCTAATTTCTATAGCGAATTGTACTTACTCCTATAGATTAAATCCGTAGCAATATATATCAATAGCTACGGATAGAGGGCGTAACTATGGCATAACTCTAATATCTTTAGTGAAATACACCCACGCCTACAGATTACATTAGTAGCAGTAGATAGCAATAGCTACGATTTCAGAACAATAGCTACGGCTAAAATCCGCAGCTATTTTTTAAAATTTTTAAAAAATTTATAATAATGGTGCCTGTTTCCATTGCAAGAACATGCTTTTCCATCTAAGCTTAACGCTGAGAGAAATAGTACATAAAATGCAATGAGGAAAAAAATGATGCATTTATTACAAATAGCAATCAAATCATACAATGCATCCCACATTCACATTTTTAAATAAACAATACTTCACTTTTCTCAACCAATCATAAGAATTACAAAAAAGGGACCCTTCGAATGTTAGCTTCGACTCCCATCTCCAAATACTTCCTACGAAGTTCTTCCATATCCCACTGTATTTGAGTAACTCTTTCCCTTTCAATTAAGATGGCTTGTTGCAGGTTTTGTTTACTTTTCTGCTTAGTACTTTCAAGTTCCACATCCAAATCTTTCACCTGGGCAGGCATATTACCATTTACAAGAGTTATAAACACAGCAATAACCATGTAAAAGGTTTTGAATGACATGGCAAGGAGTCCTGGAATCCAATGGATAACATATGTAAAGTTTTAATTAATTGCAAGGGAAGCTAACAGAAAAAGAAAAAGAAAAGAAAAATATATCTTAAGTAGCCATCCAATAAATTAAAAAAACACAGTAGTCTAATCCAGATAAAGCAATCCAAGAGATACTAAATCAATGAAAAATGAAATCCAAATTCACTTGCCTCTTAGATTCCATAAATGTACGGCCCATGACTTTTGTGATTTAGACTGTTGACCAAAAGAGTGGTGGACTACTATGATCTTCCAATCCAGTAGCATTTATATGCGTCAGCCAGCAACAAAGAGCACATCATATTGATGGTCTAAATAGGCTTACATTTATGAATAATGCGCCCTGCTTAATGAACCAAAAGGATCTGGCACATGTACACAAAGAAGGTCCCACAACAATGCACAAGGCAGAGAGAGAGAGAGAGCTGCAATGTGGCCAAGTCACCAAAATAACCAGGCCTGGTCACTAAAATACCAGGGCAAGTCGTGCAATGTGTTGTGCCTCAACCCTGGATATTCAAGTAGAAAACCGAATGATAGCTGAGTTCTGTTGACATGAGCCAGCCAAGTAATACCAAGTCAATGCAAATGAAAGTTAACTCAGAATATGGCTGTTCTGAGTTGATTTGGGTGAGTCCCAAGTCAACCAGCAGAGTTCGCAACAATGAGTCAAAACCATATAAAATGCAATCCTACAAAAATCAGAATGCCAACAAACAATTGAAAGAGTGATTTTGTAGATGTACGAAGCTAATGAGAAAATGAGAAATGAACTTGCCTGTGTGAACGTTGTTGCATCTGCAATTACAAATGGCACATTCACAAAGTGAGCTAATGTTTTTGTAAGCAACGTCTTCCGTGTCCTTACAATTAATATTACAGTATGTAAGCAAGATCATGAACCTCAATCCACGTGAAGGCAAAAATCCATAGATCCTCAAGGCAAGCACCAAGAATAATGTGATAGATAAATGAATTAGCAGACAACCAACACTTCCATTCCTTTATAAAGCAGAGGCCATACCTGAGCTAGTTGGACCCATCAACAATACATTGCATTTCTCTAGCTCCTCCGGATCATCATCCCTCGTACAATGCAAAATAGTAATTAAAAAATAGAATTTGAGAGAGAGAGAGAGAGAGAAAGAGAGAGAGAGAGGAATTGAGACTAAACAGCAAGAAAATAAACACGAGTAGCTTTCCAATTCCCAAAATGGAGAACAAGTGTATGCAAATCAATCAAGCTGGGTTTAACTATCAGCTTCCAAACAACTTTTTTTGTGTAATTTTATTTTATTATTATTATTTTGTTTCAACTAGTTCACATTTAGATGCGTCTAGCAGATACATTGTTCACGGAGTAAAATAAAAACCAGTCAATCAAAAGGCAAATATTATGTTCCATATTCTACTGTAAAATCAAGATAACTAGATGCAACCATTTCTTGAAATGAGTGTCCTTACTCCTTACGGAGGAATAAGCAGAAAGATCTTATAATCTGAAATGCATATGCATAAATAAGCTGCATCAAGCTTCTAACTGAATAACAATGAATCAGATTCCAACAGGACAAATGCAACCATGACCCAGTCGATCTATCTAAATGATGTAGCAATCGGACAGATCCACGACCAAGAACATGTGTAAACAACCTCAAGCCTTTTTTGAAGCACGGCCCAACAAGAATTTGGTCGGCCCGTCTCTTCAATGACTTCCAAAGCACGTAGTGCCGGAACTTGAAGACCATTTGCAATTATATTTTTGCTTGGAATCTGATCCTTACATTTCCTGAAGTTCTCTTCTCAACATCGAGATTCTAGCAGTCCCTTCTTTCCATCCTCGTTGTCGAGCCATCTTCATTGCCTACAATTCCCCAATGCTCACTGGAACCACACCCACAAGTGAATTCCCAGACATATTCAACAGCTGCAAGTTACTAAAAACCCCAATGTCGGACAGAATTTTTCCAGAAAATAGGTTTCCTGATAAATCCAAGATCTGAGTGGCATCCAACCATATACAAGCTCCAATGCATATCAAATATACCTGAACCTTGAAGCAATTCCATTGCATATCACTAGCAAACACCCCATTTTTCCTACAGCCACATTCTTGCAGTTTTTCAAATCCATAAATTTAAAATGGGTGTACTCAAAATCAATTACTTTAGAAGAAATGCTGGTTGGTCACAGTTCCACTAAGTCCACATGCCACAAGGGATGACCGAGCCATCCATCAGGTTGGTCACACAACTTAGATGACCTGGTTAAGAAATAGGCTGGTCCACTCACATGTTGAATGTGGACCTAGGCAACTTCTCTTTTAAACCATGCAATGTTTTTGTACATGTAGCTGAGCCCATGTCATCCATGCATTGGCCTCACTTGATGCACAAATCTTTATCTGCAGTGGCCTCTTGCCAATACATATAGAACAAATCATAACTGTTTTTGTGGAAAATTTTGTGCCATCAAAGCAGAACTGTTTTGATTTTGGCATATCATTGCCTCTTTATGGAACTTCATATTAAAATTCTACGGGATTTTGATTGCTTGCATGTTTTATGTATCAATTTGGATAAAGGAGCTGACTTATTGATTGTGTTTTCATCTAGTCATACAAGGCCAGGTTCTCTCAGAACTAGTGTTTATGAAGGTGTAAGAAAAATCAATGATTAGCCTCCCTAACTGGTATGACTTTATCTTTGTGATTTATATCAAGTTGCATTCACTAATGTGAAATGGAGAATGCTGAACTGTTTTTTATTCAATGACTCTCAATCCACTAAACTAGAAAATCAATGGAAAATAGTGAGGGTCCTACCTCCAAGATGGGTCTCCATTTGTGGTTAGAACCTCAAAAATCCCGCTATCAATTGTTAAGATACTGACATCGAATGTCCCACCACAAGGTCGAACACAAAAATGTTTTTCTCCCCACCTTTCTTCTCCAAACCATAGGCAATGGCTGCGGCTATTGGTTCATTGATTATCCTGGCTACATTCATTCCAGCAATAACACCAACATCCTTGGTAGCCTGTCTTTGAGCATTGTTAAAATATGGTGGAGAGCACATAAGGAAAATCAAATGAGTGGATGTTCAAGATCATAAGAGTAAATCACATAGATAATCACATATATCATAAGAGTCAAACTCAAAACAGAGTTTATATGACCAATGTTCCGAAAAAATATTTAATAGTCAGATTGAAAATCAGATCGTAAATCATAAGAAACTATCATTGTTTGACAATAAGGGATGATGACTAGTCCTGATTTGTGACCCTTATAAATGAGAAAGCTGAAACTTCAACCAACCATTTTGATGAAACCTGCAACTGAGCAAGTGCTGAAAACTGGAGACTATAAATAGACAGACTATCAAACGATACAAGTATGTATCGTTCTAAAGTAGCAATGGTGAAAAGACATGCTTACCTGTGAAGAAACATGAGCCTAGATTGCCACATCCATTGGCTAACAAGTTCTGCAATAGGAGAAAACAGAAGTAAGTTAGAAACTCACATTGTTCAAATGTAAGATATGACCCAACACCAATCACAATAAGAAATTTCAAAACTGGCATAGCTGCGAAAATAAAAAGATGGTAGCAATACACGTGGCCCATCTTGTTGAGTGGATAGGATGCCCCAAGATACTATTGCATTGTGAAAAAAAAAAAACCCTAAATGAAACTATTGCATTGGAATTAAAAGCCCAAAAATCCAAAACAAACCCAAATCAATTCCCTATTATGGGGATTTTTACCCATAAAATCCTGTGCAACAAGCGCAAGTGTCACCCATTGATAGTTCATCCACTGTACGGTCAGAGACAAGAGAAACCCACTGACCAGAGACGAGAAAGACAGTCGTCCCTATAAAGTTAGGTCCAACAACAGCTTGATGACATTGAGGTGGAAACAACCTTTGCACGTGTTTGGATTCTACGATAGAAGATGCAACAGACAAAAGTATCTCAATCAGATATATCTATTATGAACTAGCTTAAATAATACCACTCTAAACTAACTTTAGAAAGAAACACCACCGTAAGAAATGCTGTATGAGAAGTAACCATGTCAGACACCTTTCAGACGTTAAAAGAGTGTATAAGATCACATGGGCATAGTGTTCGTAGTAGACTGCTGAAACAAAAAGCAAATTGGCAAGTATCCAGCAATGAAAAATAGAAGTAAGAAAAACTCAGCAATTGAAAAACCAAGGCTCCAATGAATCAAAACAGTAGCTTTTCTTTCCAATGTCCAATAATCCTCTACCTATACCTAATCTAAGTGTCAAAACCATGAAACTGTCTCCTTTAAGAAAGAAAATATTTCAAAAATGAGATAAAACTCATTTTTAGGTGTCTAACAAACAGAGACTTATGTAATTCTCCTGACATTCCATAGAATCCATGCATAAAACCAACGAGTTCCAATCCTTCAAAAGGCTGGAGTGCCTGAGTCAGACACTCGGATGCTCAGGTAACATTTCAAATTTATCCTTATATGGACTTTGAATGGAGATAGGAGAGTGAAGACTATAGGTAGTCCGAGCAGGTATCTACAATCACACACAACCCATGTGAGATTGTTCTTGTTTCAAACAACTTTCTAGAATCAGAGGGGACTGCAAAAGAGCTATATAACCCACAAGAGAATGTAAGATAAGTGACTGAATAAAAATAGTTACATCCTGAAATGAAATACACTGTTGGTTCCACCTGATACATGGCTCGGGTGTCCCATGCGTACCAGCACTGATGTGTGTGACCTGGTGCTATAAACATCAATGTCTAAGTTAGTTAACAAGCACTCACATTTAAGGGATTTGGACCGTTTATCTGTTTGGCCACACACAGAACCACACCAATCTAATGATCCTAGATTGACCTAATTAAAGTTCCATGAAGATTTTGGATGAGATATGAATAATGTTTAAAGTCCGGTATTGAGTGTGTATGTTGTATGACAGCAAAACCATTTGAAAATTTTGATAACCACTCGACCTTAATTAAGTTATTTGGATTTGGAGAAAAACAAAAAGAAAACAAAATGCTTAAGCTAGTTTTTCCCAATATTCGTGTATTCATATTACAAGTTAAAAAAAAAAAAAACCACTTATTTTCCTTACCCAAGAAAATGTGAGGATATTTGTAGTTTCATGACGACCTGTCAATCTTCTTTCATTGCCCTCTCCATATGCAGAAATGTGTTCTTTGTGTTGCAGGCCCAGCTTCTCGATGGCTTTCTTGATCACATTAATTCCTCCATCTCTCATCGACTTGGTGCTAACAAACAAAAAATAATAATAATAAATAAGAGAGAGAGAGAGAGGGGAGAGAAGAAGATTGGATGGATGTGTTAAGAGAACTTTCTACTAGTTCTGTGAAATGATGAATGGATAGGCAACATTCTCATGCTCAACGGGCATTATCTAATCTAGATAGTGAGGATAGGAGTTTTTGCCAAAACTCACCTATAGTTTGTGTGAGCACCAGCACCATTCAAATCACCCTGATTTTCATCAAACCAATCAATAAAAGAATATATAGACAGAAAGAGATGCATAAATGACCAATTTCAGCTGCTGGAGCCTACTATAAAAATCAACGAAATGGATAGTTGGACCCAGCATGATAAAACAAAGGAGAAGGGTATCCTCAAAGCAAAGTTAGAAACTTATCATCACATCTGCATATATGAATTCATAAGTAGTGATCCTATAAAGAATCAGTAGCAAGAATCATGAGTAAGCCTATTAAAAAAAAATCATTGTCATAGAATCATAAGACAGTGTCATTGTTCGAAATATTAAAACAATTGGGACCTAACTCAAACTTGATGATGGCCTGAGTTGTCCTCAATCCAAGTCGACCCAAAACTCAGTTGTGAACTTCTATAAGAAAAATCAGGAGAAGAAGATTCCGCTAAAATCAAGTTTCTCAAATTTAATCAACTGTTTGACAGGCCTTTCAATACCTAATTAGGATTTTTTTTTCCTGGGTTTGTGAAAAACCAAGTTACCCCATGACCTGATGCTTAATTGAGTTGCTTGACTTAGCAATTTCTAGACACTGTTCGTTAAGTAGTTCTTTTTCCTTTTTCGAAATATAGTAAAAGTATAAACACGAAAACACATGAAGGGTGTGGAAGCATAAGATGGAATTTCTTAAAACAGAAAACAAAGATTACAACAAAGGGAGTCCATCATCAACAAAGATTGGTGACAACAAATGTCCACTTAATAACAATCCCCTTTAGTGTTTGTTCATAGTGCATCTAAACTTTTTAGTTCCTCCATATCAACCCACCAAGCCTTATCACAATCAGCTAACCCCAATTGAGCCAAAAAATGCACAGTAAGTTCTACACTGGCCTGAATAGTTTTTTTTTTTTTTTTTTTTTGAAAAGTGAAATTTTATTAACCAAAAAGAAAATAGAACGAGGATGTAAGCAAGAGTGAAATACTTAGTCCAACCTCAGAAATAATGATGATAATAAGTTCAAGGCATGTTTGGATGCTCAAGTGAGCTGAACTACTTGAAATCCAATATAGAGGAAAAAATAATAATTTAATTCACAATGACTCAATGAGGAACTTAATTCATATAGAGGAAAAATAACTTAATTCAATTCCAGGTGCTTAATATTGGAAAACAAATGACTCAGTTTCAGTTTGGGGAAGTCCCTTCTTATGAATGGAGTGGAGCAAGTTGCACATTGGTCGTTTCCACTTTAATGAATCAAATATCAAACCACTGTCATTCTCTGCAACTGAGCATCTGAATGCACCCTCGAGTAATGCTGATTTCTTGCTATAAATCTTTCAAATTCTATGATGACCACAAATACCTTGGGAGAGCAAGAAGCAATGAAACTCGAAATGGTCGTAGGCAGATATCAATGGATCAATCCCATCTTCACTGCTAAATTATCAATGGATCTAAAACACCATGTAAATATATTCACAAAAGCTAGGTTTGCTAATTACAATACACTGATATAAGGCATCTCGTCTTCATGCCATCAGATGTGCCAACATGGTACACAGGTCTGAGATCCAAGCCATCCATTAGGCAAGCCATATCATGCAAATAAACTAGCCAACAAATCAAGTTAATCTCATCAGGTGGACCCTTAACAGCAAAACAGATGGATTGCTCCCAAATTTTCTTAAGCCATCAGATTATTTCTAAAAGCATGGCCCATGTTAGAAGGACCCAACTACAGACATCTACAAAAAGAGAAGAGTAGAAGACCCAAATTGGAACATGTGGTGGCATAAAATTGCAATGGCTGGTACTCATGTCGGAATAGCAAACGTCCCCATGGGTGTGTGCTCATGAACAGTAGATAAATTTTCAGAAATTTACAGGAAAATCACATCACTGCCCATAAGCAACAGTTCCAGGTCTAGAAACCAAAATAAGAAGCAAACAGAGAATTTTAACAAAGAGAATGAAACCAAAACCAGAAAAGGAATAGAAGAAACTGACCCAGTTAGCATCTCCAAGTCTTTTTTTCTTCTTTTGTTTTTCAGCAAATCCGTCCGATCTAATCAGATCTAAATGCGGCCCACCAGATCGAACAGATCCAAATGCGACCCTCGTCTTCTCTGTCTCTCATCTCCAGTGATCACATCTGCAGCCCATGATTGCCGAACCCATCCACACAGACATCATCGTGAATCCATCTCCGTCCCTCTGCAATGGAAAGAGAGAGAAGAGGAGCTTCACAGGCGTGTGTGTTCTTCACGGCTGATGCATTGGAGAGAGAGGGAGGAGAAGGAGAGAGATGGAGCAGAGATCGGGATGGAGAGAGAGGACTAGGGAAGGAAGAGATTAGGGAACGAGGAGAGAGAGAGAGAGAGAGAGGGAGATAACCCTTTTTTGGGTGCGTGCCGAAATTTGGGCGTCGTCTCACGAACGGACCGTGGACGGTCCTGATAGGGGCTCCGTGGGGCCCACCCTGATATATTTGGTATATATATTCCGACCAATAATTTTATTAAATTATTTTAGATTATAATATTAAATTTAAGGTAGATTGAAAGCCTAAGTGGACCACACCATAATAAATAAATGTGATTCAATATCCGTGTTTCACACCATGTGGTCCACTTGAGCCTTGATCTAGCTGATTTTTGATTTCATGCTCTAAAGTAATATTTTCAAATATAAGGATGGCTTCAATAGAACATATGTATTTTTGTAGGCCATATAGAGCCCCTTACAACACCATAAATTATTAATGGTGTGTTAACTTTTTAGCTACGAATTAAAACCGTAGCAACTGTAGCTAAGGTTTATATCCGTAGCAAAAGAGTAACGTGGTCTGCATCTTTTGACCCTTTTTTGATAGTGATGCTAGCCGCTAACCCAAGCAATAACCGTATGGATGTCATCTTCACCACTGGTGAGAATATCTCCTCGAAGTTTATACCTTTTCTCTGACCAAACCCTTTCACCACAAGTCTGTCCTTGAACCTCGTTTATAAATTCTTCTACTCATTCTTTTATCTGAACACTCACTTGTTGCTCAAAGCTTTTTTTCCCTTGGATAATTTCACCATATCATAAGTGTGATTCTTGTGCAAGGATTCCATCTCATCTTGCATAGCTTTCAACCACTCCCCCTTATGCTTGTTGGCTAGGGCCTCAGAATAATCTTCTGGCTCTCCCCCATCAGTGAGTATAATGTACTCATGCGGTGAGTACCTCTTGTACGGATGTTTGTCCCTAGATGACTTCCTCACCTGTGGCTCAACAGGTGGATCAAGTGGGGGCTACTCCCCCGGTCCATCTTCTATAGGAACTTCCTCATCCTTTACACCTTGTTGTACTCTCCCGTTATCAGGCACCACAGGAGGAGTAACCGGATCCATGTCTTCTATCTCACCTAAACTAGGCTGGTCTTTTTTGGCTTACAAATGTCTTCTATACATTGATAGTCAAAGAAAACCACATCTCTGCTCCTTATGAGCCTTTTCTCGGTTGGATCCCACAATCTGTAGCCGAAGTTTTCATCATTGTACCCTAAGAACACACATTGACTGATCTTTGTATCGAGCTTGGACCTCTCGTCCTTTGGTACGTGAATGGATGCCCTGCATCCAAACACCCTAAGATGACTATACGATGGATCTTGTCTAGTCCACACCATCTCAGGTACTTCTCCATTCAATGGGGCTGATGGAGACCTTTTTATCAAATACATTGTCATATGCATTGCTTCTCCTCAGAACGTCTTTGGTAACTTTGCATGGGATAACATGCATCTGATTCTCTCTACAATGGTGTGATTCATTCGCTCAGCCATACCATTATACTGGGGAGTCTTAGGAACCGTCTGTTCATGCCATATACCCATAGACTTACAATACTTATGGAAGTTAACAATGTATTCACCACCATTGTCAATGCGGATGCACTTTAATGATCTACCATCTCTCTTTCAACCATAGCATGAAACATTTTAAACACACAAAGACCTCATCCTTAGATTTTAAAGCATAAACTCAAACCCTCCTAGATGCATCATCTATAAAAGTGACAAAATACAATGCCCCACCCAAGATTTTTATCCTCATAGGACCACAAACATTAGAATAAATAAAATATACTGCATGCAATTTATTAATATAGGAAGCATATTTAACAAATAAAACTGTATGTTGTTTTCCTGATAAGCAGTTAATACAGGTTTTGAGAGGTATACCTATCACGTCTGGAAGGAGCCACTTCTTTGCTAGTAGCTGAAGCCCTTTTTCACTCATGTGGCCTAGACGTCTGTGTCACATGTTAGTAGCTGAATCTTCTGTTGCATTCAACCCACCCTTGCACATACTGACACATGTCTTATAAAGGGTGTAATACTTCTTTCCTCTGGCTGCGATCAACGAACCCTTGATGAGCTTCTAGGACCCACCAACAAATCGGCTTTCATAGCCATCATCATCTAACCTTTCCATCAACATCAAGTTAAGTCGAAGGTCTGTAATCTGCCTCACATCCCTGAGAACCAATGTGCAGCCCACATTGGTCTTCACACAAATATCACCGACTCTTACGATCTTCGATATGCCAGAATTTTCCATCTTCATGGTTCGAAAGTCACTTGACTTATATCTTGTGAAGAAATCCCTACGTGGAGTCCCATGAAATGAGGTTCCTGAGTCTATCACTCAGTGAGTGTCCTGATTCGTAACTTTGAGACAAACATCATGATTTTCCAAAAGAATAACTACAACGTCACCATCTGAAGTAACCATAGTGGAGTCTGATTCATCTTCTTTCTCCTTTCCTTTTCCTTTCTTGTCATTCTTCTTCTTATGACACTTATACTTGTAGTGTCCCTTCTTGCCATAATTCTAGCATTCAATATCCTTCCTGGTACTCACTTACCTCTTAATTTATCTCGAGCCTTCCCGCCCTGTCTGTTCTTTCCTCTCTCCCGATCCTGTATCACAAGAGCCTCTTATTGAGTAGACCCCTAAGACTTCTTTTTTATCTCCTTATTCAAGAGACACCTGATTACTTATTCCATGGACACTTTTTTGTCTGGTGCGGAGTTACTCAGAGACACCACCAATGTCTCTCAACTATCAAGCAATGAGCTAAGCAATAACAAAGCCTGTAATTCATCATTCAGGACCATTTTCATAGTGAAGAGCTGATTCAATATAATGCTGACCTAATTCATGTGCTCAGCCACAAAACCACCATCTTTGAACTTGAGATTCACAAGTCATCTTATTAGAAAAATTTTATTGCCGGCTGTCTTCCTCCCATACAACCCTTGTAATTTCAATCATATGCTAGCGGCTGAGGTTTCCGTAGACACATGGTGGAATACAGAATCGTCCAGCCATTATCTAATAAACTCAACTACCTTCCAGTCCAACTTCTTCCAATCATCATCTAACATATCCTTAGACTTTGCTGATATGCCTAGAATTGGAGCATGCAAGTTCTTACAATAAAGCAAGTCCTTCATCTTAGCCTTTCATATGGTCAAGTTAGAACCATTGAGACTAATCATCCTTGATGAACCACCTTTCATAATTCAGAACTTATCCCACTCCGTTCAACCAACCTGAACGCTCTAATACCACTTTGTTGGGAGAGTTACATAAAAACCTTAGGATCTCGTCTCCCAAAAACACCAAAATTATGGGATATAATAAAGCAATGAAATAAATCAAAACATAAACTACATGACATAAGGGATTTTACGTGAAAAACCCTCAAAGAGGTAAAAACCACAAGACCTCGTCCAGAGCAACAATTCACTATGAAGTATAACGTTATAACCGATCACAAGCACACACCGCTTGGATCAAATCTTCTTCACTCACGAAGGAGTAGATGAACAATAAGAGAATAATGAAAATAGAGAGATCTCACCGATCACGAGGACGTAAAAGTGTTGAAACGTCGACTGCGAAGTAGGTCACCTCTACGAGCAGAACCTCCCTTCAACAAGCTTCCTCTCTCTCTCTTTTCTCTCTCACTCACCTTTTGTTAGCCCTAAACCCTTTAACAATCCCTTACAAAGCTTTAAGAAACTCTCTTACATGATGCTAGAATAACCCTAGGACCCTTATTTATAGTTTAAGAAACTCCTTTCTGCACCTTTGTGAAAACCGCCTCAAATTTATGCAGTCCGCACCCAATCTGGACTGAATCTGCATAACCCTTGACTAGTCGAGCCGGGGGCTCGACTGGTCGAGCGGCCCACTTGACCAGTCGAGCCCGATCCTCGACTGGTTGAGCACCACGGAATTCCAAAACAAATAACTCGCTTGACTTTGAGTCGATCACCGCTCGACTGGTTGAGCGGCCCACTCGACCGGTCGAGCAGTGCCCTCGACTAGTCAACCAACATGGTGTAAGTGCTTCGGTTTCATGCTCCTTTGGTTGTCAAATTTTGTGGTGTCAAAGCCTCAACCTATGTCTTGTGTAGCTTATTAGTATATATGTTCTAGACATTGCATCACCTTTATAAAGACATTGTTTCAAGTTAAGGACGAAGAACTACTTCAAGCCATTTCTACTTCAAAGCCATTTCAAGAAATGCAAGTTCAAGCTACAATGAAAGAAGTGTTCTTGTTCAAGACTTAAGATAGTGTACAACTCAAGATAAAGTTTTCAAGCTCTAGAAGATCTCAAGTTCAAGCTACATCAAGTAGAGAGAGATCTCAAGCTTCAAAGGTCAACCATCTTCTAAAGAAATGAAGTCTCGATGTTCATACTTCACTTTTAAGGTATTATTGACCTTAGACTGACCTTAAGTTAGGTCATTTTGTATACATAATTAGAATCGATTTACTTTGTAAGTGTTTGGACTATTCTAAGACTGGTCCTGGACCCTGTTCGACTAGTCCTAGCACTGGCTCAACCAGTTCAAGAAATTCCAAGACCAATCGTGAGCATGTCACGACCGGTCGTGGACAGCCTTCGACTAGTCGTGGACATCCTTCGATCATCGTGGAACGGTTTTATCCATCGCGCTTAAAATTTCAAATTCGTTTCTCCTACGATCAGTCGTGGTGTCCATAAGATCAGTCGTATACGTGATTTTTGCAACTATAAATAGAACACGAATTTCAGAGTTTTAATAACTCAACTCAAGAAAAATCAAGGCATCATTGTAAAAGACAAGTTAGTATTTTTTTAAAGCTACATTGTGCATATTTAATATTCTTTTTTGTTAGCTTTGTCAATTTAATTTTATTTCTATATTTCAATCTGATTTAAAAGAGGAATTATTGTATTTCTTCTTCTTGAAATCAAAATTAAATAGAGCTAGCCCAACTGGTTTAATTTAAAATCAATTAGAACCTAGAACCATTTCAAAGTGAGTGTGGACATTGAACTTCTATATTCGAACTTCTACTCCGACTTGGTTCTTTCGGGCTGCAACAAAAGGAGAAATTCAGGTATTTTACATTATTGTAAATTTCCTTCTTTTAGTTTTTGTTTGAGATTAAGCTAGAAAAATCTCAATTTATTGGTTATCTGAGGAGATCCAGAAAACTCAGAGTGGAGTTTTTTGAATTATGCAAGTGTAACACCCCGAATTTTTGCTAACCTGGGGTTAAACGTCCTTAGGCAATGGGTCAAGCATAACACCTTGGTAATCTCTCAGAACCAAATTCCAAAGCCAAGTAAATCGTTTAGAACCTAATTCTTTAGAAATTTAACATGAATTAGCTAGCGCTGCACAAGATGACCTATGAAATTCTCACCAATCACTTTCAATACGATCTACTAGAGCCAAAACGTATAGAATAGGTGACGCTATAATACCCTAAAACCTAGGATCAAACTCTAAACTCGGTTGCTCACGGGAGCATTTGGAAACTTTATATCGGATCTGGACCGCACGTCGGAAGTCCGATTATCCTGAACTTAGACAATCCTGACCGTTTAGTTGGACTTGACAATCACCTCAAAAATCAAGACCAAATGATGTCCCACGACGATTTCCTTGAGTCCAGAGTGAAGAGTGTGAGAAATGTTGGAAATTAAATATAAATTATGAAATCTGGCACGTGTCGCTTGCGCGACATTTTCTAAGCGTTCTGACCGTCGGAATTCGATCAAATTTTACCCTCGGATCAGGATAGGTGGCCCTTACATGTCATAGTACTTGTAACTCTAATCAAGTACCGGTAGCCATTGAACTGAAATTGGTCCGCCACGGTCGATCTGGAAAGCCGACCGGATTGAAAACTTAACTCGACCTAGATCCGATATTAAAAAGCTTAAGTCCGACCGCATTCAGTAACAGGACCTCCAGAAATGCTCCGTTGAGACGGAACAGACTCGATTTGGTTATAACATAAGTATACCTTGGCCCCAAGTCTATTCCCGTCATTTTTGGGCTTATAAAAAAGCCTTAAGCCCTCTCTCACAAAACCCATACGAATTTGAGAAAACCCTAGGAGAGAAGAGAGAAAAGAGAGAGAAAGTGTGGGAGAAGTGGGAGAAGCTTCCTGCTATTCTTCCCTGCTACTCCACGTGCCAAATCCTTCCACCTGCATTGCTATTCTGACAATTTCAACTCCGTTCTAGGTAAGAAAACCCTAACCTCAACCTGTTTTGGGGATTCTAACAATACCAGTAGCGAAGTAACTAACTTATCTTGTGAAGTAGGTCGTCATATCGACGTTGACGAAGCGTAGACTTTCTATTCAAATTGATACACTTCTACGGCGAAATGTGCGGATTTTAGACACTTAGGTTACCATTTTTCAAAGCTTTCAATGCCGTTTAATGGTAGATTGTTGACAAGGATGCTGTTTGACATGTAGAACATGCTGTCCGTTTTTCATTTCGAATACGTACGAAGAATATGAGATTTAGGATATTTTGGATATTTGTAGGAAATACGGTATACGTACGTATTTTGCCGGTATGATTGCCATGAGTATTTACCGTGTACCTATACTAGTTATACGTGTATGATCTGTTTGGCGAAGAGATTCGCCCTAATGCACATATTGGTCGACATATGTTATGTAGACTAATGTGTGTAGATTAAGTGTTTGTTGAAATGCCTAAATCAATATGATTTATGCCCGCCATATGTTTTGAATGTAAGAACATCATTGTTGTGTATTAGACAACTCCTTGATATAAGGATCTGTCATATTATATGTTGAAATCAACATACGTCAAGTACGTTGGAGTTGTGTGGTCTAAGTGTTTGTATAAATGCTTGCGTGAGTAAGCTCTTAGTGAGTAGTGTTGTAGGCTAGTGTTGAGATAGGATTCTCAACTACGTTGATGATGAGTATGACGTCCTCCACGTACGTTGTTGAATTGATTCCTGATGTATGAAATGCTTGTGTATGCTTAACTGCGCATGTCGTACCTTATAACATGTTGCTAACAGGCTTGAATTAGTTGTCATTTCAATTTTGTTTATCATATATGATTATTGATTCACATTACATGTGTTTGGGGCTATACTCTAGTCCAGGCAGTCGGTAACAGTTTAGAATTCGTGGTTGGATTCTATTCGCCATGAAGGATGTGTATGACGAACCCGAGTCGTACTAGAGTCGTCGGCAGTGGTTAGGTCACACTAAGTACTTGTGCACTTCATGTCGGTCGATTCAACGTGCGCTCATGCTAGTCGGACTCATCAAGTAACCCGACTGACCATTGTATGTTCACCTTGTATTCGTCATATCTGCTTGAACCTAGGGTACTAAACTTACCATTGGAAAGCCCCTCTAACCTTGGTACCTCGATCCCCTAAGACTCATAAGCTGGGCATGGTGGTATGAGACACCGTGGTCGAGCTGTCGGCCTACGCTGGGGCCACAAACCTCCCCGTAGTGACCAGTGAGCACCCTACTCTGAGCAGATTATGGTGGTATGGGACACTATATTCTTGCTGTCGGCCTACATTGATAAGGTGATGGGGGAGTGGAGCAACGAGTGCGAGCAATAGCCCTGGCAGCCCTTTGTAGTGACCTTGAGTTTATCCTGACACCGCATGGGGGCGACGAGTCCTGATGTAGTCTTAAAGATATAAACTAGGCCTGTATTGATAAGGTGATGGGGGAGCGGAGCAACAAGTGCGTGCAACAGCCCTGACAGCCCTTGCAGAGACCTAGAAATATATTATCGTATGAGATTACTAGGAGTGATGACCCTAGACAGGATCATTGTTTGGGTATTGATATAAGGGAGGTACCCTAGTTTCCCAATCCTGCTGCATGAAAAGGACTAATAACAACTCGGTAATCATATTCATATCGCACTGCATGTGCCTGGAAGATGTGGAGCACTGAGGGAAAAAAGTATGCCGCGGATGTAAGATGGTGTCGCATGAGGGAGTATGTCGGTGAGAGCATCCATCATGTCATTTCATTCTTGCATTAATCATAGTATTTAGGAATGTTTGAATTGCTTGCTTTATTATTATTGCTTGATTGATTTGATAACATGTTAACCTTTGCTCTATGATTCCACTAAGTTAGCTACTCACTCCCACGTTACGGGACGATGTTGCGCACACCAACCAGTCCCTATTTTAGTTTCAGGTGAAGGCGCTGCTTGTGAAGCAGAGCCAGATTTGTTTGATGATGAGGAGGATTTCTCCTATATGCTGGTTCTGATCGACGGGTTTACAGGGTTACTGATTAGATGCCAATACCCTTGGCGGTTTGCCCTTTTTTTACATACCCATGTATATTCTTTTCTTTTTATTTTGGAGTATAGATGTAATTAGTTAACCTGATAACATGTTCACACTCTGGAGACTTACAATCATTTATATATTTTATATATTTATCACAGTCTTCCGCTTGCTAATTTAACTGTCTCTGGAGTATGATATGTTGTTTTGGTTTAGTCCCAATCTTGTTTAATGCCATTCTACAGACAACATGCATTCATCATTATCTATGTTGTATAAGTGACGTTTTGAAACTTGGGAGTTAGGTTTCTACCCGACCCCCGATTTTCGGGATGTTACAGCAAGCCCTCTGAAAGACACAATTGTAAGGGTTTTAGGTGAACCTGAGAAAAATCTATTTTCATAGTGAATGCTAATATCCACTGTGTGAGGATATTAAGAGTGGAGTAGCAAGCTGTTTAGCTATTGTTTAACAGTTGGTGAACACACAGGCTAACTACCATAACTCTTTGTGTTTTGTGGATGTGTGATTTATTTTTCATATCTTTTATCATTCAAAATTGTGGGATGTATGTGTGGATGTGAATGTTGTAAAATTTACATTTCAAGCATTGTGGGAAATGCTGTAATAATTTAGATTTAAATTCTTACAATTCATTTCTTTTTATTCTTCTTCGGTTTGAGTTTTAGATACTCTCTCAAGTTCTAGTAAGGTTGTCCTACCTCAAAACATTTTGTTTTCTGGTGTAAGGTTGTCCTTAGAACCAAGTCTGTATCAACCTCTCAATACTTGATTATTAAGGCTGCTTTTCATTTCAGCATTGTGAATTGCTTTCCTGTATTTGGCTATCATATTATTTAATTCCTCTCTTTTTTAAATTTGGCATAGTCCTGTTCAAACCCCCCCCCCCCCCCCCCCCCCCCCCCCGGCTCTTCTAGGACATATATCTTGGTCTTTTTAAGTGGTATCAGAGCCTAATAACTTTCTTTTAATTCTTTTTATTTGGATTTATTTCCTGAGCTAATCGATCTAAGCTATATATAAGATGTCAAATTTTGATAGCCTTTCAGTCACTATGCCTTCACCTTTTAATGGCACCAATTATGCCTATTGGAAAGTCAGGATGAAGATTTTTCCTAAATCCATGGATGAAAGTATGTGATTAGTCACAATGAATGAATGGACCCCTTCTACCACTGAAGTAACTGGAATTGATGGATCTAAATCTATGAGAATTACACCTTATTTCTCTTAGACTACACTTCAGAAAAGTGAGAGCAGTGCAAATGCAAAAGCACTAAATGCAATCACCTGCGCACTATCAGCGGATGAATTCAAAAGAAGTATATCTTGTGATTTTGCAAGGCAAGCTTGGGATATTTTAGAAATGACACACGAGGGAACATCAATTGTTAAGAAATCTAAGATTCAAATCCTCACAACCAAATTTGAGGAAATATGTATTGAAGAAAATGAAATGTTTATGAACTTCTATACAAGATTAAATGATATTGTGAATTCTATATGGGGTCTTGGTAATAAAATCTCAAAAAGTAAAATTTGTACAAAAATACTACACTCACTTCCTGAACGGTTCAATTCTAAAATAACTGCAATCCAGGAACTTCGTGATACGGACAATATGAGGGTAGAGGAATTAGTTGGCTCTTTACAGACTTATTAGTTAACTTTTAAAGATCCAAAAGGTAAATTTATTACCCTTAAATCTTCTAAAAATAGTTCTCAAGAAAATAATAACAATTCTGATTTAGAAAACTCTGAAGATAACATGACCCTTTTAGTAAAAAAGTTTTACAAAATTTTTAAAAGTAAAAAGAGGGTTGATTTTCAAAAATCGAATGATAAGAAGAAATCTAAGCCTAAAACATGAAAATCATTAAAAGACAGTTAGTGTTACAACTATCATGAATATGGGCATTTAACAAACAAGTGTCCTAAGAAGGACCAACCCAAAAAGATGAGTATGTTGGCTACTTGGGATGAATCCTCTGATTCTGAAGCCTTCATCTGAGTCAAAAGATTCTTAAACCGAGTCGGGCAGTGAAGTTAAAGCCCTTATGACTCTAGCCAAGTTCACTTTTTTAGATAATAATAATTCAACTAGTGAAGAAAATTTGAATAGTGATTGTAAAAATGAAGATGATCTTCAAAATGCTTACAATGACCTATACAAGGAAAGTTGTAAAATTGCTGTCAAACTTAAACTTCAAAAAAAAAAAAATTCAAAACTTAAAGAAAATTTTGATTCTCTTATTTTGGAAAAATCACATATGCTAGATTGTTTTGAAAAGACTAAATGCGATTTAGAATTCAAAATTTCCCTTATTGAAAATCCTAAATCTGAAAATGAAAAACTTAAACTTGAAGTCTCTTCACTTTTAAGTTTAAAGGATACATGGAGATATGCCCAAGGAGATTTAAAGTTAGAAAAACTTTTAACCGGATCAAGAAAATGTGGCAACCGATCCGAGTTGGGTTACGATAAAAATATTCCTCATAAACAGAAGAATACTCCTCCTAAGTTTGTGAAAGGAGAAACCTCAAACTCAAAAGGGAAAAGTTCAAATTAAATTTTTTCTAAAAATACTAAAACTTTTCAAAAACCTAAAAGTAACAATATCAACTATAAAAATCAAATCCAAAACCCTTTAACTGAAAAAATAATTGATTTACTCAAGGAGCTCTTAAAATCTAACTCAGTAAGTCATTCTTACAAATACAAGAAGACCAACTATACTCCTAAACCCAAAACAGTTATGAAATGGGTTCCTAAAGTTACCTGCTTGGTTGCCCACATGGCTTTTAAAGCTACAAGTCATTCAAAGTGGTACCTAGATAGTGGATGTTCAAGGCATATATGACTGGTGATAAAGGTCTATTCATCAATCTCAAAGACTTGGCTGATGGTTCAGTCACATTCGGTGATGGCAACAACTGCAGGATTATTGGCCAAGGTACGGTTCAACTCTAGAACCTCTCTTTATTTAAAAATGTTTTATACGTTAAGGGTTAAAAAATAATCTATTAAGCATATCTCAAATATGCAATAACAATCATAGCGTAAAATTCTCTAACCAAGGTTGTGAAGTTCTAAATAATAAGGGTTCAGTAATATTAATTGGTCATAGAACTTCTGAAAACTACTATATTGTTAGTAAATCCAGCTCATCCAATCAATCGTGTTACATGGTCCATACCAATGATATTGATTTGTCGCATAAACGCTTTGGACATGTACACTACCGAAATTTGTATAGATTGAGTAAAAGAGAACTAATAAGAGGTTTACCTAAATTAAAGAAAGTAGACAAAATATATGGCGAATGCCAGATAGGCGAGCAAATAAGGAGCTCTCACAAAAAGGTGAACTCCAATGCCACATCAAAACCACTTGAGCTTCTCCATATGGATCTTATAGGACCTACCAGGACGGAGAGTCAAGGTGGCAAAAAATATATTTTGGTAATCATGGATAATTTTATCAAATTCACTTGGGTAGTTTTTTTAAGAGATAAATTAGAAACCCTTGATGAAGTAAAAAGAGTTCTCAAACGAATCCAAACTGAAAAAATTTCTTAAGTATGTAAGATTCGTAGTGATCACGGATTAGAATTTGAGAATAACAGTTTTAAGAAATTCTGTACCGATCAGGGGATATTACATGAATTCTCTGCACGTAAAATACCACAATAAAATGGAATTGTTGAAAGAAAAAATAGAGTGCTTCAAGAAATGAAAAATATAATGTTGAATAATATGAAGCTCCTTACAAATCTTTAGGCTGAAGCTGTAAGTACTGCTTGCTATATAATCAACTGGGTTTATATAAGTAAATCAAATAATAAAATAGCTTATGAAATGTGGTTCAATAAGAAGCCTACTGTCAAATACTTTCGAGTTTTTGGCAGCAAGTTTTATATTTTACGTGACTGTAAAAATTTGACACTAAAAGTGATGAAGGGATCTTTTTAGGATATTCTTTAAATAGTCGCGCATATCAAGTACTAAACAAAAGGACATGTGTTATTCAAGAGTCCATCAATATGGTCATTGATGATTACTTAAATACACCTGCCTCAAGTTCAGATAATGATGAAGTTCTCTTAATTGACAAACCAGATACTTCATCATTAAATCAATCTAACTCTGAACTAAAGATTGTCAAAGATCATACAACCACTCAAATTCTTGGAAACCCTCTCACTGGTGTGCGCACTCATAAAAAACTAGAAGATATATGTAATTACATGTGCTTTACATCTTAGATTGAACAGGCAAATGTAAAAGAAGCTCTTACTGACGAAAACTGGATAGTTGCTATGCAAGAAGAGCTTAATCAATTTGTGAGAAATGATGTTTGGTATGTTGTTCCTAGACTTAAAGATAAACATATTATTGGAACTAAGTGAATTTTCAAAAATAAGTCTAATGAACTTGGTAATATAATTCAAAACAAGGCTAGACTGGTTGTACAAGGGTACACTCAAATTGAAGGCATTGATTATTGTAAGACCCGTATCTTGGTCCGTACCTTTCCGTACACTCCCGCGGTCGTACCGGTCGAATTCCGGCAACTTTCGACCCTTAAACAATATCGACGCGCGACCTGAATTCATGTACCGACAACCCGAGTCGACTCAACTCGAGACCTATACCATAGCGACCGCGCCGTCGTTGCGGTTCCGATACGGCGACTCGTGCGCCGAGGCGATACCCTGATCAAGAGTTATGGGCCAACGTTCGGTGCGAGAAAACGCCGCGCGTTGTGAAAACCAAGGGAATCTCAACGATGTGTCACATCAATCACATCAATCCCATCAATCAATCACCCATCAAGCCATCACATGTCAAGTACACATCACTTCCATCCCTTTTCCCAAGCAACCACAAAAGTCTCCCAAACCCATACCTCTCTTACACAAAAGCCAACAAAGTCTTCTCAACCCATACCTTTCTTACACAAAAAGCCACAAAAGTCTTCCTAACCCATACTTTTCTTACACAACCATCACTCATCCATCCATCCATCACTCTCTCTCTCCCTTTACATCACTCTCTCTTTCTCTCTTTCTCATTTCAAAGAAAAAGCTCCAAGCAAACATCCCACGTATGGAATTTTGCAAAAATCCCTAAGCTTCAAGTGGCCCACCTTCCTACCCCAAAACCTCCCATCTCAACCCTCCATTCTTCATCTTAGCCATTGAAGTTGGAGACAAGGTGCCAAGGAACCTCTAGGAGCGAGAAGATCGGACGGTGGGTGCCTCTATAGGATAGTTTTTATTGTTTTTATGGTGGACCAAGTGAGGCCCACCGATCCATGGTGTGGATCTCACTTGGGACCCTTATTTGTGGCCGATGGACCACTTGGATCATCATGATCATTCCATGATGGGGCCATTCTCCATGGACCCCATCATGATATTTATTTGCATTTGGAAAGGTCATCTAGACCATCCATATTGGTGGGGAAAGGATTCCCACCGTTGATCTTTAGTTTTCTTGGTCACATGTGCAAAAATGACCTATTTGATGTATGATTTCATGTATGGGAGGGCCCATAATGTCGGGGTCCCTCCATCACAAGCCGTGTCCCACTCTCCATGACTCTCTCTCTCTCTCTTTCATTTTATTTTATTTTATTCTATTTTATTTATTTTTATTGCAATAGGATGGTGTGGCCCACTTGAATGGATCCCACCTTGATATAACTATTTTTATTCAAGTGGGGCCCACCTTAAGAGTTCAACCCATGCCCTCCATCAGTGGTGGCCCACCGTATCAGGGCCCCCACCATAATCAATTCCTAACCTGCCAACCGTCCAGCGTCTGGGGACGCTGGACGTCTTTATATGAAAAAGGGAAAAAGAAAGAAGAAAAAGAAAGAAAAAGGAAAAGGACTTGGGTGGTCCCCTTGCATAGGCCCCACCCTGATGTTTATGGTCAATCCAAGCCGTCCATCCTCTTACCCACGGCGTTTTAGCCGTTGGGTAGAAGTTTGGAGCTGATCCAATCACCTGGTGGGCCATAGCGTCAAATATCGTGCCTCACCATTCAAACTCTACTTCTTAATTTATTTCACTTCCAAGCATCAGAAAAATTCGAACTCTGGACCCGTTCTGACTGTTGCGGGCCACTGAACGTAATGGCTGGAGTGGATTTCCCGATTGCGGGCCCCACGCGTGGTTTTTGGCAATGTAATTGAAATTGAAAGAGAGAGAGAGGAGGGTGAGCAGCTAAGTACGGCCGCTGTCAGGCCAGCGCAGGCAGCGCCTGCGCTGCTGCTGCACGGCGTGCGGACGACGTGGTCCCACGGCCTCCTGCCGTGGGCCCCACCTTGATGTTTGCATGCCATCCAAACCTTCCATGAGGTGGGCCGCCCCAGTGGCGGGCCCCCCCTCCAAAAATGAAGCAGATCCAAAACTCAGGTGGCCCACACCAAGTGAAACAGTGTGAATTGAAATTTTTCATTAAAATCCTTTTGGGGCCCACTGACGTGTTGGATCAAGCTGAAATTTTTGTCTTCCCTTCAACCAGGCCCGAGTGACCCAGTGAGTGGCTTGGATGGCTGATAGACGTTTCAGTGGGCCCCACATGGGACCCACAGTGATGTATGCATTTTATCTCCACCGTCCAACGGACGGTGGAGTCCAGGGTGATGATTGTGGAGCCCCTTTGGGCGTGCGTGCGTGCGTGTGAGCGTGCGTGCGTGTGTGTGAGCATACATGCAGCGTGTGTGTATATATATATTATACTATATATAATGTTATATTATAGTATTGATAATACTATAATATATTATAATATTGTATATATATGTATATATATGACATTGTAGATTTCATACATGATGGTGGGTCTTCTTGTGGGACCCAACATTGATACGGGTGCTACATCTAATCTAGCCGTCCACTTTAAAGATCATTTTGTGGAATTAGTCAAAGTATGAGACAAATCCACAGTCCAAGTGGACCCCGTCTTAGCATGATTTGTGGCTCATCTCGATGTAGTTGTGTCACTTATTGGGGCCCACTTTGATGTGGATGTACGGTCCATGGGATTGGACCATTTGATATATTCCAAGGCCCTTGGGTCTAGATCCATTTAATTCATAAAAGAGCCTATGGGTTAGGCCCATTTGATTCATATAAGGCCTATGGACTTAGGCCCATTTGATGTGTTGCAAGTCCATGGGACTAGGCCCATTTGATGTACTTCAAGGCCCATGAAATTGGACCCATTTGATATATGCAAGGCCTAGGGGTTTAGGCCCACTGAATTCACGTTAGGTCTATGGGTTGAGGCCCACTTGATCTACATGTAAGACCCAATTGGTATGGCCCATTGGTCATATTTTAGACTCACGAGACTAAGCTCAATTGATGCAATCCAAGGCCCACGGGTTTTGACCCATTGCAATGCACTTAAGACCCATTGGTGTGGCCCATTTATATGGCCCACCTGATGAATAAAGGGCCTATAAGATATGGCCCATTTGATATATATGTAAGGCCCAATGGGAGGAACCTAAGGTCCATTGCAATGTGTAAACCCATTACCAATTATGTAGCGGTATTTAAGAAGATCATACCTGGAATGCAATGATGGTTTGACGTCCACATTGCGAGTGTAATGTTGGTTGGATGTCCACATTACGACTCTCCTTAGGGTCCATTACTGGGCCGTACTTGTTGTATTTCGGCCGTCCAGGCCCATCTGCATTGTAAGATAATTCATTTTATTATAACCTGTTTAGTATAGTTTCATGACCCATGATCATACGCATCATATGTATGCTTGATATGAGGATTGACTGATCATAGCATATGCCTTCGGGCAGGTCGTTTATGGGCTCCCGGTTAGGCAGTGTTGCCCTACATGAGCGCACGGTATGTGCAGGATTGGTTGCATGACTGGATAGCGTGATTCATGCATTCCGCATTTGTGTGACATGGTTGTTGAACGCCCTAGCGACATCAGGGCCGTAGCCTCCACAGACGCATCGTGGTTGGCAGGATTGGATACCGAAAATCTTGTTCTACATGGGGTACTATAGATATCCCTGGGTGAAAGTCCCTAAACCCTTATGGTACCAAGAGGTTGCTCCAACGTCTAGACCGAGTGGGTAGATGAGCGTTGAGTGCCGATTACCAGACGGTTACGCTCTCCACTGTGTCGTGGTCGGTTGGAAGGGGGTGCGGCCTTACCCGCCCGAGTGTAGGGGGCAATGCTAGGCTGAGTTTGACCAGCTCGAGGAATGGGTCCGCTATCGACGAGTCGCGCCCGATATTGGCAGACGGATAGTGAGGTCTCTTCCACTTACCTTATTGTGCGCGAGGTGGCGACAATCTGGTTTAGAGTGTACTAGACCCCGGTGATATTCCATACTTTGAGCTGTATTGATGTGTGGACCTTGATGAGTATCCGTATGCTTGAGTTGCATTATACATTGCATGGCCTTGGGATGGCCGATACCATTCATGTCTTGCATTGCATAGCCTTGGTACGGCTCATGACGTTTTGGTTCCATCTGCATATTCCGCATTACTCTGACATTGCATTCATATTACTACCTTGCGCACACACTTTCACCACCCTCTAAGCTTTCTGTAAGCTTATGCACGACCGTTGCGTGCAGGTGACGTTGGACTGCAGCAGCGCTGAGGCAGGAGCACGTTGCTGATCATTTTGGAGTTTTTGTTATTTGCCATTGTATTTCCCTTTATGCTCATTGTACTTGTAAAATTTTTGATCATAGTGGAAATGTAATGGAGTGCTTGGTTGTTGTTTGTGGGTTATGCCTTTGATTATGCCTTTGGTTATGCTTATTACGTATCAGACTGATGTTAAAAATCCTCCTCGTAGCATCCCAGGATCGGAACCTGGCGAATGGGAGCTAGGAGCCGAGAATGGGGTTCTACGGAGGCTGTCGGCGCCGGATTCGGCGATCGGGAATTCTGTGAGCCCGGTTTCCGAGTTTGGGGCGTGACAGAAGTTGGTATCAGAACATAACTTGGGAATAACCGAGAACAACATTACATGTTTGCTATGAGTGAAGAATGACTAAGTTCCGAAGTTCGGATAACTTCGCGACCTTCTGATTCAGACCGTTAACGTGCGTACATTCGAGAGTTTTGAAGTTGATAGGCGCTTTCGCTCTTTCCTGTAGGGTATGACGCCTGTTACTCGATCGACTCCCGCACCACCACCTGAGGATTCTACTTCACCATCGGAGACTCCAGCTCTACCACCTGCGTCTCCCATTCCACCCTCAGAGATTCCTGCTTCTTCCCATGAGGATGACATTCCTCCACCGGAGACCGATGAGGAACCGACGGTGACTGTGAGTGCCTCTCAGTTACAGCAGATGTTACAGGCTGTGACCGCCGCACTCCAGGGACAGGGTAGACGCCCAGCTGTTTCACCAGCTCAGGCGGAGCAGGAGCGCGCGAGCGCCGTACTTCGTGAGTTTAGACGACATGATCCCCCTCGTTTCCAGGGCGAGCCAGATCCGACCGCTGCCGAGAGATGGCGCTCCGATGTGGAGAAGATATTCGACACCATGTTATGCACGACCGAGCAGCGCGTCCGGTTAGCAGTATTTCTCTTCCACGGTGAGGCCGAGCATTGGTGGACCTCTGTCGCCCGTGTCGCTGGACCTGATTATGTCTGGACATGGGAGGACTTTGTGCACCGATTCGAGGAGCAGTACTTCCCTGACCACATCCGTCGTCAGCGAGCCTTAGAGTTCGAGACTCTGGTGCAGGGAGATATGACCGTGGCACAGTACGCGGCCCGTTTCATGGCACTATCTAGATTTGCGCCGTACATGGTTGATGATGAGGGGCGGAAGGCCCGCCGTTTCGAGCACGGCTTACATTATGGCCTTCGAGGTCGTGTCATTGGGCATGAGCTTCCTACCTTCCAGGCAGTAGTGCGGAAGGCTCAGATATATGAGACTGAGTGGGCCGGTTCTCAGTCTGATCGTGGTCAGAGGGGAGACCGGAAGAGGCAGGCTTCTTCCAGTCATTCCCAGCAGGGTCGACCACAGCAGCAGAGGCGCACTGGTCGCCCAGCTTTCCGTGCACCATCAGCACCATCAACACCTCCACCACCACCTCAGAGACAGTTCACCGGCACTTGCTTCAGGTGAGGTGTGACGGGACACCGTTCATGGGAGTGTCCCAGTCCCCAGCAGCAGTAGAGAGGTCCACAGCAGCAGAGACCTCCACCGCAGCAGCAGAGACCCCCACAGCAGCAGCGACAGCAGCCTCTACCACCGAGGCCACCTCAGCAGCAGCATCAGCATCAGCACCAGCCTCAGAGGCCGCAGCAGCAGAGGCAGCAGTTTCGACCGCCTCAGCGACCTCAGCAGCAGCAGCAGCACGTTCAGAGGGGACAGACACCTCCCCAGCCAGCTCAGGCTAGGTTTTATGCGGCTCAGTAGGATCCGCAGTCATCCGGAGGAGTCGTTGAGGGTATACTGCCAGTTTCTGCATGCATTGCACGTGTATTGTTTGATTCTGGTGCATCGCATTCTTTTGTGGCCGAGAGCTTCTGTCGATCGGCTGGCTTACCGTTGGAGTCTGCTGGTGAGAGCCTATCAGTATCTACTCCCTTGGGGAGGACTGCAGCGTTAGGACGATTTTGCTCGTCATGCCCCGTTCTAGTTGGGGATACCTTCCTTCCTGCTGATTTGTTTGTTTTGCCGATGTCCGAGTTCGACGTTATCTTGGGCATGGATTGGCTCGCCGAGTACTATGTCATTTTGGACTGCGCCGCGAGGACCGTCACGTTTTGTATACCCGGCGTGCCACAGTTCCAGTTCGTTGCAGAGGCCAGAGGAGAGCAGTTGTCTTGTTTGATGTCGTGCGCCATAGAGGAGCATGTCGCCGTTGGCATCGACCATTTGTCGATAGTTTGCGATTTTCCCGATGTGTTCCAGGAGATTTCGGGATTACTGCCTCGTCGACTCACCGAGTTCCAGATCGATCTCGTGCCCGGTACCGCGCCTATATCGAAGGCCCCGTATCGTATGGCACCGTTAGAGTTACGGGAACTGTAGAAGCAGTTGGACGAGTTGCGTGAGTTGGGTTTTATCCGTCCGAGCAGTTCTCCGTGGGGAGCACCGGTACTCTTCGTGAAGAAGAAGGATGGCTCGTTGAGGCTCTGTGTTGACTATCGCGAGCTCAACAAAGTCACGATCAAGAACAAGTACCCGCTCCCTAGGATTGATGATTTGTTCGACTAGCTGCAGGGTGCACAGTTCTTTTCGAAGATTGACCTGCGTTCCGGTTATCATCAGATTCGGGTCCGAGATGAGGACATTCCGAAGACAGCATTCAGGACGCGTTACGGTCATTTCGTGTTTCAAGTCATGTCCTTCGGACTGACCAATGCACCCGCGGTCTTCATGCAGCTGATGAATGAGGTTTTTCGCCCATATCTGGATCAATTTGTTGTAGTCTTCATCGACGACATTCTGATCTATTCAAGGACCCATGAGGAGCATGAGCAGCACTTGGAGATTACTCTACAGACCCTCCGCGCATACCAGCTGTATGCGAAGCTGGAGAAGTGCGAGTTCTGACAGGAGGAGGTGAAGTTCCTCGGTCACGTGGTGACGAGGGAGGGTGTCGCAGTGGACCCCTCGAAGGTCGAGGCAGTGCGTCAGTGGGGCCAGCCCACGACTGCGACAGAGATCCGTAGTTTCCTTGGTTTGGCGGGCTATTACCGACGTTTCATCGAGGGTTTTTCTCGTATTACAGCCCCGCTGACCAGGTTGACTCGGAAGGGCGCAGAGTTTATTTGGAGTGACGCCTGCGAGCAAGCATTTACGGAGTTGAAGGACCGTCTGACGTCCGCTCCTGTCCTCACTCTTCCCTCTGGGAGTGACGGATTTATTGTATTCACCGATGCCTCGCACATTGGTTTGGGTGCTGTCCTGATGCAGCACGGGAGACCAGTGGCCTTCGCGTCTCGTCAGCTCAAGATCCATGAGCTGAACTACCCTACACATGATCTGGAACTGGCTGCCGTTGTCTTCGCACTAAAGGTGTGGAGGCACTACCTTTACGGGATTAGGTTTGAGCTCTTCTCTGATCACAAGAGCTTGAAGTACCTCTTCTCACAGTCTGAGTTGAATATGAGACAGAGGCGCTGGATGGAGCTCCTGAAGGACTATGATTTCGACCTCCAGTACCACCCGGGCAAGGCGAACGTGGTGGCAGATGCCCTCAGCCGTCAGCCACGAGGCTTAGTGGCGCACATGATGATTCAGGAGTGGCGGATGCTTGAGGATGTTGCTGCGTATGACTTTGAGTTCGGCCTACAGTCTTCCATTGTACAGTTATCGAGCTTGTCGATTCAACCCTCTCTTGTCGCTAGGGTGATCGAGGCTCAGCAGGCTGATGAGTCGTTGCAGGGTTATATGGCTGAGGCGGCATCTGAGGGTCAGGTTGATTGGCAGATCGGTACAGACGGTGGACTTCGCTTCAGAGGCTGATTATGTGTCCCGGATATTTCAGAGTTACGCAGAGATCTTATGACCGAGGCACATCGATCGCGGTTTTCTATCCACCCGGGCTCGACGAAGATGTACCGTGACATGAGACGACAGTATTTTTGGGCGGGGATGAAGCGCCAGATCGCCAGTTTTGTGGCCGAGTGTGACACGTGCCAGCGTGTCAAGGCCGATCATCAGAGACCTCCTGGTCTTTTGCAGCCGTTGAGCGTCCCGATGTGGAAGTGGGAGCACGTGTCGACTGATTTCATTATGGGTTTGCCGAGGACTCAGCGCGGTCATGACTCCATTTGGGTTGTTGTGGATCGTTTGACGAAGTCGGCACATTTCCTTGCGATGCGTTCGACTTGGTCTATGGACCGGCTTGCGAGACTGTTTATTGAGGAGATTGTGAGACTGCATGGCGTTCCAGTCTCGATCGTTTCTGACCGGGACTCGAGGTTCACGTCTCAGTTTTGGGGGAGCTTTCAGCGTGCGATGGGGACTGAATTGCAGCTCAGCACCGCGTACCATCCACAGACCAATGGCCAGACCGAGAGGGTCAATCAGATACTTGAGGACATGCTTCGGGCCTGCGCGATTGACTTCGGGGGTAGCTGGGATGAGCATCTGCGATTGGCTGAGTTTGCGTACAATAACAGCTATCAGGCGACCATCGACATGGCTCCTTTTGAGGCACTATATGGCAGACCATGTAGATCACCGAGTTGTTGGACCGAGGTTGGAGAGCACCGTCTCCTAGGTCCCGAGCTTGTGCAGGAGACTTCAGAGGCTATCGACATCATCAGGCAGAGGATGCGCACAGCTCAGAGCCGACAGAAGAGTTCTGCTGATCGTCGGCGTCGTCCCTTGGAGTTTGATGTAGGGGACCATGTGTATCTCAAGGTCTCGCCTATGAAGGGCGTAGTTCGATTTGGATCGAAGGGCAAGCTTGCCTCGAGATTCATAGGACCTTTCGAGATCACTGGACGCGTTGGCGCCGTGGCCTATCGGCTTGCCTTACCATCTCAGTTGTCTGGCGTCCACAACGTGTTTCACGTCTCCATGTTGAGGAAGTGTGGGTTAGACATAGTTCCCGTTATTGATTGGCAGCCGTTGGAGGTTCGTGAGGACGCTTCTTACATTGAGCAGCTAGTTCGTATCCTTGATCGGAAGGAGCAGGTCCTCAGAACCAAGGTCATTCCGTTGGTGAAGGTGCAGTGGGGTCACCATTCTGTAGAGGAGGCTTCTTGGGAACGTGAGGCTGAGATTCGAGAGCGATATCCTCATCTCTTTGAGGGTTGATGATCATGTATTGTATTTTGTACGCTGTCCCTGATTCTATATGATGACGTTATGTTTCTTATTCCTCGCGAGTTATGCTTAGTTGCGACGCTTGTGTAAATTTTGAGGACGAAATTTTTATAAGGAGGGGAGAGCTGTAAGACCCGTATCTTGGTCCGTACCTTTCCGTACACTCCCGCGGTCGTACCGGTCGAATTCCGGCAACTTTCGACCCTTAAACAATATCGACGCGCGACCTGAATTCATGTACCGACAACCCGAGTCGACTCAACTCGAGACCTATACCATAGCGACCGCGCCGTCGTTGCGGTTCCGATACGGTGACTCGTGCGCCGAGGCGATACCCTGATCAAGAGTTATGGGCCAACGTTCGGTGCGAGAAAACGCCGCGCGTTGCAAAAACCAAGGGAATCTCAACGATGTGTCACATCAATCACATCAATCCCATCAATCAATCACCCATCAAGCCATCACATGTCAAGTACACATCACTTCCATCCCTTTTCCCAAGCAACCACAAAAGTCTCCCAAACCCATACCTCTCTTACACAAAAGCCAACAAAGTCTTCTCAACCCATACCTTTCTTACACAAAAAGCCACAAAAGTCTTCCTAACCCATACTTTTCTTACACAACCATCACTCACGCATCCATCCATCACTCTCTCTCTCCCTTTACATCACTCTCTCTTTCTCTCTTTCTCATTTCAAAGAAAAAGCTCCAAGCAAACATCCCACGTATGAAATTTTGCAAAAATCCCTAAGCTTCAAGTGGCCCACCTTCCTACCCCAAAACCTCCCATCTCAACCCTCCATTCTTCATCTTAGCCATTGAAGTTGGAGACAAGGTGCCAAGGAACCTCTAGGAGCGAGAAGATCGGACGGTGGGTGCCTCTATAGGATAGTTTTTATTGTTTTTATGGTGGACCAAGTGAGGCCCACCGATCCATGGTGTGGATCTCACTTGGGACCCTTATTTGTGGCCGATGGACCACTTGGATCATCATGATCATTCCATGATGGGGCCATTCTCCATGGACCCCATCATGATATTTATTTGCATTTGGAAAGGTCATCTAGACCATCCATATTGGTGGGGAAAGGATTCCCACCGTTGATCTTTAGTTTTCTTGGTCACATGTGCAAAAATGACCTATTTGATGTATGATTTCATGTATGGGAGGGCCCATAATGTCGGGGTCCCTCCATCACAAGCCGTGTCCCACTCTCCATGACTCTCTCTCTTTCTCTTTCATTTTATTTTATTTTATTCTATTTTATTTATTTTTATTGCAATAGGATGGTGTGGCCCACTTGAATGGATCCCACCTTGATATAACTATTTTTATTCAAGTGGGGCCCACCTTAAGAGTTAAACCCATGCCCTCCATCAGTGGTGGCCCACCGTATCAGGGCCCCCACCATAATCAATTCCTAACCTGCCAACCGTCCAGCGTCTGGGGACGCTGGACGTCTTTATATGAAAAAGGGAAAAAGAAAGAAGAAAAAGAAAGAAAAAGGAAAAGGACTTGGGTGGTCCCCTTGCATAGGCCCCACCCTGATGTTTATGGTCAATCCAAGCCGTCCATCCTCTTACCCACGGCGTTTTAGCCGTTGGGTAGAAGTTTGGAGCTGATCCAATCACCTGGTGGGCCATAGCGTCAAATATCGTGCCTCACCATTCAAACTCTACTTCTTAATTTATTTCACTTCCAAGCATCAGAAAAATTCGAACTCTGGACCCGTTCTGACTGTTGCGGGCCACTGAACGTAATGGCTGGAGTGGATTTCCCGATTGCGGGCCCCACGCGTGGTTTTTGGCAATGTAATTGAAATTGAAAGAGAGAGAGAGGAGGGTGAGCAGCTAAGTACGGACGCTGTCAGGCCAGCGCAGGCAGCGCCTGCGCTGCTGCTGCACGGCGTGCGGACGACGTGGTCCCACGGCCTCCTGCCGTGGGCCCCACCTTGATGTTTGCATGCCATCCAAACCTTCCATGAGGTGGGCCGCCCCAGTGGCGGGTCCCCCCTCCAAAAATGAAGCAGATCCAAAACTCAGGTGGCCCACACCAAGTGAAACAGTGTGAATTGAAATTTTTCATTAAAATCCTTTTGGGGCCCACTGACGTGTTGGATCAAGCTGAAATTTTTGTCTTCCCTTCAACCAGGCCCGAGTGACCCAGTGAGTGGCTTGGATGGCTGATAGACGTTTCAGTGGGCCCCACATGGGACCCACAGTGATGTATGCATTTTATCTCCACCGTCCAACGGACGGTGGAGTCCAGGGTGATGATTGTGGAGCCCCTTTGGGCGTGCGTGCGTGCGTGTGAGCGTGCGTGCGTGTGTGTGAGCATTCATGCAGCGTGTGTGTATATATATATTATACTATATATAATGTTATATTATAGTATTGATAATACTATAATATATTATAATATTGTATATATATGTATATATATGACATTGTAGATTTCATACATGATGGTGGGTCTTCTTGTGGGACCCAACATTGATACGGGTGCTACATCTAATCTAGCCGTCCACTTTAAAGATCATTTTGTGGAATTAGTCAAAGTATGAGACAAATCCACAGTCCAAGTGGACCCCGTCTTAGCATGATTTGTGGCTCATCTCGATGTATTTGTGTCACTTATTGGGGCCCACTTTGATGTGGATGTACGGTCCATGGGATTGGACCATTTGATATATTCCAAGGCCCTTGGGTCTAGATCCATTTAATTCATAAAAGAGCCTATGGGTTAGGCCCATTTGATTCATATAAGGCCTATGGACTTAGGCCCATTTGATGTGTTGCAAGTCCATGGGACTAGGCCCATTTGATGTACTTCAAGGCCCATGAAATTGGACCCATTTGATATATGCAAGGCCTAGGGGTTTAGGCCCACTGAATTCACGTTAGGTCTATGGGTTGAGGCCCACTTGATCTACATGTAAGACCCAATTGGTATGGCCCATTGGTCATATTTTAGACTCACGAGACTAAGCTCAATTGATGCAATCTAAGGCCCACGAGTTTTGACCCATTGCAATGCACTTAAGACCCATTGGTGTGGCCCATTTATATGGCCCACCTGATGAATAAAGGGCCTATAAGATATGGCCCATTTGATATATATGTAAGGCCCAATGGGAGGAACCTAAGGTCCATTGCAATGTGTAAACCCATTACCAATTATGTAGCGGTATTTAAGAAGATCATACCTGGAATGCAATGATGGTTTGACGTCCACATTGTGAGTGTAATGTTGGTTGGATGTCCACATTACGACTCTCCTTAGGGTCCATTACTGGGCTGTACTTGTTGTATTTCGGCCGTCCAGGCCCATCTGCATTGTAAGATAATTCATTTTATTATAACCTGTTTAGTATAGTTTCATGACCCATGATCATACGCATCATATGTATGCTTGATATGAGGATTGACTGATCATAGCATATGCCTTCGGGCAGGTCGTTTATGGGCTCCCGGTTAGGCAGTGTTGCCCTACATGAGCGCACGGTATGTGCAGGATTGGTTGCATGACTGGATAGCGTGATTCATGCATTCCGCATTTGTGTGACATGGTTGTTGAACGCCCTAGCGACATCAGGGCCGTAGCCTCCACAGACGCATCGTGGTTGGTAGGATTGGATACCGGAAATCTTGTTCTACATGGGGTACTATAGATATCCCTGGGTGAAAGTCCCTAAACCCTTATGGTACCAAGAGGTTGCTCCAACGTCTAGACCGAGTGGGTAGATGAGCGTTGAGTGCCGATTACTAGACGGTTACGCTCTCCACTGTGTCGTGGTCGGTTGGAAGGGGGTGCGGCCTTACCCGCCCGAGTGTAGGGGGCAATGCTAGGCTGAGTTTGACCAGTTCGAGGAATGGGTCCGCTATCGACGAGTCGCGCCCGATATTGGCAGACGGATAGTGAGGTCTCTTCTACTTACCTTATTGTGCGCGAGGTGGCGGCAATCTGGTTTAGAGTGTACTAGACCCCGGTGATATTCCATACTTTGAGCTGTATTGATGTGTGGACCTTGATGAGTATCCGTATGCTTGAGTTGCATTATACATTGCATGGCCTTGGGATGGCCGATACCATTCATGTCTTGCATTGCATAGCCTTGGTACGGCTCATGACGTTTTGGTTCCATCTGCATATTCCGCATTACTCTGACATTGCATTCATATTACTACCTTGCGCACACACTTTCACCACCCTCTAAGCTTTCTGTAAGCTTATGCACGACCGTTGCGTGCAGGTGACGTTGGACTACAGCAGCGCTGAGGCAGGAGCACGTTGCTGATCATTTTGGAGTTTTTGTTATTTGCCATTGTATTTCCCTTTATGCTCATTGTACTTGTAAAATTTTTGATCATAGTGGAAATGTAATGGAGTGCTTGGTTGTTGTTTGTGGGTTATGCCTTTGATTATATCTTTGGTTATGCTTATTACGTATCAAACTGATGTTAAAAATCCTCCTCGTAGCATCCCAGGATCGGAACCTGGCGAATGGGAGCTAGGAGCCGAGAATGGGGTTCTACGGAGGCTGTCGGCGCCGGATTCGGCGATCGGGAATTCTGTGAGCCCGGTTTCCGAGTTTGGGGCGTGACAATTATGATGAAACCTATGTCCTAGTAGCTCGTCTTGAATCAATCAGACTATGTATATCTATTGCTTGCTTTAAAAAGTTTAAAATCTATCAAATGGATGTAAAGAGTGCGTTTTTAAGTGGCGATCCGTATGAAGAAGTTTATGTTGAATAACCAACGGGTTTTGAAGACCCTAAGAATGTTGATCATGTCTATCGCCTAAAAAAGGCTCTTTATGGTTTAAAATAAGCTTCCAGGGCATGGTACGAGAAATTAACTAAGTTTTTACTAAGTCATAATTTCCAAATGTGAAGTATTGGTAAGACTTTTTTTGTAAAGAAATATAACGATCTTATCTTAAAAGTACAGATCTATGTTGATAATATTATTTATGGATCTACCTATATTAACATGACATTTGAGATTGTAGATTTAATGAAATCTAAGTGTGAAATGAGCATGGTTGGGAAATTGAATTATTTCCTAGGGTTGCAAGTAAAACAACAACCTAATGGTATTTTCATTTCTCAGACCAAATATGCTTTGAACTTGATTAAAAAGTTTGGATTTGAGAATGGTAAGAATTTTGATACTCCTATGAGTACAACATTAAGATATTCAAAGGACTTTATAGGTAAATGTGTGGATCCTAAATTATATCATAGTATGATTGATAGTTTACTTGATTTAACTACTAGTAGTTAAATTAAGTAAAACAACAACCTAGTGGTATTTTCATTTCTCAGATCAAATATGCTTTGAACTTGATTAAAAAGTTCAGACTTGAGAATGGTAAGAATTTTGATACTCCCATGAGTACAACATTAAGATATTCAAAGGACTTTATAGGTAAATGTGTGGATCCTAAATTATATCATAGTATGATTGACAGTTTACTTGATTTAACTACTAGTAGACCTGATATTACTTTGAGTGTTGGTATTTGAGCTAGATATCAGTCTGATCCTAAAGAGTCACATTTAACTGCTATTAAGCGGATTATGTGATATATCGAAGTTCTGCAAATTTGGGTCTTTGGTATCCACATGAGAGTAGTGTTCAGTTGGCTGGGTACTCAGATGCTGATTAGGCTGGTAATATTGATGATAGGAAATCAACCAATGGTGGTTGTTTCTATATTAAAAATTATTTGGTTTCTTGGTTTAGCAACAAGAAAAGTTCTATATCGCTCTCAACTGTTGAGGCTCAATACACTGCAGCAGGACATACATGTACTCAGCTTGTTTGGATGAAGCGTATGTTAAGTGATTATGAAATTGCACAGGATTCAATGGTTTTATATTGCGATAATTCTAGTATAATAAATATTTCAAACAAATCCAATCCAGCATTCACATACTAAGTACATTGACATTATATTGCATTATATTCGTGAATTAGTGGAAGAAAAGCTGATATCTTTGGAATACATTTCGACTGAGACTCAACTTGCTGACATTTTCACTAAACTGATCGACAAAATCAGGTTTAATAAATTAAAATTTGATCTTGGTATGTGCAATTTAAATTGAATATTCATGTATATTTATATCTTATTGTATATATTTTAATAATTTATTGATTTAAATTTCAATTTTTTTTTATACGAAAAATGCATACTTTTGTTAGTACACGACCAATCGAGGACGTGCTCGACTAGTCGTGGCATGACCGGTCGAGGACGTCCCACGACTAGTCATGTAGCACGCTGGTCATTTTAATTTGGAGAAAACTACCTTCTTCCTCATTTCTTCTTTCCTCTCCAATGGGCTATGGCACAACTAGTCGTACCCATCTCTTTGATTCTTCAAAGTAAGTGCACGACTATAAATAGAACCAGTCGTGGTGTCCATTTGTTTCTCCTACAACCAGTCGTGGTGTCCACAGGACCAATCGTAGACGTGATTTCTGCAACTATAAATAGAACATGAATTTTAGAGTTTTAATAATTCAATTCAAGAAAAATCAAGGCATCACTCTAAAAAATAAGTTAGTGTTTTTTTAAAGCTACATTGTGCATATTTAATATTCTCTTTTGTTATCTTTGTCGATTTGATTTTATTTTTATATTCTAATAAGATTTGAAAGAGGAATTGTTGTATTCCTTTTTCTTAGAATCAAAATCAAATAGAGCTAGCCCAACTGGTTTAATTTAAAATCAATTAGAACCTAGAACCACTTCAAAGTGAGTGTGGACATTGAACTTCTATATTCGAACTTCTACTCTGACTTGGTTCTTCTGGGTTACAACAAAAAGAAAATTTCAGGTATTTTACATTATTGTAAATTTTCATCTTTTGGTTTTTATTTGAAATTAAGCCAGAAAAATCTCAATTTATTGGTTATCTGAGGAGATCCAGAAAACTTAAGAGTGGAGTTTTTTGAATTGTGTAAGTCCACTGAAAGACACAATTGTGAGGGTTTTAGGTGAACTTGAGAAAAACCTATTTTCATAATGAACGCTAATATCCACTGTGTGAGGATATTAGGAGTGGAGTAGCAAGCTATGTGGCTATTGTTTAATAGTTGGTGAACACACAGGCGAACCACTATAACTCTTTGTGTTTTGTAGATGTGTGAATTATTTTTTCTATCTTTTATAATTCAAAATTGTGGGATTATGTATGTTTCGACAAAGAAACAAATGCATTTGATTTGGGGGATTTTCTTATTCAAATAAAACAGAGAGAGTACTAGGAACATTCATCGTATTTGATTAGTTACTGAGTTTATTTACATCCTCTTTACCAAAACAGAGATTACTAGGAACAATTCCAGCTCCAAGAGTATTCTTTCCATTTCCTTATCTCTTCTTGCTTTAATCCCCCTAAACTACCCCTGGAGCTGGAACTTTACCAAAATACCTAAACTACCCTTGGTGCTGGAACTGTACCAAAATACCTAAACTACCCTTGGAGCTGGAACTGTACCAAAATACCTAAACTACCCTTGGAGCTGGAATTGTACCAAAATACCTAAACTACCCTTGGTGCTGGAACTATACAAAATACCTAAACTACCCTTGGAGAAGATCAACACCATGAGATTTCCTGACCACTACAATAAGATATTTTTTGTGCCTCAACAGATGCCCCCTCGATCCTTCTTTGATTGATTCCTGAAATCAAATGGAGGATCGATCTTCCTTTGTCTGAAGAACTTGAATGAACTGTAACTGAAGGATAACCGGATGATCTTGCTTATATGGTAGACTGGACGATCATACTTGACCAGAAGATTGAATGATAGCGTTCGATCGGAAGACTAGAATGATGGCACTTCAAACAGAAGATTTGAATGATAGCGCTCAAGCGGAGAACTGAAATACTCGCACTTGAATGAAGGGATTGAATGATTCCATTTGACCAGAAGACTTTGAATGATGGCACTTGAACAGAAAACTGGAATGCCCCCAGTCAGCAGTGTCGAGCAGATGTTTCACTAAAGAAGATTCATTGAAGCCCGCCTCTGCAACTGCTATGACGACTTCTTTTTTAAGCGATTTGATCAGAGAACTTTCTTTCAACATTGTTGCTGCTGTAACGGTCTTTTTGATCAACTCTAGCAATTCTTTCCTTTTGATCAGCTCCAGCGATTCTTTCCTTTTACTCTACATCTGAGGCTGTTCTTTAATGCTGCTTCTGCTGCAACAACTTTTTCGATTGCTTCTTTTACTCACAATCTGCATAACCCAAGATTTTCAAATAATAGTCTCTCCTGCCAAGTTAATCGAAATTAGTATCTGAATTTATTATAATTTTCATTGTAGCTTTATGAAGCATTGGTAAGCTTGAGATAGATGAGAGTTTCTTCTCTTTTTTTTTTTTTAGGTTGATCGTGATATTTGTTTTGTCATTGTGCTTCGCATCGTATTCTTCACTCATTGAATCACACTCCTGGATATGCATTCTGCCCTTTTTCCAGTCACTATCACAGAAAGATTTCTTTAGAAGACATTACTCCTGTAGTGAAGCCTGTCGATACCGTTGAAGAATAAATAATCTTTGCTAATTTGAATCTGATTCAAGAGAAACACATTTTTGCATCTTGTCTACTTAACATTTAAAATGTTCATTAGGCAATTGCACATTTAAACACATGTCTTAGAGTGAAATATGTATTTGCTCCATTTGAATATCGTACAAGTCATGCTTTGCATATTTGAGCATATATAAAACGAAATATGTATCTGATGCATTTTAAATGTTGCACATAATTTATCATAACATTTTATGAAACTGAACATAAAGCACCAATATTTATTCTTGTCAGTATGGAATTTCCTATATATGACTTCACTCGTTCATATTTTATTGGCGGTGCTAGGTTTCAATTTAGTCAATGGAGCATACAGTTTAAGCTCATGAATAGTGGAGCGAAGCACACATTTAAGCTCATGAGTAGTGGAGCAAATTTACTTAGACTCTCGTCAGAGTCAGGTCTCACGTGATGGTCTCTATAACTCTCTAGAGTTCGCAGGACTCCTCACTGCCTGGGGAGTTCACAAGCCGCGGTCCATCAGAGAGGCCCAGTGACACTACCGGGGCAGTGAATTTGGTTGGTTTTACAGCATAGGGTTGGCCACGGTAACTCTTTAGAGTTCAAAGAGCTCGCAAGGCTACCTTTGGGGTACCAAATCCATGGTTGCCGATCCATCGATAAGTAGGTTTAAGCCCTGCCTCATGAGTTAGTATTGAAATCGAACCACAAATCTGGGGGGTCTTATGCATGGTTGGCCTATCTTGCGCACACTGCAGCCCTCATTTTCTTCGCCTACAAGGTCGGGCCCATTCACGGGAGGGTTTGTCCTTCGTTCCCCGTGATGCTGCCAGAAAGCTATACAGACAGCATGGGTGTTACGTTTGAATGGTCATTTGAGGACTTTGAGCACTTTGGCTTTTGGTCGTTGAAGACTTTGAGCACTTTGGCTTTTGGTCATTGACTCCGTCAGCTGCCCGCATAGGTATGCGGACGAGGGCCTCACGGGCTTTTAGGGCCACTGGCTTCTCACCGTTGTCCGAATGACGATCTTCATAGGTCTCATGCACAGTGGGTCATTGGCTTTTGGTCGTTGAAGACTTTGAGCTATTGGCTTAACTGGGCTACCTTTTTATGATCATAGGTCTTATGCGTAGCCGGTCCCTTTCAAGATTTAATCCTTTCAGGATTTGGCCTTCCTTTTCTTTCTTTCTTTTTCTCTCTTTTTTTTTTCGGGACTTGTGACTAGGCTGCCTTTTATGGTTGACAGTCATCACTGTTGCCAATTTTATATAGTTGACTGTATGATTCATCATATGGTTGAATCAATAATTGGCATCTCGCTGTTGTTGACGATGTCACGAAGACTTTTTTTTTTTTTTTTCATCATGTTTATAGTAATGTGTCAGCTCAGCGATGATAGCAATTTTGATGAGCAATTGATTGGCAAACAGTGATAGCTGCTCTCTTTTCTTTTCATGACTCTTTTTATGATCATCGATATCTGATGATTTTAATTTTGATGGAGATTTTCTATCGGCGATGAGCGTCAATGCTTGATGGCGACCATCGGCGCTTTTTTTTATGTGCGATGAACGTCAATGCTTGATAGCGATCATCAGCGCTTTTTTCTTTGGGCGATAATTAAATATGCTTGATAGCGATCATCGACGCTTTTTTCTTTGAGCGATAATTGAATATGCTTGATAGCCATCATCGGCGCTTTTTGCTTTGGGCGATAACTGAATATGCTATCTTCAAATGTCTTGGAAGACGAAGATAGGTAATTCTGCCTAAAATTGTTTATCTGTATTTTCTATCTGTATTTTTGTAATATACCAGCTTGATGGTGATGTCGATTTCATGCGGCTTGATGGTTATATCGATTTCAGGCAGAATTTTATAGAACTTTCTTGATGGCACTCATCCTTTTCGTCTTTCTTTATTTGCTATCATATGATCTTGATACGCTTTGACATGTGATCTTGATACACTTTCGAACTTCTTCTTTATTCATCCTATTCGTCTTGCCCCCTTTTGATACAGAATTATTATCTTGGTAATGTTCTGTATCAAAATCAGTAGCACCTTCGGAAGCAATTTCCTTTTTGTCAACGCGAGTATAGGCCAACATAGGCTTTCATTTACTTCTTTGAGGAATTTTGCTTTCACTTGGCTTTTGAACTTGTCCCCTGAATATGATTGTGACTGTCGTTAGAGATATATTCTTTCATTCTTGGAGATATAGAGGTAGCATATTTCTCGCGTAACGCTTGATAGCGATTGATAGCGATTGTTAACGCTTGACAGCGATTGATAGCGCTTGATAGCGATTGATAGCCATTAATGATGACAGCGATAGTTGCTAAATTTGGCGATTTGGCTTTTCATTTGGTGATCATCCTTGGTGCTTCGCATTCGGCGATAATTTGATATGCTTGCCAGCCTGCATTTTATTCATATACACAAAAGAAATACATGCTATGGTGAGAAATTTATTTCACCGCTTTTACTCACCCATCTTACCTTTCTTGCTCCCTTTTGATTTTGGAAGTGGAATCAAGGTAACGATCATTTCCTGAACTGACAGGTATTGTAAAGCATGCCTGCAGCGAACGTGCTTTTTCTGTAGGAGGCTACACGATTCACGGTCATATTTATCGACCAAGTTGCCCCCTTTTGACGCAGAATCATCACTCTAATAATTTTTTTGGAGCAAAAACAACAAATATATTTACGGACGATATCTCTTAAGGAAGCGAGCGTTGACTGGTATGCTGATTCCCTTTCCGTCTTGATATACAACTCGATATGCTCCATTAGAGTATACTTCTTTTATTACGTAAGGGCCATCCCATTTAGGCTCAAACTTGCCTCCCGTTCGATGGGTGACCATGATTGGTCTTTTCAACATTAGCACCGTATCTCCCTTTTTGAAAGAGCAATATTTAACTCGCTAATCAAAGGCGGCTGATATTCTTGCTTGGTATGCTTACAAACGCTGTTGCGCAGCCAGGCGTCGATCGTCAAGCAAATCCAATTCCTTCAATCTTATTTTTGCATTATCATCCTCAGTTATAGACTGATGTACTGCCACTCTTAGTGACGTTACTTGTATTTCAATTGGGATTACTGCTTCCACACCATAGACTAATGAATACGGTGTTGCCCTTGTGGCTATTCGATGAGTGGTTCTGTAAGCCCATAGCGCTTCCTGTAATCTTTCATCCCAATCACGCTTGTTTCCTGTCACCGTTTTCTTCAATATTTTGACTATTATTTTATTGAACGCCTCTGCTAACCCGTTAGCCGGTGGATAGTAAGGCGTCGAGAACGAGTGATCGATCTTGAACTTCTGACACAATTTTTTCATACCTTTATTTTTGAAAGAAGTGCCATTGTCTGTAACAATTTTCTTTGGGATACCATGTCGGTATATTATCGCGTGACGGATGAAATTGACCACATCCTTTTCTTTAACATTTCGCAAAGCAACTGCTTCAGTCCATTTGGAGATATAATCGGTTGCTGCCAGAATATACTGTTTTTCTTTGGATGAAGGCAGGTTTATAGGACCAATTATGTCGAGTCCCCAAGCAGAGAATGGCCAAGAGGCAATAGACTGGTGCAAGTCTTCCGAGGGCACATGTATAACATCTCCATGAATCTGGCATTCATGGCATCGCTTCGCATAGTTTATCGCGTCTTTAAACATAGTGGGCCAATAATATCCCATTCTATGTATTCGATGAAATAAATTTCGGCCAGCTTGATGTGCCCCACACTCCCCAGAGTGTGATTCCTGCAGTACCTGGACTGCTTCTTGCTTATTTAAACAACGTAGCAATATTCTATTGTAAGATTTTTTATATAATACTTCACTGCAGATAACGAATCTACTTGACCACTGTCTGATTTACTGTCTTTATGCTGATTCTTCCGGTAGGATGTTAAATTTGAGATAATCAATGAAAGGCTGACGCCAATCATCTATTGTAATTTCCAAGCACGATACGGGAAGGGCTTCAGTAACTTCTTCAACAACCTCCACTGAAGGCAAAAATCTTCTTTCCTCTATAGTTATTTGAAGAGGGCTTCGATTAGGGCAAGATAGGGCTGCTGCCAAGCTAGCCAAAGCATCAGCTTTTGCATTTTTTGACCGGAGAATGTGCTTGATTTCAACATAGAAAAACTGTTCCAACAACTGCTAATGCATTTGATTTGGGGGATTGTCTTATTCAAACAAAATAGAGAGAGTACTAGGAACATTCATCATATTTGATTAGTTACTAAGTTCATTTACATCCTCTTTACATCCCTTGATTCTAAGATATATCATTTAGAAATAAAAGATTTGTGCTTTTAAACATCAAAAGTTCATTTCGACAGCCTTCCGACGCCTGATTTGATCTTCTCCCAGGACTTAGGAGGAATGCCGATTCGATCAACGGATCATTTCGACAGTCTTCCGGCGCCTGATTTGATCTTCTCCTAGGACTTAAGAGGAATGCCGATCCGATTGACGGGCCTTCAATGAAATAGAGATTTCAGCAGCATAACAGCGCCTGTTTCAACCATCCTCTGGGACTTAGGAGGAATGTCAATTAAATCGACTGATATTTCTCCTTAGAACCTATGAAGAGGAGAAAACCCGGAGAAAGGAAGCCTGGGCCACGACTTTAGCAGCACGACTCTTGGACTTCACAGACTGCAGGGCAGTCCGGTTGTGCGGACCCGTGCAACTGATATCGATTATGCGGTCCTGCGCAACTCCCAGGAGATTTCGCTCCTACCTTCTATCTTCCGCTCTGCTTTGCACCTCTTGAAAATCTCTAATCCTCCTCAATGAAGGAAGGGAGGGGGTATTTATAGGCCCTCGAGCTCATGAAAATCCCGATCTTAGCGATGTGGGACTATTTTCAGTGCTTCGGACGATTTCGTAAAGGACTGTTGCCGCAGCTTGTTTCGAGTCTTCTCACAACTGATATTTAGGTTGCGCGGACACGCGTAACGTATATTGATTGCGCGGAGTCGCGCAACTGACGTTGGTTGCGCGGTCTTGTGCAAAACCTCTAAAACTGTCATTTTCTTCTTCTTTTCGAGTGTTCTTTCCATTTCCTTATCTCTTCTTGCTTTAATCCCCCTAAATTACCCCTGGAGCTGAAACTTTGCCAAAATACCTAAACTACCCTTGGTGCTGGAACTGTACCAAAATACCTAAACTACCCTTGGAGCTGGAACTGTACCAAAATACCTAAACTACCCTTGGTGCTGGAACTGTACCAAAATACCTAAACTACCCTTGGTGTTGGAACTGTACCAAAATACCTAAACTACCCTTGGAGAAGATCAACACCATGAGATTTTCTGACCACTACAATAAGATATTTTTTGTGCCTCAACAATGTGTGGATGTGATTGTTGAAAAATTTCTATTTCAAGCTTTGTGGGGAATGTTGTAATAATTTAGATTTAAATTCTTGGAATTCATTTCTTTTTATTTTTCTTCAGTTTGAGTTTTTGATACTCTCTCAAGTTTTAGTAAGGTTGTTCTACCTTAAAACATTTTGTTTTCTGGTGTAAGGTTGTCCTTAGAACCAAGTCTGTATCAACCTCTCAATACTTGATTATTGAAGTTGCTTTTTATTTCAGCATTGTGAATTGCTTTCCTTTATTTGGCTATCATATTCTTTAATTCCGCTCTGTTTTTAAATTTGGCATAGTTCTATATCCCCCCCCCCCCCCCCCCCCCCCCCCCCAAGGACATATAGCTTATCTTTTTTATGTGATAATGTCAAGATTTGTGACATCCGATTCGCACCACATCTCCTCTGAACTGAGGAGGAAAACCCTATCAATCACATCTTCAATACTCTAAACAAACAAAAAACCCTTAACAACTCTAAAAGAATCCTAATTAAGCTGAATATCCATGGGCCCGGGCATTAGCATTTATGGGAAGTCATATAAGAGAAAAAATCTAGATGTCAATGGTAGTGACTACTTGACCATATGAACTTTTAAATCGGAGTACTTGACTATTTGACTATTTCCATCTAAAACATGCACTCTCCTAACCTTTGAATAATCAAATGATTAATATATTTTGTACTAAGAGATTTTTTTTTATATCATCCATGTGGTTTGGATCATCAAAGAAGGCCCAAATCCAATGGCTGAAGTTTGTGTGTATATTTAGAAATGCATTCTATAATACCTAGAAGAGAGACCATGTAGACCGGCCTAGAAACTTTCGTACCTCTTCTAATATATTGTGTTGAGGCCATGTCATATGCCAGTAACGGGTTCGAGTGCAGGTAATATTCCAAAAGATTAGACAATCCTAACGTGACTATGTCCGGCCTTGCTTGATTTAGAGGAGACGTGGATTACCTACCAAACACTACAAGAAAGAGAGCCTTAGCCAACCGATGGGTCGACCCTTTGCCGACTGCCAGTATTAATGGCTATCGGCAGGGCCCCTGTGTATAAAAGAAAAAAAATAAAAAAAACCTAACCTAACTCTCACTCTCACGCGACTCTCTCCCTCTCTGTCGCTCCCTCTCCTCTCGCTCTTTCTCTCCCTCCCTCTCTGTGCCGCTCTCTCTCCTTCTCTCTGCCGCTCCCTCTCTCTGCTTCTCCTTCTCCGTCTTCGGCGCTCTCCCTCCCTCCCTCTGCCGCTCCCTCTCCCTCTCCCTCCCACTCTCTCTATCCTTATCTCTCTCTCTCACAACCCTATTCCTTTCTCTCTCTATCTCCTCGTCCCTCTGCTGCAACATCACGTATCTCTCTCCGCTCGATCTACCGCACATCAAGGAGCATTCTGCTGCAACATTAGGTCTCTCTCTCTCTCTCTCTCTCTCCCCCCTTATCTATTCATATCAATTTGGACATTTTTTAAAGCATTTTTAATACTTAAAGTAACATTGTGCAATGATTTGTGTATTGAAAAATTTTGAGTTTCGAATCCCTAATTAGGGATTTGTATTGTTGATTCCCTAATTGTGGATTATAGATTAAAAAATTGAAAATCCCTAATTAGGGATTCGAAATTCAAAACTCTTAATTAGAAATTTTTTAAGGGGATATATTGGGCCATTGGATGTTCTTGATCCTTTGTGGGGTTTGTCTTGTTCTAGCAGTTTTGAAGATCTCTGCAAATGGGTGGTTTGGATTCTCTGATGTTCTTTAAAGATTAAATATAGATGTATGTTGGTAGAATGTGGTGGCAATCGAATCTAAGGCAATTGGGGCAGATTAGTTTGCTGTAAATTGGGCTAATCTGTAGTTGTAGTTTCTCTTTTCTTTGGTTTTTCTTTTCTTGTAATTCTTTTGGCTTTTTCCCTTTTGTGCAATAAAATCTTCTAAGTTTTTTTTTTTTAAATCTCGTTGACCTGTTGGTAAACAAGGGGCTTGCTATCCCCATATGCACCCTCTCTACATGCAAATGCAGCAGAGTGCCAACATGGCTGGTCCACTCATCAGGCAGCCACCCCTATATGAAAGCAATGGATGGTTTAAGGTAACTTGCCAACAATGTTCAAAAAAGAAAGAAAGATTACTTGCTAATAGTCAATTGTCAACATATACAAATCTATTAGTCCTATGGAGAAAATCCTTTCCTTAAAATGCTTCCTATGACGGTGGATTGTTTAAGATTAACTTGCCAACAGTCCACGGTCAACATAGACATCTGTGTAAGCCCTCGGGCAAAAATCGCTTTCCTATTATCTCTTAATGCTTCCTATGATGGATGCTTGCTATAGCCATCTATTTCATCTTTAATTGCATTGTATTTTAGTTGATATGATTCTTTTTCACCTGTGCTTACGAGCTCTGCTTCAGAATTTTTCTCTATAATTCTTTGTGAAACCTTTTATCTAAGCTGCAAGTCATTCATTTGTTGCACCAACCTTTGTGTACTTCATTCTTCTTGAGAACTTCTAATTTTTCTGGAATAATGGTAGGGTTTTGATGTGAAACTAATCAATGTAAATCGGACTTGCAAAATTACAAAAGGTGATGCTCCTTTCTCTTTTATTTGGGTTCTTTCTTAGGAATAAAATTCATTTATCTATTGTATGTGATCTTTCTCTTCACTTCCTGTTTCGGGGAGGACAAGTGGTCAAGTACACTGCCATGTTAGCTTGTGGTAACTATCGTGGAGTTGTGGGCTTTGCAAAAGGAAAAGGCCCAGCAATTCCCATTGCCCTCCAGAAGGTATTTGTTTGATGCATTTGTAGACATCAGCTCAAATTTGAAGTCCTTGTTAATTGGGAAATTAAGATTATTTATGGTTAATTCTGCATTGTGGTTCATCCATCAACAAAAGAGTGACTATTTTACCTCCATTTGTTGCCATTCTGAGTCGCTGGCGGCCACTTTTGGCAGGTATTTATGAGCTTACTTCTTCAGATGATCTGAATCCCCTTGTTGTTGATGATCATGCTTTGGCAGCAGATGCGTTGCCTCTTGAGGTGATTGAACTTCCACACTCCTATCTCTTTCCAGTTCCATGGAAACTATGAGTTGTATATACTCCCATTGAAGAGTTTTGTGATTGAATTCTATACTCTCTCACAATTTTAATCCACTATATTTCTTCCCTGCCATTTGTAATTGATCTTAACTAGATTAATTGAGAGTTTTCACTGCATAAATGCTAATAAGATTGATACTTTGTAAAGAATTTGATATAATTGATGTAATTAGTGTTTCTTCTTGGTGCTTGTGATGTCACTCTAGCGAAATCCATATCTAGATAATTAGATAATTAGATGTAGCTATGTCTGGTATAATATAGTATACTGGAGCTTGTCATGACCATTGTGCTTGTGAAAATTTCAAGGAATTCCACAAGTCAAGTTATTTTGTTGATGTATACTATTTTATCAGTCCAACTGTTTTTATTTTTCCTGGTTCTGTGTTGATTGTTAATTGATGAATTCTCCACTTCTAACTTAATAGGTTGCGGAGGGTGCAAAAACAGCTGGTGCTTCACGTATAATTGGCGTAGATAATGACAGCAAGAATTTTAATGTTGGTATATTTTTAACTGTTCTTAGCAATGAAATTTTGCTAGCAGTTCCATAAATTTCTTTTATTGAGATAGCAGAATTATATATAAAAAAATCAAGTTCCAGAAATTGAGGCTATGTTTATGAGTATTTAACTGGTTTTTATTTTATTTTATGTGTTCAACTTCAATCTATCATAGCCAATCTGAGGAACTCTCAGAATAAAAACTAGTCCATTTGGGATAGTTCAAATGAAGCAGCTTGTGGATGTTAAATCAGAATGTTTAACTAATTTCTAAAGGCATAAGGTCTTGTTTTTTAATATGTTCTTATATTTGTTTGTCCTTTAAAGAATTTGGAAAGATGGGTATTGATTATTTATTTATTTATTTATTTTTGAATTTTTGAATTTTGAACAGGTTGGGCTATTGATTGTAGATGGGTACTACAACAGCTTGCTTACTCTGTTTCACCACTAATGTAAGAAAGTGGAAATGACTAAATTGTAATCACTTTCCTTAACATTCATCATAATTTATCTTTCTCTACTCCTGAAATTGCCATGTGCCAGCATATATGGTTCTGTTGGGCTTTTTTCCTCCCATGTTTAAGTGGATAATGGTTTCCATTTCATCTGTTTTTCGCCATGGTTACAGATTTCATGGATTGATGGAGAGAAAATGGCATAACAGGACACATGTGCCAATTTGACACATTAGTATGGGATCCAGGACGTTCATCAGATGAGAAAAGAACAAAAGTCGGGTCCACAATGCAGATCAAAGTACACAACATTACAATGTTTTGGATGCTGGTCTATGCACCCCCACCTGTTTTGGCTTTGATACACATACTCATGGGTAGTAGAGGTGCATGCTGGATGACTTGGATTAGTTGGACTTGGATGGTTAGTCATATTTACTTGTTTTTGTGCTTGTTGTTTGATTCAATTTATTTTGTTTTCCAAGTTAGTAAACTTTATTTTCTGAATAGAAGTTATAAGTTGTTGATGGAAATCAAGGCTGTCACAATTCCTATGGTTTTTTTAATTTTTAATTTATTTATTTTTATTTTAATTCTTAGACATGCTGTTTAAAATTATTCTTGCACCTTTGCCACGTTTTTATAGTTAAATTTTGGCAAACTAATCTTATCAGAAGACTTTGTGTTCTTACATTATTCCAAATACAGATCATGCTTTATATCCTTTATTATAATTTTATCAAAATTTCAACATTTAAGTTATTAAGTTGGCAATTTGGTTATAATTTGTTCATTCAATTACTATCACTGTTATGGGAAATCTGAGCTCACAATACAATGCTGCTCCGAGGCAAGTCTGAGTCGAGTCGTGACCCTCCCGACCTGTTTCAAGACGCAACCCGTCTGAGCAGCCGACTTGGTTGAGGTCGGACTCCGGATTATGATTCGATCGGATGATCCTCCACGTTATAGCCGCTCTGCTCTAGCCTGCATTCTGAGGCGAACGACGTTCCGAGCAGAGCATACAGTCCGAACAGATCGAACGTTCCAAGTCTAACGAATGTTAAGATGCGCATATCCCACTCGCTGAACGTGGAAACTGCCATAACCAAATATGGCCGATAACCTCGCTCGCAGATACGCATGATCCGCCGGATATGCTACATGATCGATAGATTGCGGGGGGTATCTCCACGATCCTAAAATCCCCCTGATCGTGCCGAGATTATCGGATCCGAACCACTCGACAGCCAAGTATAAATACTACATCACACCATGTCTACAGGTACGTAAAATCGAGCTCTCTTCTACCCTCTACTTAGACCCTGATTCCCTTGTCCTGACTTAGGCATCAGAGGGTCCCCCGGCTTAGCCAGGGTCACCTTTGCCTGCTTTCCCAGTGCAGGTTCTAGGGATCATACGTGGTGATTGACGAGGAGGGAGGGCTGACCAGATTTTGGCATCAAAATTTTTTGCACCGTCTGTGGGAACCTAAAACTAGAAGTCAGGTTCTCATTTCTCCTAAGCAATGGCGAGGAAGAAGAAAGCTACAGCAGTGCAGCCGCAACCTGATGAGCAGACTCGGTCGTCATCACCACTTCATGCCGAGTCCTCTCTAGGGCTTTCTCAGCTTTTGCGTAATCGGTCGAACAAGTACCGCGCCATGCAGAATGAGATTCAGGCCCTGCATGACGAGATAAACCAGATGAAACAGCAGCGGGAGCCGGAACTACGCCCGGCTCAAGAACAACCAGTTGTCGAGCCGGTGGGGCTGTTTGTGAAAACTCGCTCCATGCCGAGGAGTGTGAGGCCTGAAGTTCCCCAACGTTCAGGGGTACCGCAGTGTAACACCCTAGATTTTTGCCAACCTGGGGTCAGACGTCCTTAGGTAATGGGTCAACTAAAACACCTGGAAAATCGCTCAGAACCCAATTCCATAGCCAAAGAAATCACTTAGGATTAATTCCTTTAGAAACTAAGCATAAGTTAGCTAGCGCTACGCTGGAGTAGCTGTGAAATTGTCCCTACAGCTTTAAATATGTTCTACAAGACCCAAAACTTGTAGAATCAATGGTTCTATAATACTCTAAAATCTCGAATCAAACTCTAAACCGGTTTGTTCTCAGGACCTCTTTGAAACTTTGTATTGGATCTAGACCACACGTCGAAAGTTCGATACCTACAATCTTAGACCGTTATAACCGCCTAACTAGACTTGACAATCATTTCGATAATCAAGTCCAACCGACATTCACAGGCTATTTCATTGAGCCTGGAGTGAAGAGAGTGAGAATAGGGTTAGATTTGAAATTTAAAATTCAAATCTGGCACACAAATTGACGCGTCAGTATTAAGCGTTCTGACCATCAGAATTCAGCCAAATTACACCCTCGGATCAGAAAATTTTTTTATTTCATATCATGAGACTTGTAGACCTGATCTAGGTGCGATGACCGCTGAACTGAAACTGGACCGCCACGTGCGATCTGCGAACCCTGCCGGACTGAAAACTTGATGTGTGCTAGATCCAGTATGCATGAGCTTAAGTCCGACCGCGTTCGGTCAGGGGACCTCCAGAAATACCTTTTTGGGCCGAAACAGCCCCGATTTGGTTACCCCTCAAGTAAACATTGTTCCCAAGCCTGTTTTGGGCATGTTTGGGCTTATAAAAGGGCTTAAAACCCTCACTCCTCTCTCCCATCCGAATTTGGAAAAAGCCCTAAATTGAGTGAGAGAAAAGGTGAGAGATTGTGAGAGAGAGTGGGAGAGAATTTCCTGCTGCTTGTGTTACCTGCTGCACGTGTTTAAGCCACGCAATCCAATCACTTTATCGGTGATTTCGCCGCATTTTTAAGTAAGAAAATACCCTAAATAGTTGCTGATTTACTGTTTCCTCATTTCCATAGCGAAGTAGCTTATGGATCTTGTGTATTAGGTTGCCTATTCGCCATAGACGAAGCGTATACGCTCCGTTCGAATTGATACGCTTCTAGGAGAAAAGGTGCGGATTTTAGAAGCTTTGATTGACTGTTTTCAACACTTTCAATGTCGTTTAATAGTAGATTATCGACGGCAAAGCCGTTTGACATGTACAACATGCTGTCCGTTTCCTGTTTCGTAAGAAGACGAAGAATATGAGATTTAGGGCATTTTAGTCATTTGTAGGAAATATTGTTTTCATCCATAATTTGCTGATGTGATTGACATGGCTTCTTGTCACATTAGGATATTAGGAATACGTGCATAATTAGTTTGGCAAAGAGATTCGCCTAAATGCGCACTTTGAGTCGACATACTATATGTAGACTTAAGTGTGTAGTCTAAGTGTTTGTATAAATGCTTGTATTAGTATGTATTGAATTAAATGGTGTTATGATTTAGTTTGAGATTGAATTCTCAATTAATATGCTGATGTAAATGATTTCCTACATGTTAGCTGTATGTATGATTTCATTATATGTATGAAATGCGTGTGTTAGATGATTCGCTTAAGTTGTATGTTCTAACATGTGTTAACATGCTCACATTGTTGTATTTCATTTCCAATACTCTTACATGATTGCTGATGTGGATTTATAATTGTTTGGGACTATACCTAGTCCAGGCAGTCGGCAACCGAGTAAATTCGTGGTTGGCTTATCTTTGCCACGAACGACGTGTCGATGAACGCGAGCCGTGTTCTGGAGTTGGCGGCAGTGGTTAGGCCACACGAGGTGTTTTACGCACTTCATGTCATCCGACTTGAGATGCGCTCGTGCTAGTTGAGCTTGTCAAGTAACCCGACTGGCCATTGTATATTCACCCTGCATGAGTCATAACTGATTGAACCTAAGGTACTGAACTTACCATTGTAAACCCTGTTAACCATGGTACCTTGATCCATGAAGACTCATGAGCCGGGCATGGTGGTATGGGACACCGTGGTCGAGCTGTCGGCCTACGCTGGGGCCACAAACCTCCCCGTAGTGACCAGTGAGCACCTTTACCTCGTGAGCAGATTATGGTGGTATGGGACACTATATTCTTGCTGTCGGCCTACACGGATCAGGCGACGAGTCCTTTGTAGTGACCGCGAGCGTATTCTGAGTCTACAGGAGGCGACGACCCTTCCGTAGCAGTGAGAGTACAGTAGGCATGTATTGATAAGGTGATGGGGGAGCGGTGCAACGAGTGTGAGCAACAGCCCTGGCAGCCCTTGCAGCGACCTACAAAATATACATCGTATGAAATTACTAGGAGTGACGACCCTAGACAGGATCTGTGTTGGGATTGATATAAGAGAAGTACCTTAGTTTCTCAATCCTGCTGTTTGAATGGACTAATAATAACTCGACAATCATATCACCATCACATTGCATGTGCCTGGAAGATGTGGAGCACTGAGCGGTACGCAAGCATGCTGCGGGCGTAAGATGGTGCCGTATGAGGGAGAACGTCAGTGAGGGCATCCATCATGTCATGTCATATTGTATTAACAACAGTATTATGATTGTTTGATTTACTGCTTTACTATTATCGCATGATTGATTTGAGAACATGCTAATCCTTGCTCTATTATTCCACTGAGTTAGCTACTCACTCCCACGTTACGGGATGATGTTTTCGGACACCCACCAGTCCCTATTTTGGTTGCAGATGATGGCGCTGCTTAAGAAGCGGAGCTGGACTTGATGATGATGAGGAGGATCCCTCCTTTATGCGTGTTCTGATTGACGGGATTACAGGGAGGTTGATTAGATACCTTGACACTTGTCATTTTATATTTTTAGAGCACTCATGTATATTCTTTCTTTCTCTTTTAAGGTATACATGTATATGTTTAACCTGGTAACATGTTCACACTCTGGAGACACACAAAAGTTTATATATGTTATACATACTATCACAGTCTTCCGCTTGTTAATTTAACTGTCTCTGGAGTATGATATGCTGTTCTGGAGTAGTCCCACTCATGTTTAATACATTAACACAGACAACATTCAATCATACATATCTATGTTGCATAAATAACATTTTGAAACTCGGGAGTTGAGTTTTTTACTCGACCCCCGATTTTCGGGATGTTACACGCAGTCGGGTCAAAATCTTCCTGCGACACGAGGCGAGGCATCCGCACGGAACGAGCCTGCTTGGGCTTCGACAACCATCCACTCAGCCACATCCGCCCTGCCACCCACGGACCTCCATCATCAGTTAGAATGGAGGAGAGAAGGGAGAATATCGGAGGCTGAACATACCCTAGAGGTCGTCGTTGAAAATAAGGATCCCTGAGAAGCGCGCTTTGCAGAACTGAAGGATAAGTTCCTGATATTGGAAAAAAAGCAAGAACAATCGACAGTTCCGACCACGATCCAGGCGATGATGGAAGAGACCGAGCCTCCCTTCAACTCAACCATCATGGCTGAAGTGATGCCGCAGAGGTTTCGGATGCCTCCCTTCATCCAGTATTCGGGATCTGGGGACCCATCCGAACACTTGGAGTCCTATCGATCCTGGATGCAGATCCAGACAGCAACGGATGCAATGATGTGTAGGGGGTTCTCTATCACCCTCACAGGGTCCGCTCGGATCTGGTATCGCCAGCTGAAGCCTGGTTCTGTGGGTTCATTCACGGAACTGAGCCGACTATTCCTTACGCAGTTCATAAGCGGTAAGAGAATTCGGAAGCCCAACACTCACCTGCTTACCATTAAGCAGACCCCAAAGGAGTTGTTGAAGGATTACATCGCCCGCTTCAACGACGAAGCATTGCATGTCGAGGACTACGATGATAAGATGACCCTCGCCGCCATTCTGAGCGGACTGAAAGAAGGAAAGTTTGCCTTCTCCATCGGAAAGAATCCACCGAAGACGCTAGCAGACTTCATGACGAAAGCTCAGAAGTACACTAATGCAGAGGAGTTCACCAACGCTCGAAAGGGAACACAGGCGTCTGACTCGATGAACAAGGGGAAGAGACCCCGAAACGAAGACTCCCAGCCGGCTAGCAAAGGAACGGATGACCGCGCTTCTCGCGATCGTCGTCCGAGCCGTAGGCCGGAAGAAAAATTTCGTTCCTACACTCCACTCAATACATCCGCCGAGTAGATCCTGCTAGACATCCGAGGAGACAGACTGCTCAATTGGCCAGTCTATATGAGAGTTGATCCCGAGCATCGGGACAAACGGAAATACTGCTGTTACCACCGGGACCACGGTCATAACACGGACGATTACGTAAATCTAAAGGATGAGATTGAGTCCCTCATCTGCAAAGGAAATCTACGTCGTTATGCCAAAAAAGAGAAATCCACTCGGAGAGAAGAATGGTGGCAAGAGCAATCGAACAACCTCCCAGTGAAGCCCGCTGAAATTCACACCATCTTCGAGAGCTCAGCTGGGGGAGGGGATTCGAACAGGGCACGAAAAGCCCATTCCCGGAGCTCCAAGTCAGAACACCACATTCACCTGACGGAACGTCCCAGCAAGGAACTTCGCGTTGTTCCGTGCAGCCTGACCTTCACAGAAGATGATGCACGCGGGATCCAGCATCCGCACGACGACGCGCTAGTGGTCACTATAACCATAGCCAATCACAAGGTGTACCGCATCTTGGTCGACACCGGGAGTTCAGCTGACGTAATATATTCTGAGGCGTTTGAGAAGATGAGAATTCCACGGTCCAAGCTTCGACTCGTGAAGACTCCCTCGCACGGCTTGGTCGGAGAGAGAGTCATCTCCAAAGGAGCCATCTCCCTCCCAGTGACGGCGAGAGAAGGGCAAAATCAAGTCACGTTTTTGGTTGACTTTTTAGTTGTCAATGTTCCATCAGTCCACAACGTGATTCTGGGCCGACCCTCCCTCAATGCAATGAGGGCGGTCGTCTCAACTTGTCATCTGATGATGAAGTTCTCAGCCGAAGGTGGGATCGGTTATCTCCAAGGCGACCAACGCGAGGCCCGGAGATGTTATGCAATAGCCGTAAGGAAAGGGGCCGCCAAACAAACGCTCGTAGTGGACACCTTGGACCCTCGAGGATTGGCAAAAAGTTCCTCAGTCGAAGATCTGACAAGAATACCGCTCGATGAATCAGATCCGAGCAAAACTGTTCAGCTCGGATCATCACTGAATCCTGAGCGGAGGAACGAGTTAATGGCCTTCTTGAGACAACACCGGGACGTCTTCGCATGGTCACATGCAGATATGCCGGGGATCTACCCGATGTGCAAGTTCACAGGCTGAACGTGGACCCAGACCACTGGCCGGTTAAGTAAAAAAGAAGGCCGTTCGATGCCGAACGATATGAAGCCATTGCTGAGGAGGTCTCCGTCCTGCTCGATGCGGGCTTCATAGAAAAAGTATACTACCCTGACTGGATAGAAAATGTCGTGCTTGTCAGGAAGTCAAACGGGAAGTGGTGGGTTTGTGTAGACTACTCCGATCCGAATAAGGCGTGTCCCAAAGACAGCTTCCCGCTACCTCGGATCGACTAACTGGTGGAAAACACGGCAGGACACGAGTTACTCTCGTTTCTAGACGCCTACTCCGGGTACAATCAGATCGCCATGCATCCCTCAGATAGGAAGAAAACCACCTTTGTCACGGACAGGGGACTCTACTGTTACCGGGTCATGCCATTTGGCCTGAAAAATGCTGGGGCAACGTATCAGAGACTGGTGAATCAGATGTTTGCCAAACAAATCGGAAACACCATGGAGGTGTATGTGGATGACATGCTGGTGAAGAGTATTAAAGCCTCCGAACACCTTGTTAATCTCGAAGAAACATTCAACGTCCTCCGTGAATACCAAATGAAGCTTAACCCCGCCAAGTGCGTGTTTGGGGTTGAGTCAGGGAAATTCCTAGGCTTTTAAGTCAGCCAGCAGGGTATCGAGGCGAACCCAGACAAGATCAAAGCCCTCTTGGACATGAACTCGCCTCGGTCTCTCAAGAAAATACAGTGTCTCACGGGAAGAGTCGCAGCCCTCGGACGTTTTATATCTAGGGCTACAGACAAATGCCTTCCTTTCTTCCAGCAGCTGAAAGGCCACAAGAGGGTGGAATGGACACCAGAGTGCGAGCAAGCCTTCCAGCAGTTGAAACAACACTTGGGATCGCCGCCTCTCTTGTCCAAGCTGGAAGAAGGAGAGCCCTTGTTCCTCTACCTCGCCGTTTCGACCTTAGCCGTCAGCTCGGCTCTGATCCGAGAAATCAGAACCAAATAATATCCCGTTTACTATATAAGAAAAGCTATGGTACCAGCAGAAACGAGGTACCAGTTCTTAAAAAAATTGGCGCTCTGCCTTGTCGTCTCAGCCAGAAGACTACGGCCGTACTTTCAGGCCCATTCCATAATCGTGCTAACGGACTCTCCTCTGAGGCAGATCCTCCAAAGACCCGAAGTGTCAGGCCGGATGACCAAATGGGCTGTAGAGCTCAAAGAGTTTGACATTCAGTTCCGGCCTAGGACGACACTCAAGGGACAAGCCGTAGCCGACTTCATCGTCGAGTTTACGACTCCGGACGAAGAGCAAGCTAGGAAGGAAATCGAGATGACACCGCCCGCCCCGCTGAGCAATCAAGAGCCTGCATCAGATCCGGGGTGGGTCTTTTATGTTGATGGATCTTCCAACGTTAAAGGAGCAGGAGTCGGTGTCGTCCTGGTGGCGCCTGATTCAACGACGATTCAATACGCCATCAGGCTCGGGTTCAAAGCTTCAAACAATGAGGCCTAGTACGAAGCGCTGCTGGCTGGGCTCAGGCTAGCAGCGAGCCTGGGTGTTCAGACCCTGCAAGTCCGCAGCGACTCATAATTAGTGGTGAACCATATCTCCTCGGAGTACGAAGCTAAGGAAGTCAGAATGATCGCCTACCTCGAAGAGGCGAGGAAATTGATCGAGAAATTCTGGAGCTGCACCGTCCGGCAGATCCCCAGAGCCAAGAATTTATGGGCCGACGCCTTAGCAAGGCTCGCCTCGGCCTCCGAGGGAAATATCCCACATTTTGTTCCGGTCGAGTTCGTTGAGCACCCAAGCATCGGCCAGTCGGAGGCTCGGAGGCAATGGTGCCGGTAGAGATCGGACTCCCTATAGCGCGGGTTAGGGGTTTCAAAGAAAGTCAAAACTCTAAGCAGATAGCTGCTAGTCTGGATCTACTCGAAGAACTTCGAGAAGTTTCTAAGCTCCGAACAGTGGCTCGGCACCAGCAGGTAGCGCACTTCTACAATTCTAAAGTTAAAGTTAGGCGCTTCTGACTAGGAGACTTAGTCCTCCGATGGGTTTTTCAGAACACGGCCGAGCCAGGGGCAGGAGCGCTCGGACCCAATTGGGAAGGTCCATATCGTGTGGTCAGATCTGCCAAACCGGGCTCGTACCACTTGGAAGACCTCGAAGGCCGTCATTTTCTTCATCCTTGGAACGTCAAGCACTTAAAGATCTACTACCCGTGAGAAAATAGCCTTTAAGGCTCATGATGAAATGTATGCCTCCGAGCGACTGGCCTTTAAGGCTCTTAATAAAAGACCGATTCTACCTTTAAATGCTTGTTCGACTGCCCTATCTGCACAAGTACGAGATAATAGGTTTGATCCCTTAAGGAATTGGAACCTAACCTTACAAGAGATCGACGAGGCATCCCTCAAGGGAAGAAGCCTAATAAATGGTCCGATCCTTTAAGGATCGGAACCTAACCCTACGAAAGATCGACAAGGCATCCCTTCATGGGAAAAGATCCTAATAACGATCCGACCACCCGATTAAGTGTTTAACTCGGCGTACAACAAAACAGAGGCAACGAGCCAAGTATCCTAAGGGGTCAGACCCAAATAAGGCTTGGGCCGAAGAGGCTCGGATAATCGACCCCAAAAATGAAATGGCAGCGGACTAAAACCATCAGCTCAACATCTCAAGCAAATCAACAATGTAACAAGAACATTTTTCATTAAATCCCCTCGGAGGGGCAAAAGTACATAGATACATTGATAGAAAAAAAAGGGGGTCTTCACACAGGAGGAGCTTGGGCATCAGGAACCTGGGCGTTGGGAGTTGGTTCCAAGCAGACGATGTCAGCCGAGGTATCTTCGAAGTCATCGGGAAAGAGGGAATCGAGATCTAGGTCCGGGTACAAACTCAGAATCGCCTCGAGGCATGCGTCGAAGCCGCGATCGTAGAACGTTGCGGCCTCAGCATCTCTCTATTTAGAAGTCTAGAAGCTTTCGACCGCAGAAGCAACCGCTGCGGCCAAAGAGGCCTCGTCCTTCACCCTCTGGGCCTCCACGGCTTGATTTACGGCTCGCGTCCGCTCCTCAGTCGCCTCAGCCTTGGCACAATTTAGAGTTTCCCCAAGATGAACTGTCTCCACAGCCAAGGAGTCCGCGTGGGCCCTGACACGGATCAGCTCAGCAGTCGCTGCGTCACCGCTCTTCTTAAAATCATCTGCCTTTTCCTGCAGATGTAGCTCTATGGCCTCCAAGTCCACGATGACTCCATGCAGTCCCCTGAACCTGGCTCTCTTGCCCGTAAACTGTTGACAGAGGCTAGTCTCCTCCGACCTTAAAGCCGTCATCTCAGCCCGGAGAGCCTCCAACTCCGCCTCCTTCCCCTTGTACTCTCGCACTCTCTGCCCAATGGAGAGCAGCACCAGGACGGCCTGAACAGAAAATAAAGATCAGTACCTATGGAGTGTGCATAACAACATCAAAGAAAGGAGGTCTTCTCGGAGACTTACCATGTAACATACGGAGGCGAAGTAGTTCAGGAAGCCTCCCTCAGATCGCTTAAGGGTCTGGGCGATGTCTTCCTCCTTGGCATGCTTGGCGGCCCACGAAGTCAGGCACGCCATGTGATAGCCGGGTTCGAACCTCCCCCCGCTCATCCCCGCTTGGGCCGAGGCCTCAGCCCCCTCGGTCCCTACCCGACTGCCGGCCGAGTTTTGACCCTCGGCGCGAACCTCCCCCTCAACCTCGGGAGGGGGGGAAGGCATATTTTCAGCCACCCTGTTAGCTCCCTCCCTCTCAGAGGATGAGGGAACGACGATGAGGGGCTCGGGGGCTGCGGCGGGAACGGGGGCGGGAGGAACGGCGTCAGAAGGAGCCCGAACAACAGATCTCGGTGCAGCCGGGGTGTCAGCCTTGGTCACTCGGACAACCCCCGAAGGAAGGCGTACTACTGGCTGAAGCACAACAGGAGGAGCCGTGTTAGTGCTCGGGCCCTTCGGGGCAGGCAGTGCGGAGGGAATGCCGGCGGGCCTCCGGGCTGGAATTGATGGATTTAGTGCAGCAGAAGATTCTCCCATATGAGGGGAAGTCAGCTTCTTCTGAGTGATATTCACTCGGGGGGCTTCTTTGAGTAGCTCCGCTGTGCTCGGAGCTGCCTTCCTCTTCCGTGCCCCGGACGCCTCAGCCATGCTTGCGAAAGAAAACTGTCAGCTACTAAATACGTGAAGGAAATATTATTGAAGAGGTCAGGATAGCTTATTCAGAGATGTGGCCAGAGGTTGGGATTTGCAGAGCCCGAACTAGTGAAGGTTGGTCGCCGTTATCAGATCGGCCCAGGAGCGAAGCGACTCCGACCGCGTTCTGGCCTTCGCGACCTGGTTCCCCTAGTCCGAGTCTAGGAGCGGCAACCCCTTCGCAAAAGCTGCAAAATAAAAAAATGTCACTACTACGAAAACAGGCAAAAATCAAAATAGTGATTCAGATATAAAATGAAGTCCGACTTGGATTTGTAAAATGGGTCGGAACCCAAGTTGTCAAGGTCCTAAGCTCAGCCGTCGGGGCCTCCCAATCACCCGTCGCCCAGAACCATTTATTCTTCTAGTCCTTGTTGGAAGACGGCAGGTGCATCACCAACCCCGACCCCTTGCTCCCCCGAGTCACGAAATAATACCATGGGTCGTTGCTATCATGCTTGACCATGTACAGGCTCAGCTGCTCCTCTGGGATCAGCTCGAGGTTCCCAACTTACTTTCAAATTATGTAGGCCGAGATCATCACCCTTCATGCATTCGGAGCAAACTGTCCAGGGGCCAATCCGAGATAGGTCGCTACCTTCCGGATAAAAGGATGCAGTAGGAGACGGACACCGCACTGCAGCGCGCAGAGAAAAATGGCCACCTCACCCTTAGTTGGAGCGCCAACAATATCCAAAGGACTAGGGGCCCTTATCTGCACGGAGTCGGGGACCTGAAACTTCGAACGGATCCATTCCATTTGAGATCCTGACATAACAGAACCCCCAGGGACAACCTCTGCGGCCCGCAGGCTCGCAGGCATATTAGTGGCGGTAGGAGTTTCGACTCGGCATACTCGGGAGGCAGCCTTCTTGCTGGGTTGCTTTGTCCTAGAACCCAGTGTCTTTTGCTTCCGAGGTGGGGGGTACGGGAGAGTGGCTTCAAAAGGGCCCTCGGAAGACCCGCTTTCGCTCCCGTACTCCCCGGCTCGGAGTCGTCGCCATACTCGTGGACCATCTCCAGATCAGAAGACATTGAAGAAATAAGGATGGAGGTGAGCGAGACTCACCAGATGATGGCCGAAAATCGTCTCTCTGCCGAAAACCTCGAGTTCGGCCGGAATTGCCTCTTGTCGGAAATCGCCTCTCCGGTGCACTCTCACAAATCAGGACGTCAAAATGACTAACCAACGCCCGGAGCGCCTTATATAGGCAGCGAACGGTTCTTGCATTGATGGAGAGCTTTAATGGCAGCAGCCGAATCGGCACGAGCCGATCTCTAAGTACACTTGGCGACGTTGCATTGGCGGGATACAAACTGATCGTACAGCTCTGATATCGGGCTGTGTACCTTGACAGGTGAAGCGACGCCCTAGCACTCGGAGTCGTCAGGCGCACGCCTCCTCCTGCCTGCATGGTGACTTCTCATAGGCTAGAAGGAGATTTGGGATCGTAATCGTCGCCACGTGTTGGCTAAGGTGGCTAACGCGCTTGATTCGAGATCCGTCATCATGGCAGCGAGGGCGGGAGATTTCCTACCTAAGTACTCTCTGAGCTAGCAAGCAAACTCGAAGAGCAGGGGGCTTCTGTTATGGAAAATCTGAGCTCACAATACAACGTTGCTCCAAGGGCGAGTTCGAGCCGAGTCGTGACCCTCCCGACCTGTTTCAAGACGCAACCCGTCCGAGCAGCCGACTTGGTTGAGGTTAGACTCCGGATTATGATCCAATCGGATGATCCTCCACGTTATAGCCGCTCTGCTCTAGCCTGCATTCTGAGGTGAACGACGTTTCGAGCCGAGCATACAGTCCGAACAGATCGAATGTTCCAAGTCAAACGCATGTTAAGATGCGCATATCCCACTCGCTGAACGTGGAAACTGCCATAACCAAACATGGCCGATAACCTCGCTCGTAAATACGCATGATCCGTCGGATACGCTACATGATCGATAGATTGCGGGGGGTATCTCCACGATCCGAAAATCCCCCTGATCGTGCCGAGATTATTGGATCCGGACCACTTGACAGCCAAGTATAAATACTACATCACACCATGTCTACATGTAGCACCTCGAATTTTGGCCAATCTGGGATTTGACGTCCTTAGGCAGTGGGTCAACTAAAATACCGGGAAAATCACTCAGAACCCAATTCCATAGCCAAAGAAACCACTTAGGATTAATTATTTTAGAAACCAAACATAAGTTAGCTAGCGCAACGTTGGAGTAGCTAGGAAACAGTCCCTGATCACTTTAAATACGTTCTACAAGACCCAAATCGAGTAGAACGTATGACTCTATAATACTCTATAACCTCGGATCAAACTCTAAGCAGGTTTGTTCTCTGGACCACTTTAAAATTTTGTATTGGATCTAGACCGTGCGTCGAAAGTCCGATACCTCCTATCTTAGACCATTAGAACCGCCTAGCTGGACTTGACAATCATTTTGAAAATCAAGTCCAACCGATAATCACAGGCTATTTCATTGAGCCCGGACTGAAGAGAGTGCGAATAGGGACAGAATTGGAATTTTAAATTCAAATCTGGCACACGACTTGACGCGTCAGTATTAAGCATTCTGACCGTCAGAATTCAGCCAGATTACACCCTCGGATTAGGAAAAATTTCTATTTCATATCATGAGACTTTCAACCCTGATCTACGTGCAGTGACCGCTGAACTGAAACTGGTAGGCTACGCGCGATCTGCGAACCCTGCCGAACTGAAAACTTGATGTATGCTAGATCCAGTATGCATGAGCTTAAGTCCGACCGCATTTGGCCAGAGGACCACCAGAAATGATCTTTTGGACCGAAACAGCCCCGCTTTGGATAAGCATCAAGTGAACCTTGTTCCCGAGCCTATTTCGGGCAAGTTTGGGCTTATAAAAGGGGTTGAAACCCTCACTCCTCTCTCCCATCCGAATTTAAGAAAAATCCTAGATTGGGAGAGAGAAAAGGTGAGAGTTTGTGAGAGAAGGTGGGAGAGAATTCCCTGCTGCTTGTGCCACGTGCTGCAAGTGGTTAAGCCACGCGCTCCAATCACTTTGCCGGTGATTTCTTCACTTTTCTAGGTTAGGAAATACCCTAAACTCTTGCTGATTTGCTGATCTTTCATTTCCGTAGCTAGATAGCTGATGTATGTTGTAAAACAGGTTCTCTATTCGCCGTAGACGAAGCGTATACGCTCCGTTCGAAACGACACGTTATAAGAGACAAGGTGCGGATTTTAGATACTTTGATTGACTGTTTTCAACGCTTTCAATGTCGTTTAATAGTAGATTATCGATGGCAACGCCGTTTGACATGTACAACATGCTGTTCGTTTCCTGTTTCGTAAACCAATGAAGAATATGAGATTTAGGGCATTTTAGTCATTTGTAGGAAGTACTGATTTCATTCATATTTTGCTGATGTGATTGACATGGTTTATTGTCGCATTAGAATGTTAGGAATGCGTGCATAATTAGTTTGGCGAAGAGATTCGCCTAAATGCGCACTTCGGGTCGACATACTATATGTAGACTTAAGTGTGTAGTGTAAGTGTTTGTATAAATGCTTGTATTAGTATGTATTGAATTAAATGGTGTTATGAATTAGTTTGAGATTGATTTCTCAATTAATATGTTGGTGTAAATGGTTTCCTACATGTTAGCCATATGCATGATTTCATGATATGAATGAAATGCATGTGCTTGACGATTCGCTTAAGCTGTATGTCATAACATGTGCTTGATGATTTCATTATGATTTAGTTCGACATTGAATTCTCAACTAATTTGTTGATGGAAATGATTTCCTATATGTTGGCGATATGCATAATTTTATTATATGTATGAAAGGCATGTATCAGGTGATTTGCTTAAGTTGTATGTTACAACATGTGTTAACATGCTCATATGGTTGTATTTCATTTCCAATACTTTCACATGCTTTGCTGATGTGATTCCACATGTTTGGGACTATACTTAGTCCAGGCAGTCGGTAACAGAGAAAATTCGTGGTTAGCTGGTATTTGCTACGAAGGACGCGTCGATGACGCGAGTCGTGTTTGGAGTTGGCGGCAGTGGTTAGGCCACACGAAGTGTTTTACGCACTTCATGTCGTTCAACTTGAGATGCGATCGTGCTAGTCAAGCCCATCAAGTAACCCAACTGGCCGTTGTATGTTCACCCTGCATGAGTCATAACTGCTTGAACCTAAGGTACTGAACTTACCGTTGTAAACCCTGTTAACCATGGTACCTTGATCCATGAAGACTCATGAGCCGGGCATGGTGGTATGGGACACCGTGGTCGAGCTGTCGGCCTACGCTGGGGCTACAAACCTCCCCGTAGTGACCAGTGAGCACCTATGACTCGTGAGTAGATTATGGTGGTATGGAACATTATATTTTTACTGTTGGCCTACATTGATAAGGTGATGGGGGAGCGGAGCAACGAGTGCGTGCAACAGTCCTGGCAGCCCTTTGTAGTGACCGCGAGCGTATTCTGAGTCTACGGGAGGCGACGACCCTTCCGTAGCAGTAGAGTACAGTAGGGCTGTATTGATAAGGTGATGGGGGAGCGGAGCAACGAGTGTGTGCAACAGCCCTGACAGCCCTTGCAGCGACCTACAAAATATACCTCGTATGAGATTACTAGGAGTGACGACCCTAGACAGGATCTGTGTTGGGATTGATATAAGGGAAGTACCTTAGTTTCCCAATCCTGCTGTTTGAATGGACTAATAACAACTCGAAAATCATATCACCATTACATTGCATGTGCCTGGAAGATGTGGAGCACTTAAAGGAGTGTGGCATGCCGCGGTCGTAAGATGGTGTCGTATGAGGGAGATCGTCGGTGAGGGCATACATCACGTCATGTCATATTACATTAACAACAGTATTAGGATTGTTTGATTTACTGCTTTACTATTATCGCATGATTGATTTGTGAACATGCTAATCTCTGCTCTCTTATCCCACTGAGTTGATCACTCACTCTCACGTTACGGGATGGTGTTTCCGGACATCCACCAGTCCCTATTGTGATTGCAGATGATGGCGTGGCCTGTGAGGCAGAGCTGGACTTGATGATGATGAGGAGGATCTCTCCTTTATGCATGATCTGATTGACAGGATTACAGGGAGGTTGATTAGATACCTTGACACTTGTCATTTTATATCTTTAGAACACTCATGTATATCCTTTTGGTTTACTTTTGGAGCATACATGTATGTATATAACCTGGTAACATGTTCACACTCTGGAGACATACGACAGTTTATATATGTTATACATACTATCACAGTCTTCCGCTTGTTAATTTAACTGTCTCTGGAGTATGATATGTTGTTCTAGCTTAATCTCACTCATGTTTAATACATTATCACAGACAACATTCAATCATACATATCTATGTTGCATAAATAACATTTTGGAACTCAGGAGTTGGGTTTTTGCTCGACCCCCCAATTTTCGGGATGTTACACTACAGGTACGTAAAATCGAGCTCTCCTCTACCCTCTACTCAGACCCTGATTCCCTTTTCCTGACTTAAGCATCGGAGGGTCCCCCAGCTTAGCCAGGGTCACCTTTGCTTGCTTTTCCAGTGCAGGTTCCAGGGATCATACGTGGTGATCGACGAGGAGGGAGGGCTGACCAGATTTTGGCATCAACAATCACCTTCATTAATCTCATTTCTCTTGTGCATGATTCATGGTCTAAGTACACAAATGTTGGATGTATTTGGCTCTAATTTTAATTGTTCTCATTGTTATAGGCAAAGATTTGTGGTTTGAGGCTGTGAGCGCTGAATTGGTTTGTAAAATCCATGATAATTTTTTCAGTGGACATGTTTGAAAGCTTTTATTTTTTACTCAAACATAAGAAATTACATGTTATTTTATTTTGTTTGCATTTATGGACAACTCATGAGTTTTTCCCTTTGTTCTTTATTTTCTGTTTATACTGCAGCATGAGCCAAATAGCCTAAAGAAATCTATCCATACTTGATGCATATGAAAACCACACTCCATTTGATATATCTTCCTTTATTTAAGCATTATAGATTTATAGAACCTGTTAGGATTAGCTACTGCTAGAAATGGAAAATTATGAAAACTCAAATATATACTTTAGCCTCGAAGATTTAATAAACATACAAAGGAAGATTCAGGTTGGAAGCAATGGTGGTCTATATGGCCACACAACCCAAGTTATCATATTTAAATAATCCATCTGTATCCCGCACATGCACGCTCCACATGTGGGCACAAGAAAAGGCCCACTTTCCTTTTTTCCTGCATATATCTAGTTTTCTTTTGTTTCATATCCCTATGTTAGGAAATTAGTAATCTTAGATTTTTCTTACTTGAGTACTTTCTTATTTTATAGATTCTCTGTTAGGAAATAAGCACCATTGCATTCCCAACAGGGCTGGACTATTTGGGGCCTGTGGCTCCACATATCCAGGTCTCATCTTTTTGTGCAGGGCAAGAATCTTACATTTCAACCATTATAGTATATATAGTATGTAGTATGGATGCAAGAAAAAGGATCAAACTTTCACTATTTTATGGTGTGCAGCTGACAGAGAGCACGGCCTGCAACCTTTCATGTAAAGCTGCACCTTCCAACTTGTACATGCACTTGGATTCTCTCATCTGTTCTTTGAATATTTGATATTGTTTGTCTTCTCAATTGGGTCTCATTTTGAACTTCTACATGCACTTGGATACTCTTATATCTAGCTTTTTGGAAATTTGGTACTACTGGTATTCTCAATTGGGTCTTGCATTTTGAATATCTACATGCACTTGAACTCTCCCATATATGGTTTTTCGGGTATTGCTGGTTTTCTCAACTGGTTTTTCAAGTGTTTTGCTTGTTCATTCTAGTTTTGATGAAGTCATGGTTTGTTTAATTATAGTTAATGTGTTTATGGTGTTGGACGGAATATATGATCTGGAGCAAGGCATCATGCATCCAAACATCTGGATTGATGGCAAGAGAATCAAATGAGGTGCTGAAGATGAGATGATCCATCAAGTGGACAAGGTTCCAATTAGGTACTCTCTCTCTCTCATATATAGATTATAACTATACAGTAGATGGCCAACAATTGAAGAGTTTGGATGACAATCTCATTTTATTAGGATTGCTCTAGCATAGCTCTCATGTGGAAAAATGCAGGCATGCCTACTAATGTGAATGAGATCCACACTGTCCAACAGGTACATTGCCTAATGAGATCCATTGTGATGCTAGTGCAACATCCACTCTGTTCATCATTTGAGAAAAATCATGTTAGGATTTAAGCCTAATGGTTTATTTGTTATGGATTTTTCAGATGAGGAACCTGTTATATTACATTTATAAAAATTTATATTACATTTATATACCATTAGACTTAACCCAAAATCCCCAAAAACATCTTAATGCTTTTCGTGGAATGGCAGAACAGTTTTACATCCCAAATGATAGAGTGTAATGGCAGAACATGATTCATGTAGCCGACCCCAATTAATTGGTACAAGGCGTAGATGGTGATGAAGAGTTAACTTGTACTCTTGGTCAGTAATGCAATCTGTGTGTTCATACTTAGGTTTTTTCAAAGTTTTTTAGTTCATCTATATTACTCATTTACTTTTAACGCATGTGTGGCATCCTTTTGCTTCCTACTGTGAAAGTGGTTTGTTGACTGATCTACAAGCTAATTCCAGCTGTAGTTTGCCATCATGGCAGAGATAGTAAATAGGATGGATAAAAAATGCTACTGAACATGAATAATTAATCGGTATACTACTTTGCCTTCATGGCATCAGAATGATTTTGTTTCATTAAATACTATGTTATAAGATAATTAAGATATAGAGCAAGAAATAGTTGGAGGCCAGAAAAGATGGAAGTTTACTGCCAACTGCCACTGTTGTTGCAAAACCAATGATATGGCCATACATAATAACTAAAAGATGCAAAGGGAATATATTTGCCAATTTGTAAGTTTTGTAGTCCGCTTTTGATTTCAGTTTAGATGTGGAAAGCTCCAATTTTAAATTTTTGGTATTCCACGCATTGACTTGTTCAACTTTTACTCACACAAAATGCAAGTCAGGATTCAACCAAATGGTTACTGACATTGATCTCTCTTTTTGCAGAAGAGATGAATTACCGTGGAATGATGTTCTCAATCTACCTTCATTTTTGGGCGATCAATTGCATAACCTTCACATCTTACCACTGCCATCTTTGCATGATCTCATGCATTTAGAGGTCAAATATGAGATGATTTCAACGAGAACAATCCTCAATGACTCGAAGAAAGATTCTAATAGACCTTCAATGAATGCTTCTACAGAAGCAATTTGTGAGAATTTTAGTATACCACTAGAATGGGATCTTTTTATTAAAATTTTGACCAACAGGAGAAAAAATGTCAAATTATTTGGCTAAATGGTAAGTGATCATCCTTATGTTAATCACAGTGAATTTATCTGTGTTTTATTCTTTCTGATGCTATTGCTAAATTAAGTTCTGTTTGAAAAATTGTTGTAGCTATTAGTTAGTTGATTCTCAGAATCATGGAATATGCAACTTTGCAAGTGCCTACTTACTTTCTCCGTCAAAACTTTCTTCTTGTGAATTGGCAGGATGGACCTCCACCATTTTCTTTGAAAGCATTCCTCAACAACAAAATGATGATGGTGTTTGAACTTACTGCCAACAGGCAGTTCTAGGTTGTTCCATTCTCCCGGTCTCCTTGGGATTTATGTTGGCATTATCCATAATTTTTGTTAGCTAGAACTTTATTTTACCAAATAGTTTCATTTTTATGGATATTTCTTCATCTAAGATTCTTATTACTATGAAATTTGCACTAATCTAAAATCACACTTTTAGTACTATTTATACATTATTGTTGCTTCAAGACCTCCCATTTGAAATGCATTATTGTTTTATGATGAGCCACTTGGTTAGGAGACTTGATGTGATCTTCCAATGCAAATGTCCAATATGACCCAAACTTAGGTTGGGTAAGTTGGGTTCAGTTTTATGAGATCTACTTTGGTTCATGAAGTATGGATTCTTTGCAAAATGTTTCATTGTTTTTGTAGAACACTTTCTAACAAATGATTCTTTTTGTATGCAATGTGTGGGCCAAATAAAATCCTCTTTTAAATTGAATGTGAATTTAAGAAGGTTACAAAACATCTCATACTATAAAATTATGAGTTTGACCCTTGACTCATGACTTTTTTTCCTTTTTAAACAGTTGCCCACATAGTTGAACTGGGTTCCTACTGAGTTGGCCTATTTTAGTGGATGGTTCCAGTTGATAACTGGCTTGACTGTCTGGTTCTTACAGGTTTTAAAAGAATGATCACTATATATCTCAAAGTTATTTCATATTGGAATGTGGTATAGTTTTCTCTGGTTAGGGAATCAATTTGAACTATCCAACTTGGATTTGGCTTTGTTTTAGCACAATGGATGTGTTGTTCACCAAACTAATTCTTGTGTTTGATTGGACTAGAGTTTTTGCAAAGTTCAACTACCTTTTGGTTCGTATGTACCGTAGCTTCAAAGTTCACAACTGAAAGTTATGATTGTTTCTTCTTCAATTCGTTAATGAAAACATGAGGGGACCCTAAATCGAACAAGCCAATCCAGAAACCACACCTCTGGCTCAAATTTCCCTCTCGCAACAACCAATTCAACCAGCAGCTAGCAAAGAGCTAACAAAGAAAAACGACAACTGTTTCTTAGCCTGGAAACTATGACTTCTTATATGCAGAAGTCATTAGTCTAATTTAGTTTACTTTTTCTCTGCTATTCACATCAAATATGAAGAGATGCTTCATTTTCGTTTACTTCACCGAATTTCATATTCAGACATAATGAATGCTCTCAATTGGACACTTACAACTAACACTGTTTAACCACTGTCAACTGAACTTCACAATGAATCTCCTGTAGGGTGCTTCAAATCGACAGAATGCCAAAATTAGTGTCCTCCATGTAGCCCTGTCTTTTGAAGCCCCCAAATTATTTAAATCTTGTGATGTGCAGAACGACATAAACCCATTGTAATCTCCCTTTGTGTAGGTTCTAAACCATTCAAATTGACTTTTGTTGGCTGGCTTTAATTATTATCTTTTGAATCATAAACTAATGTCTATTAGTTGTGTGGCCCATTGTCTAATAATCTTCAGCAAATGATTTAGCTGTGATCATCTGCAGTACATGAGCCCACTAGATGAACATGTACTCAATGTATAGTGGGAGACTACAACTTTGGGTAGTTTGATGAACTAATAAACTTGCATCCTCTTAATTATCAACTTATCACTGCAGATTTCAACATCAAAAGCATTCCAATTCAATCTTTCTTCATTTGAATCTCTTACCAGCAAAAAATAAGAGATGGGTCTTGATTACATTTGCATTTCATGGGCTTTTCAGGAGTGAAGGCATTCTACATCACAGATTTCTTTGTAGCAGATGTTGGTGACTGAATTTTGTTCTTCTTTTAACTATCATCTCTTTACAAAATATAAATTCTATCTTACTGGTTGCTTGAAATGCTTTTCAGTCGTGGGTTCCACTTGAGTATCATGCTATCGACAACTTACCATGTTATGTTGAATGAGCAACTACTTACCATATTCTAGCTCTTTGCTTTTGGATAACCCTCAATGTTGGATTTCCATTAAACCATTATCAAGATTCAGGCACCATTCTCAAAAGTTCTACTTTGTTAACATTCTCATTGTCTTCATTATCTTGATTGTTGATTGACAGATTGAGCTTCCAAAAATGTTCTTGGCGGAGGGATAAAGTCATCTGTTTGTACATTAGCTTGAACAAGGTGTTGATGATGAAGAAAAGAAAAGTTTCTTTGATCAGGTTCATTTTCATGGCACTTTTTTTTTGTTATTATTATTTTGGTTCTTACGAGTATAAGAACCTTGTATTCCATGCATTCTCAGTATATTTTTACAACTTAGTTGTTGTATCTTGGAAATATTAAATGGTCTCTGTTGATTTCCAAGTCCAAGCAGCAAAGGTTTAACATCGATTTCAACTTTTAACCTTCCATTTTCCTCACTCAAACATTGATTTTTCTTATTATTATGATTATTTTGAAATTTATCTTTGGAAGCCTTGCTGTCCACAAATTTCTGGTAGAACAAACTGATTTTGATGGGTTTCTGGAAACCTACATTGCTTTGTACCTGTCAGCAAGATTGTTAATACTCTTCACATATCTGCTTATTTGATGTTAAGTAGCTCTTTTCTATAAGTAACTTTGGCTTAATTCAAGCTATCTAGGTGGTTTGACATCATATATTCGAAATGCTAGTAATCTATTAGCAGATTCAAAAGCAGGGAAAAATCCATATAATGGCTTTACTCCTTCAGTAAGTGAATCCATTAAATTTGTTTTGCAATATGTGTTTCTTGTACATTTCTGCCAGAAATTTGTCTTCAATTTTACTTTTTTTTTTTCTTAATTAGAAAGATTTAATCTATGGCTATGGTCGTACTATGGGTACGTATATTTAGCTATGGATTTTATTCGTAGTTTTTGACCACTTTTCTGGCTGTGTAGTAAAAGATGACGATTTAGCGGCGTCCAGCACAACTGTCAGTAAAGGTCCTGGCCGTCGGTAAAGCCTTTACCGACTGAGGCTTTACCGGCTGTTAGCTAACCGCAGGCAAAGGCTTTGCCGGTGGTTTTGACCGCCGGTAAAGGTCAGTTTTCTTGTAGTGCGGCTTTGACAGAAAGTTCCTTAGCTGGGAAGCTTGGTGGGGCCCTTTATGTTTATCAGAAATCCACTCTATCTATTTGTTTTGTCAGCTTATTTCAAGACAGAGACAAAAAATTAGAATAATATAAAACTCAAGTAGGTCACAGGAGAGGAAACAGTGGGGATTGAATGAACACTGTTGAAACATTCTCATGGCCACATAAGTTTTGTATCAAGCTAAGTTTTCTGGTGTTTTGAGCTCATTGCAGTGGGAATGATCTTATAAATGGTTTGGATGGCACGTAAACATCAAAGTGAAATTAGGAAGGTTTCAATAGTAAACATTTCTTTCCTCACTCTTTCCTATCATGTGGCCAACTTGAGCTGTGGATTCGCCTAATTTTGGTCCCATGTCCTAAAATGAGCTCAAAAAACTGTTGAGGCGGGATGGATTCTAAAAAAAAAAACAAAACGTAAGGGCCGGCAAAGTGACCAAGGAACTTCCTGCGAAAGCGCAGGCAAGCCGCGTCCTTCCATGGGTGATTGGCTGATTGCGCGGATTTCCTGCGTAAAAATTCCCTGAATCGGGAAGTTTGGTGTGCCCACTGTGATGTTTATGGAAAATCCATCACGTTCATCAGTTTTGCAAGTTCATGTTGGAACAAACACAAAACTGACGGAAATCCGAAACTCATATAAGCGACGGGAGAGTGGATTGAACATCCACCGTTGAAACATTTGTCTAGCCGCAGAAGTTTTGAATCAGGCTAATTTTTATGTTTTCACTTCATCCTAAGTATGAATGAACTTATGAACGGTATGGATGGTATATAAACATCACGGTGGACCCAAGAAGGTTTCAATGGTAGAAATTTACCTACACATGTTTTCCTTATATATGGATCACTTGAGCTTTGGATTTAGATCACTTTTAGGCCCATCACTTAAAATGATCCTGCAAAACCGATGGACCTGGTCGATTTCCCCTAAACATCACGGTGAACCTCACCTAACTTCTGGTCGCAAAAAGTTCCACTAAGCACGGAATCCGCGTCCAGGTAGAAGCGGTCCATGCACGTGTTTTCCGCCCGTTCATCGCAAGGTTTTATATCCTAATAAAAACTAAAAGAATCGGGTACGGATTAGAGGCTCCGAGGGCCACTGAGGGCCCATATGATTTATAAATTTTATCCACAGTCCATCAAATTTTACATATCATTTTAGATCATAAAACAAAAAATATAGAAGATCCAAGGCTCAAATGGACCACAAAGTTGGGCTTAAATTTCTTAGGAGCCACGGGAGTTTTGGATCAAGATGATATTTTTTTTTTTTTAATTTTTAATTTTTCTTTTAATTCATCCAGTTTTATATGAACATATCAACCAGTTGGATGGCAAATAAACAACACGGGTGGACTCTCAAAATGTTTTAATGGTGGCCATCCTTATCACCGCTGCTTCATGTGGTGTGGTCCACTTGAGACTTAGAACTTTCGTATTTTTCATCCCATAATTTAAAATGATATGAAAAACTGGATGGACGGTATGGATAAAATTAATACATCATGGTGGCCCATCAGTAGCCCTCGGGGCCTCCGCCTGTCCGGAGCTCCGAACAGGTGGGGATAGTACCTAATCCACGCGTAAAAGAGTCTTTCTTAAGCATTTATGTGGAAATAGCTCGTTGGCCGATTCTTTCTAAGACAATTTCTCGGTGAATTCGCCAAATGCGCCCTAATCAAGCGCCTGTAACAAATACCTCCAATATTGAGAAAATTATCACTGTAGACACCACCTTTTATCCGGCTTCGTTTTTGGGAAGGTAAGTTTCTCTCATTTCGAGGATATCACGTGAAAGAGCAGGGCATCGGTCCGAGTTGGATCAGATTGGGCCCAACCCGAGCCGATCCGAAATCTGAATGCCCTGACCCGGGTCACCTGAGTCGGACCGATCCGAAATTTACATTGCATGATTCGATCCGGATTGGATTTCGGTTTGGTTTTTACTACTGCTTTGAGGAATGTATGGGGTCGAGCATTTTTATAAGGAGAAACATGATAAGATAGAGAAAGAATAGCCGTCTTTGCCATACAAAAGAAAAAACACGAGATAAGATAGAGAAAGAAGGAGAAACACGAAGAAATCAGTGCTACTGTTGCAGCACCTTGAATGATATAATAGCTTCTACGTCCTCACTCTCTACCATTTTATATGGAGGGGAATTCCCTACATCTTCTTCTATATTCCCTTTATACCCACCTTCATCTCCACCACCCATTAGCTATCTTGCTCTTTTTGCTTGCAAGCCCCAGTCAGTTGTCAGCAACAGAAATATCGTTACCAAAGCACATGTCCCCTGGGCTGCAAGAAGGCCCAACCAAAGACCCAACAAGCCCAAATTCAAAACAAAGCCCAAAACCATTGCCATCAGCATGCCGACGCCGTAGAAGGATCCAAGGTTTATGTTTGCTCCCAGCGACGGCCGAGCGCTTCCTCTCAGGGCTCCACATCCTGTTGTCTGTGGACAGTTGCCGAGCTCGCAGAGCCCAACGATCGGCATTGCCATGGCTGTCAATGAAATAATCGCACCGTCTGTTGTAAATGCTCGACCCCATACATTTCTCAAAGCAGTAGTAAAAACCATTGCGACAAGGCTTGTAATATGCATTTCAGCATGGATTGGATTTCAGTTCAATTCGGTCGGATTTGATACTTACCCAAATCCGATCCGAATACCGTTCGGATCTGCTCGCTCCTACCTGATCTTAACCCACCCAGGCCATCAGTTTTGTTCGTATCAGGGCGAATCGGGTCGGATCCGCCAGATCAGGCCCATCTTGCACACCTCTACGCGGAATTGATCAGGCAATAGCTTTTAATTTCTGACCATCTTTATTGCAAAATTCTTGTGTTTCTAACACGAGAAGCATACACGCACACTACGACATGGACCTCCCATCATAACATGTGTCGAACATCAATACTGTACATTTGATGGGTCTCCTTTAGGACACAGGATATCTTAAAAATAATCTCTACTGGGAATTTAGGTGAGCCATATCATCGAAAATCATATAAATACATGCCTAAAACATATAAAAAGACTTGTTGGTGCTGTCTAAGGTTTGGATGGAGTTGAAACTTGGTGTGACCCCTTGTACAAGTGGGACACACACAGTGAATAGGCTGAATTTATGAATCAACTGTTTTATGTGGTGTGGCCTACCCAAGTCATGGATTGACTTGATTTTTAACACCGTCACCCACCATGAAATGGTGCATCTGGCTGATGGGGTAGATGTTCGACACACATCATGGTGGGGCCCACATAGCTTGACTTCATTGTACCATTTCCCATATATATACATACACTAATTTATAAATAAATATTTTTAATATTTTATTTTCAACTAGATTTTTCTAATATTTTTGTGAGAGAAATGTCAAAATATATAGGAAATTCTCACGAGAAATTTCTAAGCCGAGAAATGGCTGAGAAGGAGATAGAATGTGCGCTCGAGTTCGGATAGGGTGTTCCCATACGCTGGACGCGGATTTCCAGCGAAAGCCTTTCCCAGAAAGTTGCTGCCCAAGATTCTACGTGGGCCCACTACGATGTTTGTAAGAAAGCCGCTCCATTCATCCGTTTTTAGAGTTCATTATAGGCATGCGACAAAAAATGTGGAAGATCTCAAGTAGGCCACACGAGAGAAAACAGTGGGGATTTAGTGACCACCGTTGAAACATTCATATGGCCACAAAAGTTTTGTATCAGTTTAATTTCTTTGGTTTTTCACTTCATCTCAGTGAAAATGACCTTATAAACGGTTTGGATGGAATATAAACATCAAGGATCGAAAGGTTTCAACGGTAGGAATTCCTTTTCCCACTGTTTCATCTAGTATGGCACACTTGAGTTTTGGATCCTACTCATTTTTGGTCTCACGTCTTAAAATGAGCTCAAAAAACGGATGGATGAGTTAGATTTCTAACAAACATGACAGTGGGCACCATCCAGAATCCTTGCGCGCAGGAAATCCGCGTCCCCACATGCTGACTTTTGGCTTTGCCTCACCTGTGCCCCAACCGTTGCTTAATTGTACATTAATTAATGTCACGATCATGCATCAAGGGGCTCTGTACAGGGAACACCCGCTGCAATCCGTCATACGTGCCAGTTTGGCCGACAGGAACAGCATCCAATCCGTCCTTCAAATGGGTTTGACCTTGTAGATGTTCTCGCCCAAACATGAATCTGGTCCACTCAGCAGGTGACCCGCAATATTACAAACAGTTGGACAGATAAAGAGACTTCAACCAAGTATTTCTCAAATATTCATTTGCTATGAAAACTTTGGCCACCTGATGAGTTTGCTGGGCTTTAATTCTGTCATGGGGCCACAAATCTAATGAATGGCTTCATTTTAATTGTGTATGCGAGTATGTGTATGTCCCACATGTTAGAGTTGTATTTGACTATTTTTGAACCAAACATCTTATGACCGACGGCACCAAAATAGCTTAATTAAGACCGCATTTATGGTTATTGGCTTGACGACTCAACCACCGGTAAGCAAGGAGCCGGTCAATTTGTAAAGGATTGGGTTAATCTTTTGAATGACTTCTTTTTACTTAAAATTAATAATTTTCATTTAAATGGTGATAGGTTGGTCATGTTTGTCAACAAAATGGGCATTTAGAAAGAAAACAAGAAATATAATGCCTAGTGCTGATTTTATTAATTTGAATATGGAAGCAATATGATTGATGAAAATAAATAAATAAATAAAGTAGAAGAAATTTTCAATGATGGTTCGAGCAGGCAAAATGCCGTGGACGATTAACAATTTTCTGAACTTGAACGGTTGTAAGATGGTCATCAATACTTAGACTGTCTTAATTTGACCAGCAGGTTATGACCGGGGAATCACTAAGGGCTTCAAGATTTATTAATTTCCTATGACAAGGCCATAAATAAAACTCTAAATCTGATTTATGGTAGTAAGGAGCTGGATAGAAGGGGATAGAGTAAAATAAAGTTTCGTTAGTTAATTGGATTGATACAGCATGATGTTGGACAGAAGTGGAGGGATAAAACTAAAGCCGAGCTCAATGTGCTTTTATTTTGAGGAAGTTTCGTTAGTAAGGTAAACTAAGATAGTTATCTATGTAGGAAAAACTATTGTGGTGTGAGTGCGTCAGTGTGTGTAGAGTGTGATTGCATGTGTAGATGAAAAAAAATATAGAAGAAAAGATGAGATAAGTGTACGTGGGATGAAAGATTTGATACGAAATGCCGAGCTTAAAAAGGTTTGTTGTGCTTGGATTGGTAAGGGCGTGGAGCTATTCATTTCCTTTTGTTTTTTATAAACCTAAGTTACGTAGTGTCCTTGCACATGGTCACTTGACTTCTGGGGTTGATGGTCGGACTGGTTAGCGGCATTAGCTCAATGTGCTTTTATTTTGAGGAAGAGCCAACCATCTTGCCATGTGTGGTTGTGTTTCTTATTTCCTTGGTGCACCGCTTTAGGTTACATCCGTGCGTTGCCAATTATTTCCTTGGTGCACCGCTTTAGGTTACATCCGTGCGTTGCCAATTAAATCCAGCCATTTGTCACTGAATGTCACCACCTTCCTGTTGTTCTAAGTTACATAGGCTGAGTGTTTTATGTATGTGCAACCTGTATATTCTTGCCACTCGTCATCGGCAATCACTGCCTCTAGGATTTTGGTCACACTTAATCTCATGTATTATGACATCTGGCTATGGTAAAAGTGTAATCTCGAATTCTCACGATCTTACTAATGCATTCCATTGGTACCTCTTCTATCTTTTGTACAAATGTGTGCCAACACGTGGCAGCACTTTATTTATTGAATTTGGCCATGATAGGTCGGCTGTAAACACAGTGCACCGATCATGAAGTTTCTGCCCAAGGATGTTGGGTGGGGCTCACTGCCATGTTTGTGAGAAATCTACTCCGTCAATACATTTCAATAGTTTATTTTAAGACATGCCATCAAAAATGACGTGGATCCAAAACTAAAGTGAGACACATAAGAGGAAATAGTAGAGGTTCAGTGAGTATGGTTGACACATTCTTGTGGCTATTAAATTTGTGTCAGGTTAAATTTTTTATATTTTAATACTGACGTTATAAACAGTTTGGATAACATATAAACAACAAGGTGGAGCTAAGGAAGGATTCAACTGTACAAATTTTTTTTCCTAAATTTTCCTCTCGTGTGACCTACTTGAGTTTTGGATCCACGTCAATTTTGGTCATATGTCCTAAAATGAGCTCACAGAATGGATGGACCAGATGAATTTCACACAAACATCACAGTTGGCCCCACCTAGCATCCTTGCGCAGGAAACTTCCTGCCAAAGGCTTTAGCAGGAAATCCGCGTCTTAGGTGCCAGGTGCACGCGCGTGGATTAGCAAGTTCCGTTACCAAAGCTTGAATATATCACAGCTATTACGACTCGGCAGTTGGATTGGAGTTTTTCAATGACACAAACCAAAACCGTTTATGACACGGCCTTCTCTCGACGGCACATGCCAAAAAAGATTAAAAAGAAAAATAAAAATAAATCTGAAATTGAATATTTCAATTCATTGATAATACAAAAGTTACAATGACATGTTTAAAGCAAAAGAGCTAAATTGCCAAAGAGTTTAAATAATTTAATGGAGAGTTTTTATTTATTGTTTTTCTAAATACAAAGTCAAAATGGATGGCAGGAGTTTAATCACCATTGTTTCCTGTAGCGTAGTTGACCCCAGATTTGAATCTGCTTCATTTTTGGGCCCATGCCTTAAAATTAGCTGGAGAAACGGATGAATGGCATGGATATAAGACAAATACATCAAGGTGGGCCCAAAGTCAGGGATCCACTCACCTCGGTGCATCCCTGGATCCAGGAAGTTGCGTCTTTTACGTTTCAATCATCTCTAGCTTGAGAATTTTTAGATAAAAATATTGCAAAGAGTGCATCTAGAGGCATGAGAAGTGCCATGGATCCACGTCATTGTTACACGGCGTGCATGGGAAAGATTGAACAGCTCATGTGATGAGTCAAATAGTACATGTGTTACAAAGTGCAGACTATTAGAAAAATCATACACTTACAGTACAAATTCACCAGTGCCTTTGGTTCAATGAAAATGAGTTGGATTTATTAGATGGAAAGTCCAATCAAAGTAGACTTTAGAGCTCATTCAGATGCACTTCCTTTAAGAGAGTTTTTGTACTATTAATTTAATTTAATTTATTTTATTTTATTTTTATCAACTAAACAAAAATAGATCTGATTGATTTTCATCAAGTCAACTTTTGGTGCAAGGAGGGACTTTATGATGTTGAACAATCTTCCTTGGGGGTATAATTACTCCGAATCCATGGAGCTCTCTGGACTCTTCACATAGCTTCCTCGAATACACGAGGGATATAAAAGTAGGAATAATTGAGGGATATAAAAGTAGGAATAATTAATAATAAATTTAAAATAATTTAATTGACCATAAAAAAAAATGAAATTACAAGTCTTTAAATAAGGATCCCAAACTTAGAATGGAGTTTTAAACTTACACTCCAACTCAAACACCCTAACAATATTATTTATAAACTTACTATTTATAGATGACCTCTATTTCGGTTAGACTTCATGGTTTTCGGCAAAAAATAATAAGTATCCAATTTGGCCAACACATTGTTCTCCTAACTTTTCTAAGCCCTTTACACATTGGGCACGACTTAATTATACCACTAAAAAGATCAAAAGTTATATTCAAACTAAACCTTACTATTTATATTAAAAATTATACTCAAAGGGCCTTTTGAGTTGATGCAATTGAATCTCGCAAAACAAGCATAGGTAACCTGGCTTAGCGGGGTTAGTTGGCTTAAGTAGGTCATTTTATCTCAAATTCATATATAATATATCGAAAAACTCATCCTGAATTGCGAGATACAACTAATTTAAGGTTTTGACTGTCTAAATTGTTTCCGCCTCGGATCAGGCCTTCTCTTATATATCCATCCTTGCCATGAAAGTACCTGCAACCTGCTCTAAATTATGGTAGGGTCCATGGAGCTTTGACACTAGCTAGCTTTGACACCAGCTTCATTTCTTCCTGTTAACGCTTGCACTCTTGAGTAAATACCACTCATCGGCTAGACCACAGAATCGGGCACAATGCTCCTGTAAATTGTCTCCCTGCTTGATTGTTTAGAATTCAAAATATTGTAGGGAAGTTGAATATTCTTTTCAGTGGAATATAGTTGCCATAGACTATCCCAAATGTCTTTGACACTATTTCCATAAATCACATTACTGTAAACTGGCTCTTCCGTACTATTGAAAACCAACTCATCACCTGATATGAGACGTTTATACTTCCGTTTCAATTGTAAGAAGACCACAACGGATCAAGCCCATGGCAAGTAGTTATCAGTTCCATGCAATTTAATGGAAACAGTTTGTAGATTCTCAGACTTAGTTTCATATTTTCGATTGCATAGTCAATGAATTGAATATACGAAGCACAATAGACAAGAGGGATGAATGTTACCACAATGATTGATCAACAACAGATCGTGTCAAAAAAATGGATCAACAACAGTCTATAGTTCTCGTTACAGCATGATCGCCCGAGGAGTTTGTAACACCAACGTGGTTGAGATATAGCACAGTAGAGATCAACATGGCCACAAATAACAGAGAGCAGCGTTTGAACAAAGTTGGACCCAGTCTTCTATAACGTGAAGATCTAAATGGAGATCAATGCATGTGCAAGAGGGAAACTTCGGAATGGATCCAACTGATCCAAGATCTCCACGCCAAGGATAAACAACATAGAGGCTGGATTTGACTGATCTAGAAAAGGGGTTATACAAAGAGAAGCTCACAAGAGGCTGGATCTGTCTGATTTAGGAAAACAAGCCTTAACAGGTAGGCAACGAAAAGCAACCCTCTAAATCTCACATGACTATGGCAGGTTATACAAAGAGAAGCTCAACAACATGTTGATTACCAAGCTTTGGCAAAAAAGTAAGGAAAAATAATTCAAGATAGAGAACTCACAGTTTTGAACTTCTCCATGTTTGTCTCAAGACAACTCTCTAATTCTGACATTTTCCCAGTGTCATAGCTATTCGCCAAGTCAACGTAAGGCTGCCATGAAGAAACATTTTATGAGTATATTAAACTTAAACTTAATTGAATACTATCACAAAAGACATAAAATGGAAGAAAATGACACAACTCACCTTGACGCCCTTTTTCCTCCTCCTTTACTCGGGCTTGGGACTGGCAATGCAAGAAGTTGCATTGGCAGAGTTAAAAAAAGGGCTTAAGCTCCATTGGGTTTGAGAAAAAATTATATTCGTAAAGATTGATGTGATGACCAAATGGAGCCTAAGACTTATATGCAAATTTACTAAAAGATATGATAGGAACTCTTACCCTACAAATATGATGACTAAGTGACCACATTTTTTTTAAAAAAAAGATAAAGAAATAGAAGGGATTAAATTAAAGACATGCAAATGCAAAATTCAAATCATAAATCATAATCTTATAAAACTAAGATTAAATTAAAGAGATTAGATGAGTTTAGATGTACCCTCTATAATTAAACTAAGATAAAAATAAACTGTTTAGATGTGTCTAACTCAATCCAAAAGTCTGAAACCACAAATCCCTACTATCCCCACTTATAAAAGATGTTTACAGTTCCAAACACTTAATAAAAACTTCTCTCATGTAGTCATCATCCATTTCTATCTGCAACCTATAAAAAATAACAAAAAGAAATCAATTATTATTCACAATCTCATACAATAAGTTCTATTGCTTAAATAATAATAATAATAATAAAATAAAAAATAAAAAATGTATACTTACCATACATAAAGTAGTGGGCCAAGCAATACTCGTTCCAATTGCATCCCCAATTATTTTATATCGTCCATGGGTCCTTATCAAATCCTCATCACGTACCATTGCCACTTGAACAGATACTTCCCAGAAACCAACTCCAAGTTTTTGCCCCCTACTTTTGTCAATGGATCCGTGCTCAAAACGATTCTTTTAGCTACAGTATCCCCAGGCCTTACAATACTCTTAAGAAGAACTTGAGTCACATTAGAGCAACTCGTAGAATTCCCCTTATTCGCCAAGTCTCTCTACAAATGATAAATCAATGTCAATTCTTGTATACAGCTCGAACTATGTATAATTGAAAACATATTACACATAAAAATATACATGTATATATTATAATTACGTGAGGGGTTGGAACCAAGTGGCTTGATGATGAGAAGGTTGGTTCAAGTTGGGATTAGCTGAAACACCTAATAATGTAGCTAGATTAATGCCTGGATTTGTTATGGCAGCCATCAATGTTGCCATAGTTTCTCTTAGTGAAGATATTTGAACATCTCTATCACCATAGTTTCTCTTAGTGAAGATATTTGAGCATCTCTATTAGCCATAGTTTCTCTTAGGGAAGATATTTCAACATGCAATTCCTCATATTGTTCATCTATCTTCTGAGCATTGGAGGTCATCCCTTGGGACTGAACACTGTGGGATGTTGTGCCCCATATATCAGAAGGAGAGGGACCTAACCCGTAAGTGCGGGCACGGCCATGTCGTTCGTCACCCATGACTTCCGAGAATATATCTTTCCTCGCAGTGCTATTATGTGAAGCCTCTGGCTGCTGCGAAGTTCGTTCATTTAATTGTTCCTACAATTAAAAATCACCAATTTAGATTTGATATTGTTAAAAGATTAAACAAAATAAGAAGATACATATACATACCATTGCTCTTGCTGAGGCCTCATCCACAGACATCCCATTCTTACGTCTATGTGTCAATAAGAACATATCTACTCGGGTCAAATCTTCCCCATTGGCCCTCTTGTTTCTCTATCATTATTTAAATAAGTTATATATGAGAAATAGATTGACATCAAATTATTAGGTGATTAATAAAAAATTACCTCTTCTTCACGTATTCGCGCAAAGCTCTTCGTGCCTGCAGCGTGGCCAATGCGTTGTTTTCTCTGATTTTCCTTATTTATCTTATTACGAGCCTAAAATGTGACACATCAACAGAGTAATTTATGAAATTTCAGCTTAAGACAGTTGTGTAATTTCATAACGTGAAGGTTTTAGTAGCTACTCATCACATACCTTTCCCTCTTCAGAGTTCCAAAACTCAATGAGGTCTTTTCACTGATCCATATGGACACGCTCATTGAGGTCTGCTAGCCGCGCCTCATTATTATCATGAGGCGTGTAGTGGAATTTCTTTAGTTCGCACTTCCAGTCCCTCCATTTTTTTTCAATCGACATCAACACCCAAGATTTAATCTCTTTATCAAACTGAAACTTGGACTACATCACATGAACAAAGTAAACAATCACATATTGAATAAAGAATAAATAATAAAATACATAAAATAAATCACCATTACCATGACAAGTTCGTACATATCATCCTTCTTCTCGTTTGGCACTACCCTCCAATTAGAATATGTAAGGGGTGCGTAATCCCCATTACGTGCTATTGTCCCCAAAAAGTTTTTCAACTTGCTAACATTTTCATTAACAGGCTGCCCTAGATTGTTGGTGGTAATCAAAATGCGTTGCCTTTCACGCATGTTCCAAACTTGATGGCATCATGTGGGGCCTCGACTCCTTCTCTTCGTGAACAACAAATCTATTGAAAAAAAATGCACATAAATAATATACAAACTTCTATAGTTCATTAGCAAAAAATACATTAAATTTTTAAGGATATTAGAACCAATGCATAACATACCACTAGAAGTATCCTCTAATGAATCGACTGTCTGGTGTGGATCTTGAGACAAACTTTGGGAGAGACCCAGCGTAGGCACGGGAAGCTGGGGATGAGAAGGACCCACTGTAGACTCGGGCAACAAAGGCTGGACTGGACTCGATGTAGCCGAGGAAGGCTGATGCTGGGAGGGACCCGCTATAGGCTGGGGCAACTAAGGCTGAGAGGGACCCACATCAGTTTCGAGTAGCTGAGGCTGATTGATGCCACCAGTCATAAGGCTTATCAATAGCCTAGTCGTGCGTTTAGAACGAGCACGTTTCATGTCTAAAGAAGAACCTGAGTCACATTAGTGAACAAATGCGTGTTGATAAGACGATTCAATTTTGAATAAATAAATAACAGAACCATATGAAAAAAGACATTTTAATTTCTATTTCATACATTAGGAAAACATGGTACTTAAGAAATCAATTATTGTACAAAATGTCGTCTCCAATGGGATCAGATAACTCAGTATCATCTACTTGTTCTTCTACCGTCGGCTGGGTGGGTGGTAAATATGTGACAACTGTTGTACCATCGACATCTATCCTTTCCCAGCTAACAGTGTCATTACTCAGGTCCTCCAAACATTGATCATCGCAGGGCGACATGCCTAAGAATGTATCAACATCATCTGCAGACTCTTGCCCATGCATCTCAAATAAGTCTCTAGATTTCATCCTCACTACACCTTGCCAATCCTTCTCGATGAGGTCTTGTACGTAAAACACCTGCTCAGCTTGAGATGTAAACACAAATGGTTCATCAGATAAATGTTGACCTGTATGGCATAATCGTTTCAAATTCACAAGCGTGAACCCCAACCCATCCTTCTTAACACCCCTGCCTTGAGATCGAACATCAACCCAATCACACCTAAATAATACAACCTTCCGAGTACCATAATATTTCAGTTCTATAATGTTCGTCAATACACCATAGTATGTTACATCTCCTGCAATGGGATTTTTATCATTGGCACTTGCGAAGCTTGATGTCTTTGCAGTCATAACAACTCCATTATGTTGAGTTTTTCTTTTTTTCTCACAATCTTTAGGGTGAAATCTGAAGCCGTTTACAATAAAACCCTTATATTTTCTTGCCATACTAGGACCCCAAGCTAGCCATCTAAGGTCTTCTGAACCTGGTCATTCCTTTCATGGCGCAACTGTTCAACCTATTCAGATACCAAAAATATTCATTCAAAAGCTCATGTTTGAATAATAATAATAAAGAAAAACATACACGTGCCCTTAAACTTATCAAATCGACTATTTACACGATCACTAAACCATTTATAAAATATATCATTATGAATGCGTTCTATGTCCCTTGGTCGTGCGCGACGATTCATCCGCTTAATAACATTCATATGTTCTCTGTAAAAGTCATTAGTTTTAGTAAAAAAAAAAGAGTAAATTTATCTATGTATAAATTAAGTCCTATAGCTGGTTTACTCAAGAAATGGGCTGAGTTCATGGCAGTTAAACAGGACATATCGATGTGCCTGTGTAGATGTAACGTTATCCAGTACACAATCCTCAGACTTCCCTAATGCATGACCTACTAGTGGAAAAATAGAGGATTGTTCTTTTATAACAGTGTTACCATAGTCATGATTCCATATTGGCCGATTGAACCTTGTCTCTGTACCATGCAGGTACCTTGAGAAGAATGTTAAGCATTCTTCTGATCCCTCGGGCCGACTTCTATTATGCACATACGACTTTAATGTGAGTAGATATCTGTGATCACCAATATTAAAAAGTTTAAAAGTATATGGTCGATTAGCATGACTAACATAGCATGGAAAATAATTTTAATTTCTAAACATTAACACGCACCTCTCAATGGGGTACATCCATCGATATTGTACTGGTCCAGCTATTTTTGCCTCACCCGCTAAATGAATGGTCAAATACACCATAATATCAAAAAAAGCTGGTGGAAAGATCTTTTCTAAATGACAAAGTGTTAACACAATTCGAGATTCCAATCAGTCAAAATCTCTTACTCAACCAACTTTGGAACATAATTCTCTAAAGAATCTGCTTAATTCAAGTAAGACTGAGGCTACATTTTTAGGTAATGTTGTTCGTATCGCAATTGGAAGTAGTTGCTGCATCATAATATGACAGTCATGGCTCTTGAGTCCTGAAATTTTATGCTCTTTGAGATGCACACAACGTGAAATATTGCCTGCATAACCATCTGGAACTTTTACCCGCTTTAAAATTTTACAAAAATCATCCTTCTCACTTGCCGACTAGTAAAGCATGCAGGTGGCAAATATGTCTTGTTAAATGAAAGCTGTTTTGGGTGTAATGTTTGTCTTATACCCATATCTTGTAGGTCAAGACGTGCCTTTACACTATCCTTTGTTTTCCCTGCAATATTCAACAGCGTCGCAAGCACATTGTTACATACATTCTTCTCAATATGCATCACGTCCAAATTATGACGTAATAGATTATGCTTTCAATACGACAAATCAAAGAAAATGCTCTTCTTTTTCCAGTTATATCTTTCTTCCTCATTGTCTTCTTGTCTTCTCTTATGCCCATGACTGCCTATAGTCTTCTTCCCAAAGGTGACATTAATTCTCTACAATTGGGTCAACACATCAGAACCAAATAGTGGAGTTGACGCCTCGCCAAATTCTTCTGTGCCATCAAAGGATCTGCTATCAGTTCTAGACTTATGATCATGTTCTAAAAATTGACGATGAACCATATAACAAAACTTTCGACCATGTTTTAAACATTTAGATGAAGTGTCCTTATTACAACAAGGACAAGCGAGACGTCCTTTAGTACTTCATCCAGACAAGTTTGCATATGCAGGGAAGTCATTGATAGTCCACAACAATGGCGCACGTAATCGATACGTCTCATTGCTTGAGGCATCATAAGTGTCTGCACCAACCTCCCACAATTCCTTCAACTCATCTATCAAAGGTTGCATATACACGTCAATGTCATTACCGGGTCCATAAGGGCCAGGAATAAGTAAGGACAACATGAGATTAGGTTGCTTCATACACATCCATGGTGGTAAGTTATATGGTATCAGAATAACAGGTCATGTGCTGTGAGCAATACTCATTGTCCTGAATGGATTGAAACCGTCAGCTGCTAACCCAAGTCTAACATTAGGACCGTCCGAAGAAAAGCTTGGGTGGTTGTGGTTAAAAGTTTTCCACGCTGGGGAATCAGCAAGATGCCTTAATATTCCATCGTCGGTGCGTTCTACTTCATGCCATTTCATAGAGGAAGCTATTTTTGATGACATAAACAACCTTTAAAGCCTTGGTTTCAAGGGAAAATGACGCAATATCTTAGCTGAAATTTTTCGATCCTTTGTAGATGAAGAAGATCCCTCATCATCTGACTGATGTTCGGCCATTTTGCATCTGGAAGTACCACATATAGCACATGATTGCTCATTGATAACCTCCTTCTAGTACAACATACAATCATTGGGACATGCATCAAATTTGTTAAATTTGAGGCCTAACTCCCCAATAATTTTCTTGGTTTCATAGAAAGACTTTGGCAACATTTCACCCTCAGGAAGAGCCTCCTTCAACAATTCAAGTAACATGGTGAATGCTTTATCACTCCATCCACTAAGTCACTTTATGTGATATAGTTTCACAACGAAAGAAAGCTTAGTGAATTTCTTACAACCTGGGTACAATTCCTGATTAGCATCTTCTACCAATTTAAAAAATTATTGAGCTTCAGTATTCTGCCCCTGTGTAGGTCCGTATGACGTGTGGCCTGCATCACTCTCTTCACCATTTAGATTTGAAATACCGAACACATTATATAACAATCCGTGCATATCATCGTGTGGATCTGGATTATCACCCATGACATTTGTGGTAGCAGGCATGGAAGAAGACGTAAGTTCCCCATGGAAACGCCAGTAGGTGTAACTTGTATTAAATCCGTCACACACAATATGATCATATGCTACTTCTCGAGACACCCAGAAGTTATTGTTACAGTTCTTACATGGACATTGGATCCTCCCTCTATTACTTGCATTTGCAAATGCAAAATCTATAAATTCTGCAGCTCCATTTAAGTATGCGTCGCTGACCCTAAATCAAACAATGAAATTAGAGGATATGTCAAAAGAAAACATCTTGACCACTAAGCCACAACAACTAAAATGAGAAGTTTCTAAATGGATACCTTGGCTGATGAATCCAACTCTTATCCATAAGTATCTTCCTTAGCCACTCAGACGGGTTAGTGAAAATACACTATGGGCCCGACAAAGCTTCCTAATATAATTTAAACAAGCCCCATTATCATCTGTTCATTTAGCAAAGGAAGCCAAGTTACAATAATAACATGTCCCCCTAAAAAATATATCCTCCAGGGTGTGTGTGTATATATATATATATTGTAAGTTGTTTATTTCTATTCTCAATCGCAAATATATTCATCATCCAACCAACTATAAATAAAGCAATAAAAATATTATTAAGCAAGATCAATTAACAACTATAAATTATAATTAGATGTTCAACAACTCAGTTGATCTGTTCATGTAAATAAGTCCTACTTCCTCATGAACTTCACAAAGAAATCAATGTTATATAGCACAATTGCTAGATGCTTTACATTTTCAAGTCATGATAAGCATTAGTCGAACATATTTCAGCTCGTGACAAAGCCTAACACAACTAGCTATGACAAAGGCTTAGGCTTAGATGATGATGACGACTTAAGAAAGAAATAAATAAAAATAAATCAACAAGCAATACAATCAACAAGTAGTACATTCATCATTAAGTAGCAATTTCTAACACAACAAGGAATATCCATTTTAATGGCTAGTTGAAAAAAAAAAAAAAAAAAAAAAACTGGTCTTTGCTATTTTTATGTGGGGACTGGATGTTAACATCTAGATGATGGGATCAAGGGATAATATGCCCTTCACTTAATGGTTTAATCATTTTCAAACGGGTTCATCCAAACATGACATGAATATTCTATAGAAAAATCAAGCTACTTCCTATTATACAAGCTAGGTCCGTAGTTTTTTTTTTTTTTTTTTTTTTTTTGTTTTGTTTTGTTTTTTGTCTTGAGCATGATATAGAATTTTCCTACACTTACTACTACATGCGGAAAATGTCCATGCTTCAGTATGCTTTGTGATGAACAACAACCCATACACCAAAAACACCCACAACAATTAATAGGAAACTTCACATTCATCTGTAAAAATATGAATCCGCACAAGGAAAATAGAACAAAAAGGAAAAAAGAAAATGTGAACTTGTGAAGATGTCAAGACATGATACACATGATTGATCCACACATGATTGAGATCCTAACTGTTCATCGGGTGGAGCCACAACTTAGATGTGTTGGCCCAAAACTCGGGTCTATGGGCTAATCATGTACTCCTCATGTCTAGACAAGAATAGATAGTCAAGAAAACTTGATTCATAGCACATTTGATGTATACATGTGTTCCACCAGATAGCATGTTGTAACACCCCGGATTTTTGCCAACCTGGGATTAGACGTCCTTAGGCAATGGGTCAACCAAAACACCTTGGTAACCTCTCAGAACCCAATTCCAAAGCCAAAGAAGTCACTTAGGATTAATTCCTTTAGAAATTAAGCGTAAGTTAGCTAGCGCTACGCTAGAGTAGCTGTGAAATTGTCCCTGATCGTTTTAAATACGTTCTGTAAGACCTAAAACTTGTAGAATCATTGATGCTACGTTACCCTAAAATCCAGGATCAAACTCTAAACCGGTTTGTTCTCTGGAACCCTTTGAAACTTTGTATTGGATCTAGACCGCGCGTCGAAAGTCCGATATCTACCATCTTAGACCGTTATGACCGCTTGGCTGGATTTGACAATCATTTCAAAAATCAAGGCCAACCGACGTTTAGAGGCTATTTCATTGAGCCTGGAGTGAAGAGAGTGAGAAAAGGGTTAGATTTGAAAATTTTAATCCAAATCTGGCACGTGACTTAACGCGTTATTATTAAGCGTTCTGACTGTCGGAATTCAGCCAAATTACACCCTCGGATCAGAAAAAATTTCTCTTTCATATCATGAGACTTGTAGACCTGATCTAGGTGCGATGACCGCTGAACTGAAATTGGACCGCCACGTGCGATCTATGAACTCTGTCGGACTGAAAACTGGGTGTGAGTAGGATCCAGTATCCATGAGCTTAAGTCTGACTGCGTTCGGCCAGGGGACCTCCCGAAATGTTCTTTTGGATCGAAACAGTCCGGATTTGGTTATACCTCAAGTGAACTTTGTTCCCAAGCCTAATTTGGGAAGGTTTTAGCCTATATAAGGGCTTTAAACCCTCACTTATCTCACCCATCCGAATTTGCTAGGAACCCTAGCTAGAGAGAGAGAAAGTGAGAGATTGTGAGAGAGTGTGGGAGAGATTCTCTTGCCACCTGCACCAGCTATTGCACGTGCCAAAGCACCGCACTCTAATCACTTTCCCGGCGATTCCAACGCACTCCTAGGTAAGAAAAACCCTAACTACTTGTTGTTTTGGGGTTTCCTTAGATTCATTAGCGAAGTAGCTAATACATCTTGTGCATTAGGTCGCCTGTACGCAGTTGACGAAGCGTATACGTTCGATTCGAATCGATACACGTCTAGGGCAAAAGGTGCGGATCTTAGACGCTTTGATTGACTTATTTCAAAGCTTTCAATGTCGTTTAATAGTAGATTATCGATGGCAACGCCATTTGACATGTACAACATGCTGTCCGTTTTTCGTTTCGTAAACGTACGGTAAATATGAGATTTAGGGCATTTTGGGTATTTATAGGAAATACAGTATACGTCCGTTTTTTGCTGAAATAATTGTCATGGCTAATTGTCGTGCTATGATATTAGGAATATGTGCATGATCTGTTTCGCGAAGAGATTCGCCCTAATGCGCACTTTGAGTCGACATACGCTATGTAGACTAAAGTGTGTAGTCTAAGTGTTTGTATAAATGTTTGTATTAGTATGCATTGAGTAAATGGTGTTGTGTATGAGTTTTGAGATTGAATTCTCAAGTAATATGCGAATATAAACGATTTCCATCATGTTGGCTATATGTATTGATTTCATTGTATACATGAAATGCATGTGTGGGATGATTTGCTTAAGTTGTATGTTATAACATGTGTCAACATGCTTACAATGTGGAATTTCATTTTTGTTACTCACATATGCTTACTGATGTTGATGCACAAATGCTTAGGGCTATGACATAGTCCAGGCAGTCGGTAATGGATCAAATTCGTGGTTGGTTTCTATGTACCACAAAGGACGCGTCGATGAACGCGAGTCGTGTTTTGGGTTGATGGCAGTGGTTAGGCCACACGAGGTGTTTTATGCACTTCATGTCGTTCAACTTGAGATGCGCTCATGCTAGTCGAACCCGTCAAGTAACCCGACTGGCCATTGTATGTTCACCCTGTATGAGTCATAACTGCTTGAACCTAGGGTACTGAACTTACCATTAAAACCCCTGTTAACCATGGTACCTTGATCCATAAAGACTCATGAGCCGGGCATGGTGGTATGGGACACTGTGGTCGAGTTGTCGGCCTACGCTGGGGCCACAAATGTAAGACCCGTATCTTGGTCCGTACCTTTTCGTAGACTTCCGCGGTCTTATCGGTCGAATTTCGGCAACCTTCGACCTTTAACTGATATCGACGCACGACCATAATTCATGTACCGACAACCCGAGTCGACTCAACCCAAGACCACTACCATAGCGACCGCGCCGTCGTTGCGGTTCCGATACCGCGACTCGAGCGCCGAGGCGATACCTTGGTCAAGAGATGTGGGCCAACGTTCGGTGCGAGAAAACACCGCGCGTTGCGAAACCCAACAGAATCTCTACGATGTGTCACATCAATCACATCAATCCCATCAATCAATCAATCCATCAAGCCATCACATGTCAAGTACACATTACTTTCATCCCTTTTCCCAAGCAACCACAAAAGTCTCCCAAACCCATACCTCTCTTACACAAAAAGCCACAAAAGTCTTCACCACCCATACCTCTCTTACACAAAAGCCTCAAAAGTCAATACTTTCTTACACCCCATCACCACATCCATCCATCACTCTCTCTCTCTCCCTTTACAACTCCTCTCTTTCTCATTTCAAATCTCCAAGCAACAAAAACTTCCAAGCTCCATACGTATGAGGATTTCTCTAAAATTCCCAAGCTCCAAGTGTGGTCCACTTTTGTACCTCATCCTCTCCCATCTCAACCCTCCATTCCTCATCTTAACCATTGAAATCCAAGCTAAGGTGCCAAGGAACTCCTAGGAATAAGAAGATCGGACGGTGGGTGCCTCTTTAGGGTAGTTTCTTTCTTGTTCTTATGATGGGCCAAGTGAGACCCACCGATCAATGGTGTGGATCTCGCTTGGGACCCTAAGTTGTGGCCGATGGACCACTTGGATCACCATGATCATTCCATGATGGGGCCATTCTCCATGGACCCCATCATGATGTTTATTTCATTTGGAAAGGTCATCTAGACCGTCCATATCAGTGGGGAATGGATCTCCACCGTTAATTTACATTTTTGATGGTCCCATGTTCAAAGGGATCCGTTTATTGTATGATTTCATTCAAGGGAAGGCTCATAGTGGCGGAGCCCTCCATCACAAGGCGTGTCCCACTCTCCATGTCTATCTCTCTCTTTTATTTCTTTCATTTTATTTTATTTTATTTTATTTTATTTTTATGCAATAGGATTGTGTGGCCCACTTGAATGGATCCCACCTTGAGATTTATTTTGTTCAAATTTTTATTCAAGTGGGGCCCACCTTAGATGTTGTACCCATGTCACCCATCAGTGGTGGCCCACTTCATCAGGGCCCACCACTATCTAAAAAAAAAAAAAAAACAAAACCGTCCAGCGTCTGGGATGCTGGACGTTTCAAAAGAAAGAAGAAAAGGGAAAGAAGAAAGGTGGCATTTGGGTGGCCCACTTGCTTAGGCCCCACCGTGATGTATTTAAACAATCCAAGCCGTCCATCCTCTTACCTACGGTATTTTAGCCATTGGATAGAAGTTTGGAGCTGATTGGAAGACCTGGTGGGCCACAGCATCGAAAAACGCATCATTACCATTCAAGGATCCTTTTCTGATTTTATTTCATTTTCTGATCATAAAAAAATTTAAACTCTGGACTCATTGGGACGGCCTCGAGCCACTGAATGCAATGGCCGGGACGGATTTTGGTGCAGCGGGCCCCTTGTGCGAAAAACCACCGAAAAACCATTTTTTCCCAGTTTTTGGAAAGAGGCAGAGCCTCTGCCTTCCCTGTTGTACAGCAGCTGCACGCAGCAGCGTGCAGGCGGGCGGCGTCCAGCAAGGGACCCACGGCTCCAGCCGTGGGCCCCACCATAATGTTTGTTTGTCATCCAACCTGTTCACGAGGTGGGTCCCCTCCTCAGGTGGGCCCCCTCCAAATTTCGGCCAGATCCAAAACTCAGGTGGCCCACACCACATGAAACAGTGAGATTGAGTATCCACCGTTGAAATCTCTTTGGGGCCCACAGTAGTGTTGGATCAAGCTGAAATTTATATTTTCCCTTCATCCAGGTCCGAGTGACCTTAATAACGGGTTGGATGGCGTCTGGGCATTTCAGTGGGCCCCACATGGGACCCACAATGATGTATGTGTTATAAAACCACCGTCCAGGCGGAGGGTGGCACCCACCATGGTGGCGCCCACCTCATGTATGTGCTGCCTCCACCGTCCAGCGGACGGTGGGGCCCTTGTGATGTATGTGCTCTATCCGCACTGTCCACTGGACAGTGGGACCCGCCATGATGCATTCAGATCGTCCATCCACTTGGTGAGATCATTTTAAAGCATGAGTTATTAGTTGGGTGGGCCACTCACATATGGGTTAGGCCCATTTGATTTGTAACAGGCCTATGGGCTAGGCCCATTTGAATTATAAAAGGCCTATGGGCTAGGCCCATTTGATTTATGAAATGCTTATGGGCTAGGCCCATTTGATTCATTTAAGGCCTAAGAACTTGGGCCCACTTGATATGTAAAGCCTATGGGCTTAGGCTCACTTGATATTTAAGGCCTATGGGTTTAGGCTCAATTGATATGTTCTAAGGCCATGAGACTAGGCCATTTAATATATTGTAAGGCCCATGGGACTAAACCCATTTGATTATAAAATGGGTCCATGGGATTAGGCCCATTGGATTTATTTGAGACCCATGAGTTAGGCCCATTTTATTTGATTAAGGCCTAGGGGTTTAGGCCCATTTGACTCATGTTAGGTCTATGGGTTGAGGCCCACTTGATCTACATGTGGGACCCAATTGGTGTGGCCCATTGGTCACATATTAGACTCATGAGACTAAGCTCATTTGATGCAATCTAAGGCCCACGGGTTATGACCCATTGCAATATACCTAAGGCCCATTGGTGTGGCCCATTTATGTGGTTATTTGACAAATACAAGGCCCATATATCATGGCCCATTAAATGTACTTAAGGTCCAATGGGATGTACCTAAGGTCCATTGCAATGTGTGATCCCAATACAGACTATGTAGCAATGTTTACAGCGATCGTGCCTTAGGGGCAATGTTGGTTTGACGTCCACATTGCGAGTGTAATGTTGGTTGGATGTCCACATTACGACTCTCCTTAGGGCTCATTACTAGGCCGTACTTATTGTGTATGGGCGGTCCAGGTCCATCTGCATTGTAAGATAGTTCATTTTATTATAACATGTTTAGTACAGTTCCATGACTCATGATCATACGCATCATATGTATGCTTGACGTGAGAATTGTCTGATCATAGCATTTGCCTTCGGGCAGGTTGTGTATGGGCTCCCGGTTAGGCGGTGTTGCCCTACATGAGCGCACGATATGCGCAGGATTTGTTGCATGACTGGACTGTGTGAATCATGCATTTCGCATTTGTGTGACATGGTTATTGTACGCCCTAGCGACATCAGGGCCGTAGTCTCCACAGAAGCATCACGGTTGGCAGGATTGGATACCGAAAATCTTATTTTACATGGGGTACTATAGATATCCCTAGGTGAGAGTCCTTAAACCCTTATGGTACCAAGAGGTTGCTCCAACGTCTAGACCGAGTGGGTAGATGAGCGTTGAGTGCCGATTACCAGACGGTTATGCTCTTCACTGTGTCGTGGTCGGTTGGAAGGGGGTGCGGCCTTACCCGCCCGAGAGTAGGGGGTAATGCTAGGCTGAGTCTGACCAGCTCAAGGAATGGGTCCGCTATCGACGAGTCATGCCCGATATTGGCAGACGGATAGTGAGGTCTCTTCCACTTACCTTATTGCACGCGATGTGGCGGCAATCTGGTTTAGAGTGTACTAGACCCCGGTGATATCCCATATTTTGAGCTGTATTGATGTGTGGATATAGATGAGGATCTGTATGCTTGAGTTGCATTGCACATCGCATGGCCTTGGGGTGGCCGATACCATTCATGTCTTGCATCGCATAGCCTTGGTACGGCTCATGATATTATGGATCCATCTGCATATTTCGCATTACTCCGACATTGCATGCTCATATTACTACCTTGCGCACACACTTTCACCACCCTCTAAGTTTTCTATAAGCTTATGCACGATCCTTGCGTGCAGGTGACGTCAGTTCGCAGCAGCGTTGAGGCAGGAGCACGTTGCAGATGATTTTGGAGATTTTATTCTTTACCATTGTATTTCCCTTTATGCTCATTGTACTTGTAAAGTTTTTGATCATAGTGAAAATGTAATGGAGTTCTTGGTTGTTGTTTGTGGGTTATGCCTTTGGTTATACTTATTACGAATCAAAATGACATTGAAAATCCTCCTTGTAGCATCCCAGGATCAGAACCTGGCGAATGGGCTCTAGGAGCCGAGAATGGGGTTTTACGGAGGCTGTCGGCGACGGATTCGGTGATCGAGAATTTTGTGAGCCCAGTTTCTGAGTTTGGGGTGTGACAGAAGTTGGTATCAGAGCATAACTTGGTAATAACCGAGAACAACATTACATGTCTGCTATGAATATAGAATGGCTAAGTCCGGAAGTTCGGATAGCTTCGTGATCCTCCAATACAGACCGTTAACGTGTGTACCTTCGAGAGTTTTGAAGCTGATAGGCACATTCGCTCTTTCCTGTAGGACATGACGCCTGGGAGGGTTACCCGATCGACTCCCGCACCACCACCTGAGGATTCTGCTTCACCATCGGAGGCTCCAGCTTTACCACCTGCGTCTCCCGTTCCACCCTCAGAGATCCCTGCTCCCTTCCCTGAGGATGACATTCCTCCACCTGAGGCCGATGCAGAGCCAACTGTGACTGTGAGTGCCTCTCAGTTACAGCAGATGTTATAGGCTTTGACAGCCGCACTCCAGGGATAGGAAAGACGCCCAGTTGTTTCACCAGCTCAGGTAGAGCAGGAGCACGCGAGCGCCTTACTTCGTGAGTTCAGACAGCTTGATCCCCCATGTTTCCAGGGCAAGCCAGATCTGACTGCAGCAGAGAGATGACGCTCCGATGTGGAGAAGATTTTCGATACTATGTCATGTACGACTGAGCAGCGAGTCCGGTTAGCAGTATTTCTCTTCCAGGGTGAGGCCGAGCATTGGTGGACCTCTGTTACCCGTGTTGCCGGACCTGAGTATGTCTGGACATGGGAGGACTTTGTTGATCGATTTGAGGAGCAGTACTTCCCCGACCATATCCGTCATCAGTGAGCTTTAGAGTTCGAGACTCTGGTGCAGGGAGACATGACTGTGGCACAGTACGCGGCCCGTTTTGTGGCACTATCGAGATTCGCACCGTATATAGTTGATGACGAGGGGTGGAAGGCCCGCCGTTTCGAGCACGGCTTAAGTTACGGCCTTCGAGGTCATGTTATTGGGCATGAGCTCCCTACCTTCCAGGCAGTAGTGCGGAGAGCTCAGATTTATGAGACTGAGTGGGCCGGTTCTCAGTCTGATCATGGTCAGAGGAGAGACCGGAAGAGGTAGGCTTCTTCCAGTGATTCCCAGCAGCGTCGACCATAGCAGCACAGGCGTACATGTCGCCCAACCTTCCGTGCACCATCAGCACCAGCAGCACCTCCACCACCACCTCAGAGGCAGTTCACCGGCACTTGCTTTAGGTGCGGTGTGACGGGACACCGTTCATGGGAGTGTCCCAGCCCCCAGCAGCAGAAGAGAGGTCCACAGCAGCAGAGACCTCCACCGCAGCAGCAGAGACCCCCACAGCAGCAGCGACAGTAGCCTCCACCACCGAGGCCACCTCAGCAGCAGCATCAGCATCAGCACTAGCCTCAGAGGCCACAACAGCAGAGGCAGCAGTTTCAACCCCCTCAGCGACCCCAGCAGCAGCAGCATCACGTTCAGAGGGGACAGGCACCTCCCCAGCCAGCTCAGGCTAGATTCTATGCGGCTCAGCAGGATCCGCAGTCATCTGTAGGCGTCGTTGAGGGTATACTTTCAGTTTCTGCATGCATTGCACGAGTGTTGTTTGATTCCGGTGCATCGCACTCTTTTGTGGCCGAGAGCTTCTGTCGATCGACTGGCTTACCGTTGGAGTCTGCTGGTGAGAGTCTATCAGTATCGACTCCCTTAGGGAGGACTGCAGTGTTGGGCCGATTTTGCTCGTCTTGTCCCGTTCTAGTTGAGGATACCTTTCTGCCTGCCGATTTGTTTATTTTGCCGATGTCTGAGTTCGACGTCATCCTGGGCATGGATTGGCTCGCTGAGTATTATGCCATTTTAGACTGCGCCGCGAGGACTGTCACGTTCTGTATACCCGGTGTGCCACAGTTTCAGTTCGTTACAGAGCCTAGAGGAGAGCGATTGTCTTGTTTGATGTCATGTGCCGTAGAGGAGCCTGTTACCGCCTGCATTGACCATTTACCCGTGGTTTGCGATTTTCCCGATGTGTTCCAGGAGATTCCAGGATTACCGCCTCGTCGACTCACCGAGTTCCAGATTGATCTCGTGCCTGGTACCGCGCCTATTTCGAAGGCCCTGTATCGTATGGAACCGTTAGAGTTACGGGAACTGCAGAAGCAGTTGAACGAGTTACGTGAGTTGGGCTTTATCCGTCCGAGCAGTTCTCCATAGGGAGCGTCGGTACTCTTCGTAAAGAAGAAGGATGGCTCGTTGAGGCTCTGCATTGACTATCGCGAGCTCAACAAGGTCACGATCAAGAACAAGTACCCGCTCCCTAGGATTGATGATTTGTTCGATCAGCTGCAGGGTGCACAGTTCTTTTCGAAGATTGACCTGCGTTCCGGTTACCATCAGATTCGGGTCCGAGATGAGGACATTTCGAAGACAGTCTTCAGGATGCGTTACGGTCATTTTGAGTTTCAGGTCATGTCCTTCGGACTGACCAATGCACCCGCGGTCTTCATGCAGCTGATGAACGAGGTTTTCTGCCCATATCTGGATCAGTTCGTTGTAGTCTTCATCGATGACATTCTGATCTATTCGAGGACCCGTGAGGAGCACGAGCATCATTTAGAGATTACTTAACAGACCCTCCGTGCACACCAGCTGTATGCGAAGCTGGAGAAGTGCGAGTTCTGGTAGGAGGAGGTGAAGTTCCTCGGTCACGTGGTGACAAGGGAGGGTGTCGCAGTGGACCCCACGAAGGTCGAGGCAGTGCGTTAGTGGGGCCAGCCCACGACTGCGACAGAGATCCATAGTTTCATTGGTTTAACGGGCTATTATCGACGTTTCATTGAGGGCTTCTCTCGTATTGCAGCCCCGCTGACCAGGTTGACTCGGAAGGGCGCAGAGTTTATTTGGAGTGACGCCTGAGAGCGAGCATTTACGGAGTTGAAGGATCGTCTGACGTCCGCTCCTGTCCTCACTCTTCCCTCTAGGAGTGACGGATTTATTGTATTCACCGATGCCTCGCATATCGGTTTGGGTGCTGTCCTGATGCAGCACGGGAGACCAGTGGCCTTTGCATCTCGTCAGCCCAAGGTTCATGAGTTGAACTATCCTACACATGATCTGGAGCTGGCTGCAGTTGTCTTCGCACTGAAGGTGTGGAGGCACTATCTTTATGGGGTCAGGTTCGAGCTCTTCTCTGATCACAAGAGCTTGAAGTACCTCTTCTCGCAGTCTGAATTGAATATGAGACAGAGGCGCTGGATGGAGCTCTTGAAAGACTATAATTTTGATCTCCAGTACTACCCGGGCAAGGCGAACGTGGTGGCAGATGCCCTCAGCCGTCAGCCACGAGGCCTAGTGGAGCGTATGATGATTCAGGAGTGACGGATGCTTAAGGATATTGCAGCGTATGACTTTGAGTTCGCCCTGCAGTCTTCCATCATATAGTATTTCGAGCCTGTCGATTTAACCCTCTCTTGTCGCTAGGGTGATCGAGGCTCAGCAGGCTGATGAGTCGTACAGAGTTACATGGTTGAGGCTACATTTGAGAGTCAGGATGATTGGCAGATTGGTACAGACGGTGGACTTTGCTTCAGAGGCCGATTATGTGTCCCGGATATTCCAGAGTTGCGCAGAGATCTTATGACCGAGGCACATCGATTGCGGTTTTCTATCCACCCGGGCTCAACGAAGATGTACCGTGACATGAGGCGACAGTATTTTTGGGTGGGGATGAAATGCCAGATTGCTAGTTTTGTGGTCGAGTGTGACACGTGCCAGGGTGTCAAGGCCGATCATCAGAGACCTCCTAGTCTATTGCAACCGTTGAGCGTCCCGATGTGGAAGTGGGAGCACGTGTCGACTGGTTTCATTATGGGTTTGCCAAGGACTCAGCGCGGTCATGACCCCATTTGGGTTGTTGTGGATCGTCTGACAAAGTCGACACATTTTCTTGCGATGCGTGCGACTTGGTTTATGGACCGGCTTGCGAGATTATTTATTGAGGAGATTGTGAGACTGCATGGCGTTCCAGTCTTGATCGTTTCTGACCGAGACTCAAGGTTCACGTCTCAGTTTTGGGAGAGCTTCTAGCGTGCGATGGGGACTGATTTGCAGCTCAGCACTACGTACCATCCGCAGATCGATGGCCAGACCGAGAGGGTCAATCAGATACTTGAGGATATGCTTCGGGCCTACGCGATTGACTTCGGGGGTAGCTGGGATGAGCATCTGTGATTGGCTGAGTTCGCGTACAATAACAGCTATCAGGCGACCATCGGCATGGCTCCTTTTGAGGCACTATATGACAGACCATGCAGATCACCGAGTTGTTGGACTGAGGTTGGAGAGCGTCGTCTCCTAGGTCCCGAACTTGTGCAGGAGACTTCAGAGGCTATTGACATCATCAGGCAGAGGATGCGCACAGCTCAGAGTCGACAGAAGAGTTTTGCTGATCGTCGACGTTGTCCCTTTGAGTTTGATGTAGGGGACCATGTGTATCTCAAGGTCTCACCCATGAAGGACGTAGTTCGATTTGGAGCGAAGGGCAAGCTTGCCCCGAGATTCATAGGACCTTTTGAGATCACTGGGCACGTTGGCGCCGTGGCCTATCGTCTTGCCTTGCCATCACAGTTGTCTGGCGTCCACGACATTTTCCACGTCTCTATGTTGAGGAAGTGTGGGTCAGGCATAGTTCCCGTCATTGATTGACAGCCGCTAGAGGTTCGTGAGGACGGTTCTTACATTGAGCAGCCAGTCCGTACCCTTGATCGGAAGAAGCAGGTCCTCAGAACCAAGGTCATTCCATTGGTGAAGGTGCAGTGGGGTCACCATTCTGTAGAGGAGGCTTCTTGAGAGCGTGAGGCTGAGATTCGAGAGCGTTATCCTCATCTCTTTGATGGTTGATCATGTGATGTATTTTGTATGCTATCTCCGATTCTATATGATGATATTATGACGTTTCTTTTTCATGAGTTATGCTTAGTTGCGATGCTTGTGTAAATTTCGAGGATGAAATTTTTATAAGGAGGGGAGAGCTGTAAGACCCGTATCTTGGTCCGTACCTTTCCATAGACTTCCGCGGTCTTACCGGTCGAATTTCGGCAACCTTCGACCCTTAACCGATATCGACGCGCGACCCTAATTCATGTACTGACAACCCGAGTTGACTCAACCTAAGACCACTACCATAGCGACCGCGCCGTTGTTGCAGTTCCGATACCGCGACTTGCGCGCCGAGGCGATACCGTGGTCAAGAGATGTGGGCCAACGTTCGGTGTGAGAAAACACCGCGCATTGCGAAACCCAACAGAATCTCTACGATGTGTCACATCAATCACATCAATCCCATCAATCAATCAATCCATCAAGCCATCACATGTCAAGTACACATCACTTTCATTCCTTTTCCCAAGCAACCATAAAAGTCTCCCAAACCCATACCTCTCTTACACAAAAAGCCACAAAAGTCTTCACCACCCATACCTCTCTTACACAAAAGCCTCAAAAGTCAATACTTTCTTACACCCCATCACCACATCCATCCATCACTCTTTCTCTCTCCCTTTACAACTCCTCTCTTTCTCATTTCAAATCTCCAAGCAACAAAAACTTCCAAGCTCCATACGTATGAGGATTTCTCCAAAATTCCCAAGCTCCAAGTGTGGTCCACTTTTCTACCCCATCATCTCCCATCTCAACCCTCCATTCCTCATCTTAACCATTAAAATCCAAGCTAAGGTGCCAAGGAACTCCTAGGAGCAAGAAGATCGGACGGTGGGTGCCTCTTTAGGGTAGTTTCTTTCTTGTTCTTATGATGGGCCAAGTGAGACCCACTGATCAATGGTGTGGATCTCGCTTGGGACCCTATGTTGTGACCGATGGACCACTTGGATCACCATGATCATTCCATGATAGGGCCATTCTCCATGGACCCCATCATGATGTTTATTTCATTTAGAAAGGTCATCTAGACCGTCCATATCGGTGGGGAATGGATCTCCACCGTTGATTTACATTTTTGATGGTCCCATGTTCAAAGGGATCCGTTTATTGTATGATTTCATTCAAGGGAGGGCTCATAGTGGCGGAGCCCTCCATCACAAGGCGTGTCCCACTCTCCATGTCTCTCTCTCTCTTTTATTTCTTTCATTTTATTTTATTTTATTTTATTTTATTTTTATACAATAGGATTGTGTGGCCCACTTGAATGGATCCCACCTTGAGATTTATTTTGTTCAAATTTTTATTCAAGTGGGGCCCACCTTAGACGTTGTACCCATGTCACCCATCAGTGGTGGCCCACTTCATCAGGGCCCACCACTATCTACAAAAAAAAAAAAACAAAACCGTCCAGCGTCTGGGATGCTGGACGTTTCAAAAGAAAGAAGAAAAGGGAAAGAAGAAAGGTGGCATTTGGGTGGCCCACTTGCTTAGGCCCCACCGTGATGTATTTAAACAATCCAAGCCGTCCATCCTCTTACCTACGGTATTTTAGCCATTGGATAGAAGTTTGGAGCTGATTGGAAGACCTGGTGGGCCATAGCATCGAAAAACGCATCATTACCATTCAAGGATCCTTTTCTGATTTTATTTCATTTTCTGATCATAAAAAAATTTAAACTCTGGACTCATTGGGACGGCCTCGAGCCACTGAACGCAATGGCCGGGACGGATTTTGGTGCAGCGGGCCCCTTGTGCGAAAAACCACCGAAAAACCATTTTTTCCCAGTTTTTGAAAAGAGGCAGAGCCTCTGCCTTCCCTGTTGTGCAGCAGCTGCACGCAGCAGCGTGCAGGCGGGCGGCGTCCAGCAAGGGACCCACGGCTCCTGCTGTGGGCCTCACCATAATGTTTGTTTGTCATCGAACCTGTTCACGAGGTGGGTCCCCTCCTCAGGTGGGCCCCCTCCAAATTTCGGCCAGATCCAAAACTCAGGTGGCCCACACCACATGAAACAGTGAGATTGAGTATCCACCGTTGAAATCTCTTTGGGGCCCACAGTAGTGTTGGATCAAGCTGAAATTTATGTTTTCCCTTCATCCAGGTCCGAGTGACCTTAAGAACGGGTTGGATGGCGTCTGGGCATTTCAGTGGGCCCCACATGGGACCCACAATGATGTATGTGTTATAAAACCACCGTCCAGGCGGAGGGTGGCACCCACCATGGTGGCACCCACCTCATGTATGTGCTGCCTCCACCGTCCAGCGGACGGTGGGGCCCTTGTGATGTATGTGCTCTATCCGCACTGTCCACTGGACAGTGGGACCCGCCATGATGCATTCAGATCGTCCATCCACTTGGTGAGATCATTTTAAAGCATGAGTTATTAGTTGGGTGGGCCACTCACATATGGGTTAGGCCCATTTGATTTATAACAGGCCTATGGGCTAGGCCCATTTGAATTATAAAAGGCCTATGGGCTAGGCCCATTTGATTTATGAAATGCTTATGGGCTAGGCCCATTTGATTCATTTAAGGCCTAAGAACTTGGGCCCACTTGATATGTAAAGCCTATGGGCTTAGGCTCACTTGATATTTAAGGCCTATGGGTTTAGGCTCAATTGATATGTTCTAAGGCCATGAGACTAGGCCATTTGATATATTGTAAGGCCCATGGGACTAAATCCATTTGATTATAAAATGGGTCCATGGGATTAGGCCCATTGGATTTATTTGAGACCCATGAGTTAGGCCCATTTTATTTGATTAAGCCCTAGGGGTTTAGGCCCATTTGACTCATGTTAGGTCTATGGGTTGAGGCCCACTTGATCTACATGTGGGACCCAATTGGTGTGGCCCATTGGTCACATATTAGACCATGAGACTAAGCTCATTTGATGCAATCTAAGGCCCACGGGTTATGACCCATTGCAATATACCTAAGGCCCATTGGTGTGGCCCATTTATGTGGTCGTTTGACAAATACAAGGCCCATATATCATGGCCCATTAAATGTACGTAAGATCCAATGGGATGTACCTAAGGTCCATTGCAATGTGTGATCCCAATACAGAATATGTAGCAATGTTTACGGCGATCGTGCCTTGGGGCCAATGTTGGTTTGACGTCCACATTGCGAGTGTAATGTTGGTTGGATGTCCACATTACGACTCTCCTTAGGTCCCATTACTGGGCCGTACTTATTATGTATGGGCCATCCAGGTCCATCTGCATTGTAAGATAGTTCATTTTATTATAACATGTTTAGTATAGTTCCATGACTCATGATCATACGCATCATATGTATGCTTAACGTGAGAATTGTCTGATCATAGCATTTGCCTTCGGGCTGGTTGTTTATGGGCTCCCGGTTAGGCGGTGTTGCCCTACATGAGCGCACGATATGCGCAGGATTTGTTGTATGACTGGACAGTGTGAATCATGCATTTCGCATTTGTGTGACATGGTTATTGTACGCCCTAGCGACATCAGGGCCGTAGTCTCCACAGACGCATCGCGGTTGGTAGGATTGGATACCGAAAATCTTGTTCTACATGGGGTACTATAGATATCCCTGGGTGAAAGTCCCTAAACCCTTATGGTACCAAGAGGTTGCTCCAACGTCTAGACCAAGTGGGTAGATGAGCGTTGAGTGCCGATTACCAGACGGTTACGCTCTTCACTGTGTCGTGGTCGGTTGGAAGGGGGTGCGGCCTTACCCGCCCTAGAGTAGGAGGCAATGCTAGGCTGAGTCTGACCAGCTCGAGGAATGGGTCCGCTATCTACGAGTCACGCCTGATATTGGCAGACGGATAGTGAGGTCTCTTCCACTTACCTTATTGCGCGCGATGTGGCGGCAATCTGGTTTAGAGTGTACTAGACCCCAGTGATATCCCATATTTTGAGCTGTATTGATGTGTGGACATAGATGAGGATCTGTATGCTTGAGTTGCATTGCACATCGCATGGCCTTGGGGTGGCCGATACCATTCATGTCTTGCATCGCATAGCCTTGGTACAGCTCATGATATTATGGATCCATCTGCATATTCCGCATTACTCCGACATTGCATGCTCATATTACTACCTTGCGCACACACTTTCACCACCCTCTAAGCTTTCTATAAGCTTATGCACGATCGTTGCGTGCAGGTGACGTCGGTTCGCAGCAGCGTTGAGGCAGGAGCACGTTGCAGATCGTTTTGGAGATTTTGTTCTTTACCATTGTATTTTCCTTTATGCTCATTGTACTTGTAAAGTTTTTTATCATAGTGAAAATGTAATGGAGTTCTTAGTTGTTGTTTGTGGGTTATGCCTTTGGTTATGCTTATTACGAATCAAACTGACATTGAAAATCCTCCTCGTAGCATCCTAGGATCGGAACCTGGCGAATGGGCGCTAGGAGCCGAGAATGGGGTTCTACGGAGGCTGTCGGCACCGGATTTGGCGATCGAGAATTTTGTGAGCCCAATTTCTGAGTTTGGGGCATGACAATAAACCTCCCCATAGTGACCAGTGTGCACCCTACTCTGAGCAGATTATGGTGGTATGGGACACTATATTCTTGTTGTCGGCCTACACTGATCAGGTGACGAGCCCTTTGTAGTGACCTTGAGTTTATCCTGACACTGCATGGGGGTGACGAGTCCTGATGCAGTCTTAAGGATAATTAGGCCTATATTGATAAGGTGATGGGGGAGAGGTGTAACGAGTGTGAGCAACAGCCCTGACAGCCCTTGCAGCGACCTACAAATGTAACATCGTATGTGATTTTTATGAGTGACGACCCTAGAGAGGGTCTGTGTTGGGATTGATATGAGCAAGGTACCTTAGTTTTCTAATACTGCTACATAAAAAGGAATAATAACAACTTGGTAATCATATCCACATCACATTGCATGTGCCTGGAAGATGTGGAGCACTGAGCGAAACGCAAGCATGCCGCGGACGCAGATAGTGCCGCATGAGGGAGTATGTCGGTGAGGGCATCCATCATGTCATTTCATGCTTGCATTAACAACAGTATCTAGGAATGTTTGATTGACTGCTCTACTATTAACGCGTGATTAATTTGATAACATGCTAATCTTTGCTCTATGATTCCACTGAGTTAATTACTCACTCCCACGTTACGGGACGGTGTTGCGCACACCAAACAGTTCCTATCTTAATTGCAGATGATGGCGATGCTTGCGAAGCAGAGCCGGAGTTGATGATGATGAGGAGGATCCCTCCTATATGCAGGTTCTGATTGACGGGGTTACAGGGTTACTGATCAGATGCCAAAATACTTGGTATTTTGCCTTTTTCTTACACCCCCATGTATATTCTTTTTATCATTTTTGGCGTATACATGTATATGTTTAACCTCGTAACATGTTCACACTCTGGAGACCCACAACAGTTCATATACTTTATATATCTATTACATTCTTCCGCTTGCTAATTTAACTGTCTCTGGAGTATGATATGCTGTTTTGGTCTAATCCCACTCATGTTTTCTGCACTAATATGAACAACATTCATCCATCATTGAAAATGTTGCGTAAATGATGTTCTGGAACTCGGGAGTGGAGTTTTTGCTCGACCCCCGATTTTCGGGATGTTACACATGTACATAAAACAAATTCCAGGTTGGCATGGAAAACATGACTGTTTCTATGGTGGAGAATGATGAACTACATAGTCTAATGCATAACAGTTAAATTGCAGAACTATCATGGATATAGCATGGCCTAACAATCATTTAATTGATAAAATAGACAAAGGGCCTCTGTTTTAGAGAAAACCCAAATCAAACCTCTTGAAAATAAAAATTAAAAAATAAAATAAGCCTTTATTTTGCAGCCTTCTTTTGCAACAATCCAAAAACTAAAAAGAAGAAGAAGCAGCGAAAATCCAAATCAAATTACTTCTTTACTAACAAGTTATTCATATGACATGCAGTGGAAATCTTATTGGTTTCAATACTGCTGGCTACAAGGCCCTTTTGTTGCTGTGATGACATTAGCAGAACTAGTAAAAAATGAAATGGGCACCAAAGAAATAATAGAAAGTAAATGCACCAAAAGGCGGAGAAAATTCATTGAATGAGACAGTTACTAGTCCAATAGTTCTCTAATCCAGCCAATGGATGCCCCAGTCATTAAAACTTGCATATGGAAAAAATCCTAACCTTTCAATTGATAGTCTCTAATGAACCTTTAGGGAAAAAAAGAAGAAGAAGAAGAAGCAACAGTCGGACGTTTAGCTGAAAATTTATCCAATTGCTCTATCTTTGTTTCAATTTGAAGGGTTTAAAAGAGTAAGGGGCAGGCCCAAAAAAGGAGTTGCAAAGTCAGTAATAAAAGACATGATGAATTATGTTCTAACTAATGTAATGATCTTTCATGGAGTGGGATGGCTGAACATGATTCATGATAAGGTTTAAATGATGACAATGATGATGATGCTCTATTATTACAATCCAGGAGATTTCTGACACACTAGTTAACCACTTTAGGGCCATAATATCAATGGTCTTGATCAGTAGAACATGAGCCCCGATCATACAAATCAAAATAAGAGCATGATAAGGATATTCACAGTCATTCAGCATTGTGTAGCCAAAAAAATTATATTACACAAAGTTAAAACATGTGTAAGTATCGATCCCATGAAAGATCTAATTCAAACAGTCAATACATGCATGGGATATGAGGTGGAGTGTCCCACCATTATGAAAATGCTCCGCTCCTTAAAGAAATCCATCTGCCTCTTTAAAAATGATACGTACATGCATATATTAGATAGTGGAGAGTGCTAGTTACACACACCATGTCTTCTTCGATAAAAAATGATACCTACATGCATATATTAGATAGTGGGGAGTGCTCGTTACACATACCATGTCTTCTTCAATCACCAAATAAGAATGCAACACACATGCTAAGGTTGAAAATGCTTAAGATCCAAACATTCATAGGGTGGTTTCCTCTCAATGCATATCTTTCTATCATGAAAATCAAACCAGCCCACTCATCAGCTGAGCAACAAATGGATATTTAATATTAACCATTGGATATAATTTTCTAGCTGTCCATATCTAGGTACGCAGGTAGCCCACCCAAAAATTGAATCATCCATTAAAAATAAAAATTAAAAAATTTAAGTTGAGGATCGTTCACTATAAGGGTCATCTAGAATATGCATGATGGATGATACACACATGCTACATTGGCATGTGGGTTGCATATACGGTTAGTTCTTGAAGATGGGCCATATGGAAATACCATGCTCGAGGGCAATCACAAGCACCTCCTTAACTGAAGTGAGAGGAGTTATAACAGGGAATATGTCAAGTATTTATGCATTTTAAAAAAAACTTTTAAATAATAATAATAATAATAATAATGTGGGAGCATCGTCATGCGGTTGTTGGGAGTGGCATCCACCACCGCTACTTCATAAAAATATGGATACGTGGGGAAGTGTCGTTTTGTTATTTTGGTGATGGTACATGTGATATTTATAAATAAGTACTCAATGTGAAATGCAAAAGAAACCAAATAAAAAGTGGGAGGGACCATATTCAACTAAGAAGGTGAGGAGAGTGACACAAGCATAAGCATGTAATAACTGGTTAGATTGGTGGTATTGGTTGCTGCTGGTTTTCTTATGTCCAGTTCAACGTACCTCGGTTTCATTTGGCCCATAGAAACTTCTAACTTCCAATTTTCATATATAAAATATATACATACTAAGTACGCATGTGCATAAATATTAATGGGCACTATTACCAAATTAATATAGAGTATAGAATATTGTCTGGTTGTACATGCATGTTATGTTATGTTATGAGAGAGAGAGAGAGATACATGGATGCATGATGCGCGCATGTAAAGAAAATAGAATTCATCAATGAATATTGCATGGTATTTACTGGATGTGAGGTAATTCAGCAGCACGAGGCTTGTCTCAGTCAGCGATTACTACCATCTCGAATTAAACAGGTAACTTTAATTTGAGATCAATTGGCTTTAACATTCATTTAATAAGCCTCATGATTAGAACCTAAGAATTACCCATTCCAAAACTTTAAGTGGGCCATGTGGCATGAATTGAGAGGTTTTTAGGGATAATTTTCCAGGGTGGTCACCTAAGTGTTGAAGCAGTCTGAATTTTGAAGTCATGTCTAAATAAAGGTGTACACTATTTTTAGTGAAAAAGAGGTACGCAATGAATGTCTAGGTGTAGATGTTGATGATCTATACAAGGAAAATGGAAACATGGAGTTTTGTCCTTCACAGGAGCTCAACTCAGCATCTGAGAAGCCAACGTTTGATGACTCTGCTAAGATTCAACACAACTTCGAGGATACGAAACTTGAGAATGGGAAAGCTAACATGTCATGCTGGGGACAAGCTGCAGCTGCAGAAGTGAAATCAAATGGTTGGGGTGGCTGGGATGTTGATAAACATCCCAATTCAAGAAAAAATGATATAACACCATCCAAAACAAGTGTTTGGTCTAGTTGGGATACTAATAAAATGGAAACACAGGCAACTCAACCTATCCAATCATTAGAGTTGCCCGGAACTAGTTCTTGGAATAGTATCGGAGATGCGAAAAAGAAGCACCATACACAATCAGATCAGTCTTATGCCTGGGGTAGCTGAGGTGGTAATAGTGTGGGAGATGCAGAAAAGATGCACCAAACACAAGCAGATCAGCCTAATGCTCACAGTGGCTGGGACAGTAATAGTATGGGAGATGCGAAAAAGCACTAGACACAGTCAGATCAGTCTAATGCATGGGGTAGCTGGAATAGTAATAAAAAGGAAACACAGGCAAGTGAATCTAAAAGATCAACAGCAAAGGAGTGTCCCGGATTTAATTCTTGGAATAGAACGGAAGTGCAAAAGAACCAGCCCGTTCCAATCTTATCAGTCTACTCCCTAGGGAGGTTGGAAATCAAATGATGCAGGATTTTTTATTATTATTTTAAAATCATACTTTGTTACTAAAAATCCAACAACATACGAATTCAGCCAAACCCATCACAGAAACAGTACTCAAACTTTAAAATAAATAAATAAAAATATCCTAAAAGACTCACGCGAAATAAAGAGAATGAAGGAGAGGAAAAAATTAAAAAGAAAATCAATAAGGGTTAGGACTTCCCTTGCCAGAGCAGAGAGAGGGAAGGAGACGCTAAGAGAGGGAGAAAGAGACGCTGAGAGAGGGAGAAGGAGACGTTAGGTCAGAGCAGGGTTTTCCCAGTAGAATCACAAGGAGCAGAGAGAGGGAGAGGAAGGAGGGAGATGCAGTAGCCACCGCAGATGATGCCCATGATCCCTCCTCCTTTACCAGTCCTGTTGTATTTTTCAAAACTAAAAACCACTCTCAAGAGGACTCAGAGCTTTCTGAACTGTCACTCTCTTTCCAATATGCCAGCTTCTCACAACCACTCAATTCCCACCTCAAGGAAAGAGATGATGAGTTTCAAAAGCCCTTCCTAATGAGGTGGATCTATGCTGATTGTTCCCCTCCCATAAATCAGGTTAGTCCACTCATGGATGGGCCAAAAAAGTATGAAAGAAACAGAGATATTAAATGTACAACAGTGGTACACGTTATTGGTTGAATCATTTCTTCAAACAACTAACCAATAGATCTCAGCGGCCATGGAAAATTGTGGATATGGCTGCCGCTGCTTGATAATCGAAAGGGGAAGTGAGAGAGAGAGAGAGAGAGAGAGAGAGAGAGAGAGAGAGAGAGAGAGAGAGAGAGAGAGAGAGAGAGAGATGAAGGGAGAGAGAGTACCTTCGATTTTCTCTTCTTTCAAGAGAGGCCGGAGTGGAGGGACGTTGGAGAGAGAGAGAGACTTTTGGGATTTGGGGATGGGGCGATTTAGGAGAGAAGAGGAAAGAAGGGTTTTCGGGAGAGAAGAGGGAAGAAGGGTTTTTGAGAGAGACATTGGCGCGCGCGATTTCTGAGATAGCCGGGGCGATTTGGGAGAGGAGGAAAAATAGGTTTTGGAGAGGGCGGGCGCGATTTGGGGATGAGATCAGGAGGCAAATGATTTTTTTTTTTTTTTTGTTTTAATCACAGCGGTGGTGGCTTATCTGTACACGGGCGGCCATGTAAAAACGCCGCATATGTTGTATCTACACGGGCATTTTGGTGGGGCCGCCAGTGAGAATCCGCCGCTCATTATAATATTTCTTGTAGTGTTCGCACCTCTTGCGAAACCACCTCAAATTTACGTTGTTTGCACTAAATTTGGATTGAATCTGTGCAACCTCGATTGGTCGAATGGGGTCCTCGACTGGTCGAGTGGCCCACTCGACCGGTTGAGCCTGACCCTCGACTGGTCGAGCTTGACCCTCGACTGGTCAAGCACCATGGGATTCCAAAATTAAAAAATCGTTGGACTTTAAGTCGAGCACCACTTGACCGATCAAGTGGCCCACTTGACCAGTCGAGCAGCTCACTCAACCGGTCGAGCAGATCGGACTAAGGAGACAAAATTCCATCAAATCTTCCCCTTTCTGACTCAAGAGGAATTCACCTTCTTCAAGCCAGCCAGGTTTCTAAAAACCTCAAACTTACCCTTGAGCAATGCCTTGGTCATCATGTCTGACCCATTATCGTTCGTGTGGACTTTCTCAAGTTATAACACCTTATGTTCAAAAGTATCCCTGATCTAGTGATATCAAATCTCTCTGTGCTTCGACTTAGAGTACTGACTTGAATTCTTGCTCAAGTGTATAGCACTTTGACTATCACAATAGACCACGTGTTGCTCCTGCTTCAAGATAAGTTTTTATAGGAACCTCTTCATCTAAAACATCTCTTTACATGCCTCTTTAATTGCAATGTACTCAGCCTTTGTTGTCGACAATGTTACAACCTTCTGTATCTTGCTCTGCCAAAAGACCGCTCCCCCTGCAAACATGAACATGAACCCCGATGTAGACTTACTGGAGTCCATGTCACCTGCAATATCTGTATCTGTGTAGCCCCCTAACACAAGTTTTTCATCACCATAGTATAACCTCAATCTGGATGAGCCTCTTAAATACTGTAGTATCTATTTCACCACTGCCCAATGTTATTTACCATGATTGACAAGATACCGGCTGACCACACCAACCACATATGCCATGTCTGGGCATGTACACACCATAACATACATCGAACTTCTTACTGCTAACGCGTAGGGTATCTTCCTCATCCACCTCTGCCTTTGTCCTGGGACACTACTTGTCACTCAATTTGAAGTGAATATCTATTGGAGTACTGACCGACTTTGATACATTCATATTGAATTGCTATAGGAATTTTGTCAATATTCCGCTCTCGTGACAACTAAAGCTTCCTGCTACTTCTGTCACGGGTTATCTCCATTCCTAGGATCTGTTTAGCTGGGCTTAAGTTTTTCATCGCAAATGACTTGCCCAACTCTTGTTTCAGCTAGTCAATCTTCTTAATGTCTTTTCCCATAATGAGTATGTCAACAACGTACAACAGCAGAATAAGAAATCACCATCTGAGAACTTGCGCGTGAACACAAAGTGTCCGACTCCATTCTGTTATATCTATGCTTTAACATGAACGAGTTAAACTTCTTATACCATCGCCTAGGAGCTTGTTTCAGCCCATACAAGCTCTTTCTTAGCTTAAACACCATATGCTCTTTGCCTTTGACTTTGAACCCCTTTGATTGTTGCATGTAGAGCTCTTCTTCCGAGTCACTATGGAGAAAGACAGTTTTAACATCTAACTACTCTATCTCTAGATCCATGTTAGCTGCTAACCCATGCAACACCCGTATGGATGTCATCTTTACCACTGATGAGAATATCTCTTCGAAGTATACCTTTTCTTTGACCAAATCCTTTCACCACAAGTCTAGCCTTAAACCTCGTTTATGAATTCTTTTACTTAACCTTCTTTCTGAACACCCACTTATTACTCAAAGCTTTCTTTTCCTTAGGTAATTTTACCATATCATAAGTGTGGTTCTTATGCAAGAATTTCATCTCCTCTTGCATAGATTTCAACCACTCCCCCTTATGATCGTTGGCTAGGGCCTTAGAATAATCTTTTGGCTCTCCCTCATCAATGAGCATAATGTACTCATGTGGTGAGTACCTCTTGGATGAATGTTTGTCCCTAGATGACCTCTTCACCTGTGGGTCAACAGGTGGATCAAGTGGGGGCTGCTCCCCTGTTCATCTTCTGTTGGAACTCTCTCATCCTTTGCACTTTGTTGTACTCCCTCATCATCAGTCACCACGGGATGAATAACTGGATCCATATCCTCTAGGTCACTTGAACTAGGCTGCTTCTTTTTTGGCTTCAAAATGTCTTCAATACATTGATCTTCAAAGAAAATCACATTTCTGCTCCTGACGAGATTCTTTTCTATCGAATCCCACAATTTGTATCTGAACTTTTCATCACTCTACCCCAAGAACACACATTGCTTGATCTTCATATCGAGCTTGAGTCTCTTGTCCTTTAGTACATGAACGGATACCCTGCATCCAAACACCCTGAGATAACTGTACAATGGATCTTGTCTAGTCCACACCTTCTCAGGTACTTCTCCATTCAATGGGGCTGATAGAAACTTATTTATCAAATACACTACCATGTGCATTGCTTCTCCCCAGAACATCTTGGGCAACTTTGCATGGGATAACATGCATCTGATTCTCTTTACAATGGTGCGATTCATTCGCTCAGCCACACCATTATGCCGGGAGAGGGGGGGGCTTGGGAACCATCTGTTCATGCTGTATACCCAAAGACTTACTCATGAAAGTCACCAATATATTCACCACTATTGTCAGTGCGGATGCACTTTAATGATCTACTTCTCTCTCTCTCGACCATAGCATGAAAAAATTTAAATACACCAAAGACCTCATCCTTGGATTTCTAAGTATAAACCCAAACCCTCCTAGATGTATTATTTATAAAAGTGACAAAATATAATACCCCACCTAAGGTTTTTGACCTCATAAGACCACAAACATCAGAATAAACCGAATATAATGCATACACTTTATTAATATGAGTTTAACGAATGAAACTCTATATTGTTTCCCTGATAAACAATCAATAAAGGTTTTAAGAGGTATACCTGTCAAGTCTATAAGGAGCCACTTCTTTACTAGTAGATGAAGCCCTTTTTCACTCATGTGGCCTAGACGTCTATGCCACATGTCAGTAACTGAATCTTTCGCTGCGTTCAACCCACCCGTGCACATATCGACACTTATCTTGTAAACAGTGCAACACTTCTTTCCTTTACCTGCAATCAACGAACCCTTGATGAGCTTTCAGTGCCCACCAACAAATCGGCTTTCATAGCCACAACATCCAACCTTTTCATTGACATCAAGTTGAGGCAAAGGTTTAAAATTTTTCTCACATCCCTGAGAACCAATGTGCATCCCACATCAGTCTTCACACAAATATAACCGATCCCTATGATCTTCGATATGCCAGAATTTCTCATCTTCACAGTCCCAAAGTCATGTGACTTGTAGCTTGTGAAGAATTCCCTGGGTGGAGTCACATGAAACGAAGCTCCCGAATCTATCACTTAGTCAGTGTCTTAACTCGTAGCCATGAGATAAACATCGTGATCTACAGAAAGAATAATTACAATGTCGCCATCTGAAGCCACCGCAATGAAATTCGATCTATCTTCCCTCTCCTTTCCTTTTCTTTTCTTGTCATTCTTGTTCTTATGACATTCATGCTTGTAGTGGCCCTTCTTGCCAGAATTTCAGCATTCAACATCCTTCCTAGTACTCGACTTGCCTCTTGATTTATCTCGGGCCTTCCCGTCCTTTTTGTTCTTTCCTCTCCCCCGTTCTTGTGTCACAAGGGCCTCTTACTGAGTAGACCCCTGAGACTTCTTCGTTGTCTCCTCATTGAAGAGAAAACTAGTTACTTGTTACATGAATACCTTTTTGTCTGGCACGGAGTTACTCAGAGACACCACCAATGTCTCCCAACTATCAGGCAATGAGCTAAGCAATAGTAAAGCCTGTAGTTTATCATCTAGGACCATCTTCATAGTAGAGAGTTAGTTCAATATATTGCTGACTTCATTCATGTGCTCAGCCACATAACCACCATCTTTAAACTTGAGATTCACAAGTCATCTTACCAGAAAATTTTTATTATCGGCTATCTTCCTCTCATATAGCCCTTGTAGTTTTAGCCATAGGCTAGTGGCTGAGGTCTCTGTAGACACATGGTGGAATTCGGAATTGTCCACCAGTTGTCTAATAAACCCCGCTGCCTTCTGGTCCAACTTCTTCCAATCATTATTTGACATATCTTTAGATTTTGCTGATATGCCTTGAATTAGAGAATATAAGTCCTTGTAATAAAGCAAGTCCTCCATCTTAGCTTTCCATATGGTCCAGTTAGAACCATTGAGATTGATCATCCTTGATGAGCCACCTTCCATAATTCAGACCGATCTCACTACGTTCAACCAACCTGAACTCTTTAATGCCACTTTGTTGGGGGCCGTTGCACAAAAACCTTAGGATCTAGCCTCTCCAAAACACCAGAATTATGGGATAATAAAGCAATAAAATAAATCAAAGCACAAACCACATAACACAAGAGATTTTACGTGGAAAACCCTCAAAGAGTTAAAAAACCGCGAGACCTCGTCCAGAGCAATAATTCACAATGACATAGACTGTTACAACCGATCACAAGCACACACTGCTTGGATTAAACCTTCTTCACTCATGTAGGAGTGGATGAACAATAAGAGAATAAATAAAACTGAGAGATCTCACTGATCACGAGGACATAGAAACGGACGTCGACTGCGAAGTAGATCACCTCTACGAGCAGAACCTCCCTTTCACAAGCTTCCTCTCTCTTTTTATTTTTTTTCTCTCTCTCACCTTTGATAGCCCTAAACCCTTTAGTAAACCCTTGCAAAGATTTAGAAAACTCTCTTGCATGTCCTAAAATAGCCCCAAGGACTCCCATTTATAGTTTAGGCAACTCCCTTTCACACCTATTAGGAAACTGCCTCAAATTTAAGTAGTCCTGTAACACTCCAGATTTTTGCCAACATGGAATTAAATGTCCTTAGGTAATGGGTCAATCCTAACACTTGATTAACTTCTCAAAACTTAATCCAAAAGTCTCAAATCCCTATTTCCTTCGAAAATCTCTCCTTTTACTACTTTATCCTTCAAATTTTTTTAGGAGCTCTCATATTAGACACAAATCTTAAAGTTTAGGTGATGTTGATCAATACTTAAGCTAAGAAGTACTATGAATAGTAAATAAATAAATGAAAAGGGTTTTTAACCATTAACCTTTTGGAGTCTCACTAAATAAATAGACTAATTGGATAGATCAGCTTCTCCTACCCCAAAATCATATATTGCATGTCAAATAACTCATCCTAGGTTCTAAAATATACTCATTTCAAATATCAGACGGTGAAATCACTCCAAACAGGTCAGTGGTCGGCGATGCCATCGCCGGTTTGGCGATGCATCGCCGAACTCGTCCGTATAGCGGGATTCTGCACCTTTTTTCCTGCACATTTCTTCCGATTTTAAAAAATTATATCTCCTTTGTTATAACTCTGATTTAGGTGATTCAAAAACCAGATTGAAGCTAAATAAGTTTAGTTTTATATAAAAATATGTAAAAAATATAATAAAATATTTAATATAATTTAAAGTAGGTCATTGTGAGCAACTGTCTGATAATCACTTGTTGGACAGCTGCTGCTTCTGAAATTTTTAGAATTTTTCTATAACTCGAAATCTTATAAAATTTGGTGAAGTTAGGATAAACTTGATGATGAACCCCCAGAAAAATAATAAAAATAATACGATACCTAAAAGTTCCTAAAATGGGGGATAAAATGGCCCTAGGACCGTATTATGCCATAATTAGGGTAGAATTTGGTTAATTACCAAACTGAATACTCAGTAGAATTAGCTTGGACCACTTTAAATATATTCTATAAGATCCAAAACTTGTAGAATCAATGGTGCTATAATACCCTGAAACCTAGGATCAAACTCTAAACCCGTTTGCTCTCAGGAACTCTTTGAAACTTTGTATTGGATCTAGACTGCGCGTCGAAAGTCCGATACCTACAATCTTGGACAATTATGACCTCCTTGTTGGACTTGACAATCCTTTCGAAAATCAAGGCCAACCAACGTTCAGAGGCTATTTCATTGAGCCTGGAGTGAAGAGAGTGAGAATAGGGTTAGATTTGGAATTTGAAATTCAAATCTGGCACACGACTTGACGCGTCAGTATTAAGCGTTCTGACCGTCAAAATTCAGCCAAATTATACCCTCGGATCAGGAAATTTTTTTATTCCATATCATGAGACTTGTAGACCTGATCTAGATGCGATGACCGCTGAGCTGAAATTGGACCGCCACGTGCGATTTGCGAACTCTCTCGGTCTGAAAACTTGATGTGTGCTAGATCCAGTATGCATGAGCTTAAGTCCGACTGCGTTCGGCCGGGGGACCTCCAGAAATGCTCTTTTGGACCAAAATAGCCCCGATTTGGTTACCCCTCAAGTAAACATTGTTCCCAAGCCTAATCTGGGAAGTTTTTAGGTTATAAAAGGGGTTTAAACCCTCACTTCTCTCACCCATCCAAATTTTCTAGAAACCCTAGCTGGTGTGAGAGAAAAAGTGAGAGATTGTGAGAGAAGGTGGGAGAGATTTTCCTGCCACCTGCTGCCGCTGCTGCACGTGCTTAAGCGACGTATTCCCATCACTTTTTCGGTGATTCCGACGCTCTTCTAGGTAAGGAAAACCCTGTCCACTTGCTGATTTAGTATTCCGTTAAATCAAATAGCAAAGTAGCTGATATAACTTGTAAAATAGGTTGCCTATTCGCCGTAGACGAAGCGTATACGCTCCGTTCGAAATGATACACATATAAAGTGAAAGGTGTGGATTTTAGACGCTTTGATTGACTGTTTTCAACGCTTTCAATGTCGTTTAATAGTAGATTATCGACGGCAACGCCGTTTGACATGTACAACATCCTGTCCGTTTCCTGTTTCGTAAGCAGACGAAAAATATGAGATTTAGGGTATTTTAGTCATTTGTAGGAAATACTGTTTTCATCCATATTTTGCTGAGATGATTAACATGGCTTCTTGTCACATTAGGATATTAGGAATGCGTGCATAATCAGTTTGGGGAAGAGATTCTCCTAAATGCGCACTTTGAGTCGACATACTATATGTAGACTTAAGTGTGTAGTCTAAGTGTTTGTATAAATATTTGTATTAGTATGTATGGAATTAAATGGTGTTATGAATTAGTTTGAGATTGAATTCTCAAATGATATGCTGATGTAAATGATTTCCTACATGTTGGCTATATGCATGATTTCATTATATGTATAAAATGCATGTGTTAGATGATTTACGTAAGTTGTATGTTATAACATGTGTTAACATGCTCACATTGTTGTATTTCATTTCCATTACTCTTACATGATTGCTGATGTAAATTCATAAATGTTTGGGACTATATCTAGTCCAGACAGTCGGTAACTGAGTAAATTCGTGGTTGGATTATCTTTGCCACGAACGACGCGTCGATGAATGCGAGTCGTGTTTTGGAGTTGGCGGCAGTGGTTAGGCCACACGAGGTGTTTTATGCACTTCATGTCGTTCGACTTGAGATACGCTCGTGCTAGTCGAGCCCGTCAAGTAACCCGACTGGCCATTGTATGTTCACCTTGTATGAGTCATAACTGCTTGAACCTAGGATACTGAACTTACCACTGTAAACCCTATTAACCATGGTACATGATCCATAAAGACTCATGAGCCGGGCATGATGGTATGGGACACCGTGGTCGAGCTGTCGGCCTACGCTGGGGCCACAAACCTCTCCGTAGTGACTAGTGAGCACCTATGACTCGTGAGCAGATTATGGTGGTATGGGACACTATATTCTTGCTGTCATCCTACATTGATAAGGTGATGGGGGAGCGGTGCAACGAGTGCGAGCAACAGCCCTGGCAGCCCTTTGTAGTGACCTCGAGCGTATTCTGAGTCTACGGGAGGCGACGACCCTTCCGTAGCGATGAGAGTACAAGTAGGCCTGTATTGATAAGGTGATGGGGGAGCGGTGTAACGAGTGCCCTGGCAGCCCTTGCAGCGACCTACAAAATATACATCGTATGAGATTACTAGGAGTGACGACCCTGACAGGATCTGTGTTGGGATTGATATAAGGAAAGTACCTTAGTTTCTCAATCCTGCTGTTTGAATGGACTAATAATAACTCGATAATCATATCACCATCACATTGCATGTGCCTGGAAGATGTAGAGCACTGAGCGGTATGCAAGCATACCGCGGACGCAGATGGTGCCGTATGAGGGAGAATGTCGGTGAGGGCATCCATCATGTCATGTCACATTGCATTAACAACAGTATTAGGAATGTTTGATTTACTGCTTTACTATTATCGCATGATTGATTTGAGAACATGCTAATCTTTGCTCTATTATTCCACTGAGTTAGCTACTCACTCCCACGTTATGGGATGGTATTTTCGGACACCCACCAGTCCCTATTTTGGTTGCAGATGATGGCGCTACTTGAGAAGCGGAGCTGGACTTGATGATGATGAGGAGGATCCCTCCTTTATGCGTGTTCTGATTGACGGGATTACAGGGAGGTTGATTGGATGCCATGAAACTTGTCATTTTATATTTTTAGAGCACTCATGTATATTCTTTCTTTTTATTTTGAGGTATACATGTATATGTTTAACCTGGTAACATGTTCACACTCTGGAGACTTACAATCAATTATATATTATAGGTATGTATCACAGTAGGTATGTATCACAGTCTTCCGCTAGTTAATTTAACTGTCTCTGGAGTATGATATGCTGTTTTGGCTTAATCTCACTCATGTTTAATACATTAACACAGACAACATTCAATCATATATATCTATGTTGCATAAATAACATTTTGGAACTCGGGAGTTGAGTTTTTACTCGACCCCCAATTTTTAGGATGTTACAGATGGTATCAGAGCATGAATGAGATTATACGGGGCCTGGGTTATGGTCACACGACATACGCTGTCACTTATTTTGACTTAGGTGGGTGCAAGAAAGGTCTAGAAACACTTATAGGATCGCAGATTCGCCAATAGGCGAAGTCTATTCGTATCAATCACGCGATCGAGTCCGTAACGCATCTAGGGTCACGTGAAGCGACCTAAGTAGCTCCTAGGTTGTAAGTAGGTGGGTTGAGACATTCTTTGAATGGTTCTAAACCCGTAAATGTGAATACTTGGGCTGTGGAGAAACCACAACCCTTACATTCAATCGCTAGGACTTAAAAATCCTGTTTCACCCAATTCCTTCAAAATTCTTCCTCTCACCACCCCATTCTTCAATTATCTCTCATTCTTTTCATGTTAGGAAATGATATTAATGTGAAAATGATATAAAATCATACTTCGGCAAAATTTTATAATGAATAGTAAAATACGTGAAAATTGGCCTTTTGAACATTCCAATGTTGAAATATTTTGTAAAAGATGGGTTAGTTGGATGGATTAGCTCCTCCTACCCTAAAATAATATGTTACATGGCATATAAATTCATTCTGGTTTATAGTTTGGCCCCGGAACACCCCAAATGGAGAGTTGGGCCTCCCTAGGCCAATCTACACTGATCGGGGGTGGGGCCCATATATATTTAGGGTCCTTAGGGTAGGGGGGACTAACCCACCAGGCCAGACCAGCCAGATGTGGAGATGGCCGGCGATGCATCGCCGACCGATGGGCCCCATTTGGGCTGTGCTTTGGGCGGACACCCTAAAATGGGTAGGGGAGGTCTCCTATGTGTGGGCCATCTCTTAAAATGCCCTAAACACTCACCTCCTTCACAATCCAAGCCCCCAAGCTCTCCTTCATCCTTCTTGTTGCTGTCCTCCCTTTCAAAACCCACTTCAAATCGCCCCCAATCCCATTTTCGGTCACAACCGACGCCAACCCATCATCCACGGCTATTGGCACTCCCTTTCCTCTCCACTTTTATCATTTGGAGCTCTCACAATCTCTATAGAAGGCTGAAAATTGTATGGAGCTCCATTCCCACTAATTGTTCTCTTTTTTCTTTGAAAATCCATCCTTTGGGATCCTCTTTAACTCCTCTATAGGGCCTAGATTCATTTTATCCCATTAGGTTAGTCATTTCTTCCTATTTCCATCCTTTTTATGGCTTGCTGAGACTATTCTAGCCTTTTTCTCCTCTTCCACCATCCTCCTTCTCATGTCCCTTTTATTTGTGCCTTTACACTCTTTTTGGGTCTCAAAATCGTGCAAACCTCAAATCCCATTTCTCCACTTTCTTCATTTGAGAAGTATTGAAAATACCTGGCCGATAGAGCTCTAATGGGCAACAGACAGTACTAAACTGGACAGTATTAAAGAAGGTTAGTTGGGACCGTGGTAGAAGTCCTTTGGTAGAATTAGGCATCTATGCCGTTGCCCTGTAGATTGTTTGATTTTCGATTTAAGGATTTCTGTGTTTTGTTGTTGTTGGGTCTAGTGATGTCATAGGTAGAAAATGTGTTTGTGTAGTGGTTTGGGCTTAGTATAGCCGAATGCATTCCTGTCATAATCCATGAGTCTTTATGGATCAAGGTACCATGGTTAATAGGGTTTACAGTGGTAAGTTCAGTACCCTAGGTTCAAGCAGTTATGACTCATACAAGGTGAACATACAATGGCCAGTCGGGTTACTTGACGGGCTCGACTAATACGAGCGCATCTCAAGTCGAACGACATGAAGTGCGTAAAACACCTCGTGTGGCCTAACCACTGCCGCCAACTCCAAAACATGGTTCACGTTCATCGACGCGTCGCTCGTGGAAAAAATAAGTCAACCACGGATTTACTCAGTTACCGACTGCCTGCCATTTTTTTTTTTCATTCTGGTAGGCTATTCCCTCTCTTCCCCCTCTCTCCATCTCATTCTAACAGTAATCTAGACTGGAGGAGATGCTTTCTCCATGCGGTGAAGAAATAATCGCATGCTAACAACAATCTGCAGAAGCTTGACTAGAAACTCCAATCCCTCTCTCAGAACCCTTAGTAGGAACGCCCGTCCCTACCTCCTCCCCTCTCCTTCCTACTTTGGTAATCTCTTTCTCTCTCTCTCTCTCTCTCTCTCTTGGTTTTTTCATTTCTCTTTCACGCATGGAGGATTTGAGGCTTTGTGGATCTTATGAATTCGGCCGTTGTGGATTTTGACAATTGGGGATTTGGGGATTTTAGGGATTTGAGGATATTGGGGACTTTCATATTGAAGGAATTTGGAGAAATTGGGGATTCGTGAATATAGTACCCGAAAAAATAGACATTTTGCATTTTGTGGGGAGTGCCTGGATGGATGGCTTCAAGGTTGATCGTGTGGATTTTTATTTTTTATTTTTTATTAATTTTATTTTTTGCATAGGAGGTGATAAATGATTGAAACCCTTTTAACTAGTTGTCAGATGTGCAATGTGTTATGCCGTGGATGTAAAGGATTCCCTATTAAATGATAGTAGGGAAGCACATCATGTGATGTGGGTTTTGTTTTTTATGGAAACAGTGAAATGCTTTATGAAGAGGCCAACATTGTTTGGGTTCTATAAAAAAAAATGATCAATAATCCAGACCATTGATCAGGTGGCCATGTTGTTGGTGGACAAAAATCTCACCATGTGGGCAATCAACCTTCAATCAGTTTTTGGAGAACCAAACAATGGGCCTTTCTGACTCATTAGCAATTCGACTCATCTATATACTATATGATTTGGTATGTAAACCTTGTATATTATCCAATCAACATCCTCACCAACTCTAATTGTCATTATTTTATCTTTTGTACAAGAACATCTGTGTAAAGATACTTTATCTTTTATTTTATTTTTCCATGAAGGCTAGTCATGCATTCTTGTTACTTTATTTTTTGTTCATCAACTATATTAAGGTAGAAATGTACGATGGAATTCCAGTAGTGCTATGTTTTATAATGATATTTTCATGTTTTACAATTAGGGATCCATGTCATTTTGTAGGATTTGGAATCATGTGGGGACTTAATCATTTTTCTTGGGGTCAAGTACTCTTGAATCATTTTCCAAGTGACAAGTGGTACTTTTAATGATTGTATCAGAATTTTGCAGTTTTTTTTTCATCTAATATAAATTTTTTATTGACATTTCTAGCTATTGGCTACTCATAATCAACCAATTTAGTTCTTCATTTATTTATTCTTCAGTTTCATATTCTTTATGACTTTCAGGGGAAGTCTTAAATTTCCATGGTCTCATAGGAGAGGATATCATGCCCTTTTACTCCAACAATGGGAAAGTCTACTTGCAATAGATGGAAAGCTTTGAGATGGACTGAAGTTTTTGTAGAAAGTCTGCAGTCTCAGGTGAGAGACTCCTGATTTTACATGACTGCACACTTCTTTGATCTATTTTCTCCCTTTCTTGTCAAATAATAACCATGACCTATTTGCAGGTTCTCTACGAAGCTGATCGAATGCTTGACATGGGATTCAAGCAAGAAGTTCGCTTCATATTGAGCTAGACATCCTCTAGTATGTGATTTGTACAAAAACCATGAAAGAGTTTTGTTGGTTTTTTTTGTAGAATAAGATATTCATGTACATGAATCCGAATGAGCAATGTTGTAAAACAATCTACGGGAGGGACACATTTTCACTATTTTATTTCTATTGCAATGTATTTTCCTTTTGTTCCTAGAAATGGATATATGGAAACAACTTTGAGTCTTTCCTCATCACCGTTGTCAATCCCAATAAGCAAGCACTTGACAGTTGGGATGAGGAGAATGGGCAAAGTGGGGATTATGCTGCTCTCAATGAGAATCCCAAGGCAAAAGAATGCATTCTTGGGGAACTTACAAAGCATGCCAAAGCAAAGAAGGTAATTAGTAGCTAAACAGTCTAAAGTGATATTTGCTTATTCTTAGGTTTTCAATACAATTTGTCATGTTTTTACTTATTTGGAAGCTGAAAGGTTTTTTTAACTATCCTGTAGTCCACTCAAAGCTGAATCATAACTTGTTCGTGCTTGGCAGTTAAAAGCTTTCGAAATCCCAAAAGTCATCCATCTTGACCCAGTACCGTTTGACATGGAGTGAGACCTTCTCACCTAACCAAACCTATAAGAAAATGCCGCAACAGTTGCTTAAATATTACCTGGTTAGCCCTTCTTCACCCTTTCTGGGAGGTACCTATGAGAAATAACTATGATCTCTCAACGCTGTAGCATTACCTGATTTGAAGTATCAATTGATGATAGCTTTAAAATAATTTGCTGAAAATCATGCATTATTGCTTGTATATTTTCATGGACATAAAGGAGTGTTTTAGATTAAAGTTTAGAAAAATGTGAGTGCTAATATCTAGAAAATGGTTTGGTTTAGGTCTCACAAGAAATCTCCACTGTCCATTCTGTTGTGGTGGTGATTGGAACTTTTCAAGAGTTGGGTGGGCACACTAGATGGGCCACGGGCCAAAGACTACATTGATGAATCCCGTCTGATTGATGGTGTGATGTTTGTTTAGATTCAATGAATGATTAGGATGGCAAGTGTGTATTTGTTTCATTTTGTTGTAATTCCAGGTGTAGCTTTTTCATTTTGTTGTAATTCCAGGTGTAGCTTTGAAAGAAGTAAGTGTGTGTGTGTGTGTGTGTGTGTGTGTGTGTGTGTGTGTGTGTGTGTGTGTGTGTGTGTGTGTGTGTGTGTATAATTTTTTTTTCAGCCAGAACAAATCAAAAAAAAAAAAACACCTGTTTTTGTTTCATTTTGTTGTAATTCCAGGTGTAGCTTTGAAAGAGGTTTCTTTTAAATCTTTTTCTTTTAAAAAATGTTGTTACTTTGGTTAATGGCATAAGAACTAATTCTTTTATTTCAGCAAGATGGAAAAAATGTTGTTTCATCTGCATTTTTTTTTTTGTTTTTTTGGAATCTCTACGAATGTCAATCCAAGTTCATACTTCTATGCAAGTTTGATTTACCATTCCTTTTTTGGTTAAAACTAATGGACAACCTTGATGCTATGGAAAAGCAGGTCTTTGAAACCAAGTTTGCCAAAATTTGAAAGAGATTTGCTAATTCCACACGCATGTGAGCCCTGCCATCCATATGCATTCCAGGTTTGGACAATTTAACTTAATTACTTGCATTCCAGGCATGTAATTATTTTAGCAATTTTTAAGTGCTTGCCTTCCATCCATCAACTCTACCGGATTACTAACCTTTTTTTTTTTTTCTCTTGTCTGAATGTATAAATAAAAGACAGTCCACTGCTAAATACACCCAAAGCACAAACCGAATGGTTAAGCTATATTTTTTCATTGACAAAAAGAAATGTACAGTGGACCCACATGTTAAGCTATGTTTCTTTATTTCCTTTTGAACTATCTTTTCTTTTTTCCTTTTTTGGAAAGACTATTGTCATTTTTGTTATATTATAATTATATAATATCTATAGAATTTTGTCTGTTTTTTTTTCTTTTAATTTCTATTTTTTAAATACTCTCCTCTATTTTTTCCCATGTAAAAAAATTCATGGGTATTGTAATTTGATGGATTTCTTAGTTAAAATTACATGTTGGGAATCTAAGTCAGCTTTGATTTTGAATTGAGTATCCTTCTTTCTTCTCATTCCCTTATCTCCTTTTGGAGGAGATGTAGCTCATAGAGCTAGAAAGGCAGCTACAACTGGAGATGGAATCCTGGAACAGAGCGGAAATGAAGATGAAACTCATGATAAGAAAGCTACATATCTTGGGATGTGAAGTGCTAGGAGGTTGAACTCTTATTTAAGTCTATTCGGATTTTATGAGGAATTTTTGAGGTAGTTTCAGTGAGTAGCTTGGAGTCATCATAACAGTAATATTTTTTTGTAGCTTGTGGACCCATCTGATGAGTGAACGATATAGATTTTTCTGCCGCTTTTTCCTTTTATTAAAATGAACACCTATAGGGAAATGCTTGTCTTGTATTCTTTATAAGCTGGCATTATACCAAAGAAAGTTGTATAAACTTCTCGCAAAAGGTATACCGATTCTCTCTCACTTATCTCATGATTCTTATTTTCTATGCCCTACAACTTTGCATGTCTTACACCTTTGTATGATGGTAGTTCTTTCTTTCTTTCTTTCTTATTCTGAATCACTGCTGAGAAATGACTGATGGCTATCATACACATTAATTTGACGTGAAGCTTACCGGAAGAGTCGAGGCTTTGGCGTAGTGCCATAGAAAAGGGTTCAAATTTTTAACATTTTTTCATGCATAATTCTCTATTTTCATTGATAATTTCATTGAATAGAAGTTGGGTTTCTTTGCTGTACGGATTCCAAAGAACTCAAGTGGCAATTAGAATCTTTCATGATTAGAACTACTAAACAATTTGAATTTCAAGAATCAGAGGCAAACCATTTATGGCTTGTAACTTCAATATTGTATATCAACAAGTTACAATTTTTTATAGCTATTTTGATTATCTGTTACTATGAGTGATGAATTTCTAGCTTACTGTGAAGCTTCTTGATATACAACAATGCAAAGAGATTGCCCTTTTGTTGTTTATATTTGTAGCATCCATAATCTATTTTTTTTTTTCCTTGTACTGATTCATTTAATATGGATTTCCTTCATCCTGCAAATCAATCATCTGTCATTATGGGTTGGAAATTTCTTAGTAGCTTATAAGGTTTCTTGATGTGGAATGAATTGTAAAAGTTTGCCATTCAAATTCAATTTGCAGTCCATTTCAATTCTGCAACTAAGCAGATCATGATGTAATCTTGGAAATGGCATTAATTCATTCTCAGTTGTCTATTTCTAGCCCATAGTTTTAATGGAGAAAATTGTTGAGGTGGCATAGATTTTGGTACCTTTATTTTCCTTTTCATGTCATTTTTTTTCTTTGTATTGCTCCATTTTTGGTCTATTTTGCCAGAGCATAAAAGGTTTTGTCAGAGTTACAAATTGCATTTACATTCTCATTCCAATGGAGATGGAATTCTAATTTGTTTTTGGAGGTCTTTTGGAATGTGGAACCTGCACATCTTTTACATGTTCTACATAGAGATACACATGCACCTGATGTACCTGAGGCACAACCTGTTACAATTAAGCTTTATTGGTATTGTAAATTGTTTTCTGTACATGACAAATGCATATGAATGAGCGCACTATTGAAAAAAATGATTGGAGTTTATTGCAAATTCTTTGTTGTTGCCAACCAAGACAGCAAGGAACTGTAAATTAGGAAATGTTGCTAACTCTGAACAGTTTATAGAACCAATACTCAATTCTCTCGAAACGTTGATTGTTGGGGGCCTTGCACAAAACCTTAAGATCTAGCCCTCCAGAACAAACCAGAATTATGGAATAACAATGCAATGAAAATCAATCAAAGCACAATCACACACCACACAAGAGATTTTTACGTGAAAAACCCTCAAAGAGGTAAAAAATCAGGAGACCTCATCCAGATCAACAATCCACTATGAAGTAGAAAGATACAACCTTCTTCACTCATGCAGGAGTGGATAAACAATAAGAGAATAAAAGAAAAATAGAGATCTCACTGATCATGAGGATGTAGAAGCACTGAGATGACAGTTCCCTTCCACAAGCTTCCTCTCTCTCTTTTCTCTCACTCTCTCACCTTTGATATCCCTAAACCCTTTAGAAAACCCTCTTGTACTTTTTCTTCACACAACATACCCTAGAAAAATCCTAAGTACCCCTTTTTATAGTTTTAGAAAACTCCTTTTTGCATCTTAGTTACGAAAGGACTTGCGCGACTTGCGCATCCCAGTTGTGAAAGGACGACGGGTCAAAAAACCCATCAAATCTCCCCCTTTTTGATCCTGGAGGGATTCACTTTCTTTAAGCCAGCCAAGTTTCTACAAACCTCAAACTTGCCCTATAGCAAGGCCTTGGTCATCATATCTGACCCGTTATCGTCCGTGTGGACCTTCTCGAGCTGTAACACCTTCTATTCCAAAGTATCCATGATCCAGTGATACTGAATCTTTATGTGCTTTGACTTGAAATGCTGACTTGGATTCTTACTCAAGTGTATAGCACTCTGACTATCGCAATAGACCACGTGCTCCTCCTGCTTCAGGCTAAGTTCCTGTAGGAACCTCTTCATCCAAAGCATCTCTTTACATGCCTCTAAGACTGCAATGTACTCGGCCTCTGTAGTCGACAATGCTACGACCTTCTGTAGCTTTCTTTGCCAAGAAATTGCCCCCTGCAAACGTAAACATGAGCCCCGATGTAGACTTCCTGAAGTCTATGTCGCCTGCCATATCTGCATCTGTGTAGCCCTCTATCACAAGTTTACCGTCACCACAGCATAGGCTCAACCTGGATGAGCCTCTTAGATACAGCAGTATCCACTTCACCGTTGCCTAATACTCTTTGCAAGGATTGGAAAGATACCGGCTGACAACACTAACCGCATATGCTATGTCTGGGCATGTACACACCATAACATACATCAAACTTCCTACAGCTGACGCGTAGGGTATCTTCTGCATCTCTTTCACCTCTGCCTTCGTCTTGGGACACTACCTGTCGCTCAATCTGAAGTGACCATCTAGTGGAGTATTGACCGACTTCGCTGCATTTATATTGAACCGCTCTAGGACTTTCTCAATATACCGCTCTTGTGACAGCCAAAGCTTCCTGCTGCTTCTGTCACAGGTTATCTCCATTCCTAGGATCTGTTTAGCCGGGCCCAAGTCTTTCATCACAAACAACTTGCCCAACTCTTGTTTCAGCCTGTCGATCTTCTTGATGTCTTTTCCCATGATGAGCATGTCATCAATATATAAGAGCAGAACTATGAAATCACCATCTGAGAACTTGCGCATAAACACAGTGGTCTGACTCCGTTCTGTCATACCCATGCTGTAACATGAATGAATCGAACTTCTTGTACCATTGTCGTGGAGCTTGTTTCAGCCCATGCAAGCTCTTCCTCACTCTACACACCATATGCTCCTTGCCCTTGACTTCAAACCCCTGTGGTTGGTGCATGTAGATCTCTTCTTCCAGGTCACCATAGAGGAAGACAGTTTTAACGTCTAACTACTCTATCTCCAGATCCATGCTAGCCGCCAACCCAAGCAACACCCGTATGGATGTCATCTTCACCACTGGTGAGAATATCTCCTTGAAGTCAACACCTTTTCTTTGACCGAACCCTTTTACCATAAGTCTGGCCTTGAACCTCGTCTGTGAATTCTTCTGCTCAACCTTATTTCTGAACACCCACTTGTTGCTTAGAGCTTTCTTGCCCTTAGGCAGTTTCACCATGTCATAGGTGTGGTTCTTATACAAGGATTTCATCTCCTCTTGCATAGCTTTCAACCACTCCTCCTTATTCTTATCGGCTAGGGCCTTAGAATAATCTTCTGTCTCTCCCCCATCAGTCAGCATAATGAACTCATGCGGTGAGTACCTCTTGGACGACTGCCTGTCCCTAGATGACCTCCTCACTGTGACTCAACAGGTGGATCAAGTGGGGGCTGCTCCTCCGTTCCATCTTCTGTAGGAACTCCCTCGTTCTTTGCACCTTGCTGTACTCCCCCATCATTAGGCACCACAGGAGGAATAACTGGATCCATGTCCTCTAGCTCACCTGAACTAGGCTGGTTCTTCTCTGACTTACCAATGTCTTCTATACACTGATCTTCAAAGAAAACCACATCTCTACTCCTGACGAGCTTCTTTTCGGTTGGATCCCATAATCTATAACCAAATTTTTTATCACCGTACCCTAAGAACACACACTGCCTGATCTTTATATCGAGCTTAGACCTCTCGTCCTTTGGTACATGAATGGATGCCCTGCATCCAAACACCCTGAGATGACTGTACGATAGATCCTGTCCAGTCCACACCTTCTCAGGTACTTCTCCATTCAATGGAGCTGATGGAGACCTGTTTATCAAATACACCGTCGTGTGCATTGCTTCTCCCCAGAACGTCTTAGACAACTTCGTATGGGATAACATGCATCTGATTCTCTCAACAATGGTGCGATTCATTCGCTCAGCTACACTATTATGCTAGGGGGTCTTGGGAACCGTCTGTTCATGCCGTATACCCAGGGACTTGTAGTACTCATGCGAGTCACTGATGTATTCACCACCATTATCAGTGCGAATGCACTTCAATGATCTACCTGGTTCTCTCTCGATCATAGCATGAAACAACTTAAACACACTAAAGACCTCATCCTTGGATTTCAAAGCATAAGCCCAAACCCTCCTAGATGCATCATTTATAAAAGTAACAAAATACAATGCCCCACCCAAGGTTTTTGTCGTCATAGGACCACACACATCAGAATAAACCAAATCTAATGCATGCACTTTATTAACATGAGAAGTAGTTTTAACAAATGAAACTCTATGCTGTTTTCCTGATAAACAATTAAGACAGGTTTTGAGAGGTATACTTGTCACGTCTGGAAGGAGCCGTTTCCTCACTAGTAGTTGAAGCCCTTTTTCACTCATATGGCCTAGACGCCTGTGTCACATGTCAATAGCTGAATCTTCCACTGCGTTCAACCTACCCTTGCATACATTGACACTTGCTTTGTACAGGGTGCAACACTTCTTTCCTTTGGCTATGATCAACGAACCCTTGATGAGCTTCTAGTGCCCACTAGCAAACCGGCTTTCATAGCCATCATCATCCAACCTTCCCATCGACATCAAGTTGAGGCGAAGGTCTGGGATATGCCTCACATCCTTGAGAACCAATGTGCAGCCTACATCAGTCTTCACACAAATATCACCAACTCCCACGATCTTCGATACGTCAGAATTTTTCATCTTCACGGTCCCATAGTCACCTGACTTGTAGCTTGTGAAGAAATCCCTGCGTGAAGTCCCATGAAAAGAAGCTCCTGAGTCAATCACCCAGTCGGTGTCCTGACTCGTAGCCATGAGACATATATCGTGATCTGTGGAAAGAATAATAACAACGTCGCCATCTGAAGCGACCGCAGCAGAATCAGATTCATCTTCCTTCTCCTTTCCTTTTCCTTTCTTGTCGTTTTTAGCCTTACGACATTCATGCTTTTAATGACCCTTCTTGCCACAATTCCAGCATTTAACATCTTTTCTGTTACTCGACTTGCCTCTTAATTTATCTCGGGCCTTCCGGCCCTTCCTGTTCTTTCCTCTCCCCCGTTCCTATGTCACAAGTGCCTCTTGCTGAGTAGATCCCTGAGACTTCCTCCTTGTCTCTTCATTGAAGAGACAGCTAGTAACCTGTTCCATGGATATCTTTCCGTCTGGCGCGGAGTTACTTAGAGACACCACCAATGTCTCCCAACTGTCAGGCAACGAACTAAGCAATAGTAAAGCCTGCAATTCATCATCCAGGACCATCTTCATAAAGGAGAGTTGGTTCACTATATTGCTGACCTCATTCATGTGCTCGGCCACAGAACCACCATCCTTGAACTTGAGATTCACAAGTCGTCTTATCAGAAAATTTTTATTACCGGCTGTCTTCCTCTCAATCAGCCCTTGTAGTTTCAGCCATAGGCTAGTGGCTGAGGTTTCCATAGACACATGGTGGAATACAGAATCATCCAACCATTGTCTAATAAACCCCATCGCCTTCCGGTCTAATTCTTCCAATCATCATCAGACATATCCTTGGATTTTGCTGATATGCCTCAAATTGGAGAATATAGATCCTTACAATGAAGCAAGTCCTCTATCTTAGCCTTCCATATGGTCCAGTTAGAACCATTGAGGCTGATCATCCTTGAGCCACCTTCCATAATTTCAAACCGATCCTACCCGTTCAATGAACTTAGCACTCTGATGCCACTTTGTTGGGGGCCTTGCCTTAGGATCTAGCTCTCCAGAACAAACCAGAATTATGAAATAACAATGCAATGAAAATCAATCAAAGCACAATCACACACCACGCAAGAGATTTTTATGTGAAAAACCCTCAAAGAGGTAAAAAACCATGGGACCTCATCCAGATCAACAATCCACCATGAAGTAGAAAGATACAACCTTCTTCACTCACGCGAGAGCTGATAAACAATAAGAGAATAAAGGGAAAATAGAGATCTCACCGATCACGAGGACGTAGAAGCGCTGAGACGACAGCTCCCTTCCACAAGCTTCCTCTCTCTCTTTTCTCTCACTCTCTCACCTTTGATATACCTAAACCCTTTAGGAAACCCTCTTATACTTTTTCTTCATACAACATACCTTAGAAAAATCCTAGGGACCCCTTTTTATAGTTTTAGAAAACTCCTTTCCACATCCTAGTTGCGAAAGGACTTGCGCATCCTAGTTGCGAAAGGACTTGCGTGACTTACGCATCCCAGTTGCGAAACGATGATGGGTCAAAAAACCCATCATTGATGGCATTGAGAAAACCCTTAAATAAACTCATAATTAACTACATAGTTTTCCTCTATTGTATTTTAGAAATTTCAATCCCTGAATTGTTGGGATAATGATGATTACGGTGTCACGGTTCGTATCTCATTCATGAGAATTTAGCATTAAGTATTGTCCAGCAGTTGTGGTATTAACACTTCTTTTCTTTTTGTTTATGTGAATTGAATCAACACTTAACAGAACTAAGCAAATTTCATAGTATGAGAAAAAGGTTAAACAGAGATATCCATACCCAAACAATAAATACAATGGTTGATCAATTCTTTTTTTCCCTTTATATTTACAGATTTCCCAACCGAAGTTTGGGAGTAGTGAAACCTATATCATTCTTTTCATGTTTTAATTGGTTTTCTTTGTATTATCGCACTACCAGTCAGTGCTGCTATATATATGTTTCCATTAATGTCCCCCTCAGAAACCATTGTCGGTGATTAATTGGCAATTTTTAAGGAAACTGGGCGTCGGCTGGGAATGGGTACAAACATGTACCCATCTTCATCTCTTGGTTGTTCATCAATCTATGCTGGTTATATCCTCTTTACTGGCAGCAAGAAATCTTGAAGGAAAAAAGAACGGCTAGATGGAAAGGTATTGCCTCCTGCAAAATACAGAGAAATGCAAAGGAGATTGGTGCAAAGGGAGGAGGATCTTTGTAGCACATGTCAAATCTGGGATATTTATCAGTTGGGGACCATACTCACCAAGAAAAGGATGATGACCAGATGACATTTTCTTTGTATTTTCAGCATTATTGTAATTGATTGAATGAAGGATTGTAATTGATTCATTATTGAATGAATGATTGTAATTGAATGAATGAATGATTATGTAGGTGGTAATTGAATGAATGAATAATTATAATTTTTAATGTAAACAATAGCTACGGATATTGACCGTAGCTGGTAAGTTGACAATTGTAGCTATTATTAAATTCGTGTTATGGATCCAACACTACTTTTAGCTACAAATACTATCCATAGCTTTATGTACATTTTGCTACAAAAATAGTTGCTACAGATTATATCTGTAGCTATTGTAATCTATGACTATGGATTAAATCCATAGCCATAGGTTTAGACCTATTGTTACTGCACCTATGGCTACAATCGTGCTACGGACGAAAACCGTAGCCATAGGTATATAGCTACGGCTTTTATCCGTAGCCTTTTCAATTTTTCTGGTAGTGCTAGATTGCAAGATACGCCCGATTTAAGATCCGATGGTCCGAATCACTTCTATCGTCGACCGGGCATTTTCTGATCCATCTTGGCCATGAAACTGTCCACGACCTGCTCTACATCAGCCCAACCACATAAAAGCTCTTAGTTGTCCTAAAATCAACTTAAAACCTATATCATAGACATAACCTGAACCTGACCTTATTCATAGTGTCAATATGTGTACATTAGGTGGTCACATGGCCTCAATTATTCTTCACTTGAACAATTCTTCTGCAGCATTGTGCCTTTTTTTTTTTTTGGAGGAAAAACTTGTCATTGAAAGGAAAAATTTATAGAAAGCCTATTCGGGCGGGGGGAAAGGCCTAAGCTAGGCCCGCTTATCATATCCTATACAAAGGAAGGACTGGAAAACTCCCTGATGGAGCCTAAACCTGCTTTATCCAAGAGAACCTGACCCTTAACAATTCAGAGAAGGGAGAAGAAATCTTGGAAAAGGCTATTGACTTGCGATCTACTCCTTTCTTTAGCCAAGCCATCAGCTGGGCAATTGGCTTCTCGTAGGACATGAGCAATCCGAAAAGAACCCCGAGCATTGAGCATTTTGATCCTTCTTAGCCAGTATGACCACTTCCAGGAGGTGGTTGAGTTCTACTTCAAATAGTCCACCACCCAAGTGGAATCAGATTCAATAAGCACTCTCAAAATACCTTGGGATAAACATAGCTTCATACCATCGTCAACAGCCTGAAACTCTGCCAAATTGTTAGAGGAGTGCTCGTATCCGCTAACAAGGTAAAAATCATAATTCCTAAGTGGTCTCTAAAAATACCACCTCCTCTCGCGGAACCTAGATTAGAGAGGGCTGAACCGTCGACATTTAATTTGCTCCACTCGACTTGTGGTCTAATCCATTTAACTATAGAGAAGTTGCGAGCCGAACGAGAGGAATCAGTGTAGAAGGGGGTAGGCTAAGCGGCGAGATCCAAAGAATGGGGTTACAAGGTTCTAAACATCTGAGGGAAGAGAGTATCCAACCACCATCTGATTTTAGAGAACACACCTACAACTGAGATAGCCATGTTATCGAGTCTCGCGGCATTTCGAGCTTTCCACACCTCCCACAAAATGAAGGCAAGGGCATGTCGAAGGCCCACTGGGCACTTGCTATATGGTAGGGGACGATTCCACCACTAATGGAGACAGGCTAGGATCGAGGGCTGGGGGAACAGAGTGACACCAAAGAGATCAATAGACAACTTCCAAACAAAAGCAGCCAGAGAACCAACCATAAATAAGTGAGAGAGAGATTAGGCTTGGGGGATGGCTTCTGACGTGACCCCACGACAATTACATTTGGAGGCTAATTGGATCCCCTTTCTCTGAATGCGAGCATTGACAAGAAGAGCTCCATGCATCAATCTCCACATAAAAACTGAGATTTTAGGAGGAATCTTGGGGTGCCATACTCTCGTAGGCCAGGAAGATTGTTGGCCATCGTCTCTAGCAATGGACCGAGCCGATCTGACTGTGAATTTACTAGAGGGATCTAACGGCCAAAGAATACTATCATCTGCGTCTCAGGTGCAGAAGTCATGGCATCGTGCCCTAATATTGTGGTAGTTTCTCTGGTTTAAGGTTTATGATTTAGGGTTAGAATTCTATAAACTTATAAATAAATCCTTACCAAAAGGAAAGTGTGTAAGTGTGATTGGCATACTAGCTTGAGAGAATAAAATGTTCACAATACATGATCTAATGCCCCAGAGCTTATTAAGCCTCAGTTGACCATTGATCTTCACACCAACTATTTTGAACTGTCGATCTCCACCGATCAATAAACCCATTGTCAACCCTAATCCCAAACCCCTGGGCATTCCGAGTTTTGGTGAACCCCGGCCTTCCCAACCCAGTACGCTTACAAGGAGACTCTTTGATGGGGGGAAGAAGCTTCTTAAATCCTAGCTGGCCTTGTATGGGCCACGTTGCATGGTTCCCATGATGAAGGAGTGCAAATCCTCTGTGTACTGTGTACATTACGCTCTTAGGGCCTGTTTGAGAAGTAAATGAGAATTACCTGGGAAATATGTAATAATTACTTACCAGGGAATTGCCCCTCGTTTCCTATGTGCTGATGTCGACGGCCTTGTCTTTTGGTGTTAAAATCGAGGATGGCTGTGAAAGGAATATAGGGCCCACTGTGATGTACATGATGTATCAAAACCGTTCATCCTGTATGTCAGCCTTATTTAGGCCATGAACTCAAAAATGAGGCAGATCCAAAGCTCTAGTGGACCACACCACAAGAAACAATGGAAATTTAATGCTTGCCGTGTAAAAATTTTTTGGCTCTTAGAAGTTTTGGCTGAAGCTGATATTTGTGTTTATCCCTTATCAATTTTGTACTTAGGACCTAAAATCTTTTGATAAAATAGATGGACGGTGTGGATATATCATACACATCACAGTGGGGTCTACAATTGTAAGTCAACTTTTTTGGGCCAATTTTCTAGGCGGAATTGCATTTGAAAATTCAAACAGAGGAAAAGGTAATAATAAACTTTTGTGGGATTACAACCGTCCCATGGGTTGGCGGGTTTGATCTGACGTTGGGTGTACTAACAAGCTAACAGAAAGAGAGAGAGAGAGAGAGAGAGAGAGAGAGAGAGAGAGAGAGAGAGAGAGAGAGAGAGAGAGAGAGAAGCGTATCCACAGGGATTTCGAAATCCCATCAACTCCCGTCAATGCATTCAATTTGTCTTACTATGTGGAGAGACGGTGGCCTTCCAAACATGCTCTCACCCATCACACCGGGGATTAACGCATCCCATCCACCGTATTAGGTGTTAAGTCAGTTACCCAAACAGGCCCTTATTGTGCTGAGTAAACTCATTTGGGGCCACCTTGTATGTAGGTGGTCTATCCACGCCATCCATCCATTTTTCCATCTAATTTAATGGCTTGAGCCCAAAATTGAAGTATATCCAAATATCAAGTGGATCATACCACAGTAAACAGCAGGGATAATGATTTCCACCGTTGAAACCTTATTAGGCCCCATAGTGATATTTATTTGTCAGCCAACCTGTTCATAAGATCATACAGACATGGATGAAGGGAAAAAAGAAATATCAAAGTGATACAAAACTTTTGTAGCCCCCAAGAAAGTTTCAATGGTTAAGGTTCAATTCAAATGTTTCCTATGGTGTGGTCCATTTGAACATTGTATAATTTTGTCTCAAGCCCTAAAATTATCTGGTAAAATTGATGGACAGAGTAGATAAAATATATAAATCATAGTAGACCCACACAGATTTTACTCAGTACGCTAAGCATAGTGAGCTACTCACGGCAATCTGCTTCCTTCTTTTTGAGGATTTAGCACATGGGTTGAGTAGCAAGACTCGCTGCTAAAGTGACGTCACCTAATTATGTGGGTCCCACCATGATGTATGTTTTGTATCCACACCATCCATCCATTTGGAGAGATCATTTTAGGGCATGAGCCAAAGAATGAATCAGATCCAAAACTCGAGTGAACCCCACTATAGAAAACAGTGGAGAGAGTCACGCCCACCATTAAAAACTTCTAAGGTCACAAAAGTTTTCGATCAAGCTGATATTTTTATTTTCCCTTCTTTACTGTTTGTTTTAACTTAAGGTCCACCATGATTTTTATTTAAGTTTCCATTTGGGGATTTAACGCACAAGTTGAGTAGCGAGACTCGCTACTAAAGTTACGTCACCTAGTTATGTCGGTCCCACCATGATGTATGTTTCGTATCTACATCATCCATCCATTTGTAGAGATCATTTTAAGGCATGAGACAAAGAATGAATCAAATCCAAAACTCGAGTGGACCCCACCACAGAAAACAGTGAAGAGAGTATGCTCACCATGAAGAACTTCTAAGGTCGACAAAATTTTTCGATCAAGCTGATATTTGTGTTTCCGCTTCTTTAATGTTTGTGTTAAATTATGAACAGGTTGGATCTCAAATAAAAATCATGGTGGACCTTATGAAGGCTTCAACGGTGGACGTCACTCTCCTCACTATTTTCTGTGGTGAGGTCGACTCTAGCTTTGGACCTGCCTCATTCTTTGGATCATGCCATAAAATGATCTCTCCAAATGGATGGACAATGTGGACACAACACATACATCATGGTGGGCCCCACAAACTTGGTGGCATCACTTCCGTAACGAGTTTAGCTACTCAACCTCCTATCGGTAGCTAATTCGCCTCCAATTTCTTTCTTCTAAAACTTAATTAGGTAATGTCATCTCACGATAATTTTATAAGATAAAAAATATATATATTTATAAAATTTACTTGATTAGCAAGGAATATTGGTTGTGACCCAGGATGAGTGATGTCGGTAGATCCTCACCGTGGGCCCACCTTATCTATGTGTTGTATATCTACTCCATCCATCCATTTTCTCATATTATTTTAAGACTCAACCCGTACTTGTGATTGAGTCAAACTCAATCCGAATTAGTCCAGGCCAGTCTCGGACTCGGATCGGTTCAGGCATGTTGGACTTGGTACCGAGTCAGGTCGAGTTCGGGTCAAGCCTATTTCAAAACCAAATCAAGTCGAGTCAGGCCTAACTCGGTTTGAATCGACTCGATGCCTACCTCTAACCATGATGGTTGTTATTTTATCCACAGTTTATCTATTTTTCTTGCTTACATCAGGGCATGAGTCTAAAAATAGATAGATCGATATCTTAAGTGGGCCACACCATAAGAAAAGTGGTGATTGAACACGTACCATTATAAACTTTGTAGAGCCCATTGTAATGTTTATTTTCTATCCAACCAACTGATAACGTCACAAAGACATAGATGAAGAGAAAATACAAATATCATCTTAATCCAAAACTTTTGTAACCCCTAATAAGTTTTTAATATTCTAGTCATTCATGTTTCTTGTGGTGTGGTCGACCTGAGATTTGCATCTTACTCAATTTTGTGCTCATGAACTACAATGATCTCTAAAAATGGATGGACGGCGTGGATAAAATACATACATCATGGTGGAGCCAATAGAGCTTTTCCAATAACACATAGTACTGCAGTTGGTGGTATATGCTACCAGTGTCCCCTTTGTCAAAACCACTTGTATGAGCAAATAATTAGTGGCTCAGGTGGGCCATTCTATGATGATTTCTGAAAAATCAACATGGACCACAAGGTGCCTCACGCTATTTTAGACCACAGGCTGAAAAAATCAGTTCTATCTATAATTCAGGTTGACCACATGATTGTAGACAATGTATAGATAATCACCGCCTTTCAAATTGTTTCCATTAGTCTGGCCCAAGTGATTCATGTATCAGTATGATTTTTAGCAAAATGTTTTTATTTATTTATTATTTATTTTTTAAATAATCCAGTTGTTGCAGTGGAATTTGATGTAAGTATAATGTTTAACCCGTTAAAATAAAGGGTGGACATCTCTCTCACAACTATTTTTTTTAGTGCATATCTCTAGGCTCAATATGAGACTTAATAGTCAATGGTTATAGTGGATACTATATAAACATTGCAGTGGGCCCCGAAAAAATCAAGAGTCACGCCGCATACAAATATATATATATATATATATATATATATATATATATATATATATATATATATATATATATATATATATATATATATATATATATATATATATATATATATATACTCTTTTTACAATTTGAGAAGTATGGAGGATTGAATTTTTGGCGGGGCCCACCATGATATGTATGCAAAATCCATTTTGACAATCAAATATGTAATCATTTAAGCCCAAATCTAAAAAAATTAGGTTAACACAAGATTCATGTGAGCCACACTGTAACATCCCGAAAATCGGAGGGTCGAGCAAAAACCCAACTCCCGAGTTCCAAAATGTTATTTGTGCAACATAGATATGTATGATTGAATGTTGTCTGTGATAACATATTAAACATGAGTGAGATTAAGCTAGAACCGCATATCATACTCCAGAGACAGTTAAATTAACCAGCGGAAGTCTGTAATAGTATGTATAACATATATAAACTGTTGTATGTCTCCAGAGTGTGAACATGTTACTAGGTTATATACATACATGTATACTTCAAAAGTAAGCAAAAGAATATACATGAGTGCTCTAAAAATATAAAATGACAAGTGTCAAGGCATCTAATCAACCTCCCTGTAATCCCGTCGATCAGAACACGCATAAAGGAGGGATCCTCCTCATCATCATCAAGTCCGGCTCCGCCTCACAGGCCGCGCCATCATCTGCAATCACAAAAAGGTCTGATGGGTGTCCAGGAACACCGTCCCGTAACGTGGGAGTGAGTAGCTAACTCAGTGGAATAATAGAGCAAAGATTAACATGTTATCAAATCAATCATGCGATAATAGTAAAGCAGTAATTCAAACATTCCTAATACTGTTGTTAATGCAATTATGACATGACGTGATGTATGCCCTCACCGACGATCTCCCTCATACGGCAACATCTTACGACCGCGGCATGCCACACTCCCTAGAGTGCTCCACATCTTCCAGGCACATGCAATGCTATGGTGATATGATTTTCGAGTTGTTATTAGTCCATTCAAACAGTAGGATTAGGAAACTGAGGTACTTCCCTTGTATCAATCCCAACACAAATCCTGTCTAGGGTCGTCACTCCTAGTAATCTCATACGATGTATATTTTGTAGGTCGCTGCAAGGGCTGCCAAGGCTGTTGCACGCACTCGTTGCTCCGCTCCCCCATCACCTTATCAATACAGGCCTACTGTACTCTACTGCTACTGAAGGGTCGTCGCCTCCCGTAGACTCAGAATACGCTCGCGGTCACTACAAAGGACTCGTCGCCTGATCAATGTAGGCCGACAGCTAGAATATAGTGTCCCATACCACCATAATCTGCTCACGAGTCTAGGTGCTCACTGGTCACTACGGGGAGGTTTGTGGCCCCAGCGTAGGCCGACAGCTCGACCACGGTGTCCCATACCACCATGCCCGGCTCATGAGTCTTTATGGATCAAGGTACCACGGTTAACAGGGTTTACAATGGTAAGTTCAGTACCCTAGGTTCAAGCAGTTATGACTCATGCAGGGTGAACATACAATGGCCAGTCGGGTTACTTGACGGGCTCGACTAGCGCGATCGCATCTCAAGTTGACGACATGAAGTGCGTAAAACACTTCGTGTGGCCTAACCACTGCCGCCAACTCCAGAACACGGCTCGCGTTCATCGACGCGTCGTTCGTGGCGAAGATAAACTAACCACGAATTCGCTCGGTTACCGACTGCCTGGACTAAGTATAGTCCCAAACAATCATGGAATCATGTCAGCATTCATGTAAGAGTAATGGAAATGAAATACAACCATGTGAGCATGTTAACACCTGTTATAACGTACAACTTAAGTAAATCATCCTACACATGTCTTTCACACATATAATGAAATTATGCATATCGCCAACATATAGGAAATCCTCTCCATTAGTCTATTAATTGAGAATTCAATCTCAACTAAACCATAATGAAATCATCAAGTACATGTTATAGCATACCACTTAAGTGTAACATCAAACATATGCATTTCATACATATAATGAAATCGTACATACGGCTAACATGTAGGAAATCATTTACATCAGCATATTAATTGAGAAATCAATCTCAAATTAATTCATAACACCATTTAATTCAATACATACTAATACAAGCATTTATACAAACACTTACACTACACACTTGAGTCTACATATAGTATGTCGACCCGAAATGCGCATTTAGGCGAATCTCTTCGCCAAACTAATTATGCACGCATTCCTAACATTCTAATGCGACAACAATTCATGTCAATCACATCAGCAAACTATGAATGAAAACAGTACTTCCTACAAATGACTAAAATTCCCTAAATCTCATATTCTTCGTTGATTTACGAAACAGGAAACGGACAGCATGTTGTACATGTCAAACGGCGTTGCCGTCAAGAATCTACTATTAAACGACATTGAAAGCTTTGGAAACAGTCAATCAAAGCGTCTAAAATCCGCACCTTGTCTCTTATGGATGTTGAAATTCGAACGGAGCGTATACGCTTCGTCTACAGCGATAAGAGAACCTGTTTTACGAGATTTACTAACTATCAAGCTATGGAACGGAAGAAACATCAAATCAACAACTTCTAGGGCTATTTCTTACCTGAAAACGTGGAGGAATCGCCGGGAAAGTGCTTGGATCGCGTGGCTTAAACACGTGTAGCAGGTAGCACCAGCAGCAGGAAATTCTCTCCCACCTCTCTCACAATCTCTCACCTTTTCTCTCCCTCAATCTAGGGCTTTTCCCAAATTCGGATGGGAGAGATATGAGAGGGTTTCAACCCCTTTTATAAGCTTAAAAATGCCCGAAATAGGCTTGGGAACAAAGTTCACTTGATGCTTAACCAAAGCGGGGCTGTTTCGGTCCAAAAAATGATTTCTGGTGGTCCCCTGGTCGAATGCGATCGGACTTAAGCTCATGCGTACCAGATATAACACGTATTAAGTTTTCAGTCCGGCAGGGTTTGCAGATCGCGCGTGGCGGACCAGTTTCAGTTCAGCGGTCACCGCACGTAGATCAGGGCTGAAAGTCTCATGATATAAAATAGAAATTTTTCCTGATCCAAGGGTGTAATCTGGCTGAATTCTGACGGTCAAAAGGCTTAATACTGACGCGTCAAGTCGTGTGCCAGTTTTGAATTTGAAATTCCAATTCTGTCCCTATTCGCACTCTCTTCGGTCCGAGCTCAATGAAATGGCCTGTGATTATTGGTTTGACTTGATTTTCGAAATGAGTGTCAAGTCCAGCTAGGCGGTTCTAACGGTCTAAGATAGGAGGTATCGGACTTTCGACGCGCGGTCTAAATCCAATATAAGAATTCAAAGTGGTCCAGAGAACAAACCCGCTTAGAGTTTAATCCGAGGTTATAGAGTATTATGGAGTCATACGTTCTACTCGATTTGGGTCTTGTAGAACGTATTTAAAGTGATCAGGGACTGTTTCTCAGCTACTCCAGCGTTGCGCTAGCTAACTTACGCTAAATTTCCATAGGAATTAATCCTAAGTGGTTTCTTTGGCTATGAAATTGGGTTCTGAGCGATTTTCCAGGTGTTTTAGTTGACCCATTGTCTAAGGACGTCAAATCCCAGATTGGCCAAAATCCGGGGTGTTACACACACCAAAGAAAATATTTAGAAGAGAGACATCCACCCTTGAAATTTGTAGGACCCACCATGATGATTATATAAAATGGACACATTAGTTTATTTAATGGAACCCCATCATTTTGTCTAATGGAAGCCTATCACTTTGTCAAATGAACTTGTTACTTTGTCTATTAAAACCTTGTCATTTTATTTGACAAGCCGCTACTTTATCTAGTGAAATCATGTCACTTTGCACAGTAACATCGTCACTTTGTCTAGTAGAACCAAGTCACTTTATTCGAAAACTCGTCATTTTATCAAGCAAAACCCTATCAATTTGTCTAGTAACCCTATTACTTTATTTAGTGGAACATCGTCACTTTGTCTAATATGACCCTATTACTTTGTCCAATAATCACATCACTTTGTCTAGTAAAACTTTGTTAATTTGTCTAGCACCCCTTTCACTTTATTTAGTGAAATCTCGTCACTTTGTCCAACAACCTCATCACTCTTTGTCTAGTAGAACCTCGTCACTTGATATAGCAGAGATTTATCATTTTGTCCTACTACATAGTCTCTTTGTCTAGTAGAACCTCATCATTTTATCTAGTGAACCTCGTCACTTCATCCAACAGGCTCGTCACTTTGTCCAACAACCTCATCACTTTGTCTACTGGAACCTAGTCACTGTCTTCCAGCCTCATCACTTCGTTTAGAGGAACCGGATCACTCTGTCTGACAACCCATCACTTTTTTCGACAATCTGTAACTTTATTTAATGGAACCCTATTTGCTTTGTCTCATTTAACCTTATTACTTTGTTTGGTGGAATCACGTTACTTTGTTGGGTAACATCGTCACTGTGTTTAGTATAACTATGTTACTTCATCTAATAACCTCGTCACTTTGTCCAATGAACCCCATCACTTTGTTTAATGACTAAGAAAAAATTATCGGCAATGAATGGCTTATATTGTCGGGGACCCTACATGATTGAAGGCTCACGTTGAATTGTGGCGTATATAATGTAGGGTCCACATTAAAGGTTGCCCTCACATAAATAGAGGTTGGGGCTCCAAATCATGGACATTGTATTGCTAACTAGTATAATGTGTTGAGTAAACTCTGTGGGGAAGTAGATTACATCTTGTCCCCATATATACCATATTCCCTCTAGGCAGGGGCTATGTTGGGCCCACCGTAATGTATGGGTTTTATCCATGCTGCTCATCCAATTTTTTTCAAATCATTTTAGGGTTTTAACTCAAAAATAAGTAGATCTAAAGCTCAAATGGGCCACGCTAGAAGTAGTAGTGATATGACAATCATAATTATCACCACTACTTTTAGTGTGGCCCAAGGAGTTTGGAAAAAGAAGAGAGAGAGGGGGGGGGGGGGGGGGGGGGGGGGGGGGGGAGGGATGAAAGGGATTTCCAGTCTATCAAGTCGACTCAATCATCCATTTTGGCACCGAATTTCCAGCATTGTTATTGGATTGTTTAGGCTAAATCATTTTAATCTAAAAGAGGAAGGAAGAAAAATGAAGAAGGATAGATGTCAATCTTAAAGTGCGAACATTCAACTCTAACAACATTAAGAGATAATTCAACTCTAAGGTGAGGATCACCCTTCAAGCTTTCCTATATCATGATAGCTATCTTTGTTTATTACCTCATTGATTGCTTAATATGGTTGATTTCTCTTATTGATTTTAATTCTTTATAAATGATTGATGGATTGGATTTAAATTCAAACATTTGAACATGCAATGAAATTAATACCTCTATTATGGTTTTAAATGAACGCTTTAGATATGCATGTGTTATTGATATTATATGTAATCTAATTTCTCAAAGTAACGGGGTTCCATTAGACAAAGTGATGATATTTCACCAAATAAAGTGATGGGGTTGTCAGATAGAATGATAGGGTTTTGCTTGATAAAATGACGAGTTTTTGAATAAAGTGACTTGGTTCCACGAGACAAAGTGATGATGTTATTCCGCAATGTGACAAGATTTCACTAGGTAAAGTGGTGGCTTGTTAAATAAAATGACGGGGTTTCAATAGACAAAGTGACAAGTTCATTTGATAAAGTGATAGAGTTCTATTAGACAAAATGATAGGGTTTCATTAGATAAACCAATGTGTCCATTTTATATAATCATCATGGTAGGTCTTATAAGTTTCAAGGATGAATGTCTCTCTTTCAAATATTTTCTTAGGCGTGGCTCATATGAATCTTATGTTGACCGATTTATTTATTTATTTATTGATTCGAGCTTAAATGATTACACGTGTTAACCTAGATCAAGGTGGGCCCATGGTGAGGATCCTACGAACATCACTTATCCTGGGTCGCAGCTAATATTTCTTACTAATCATGTATATTTTATAAATATATTTTTTTTCTTATAAAATTGAGGTGAGATGATGTAACCTAATTAAATTTTAAAAGAAAGAAATTAGAAGTGGATTAACTACTTAGCTACCGATTTGAGGTTGAGTAGCTAGACTCGCTACTGAAGTGACATCACCAAGCTATGTGGGGCCCACCATGATGTATGTGTTGTATCCACACTGTCCATCCATTTGGAGAGATCATTTTAGTACATGATCAAAAGAATGAGGCAGATCCAAAGCTCGAGTGGACCCCATCACAGAAAATAGTGAGGAGAGTGACGTCCACCGTTGAAGCTTTCCTAAGGTCCAAAGCTCGAGTAGACCCCATCACAGAAAATAGTGAGGAGAGTGACGTCCACCGTTGAAGCTTTCCTAAGGTCCACCGTGATTTTTATTTGAGATACAATCTGTTCATAAGTTAACACAGATATTAAAGAAGGGAAACAAAAATATAAGCTTTATCCAAAACGTTTGTGACCATTGGAAGTTTTTAACGGTGGGTATGACTCTCTCCTTGGTTTTCTATATGGTGGGGTCCACTCGAGTTTTGGATCTGATTTATTCTTTGGCTCATGCCCCAAAATGATCTCTCGAAATGGATGGAGGGGGTGGAGACAAAACATATATCATGGTGGGACCCACATAACTAGTTGACATCACTTGAGTAAGTCTTGTTACTCAACCCGGGTGCTGAATCCTCAGATGAAAGGAAGCGGACTGGGTAGTGAGTAATCTAGCATACCGAGTAAACTCTGTGGGGTGCACCATGATTTATGTATTTTATCCGGTCTGTCCATCAATTTTACCAGATAATTTTAAGGCTTGAGACAAAAAATGAAGCATATACAATGTCCAAATGGACCACACCATAGGAAACAGTTGAATTGAATGTTTATGGTTGAAACTTTCATGGGCGCTACAAAAGTTTTAAAGCAATCTTATATTTGTGTTTAGCTTTCATCCATGTCTGTATGATCTTATGAACAGTTTTGATGACGAATAAGCATCACTGTGGGACCTAGCAAGGTTTCAACGGTGGAAATAATTATCCCCACTGTTTACTGTGGTATGATCCACTTGATATTTGGATATACTTCAATTTTGGGTTCAAACCCTTAAATTAGATGGAAAAAGCGTGGATAGCCCACATACATACAAGGTGGGCCCAACTGAGTTTACTCAGCACAATAAGAGCGTACTGTACACGGTACGCAATCCTATTTCCAAATAGAAACCGTCTACTGTTTTCGTTAGACTTTACGTGAAATGTAATTGTTTTAATATATTTAATAAAACTGGTGACGTGGCACCTACAGTGACATGGACCAATAAGAAAGCTGGATTCAGCCGCTCACTGTATCCACGAAACAGAGGATCCGCACATGCTATCTTGGTTATTTCCCGTATATGGAAAATGCAGTTTCTGACTTCTGCACCCACTCTCTCTACGAAAACACCCCATCCATCCCCACTTTTGATAATACAAATAGTAAACGGATTGTACTAGTTCTGTAATCAAATGTGAACAGAATGGGTGTATTTAGAAGGTAGAAGAGTGCAAATATCATTTCCCTTTTAAACATTATTTCATCATGAAGGTCGTTTTCTGTCCACTGCATATGATATAATAATATCAACATTTCGCTTCGTGTGTTCTACACATGTAGTGTCGTGCACCGTGATCTGAACCATCAATATTGTAGGATCCGCACATGCTATCTTGGTTATTTCCCGTATATGGAAAATGCAGTTTCTGACTTCTGCACCCACTCTCTCTACGAAAACACCCCATCCATCCCCACTTTTGGTAATACAAATAGTAAACGGATTGTACTAGTTCTGTAATCAAATGTGAACAGAATGGGTGTATTTAGAAGGTAGAAGAGTGCAAATATCATTTCCCTTTTAAACATTATTTCATCATGAAGGTCGTTTTCTGTCCACTGCATATGATATAATAATATCAACATTTCGCTTCGTGTGTTCTACACATGTAGTGTCGTGCACCGTGATCTGAACCATCAATATTGTAGGCCACACTACAGATCGGCCAAGGTCCAAAAATCACATGAATTGGACAGTCCAAATGGTCCAATAGTTAGAATTTTTACTCTGTACATATGGACCATTACATGTCAATTGATCCATTATATTTTCTATGGTTCCCTTGCAGGTCATTGATGATACTTTGGATTGTCAGATCGGTGAGTTATGGGCCATGTCCAAACCGTAGTGGCCCACTAGATCTATTCAGATCTCATACAATAACGTGGGTGCGTGGCTTCCATACTACCATAGTTACCAGAAGGAAATAAACGCGTTCGTTTCCAAACTAGTGTGAATTTTCTGCATTTGGTCATACGAGGTATCATACATACCGTCCGTTGATATGCATAATATTCTTGAGCCTTCAGTTTGGCCAAGAAGATCACATGTTTCGCTGATCGAGACCGTCAGTATGATGGGTTTCAATGTAGATGAAGGATGGAAGATGTTGTGTTTCTCTTAACCATTCATTTGTGCTCCAGTAAGGGCATTTTAGGGATGCAGATTGCCTGTGATAACCACTGGAAGTAGGGCCTACCATGATTTTTGTAAGAAATTCATACCATGAAGTTTGTAAGAAATCCACCCTGTTCATCCGTTTTCCCAAGTCATGTTAAGGCATGAAGCAGATTCAAAGCTCAAGTAAGCCACATGACAGGAAATAGTTGGAATTGGACACCTACCATTAAAACATTTGTAGGGCCACAAAACTTTTTTTTTAAAGCTAACGTTTATAATTTATTTATTTCAGCTCACCCAGTGGGAATGGCCTCATGAATAATTTGGATGGCATATGAACATCACGGGAACCTTGGGAGGGTGTCAATGGTAGGCATTCCCTCCTACCCAGTTTGGATGGCATATAAACATCAGGTGGACCCTGAAGTTTTGGATTAGCATTTTTGGGCTCATGTCTTAACATAAGCTTTAAAAATAAGTGAACAGGTGGATTTTCAAAAACAACAGGCACACTAAGCCTCACCTAGCTTCTAACTGCAAGGCCTCCATGTGTTAGACGTGGATTTCGTGGTGACTCAACACCACAAGGATGTGGCAGAATCACGATGTGGCAGAATTTGATTGGGCTATATGTTGTTGGATTTCTCCAAACAACACAATAAGCCCTAACTAGCTTCCAACTACAAGGCCTCCATGTGTTAGATGCGGATTTCCTAGTGACCCAATACCACACTGGTGGGATGTGGCAGGATTTGATTAGGTTATGTGCTGCTGAATTTCACGGTAATAACAGAATGAGCCCAACCTAACTTCTAACCACAAAGCCTCCACACGTTAGATGTGGTTATTTTGTGACCCAACATAACGTTGGTGGGAGGTGGCAGGATTTGATTAGGCTATGTGGCGTTGTAAGAGATGCTCACTGTATTTGAACATATTTGCATGGCCATCTCTGACACAGGTGCCCAATCAAATTCCGCCATGTTGTGACAGACGCAACGTAATCCACGGTTCTGGTGTGATTGGATACATGGGTTGTGTAGATAACATAATAATGATCTAATAATAGATGTAACCCACTTGAAACCCTGATTAAGAAAATTAATCATTTGAATTTTATTTTATTAATAAAGCCAAGCACTTAACCCAGTCAATAGAAGCACTCTTAGTAAACGAATCGGTCATGGGATTGACCCTTAATATTGTAGGAATTTTGTTTTCCCAAAATCCATAAAAATTCTGGTTGAATCTTCCAAAATCAAGTCTCAATTTAAATGAAAGGTCTACAGGAAATTCTTACAGAAAACCTTAAACCCAAAAGGGCAGCCATAAGAGGAAGAGAAACCCTATGAACGAGAAACTTCTACCTATAAGTTTTCATTGGTTTCTCCTTTAATTTTCTATTTTCCTTCTTCAGAAACCTTTATATAATTGATGAACGTGGTGAGTCAATACTACGCTCATCGTTTTGATCTATGAGAAGGTTTTGGATGTAGAGAATTGAAATTTAGAGCAAAAATCTATATTATGAGAGATCGACTCTAGACAATTCAGTTGTATCAGTCTAAGAAAATTCAAATATATAGATCTTAAGGACAAATTGTGTTAGAGCCTCAAATCCTAAATTGAATTAATGAAAAGATTCCCCATAGCAATCTGCGAAGTTATATAGTTAAAAATAGCTTTTGTTGAAAACAGTTTTCAATTTTCAGTTGTTGATGCCAAATAATCAGATTTGAGGAATTCTTTGGTTTTTCCAAATTTGACTATGAGAATAACCATTGAATGGCTTGGACCCAATTCTAAATTCAATAAAATCTATCAAGGATGGGAAAAATGTCCAGAGACTTCAGATGTTATTCCGTAATTTATCGATCAGATGATTGATCGAAGGCCATCGAGACTGACAACCTCTATGGATTTTTAAAATTAATTTAAATGATTAGTGATGGATCATATTGCTTTGATCAAAGGTGAACCCTACTTGTTGGTATAATGTAATTAAAATTATTGTATGTTAAGTGGTTTTAATAGGGATTCGAAGTGTAGATTCCAAAACGTCTGATTACTCAAAGGATTTGACACTACCGTAAATAGGTGAGTGAATCCCAACATGTCTTATATTTGTATGATTAAGATAGATGAATTGATAGTTGTGATTGTTTGGATTGATATGATTGCCATATTATATTGCTAGTATGATTCTTGCCATATGATTTATGATTTCAAAATATAAACATGGTATTCCTTGATAGTCTGGAATTCATTGTTTTCTCTCAAAGAGAGATGTATCTATTAACAGACATGCTGATGCATAGTCATTAAGTATGCATTACATGCATCTATTATGACTGCATGCACACCTTGTGCTTGTATTTTTGGGGGTTCTTCCTGAATGGTTACCCTTAGTAGATTTATTATCAGATAACTACGATAGTGGAAGCATACTAATGGAGCAATTGTATGATTACCCATGCCTACCTAGGTGGATGTATGACGGGAAAAAATTGTTCATACCTACCTACGGTAGATGTTAGAAGGGTACGGTTTTCGGGTTGACGGATATCCAACCTAAGAAAGTTGATGACCATCTCACTAGACATGCACCTTATGATATTTCTGCATTCATGCTCATGCTGCATACGCACTATTTCAGTTATATTGTGCTACTTATGAACCATGTTGGGTTCACTCACTAGCCTGACCAGCTAACGTTGTGGATTAACAATCGTATTGAGGTGGACGATACAAGACGACCTAATCAGTTAGTGAAAAATGGGGTCAGGTTGGTAGATGAAACTTAAGACTGATGGTCATATTTAGTGGATTCGCGCTTGCGAGTGTATTGTATGATACTAAATGGATTGATGTGACATGTATAGTGTTTGGTTCAGAGTAGCCAACCGTGGAAATCTATCCGCACGAATATAGCGTGGAGCCAAAAAATCGGATTAATTGTAATGTACTGTCAACCAGTTTGGCTGCCATCTGTATAGTCTCTTCAATGCATTGTATTCGCGTGCGAGCGACTTTCAAAATGTTGCAGAGAGTTATCTCGATGAGAAGAACGATCGATTTTCTACACTAGCTCCTCTATAGATCATCTCCGATCTTCTGCATGTCACTATCCAATTGAGAAGGGGCCCTTCCGAAGACTGATTTCAAGATACAGTGGGCAGGTTAACCTTCCTACCACATTGCTCATTGCAAATCAGGCATTCATGCATCTCATTCGTGTTACGGAAAGCCGATCCTTCAGGTATGATCATCTCCCTTCTGGAAAATGGATTGACTATATCCAACGGCCTATAACCATGAGCAGATTCATGTTTGATCTTACATTGCCCTCTTCAATGTAAGAGGCCCCTCCTTATTGGCGTGTATACGGTCTGACATATACACCCTTATCTGTCTACACCCTATTCCCTTTTCCTCTATGCCTATACTGCTGATGGGAGGGAAATCTTATGTGGTCGAATCCAACATGAGATTTCACAATATCTTTTTGGTAAGTGTTTAAGATTGGAAAGGATGGGTGCATGTTATACTAAATCAGGGTGACAAGGTGTTTGTAGGGTGGAAGATTTTGAAATTTGGAAAACTTCTCTTTATATAAAACCCTTCTCTTTATATAAAACCCTCCCTCGTATAATCTCTTCAAAACAATTTGTTTTTGGAAAGTTTCTGTTCTTACACTGCATCATCCGAGTTGATCTCTAATAGAGGTATTACTCTTTCAAAACCCTTTTATATAAAAAATGCACTTTTTTTTTTTTTTTTTGCCCAAATCAATTTACAAGGGCCCTTTAAAAATGATTCTCTCCTGATATCTTGTTATTCATTTTTAGCATCATATTCCCTGTTATCTGAATGGGTTGATCATTGTATGATGTTCCCTGATTACATTTAAAAATGCATTTGTTAAAGTAAGGCTGCAAGGTTATATGTGGCGTTATCTAGGTTATTTAGTGCCACCTTCATGCCTTCCAGCTTTGAACATATATTGGTCAGTGGCGGTAGCTTCATTCCTTTCCATTGTTGTCTCTTAACAGAGACTCATGGCTTTCCACTTTTGAACTTATAAGCTTCTAAAGTAACTTCATGTCTTTAATGAATGATGTGTGTACAAAATTTGTAAATGAAACTTCTAATTAATGCATGTTAATAGGTTTGTTGTATCAATCTGTTCACCAACAAGTTAAAAAATTATTTGCTAAAAAAATAACTGATAGAAGAATTGCTATTAACAGAGCTCCATCCAAATTCCCATAATTATACGTTCGTGGTCTGATTTTCATACTCAACTTTATGTATTCATTTTAACTTTTTGTACATCATCAATGTTTAAAAAATAAGTGTTTACAAACTATCAATGCATATATTTCGATTATAATGGAAGTGTCTGTGAGCAATTTGAACAGATAAATGATTCACCAAGGCTTGAAGGATATCAATTCAGATATGTAAATGTTTGCTACAGTATCATTTCATATTTTTATAGATATAAAATTTACTGTTTATTCTAATTCCCATTTAGATCAATTTTGAATTCCATTAAACTGCAATGGCTTCTGACAGTGTGGAAAATTCCGATGAAAGGTCCTCTGGCAGTGAATGGACTGAGTGTGAAATAGCTGCTGCAATAGTAGTCATTGCAGCTTCAGTATGTGTTATGGGAGCAGCTAAATATTATCACCGTTACTGTATAAAACAAAAACTCAATGATTGTCACATTAAGCAGGATAGATTCATCAGGTGAATAATACGTAAGAGCGATATTGAGTGTCTTGCACAGTTGAGGATAGACAAGGATAATTTTTTCAAATTATGTTCGCTATTGAGGGATCGAAAATTATTTTACGATAGTAGGAGATGCAGTATGGAGGAGCAGGTTGTAATGTTTCTTCATACTATCGAATATAATGTACGTAATCGTGTGATTGGTCATCGTTTTACACGATATGGTAAGATTGTAAGCAGACACTTTACTAGAGTGTTGGATGCTATAATCGGTCTATATCGGAGTACATGAAGTTTCCTAGATTACACACACCCAAAGAAATATCTGACAACCCTTTGTGGAGCCCATACTTTCAAGTAATATTGTAGATATATTGAAGCAATTCTTAAATTTTAACTTAAGAGTTAATGAATGAATTGATCATGTGGCACACTTTTGATTGTAGGATTACATTGGAGCCCTAGATGATACCCATATCCCGTCTTATTTGCTAAAAGAATCAAGCTCGACTTTTAGAAATAGGAAAAAATGTCTATCACAGAATGTTTTGGTCGCATGTACATTTGATATGAAATTTATATATGTGCTTGCTGGTTGGGATGGATCCGCATCCGATGCTCGTGTGTTACAAAATGCACTAACACGTTGCTCTGACTGTTTTCTTATTCCACAAGGTAATTGCGTATAGGGGTAATTGTTTACATTATAGGTGTTTATGTTTGAAAGATAACTAAAACATATCTTGTAATGTATAAGAAAACATTATGTTGTTGATGCTGGATATGCACATTCGCCTAGATTTATAACACCCTATCGAGGTGTGCGATATCACCTGAACGAATTTCATACTAGAAGGAAGTCTGCCATTAAAAATGAATTTTTCAATTATCGCCACACACAATTGTAAAATGTCATAGAGCGTTCATCTAGGCTTTTAAAAGGCCACTTTCCTATTCTACGTACTTCTCCTCAATTTAAGTTTTTAACAGAAATGAAAATTATTATAGCTTGTTGTGTCCTTCATAATTTCATCTGTGTTAGTGGTGATAATGGACTAGTTAAGGTAGTTGAGGACAGTGGAGACAGTAAAGAGGATGTTTCGCTATCCCTTGTAGATGTAACTACTGTAGAAGAAGGATAAGCGTTAGTTCGGGTGACGGATCACGCACGTGATGAGTGGACAAGGAAGAGAGACGAGATGGCTGAGAGAATGTGGAATGACAGTCTTCCATGGACAAGACAATGTACTTATATTTCCTAGTTTATGTAATAATCTGCTTAATTGAAAGCAGGAATATTTTAACATATATTCACAATCTTCAGGAGACTATTATTATTATTTGTGTTGAATGTCACTATGTCTAGCTATGACTCATTACTTTGGTGCATCACTTGGCTGTAGCTATCATATTTCTATTAACATTTTCTGTTTGTAGGTTTAATGAATTTCCTAAGGAGCACCTTCAAGGACCCAAAGAGGAAAGATATAGAGTCATCACCTTCAAAGAAGGGTATTGCTTTAAACCAGTGCCCAAGTTCATCGACTGAAAAAATTAAACTCTTAAAAAAAGCAGATGCCCTCGTGCAAGGGGTCATCCCCAAAAAGTGTATCTTAGTAGAGGCGTAGTTTAGGCTGTTCAAGTAAAGTTAGTAGAGTTCAATAGTTAGACAGCATGGATAATGCCTTAGCTAATGCGTTGGTGGAACAGGTGAACCTTGGACTTAAGAGTGACATTGGGTTTAACCCGAAGCATATTAGGCCACAATTAAGGAAATATACGATAATTGTGGCATTTTGTTAGAAAACCATCATATTTCTAATCGCCTACGGACCCCGAAGAGGCTGTATTGGGCAATAAAGGACATGCTCAATGCCTCCAGTTTTGAATGGGACGAAGACCATAAGATAGTTACTACTACAGAGGATGTTTGGGATGGATACTTTGCGGTAATATTTGAACAGATATTTGCTTTTCAAGTTTATACGATCTGATTTTATATAATTGATGAAAATAATTTATCTTTGTGTGTACAAACACACCCCTAGGAGAAACGGGTGCGAGGAAAACATATTGAAAGATGGGACGACCTCGCGTTCATGTTTGACAATGACTGTGCCTACGGTGAATTTGTAAGTACAACATATTCTTCTCCAATATTAGGGAAACGGTGCGGCCGTGATGAAATGAACTTTGATGATGACTTGGGGGTGGAGGCTTCCCAGACTGTACGTCTCTCATCCTCTAATGAGGATGATCGGAGGCCTGCTCCCCGAGTTCACGGTGGTCAGTGTTTGTTAAATCGTGCAAAGCGAGATATAACAAAAGTCCAATGGAAGCCACTTCAGGTTTTTGTCATAGTCGCATAGATGAGACTGAGATAAGCCGTATAAGGAAGTGTAAGCCGAGTGAACATATATGGGACAGGATGGGGGAAGTGACAAAAGTCGTAAAGAACCTGACCATTACAATAGCGCAGGGGAAAAGCATGTCGTGTGTGTAGCGGTTGTTGGGTATTCTTGAGGAGGTGGATGGTTTTTCCTATGAAGACCAGATTCGTGCTGCAAGGGTATTGCAGACTAATTTAGTCAGTGCAAGGTTTTTTATGAAGATGAGACATGAAAGGAGAAAGGGGTGGATAGACAAAGTTATCCTTCCTTGTAGTGGCCTGGAATGAAAATGCGCCACTCCTTATATCTGTTGACTGTTTACTTTTGGAGCATATATATATTTTTTGGCTGGTTTGTTGTGAATACCGTTTTATTCGAGTTTGTGAAGGCTCGGTTTGGGGGTTTAACGTTAATACTCTATGGATGATCTATTTGCTGCTGGAGCAACAATCTAACTTTAAAATGTTGGAGTGCTATATATTGATTCTTCTATAATTGGATCCAGTAATGTTTGATTATGTTGGAGGTTCTGACTTTCATTGATACTGAAATTCTGATTCAATTCACTAATACAATTTTGATTATGGAGTAGTAATTCTATCTGGCTATTCTGTTGTAGCTTTCAGACTTTCATTGATACAAATATCATTTTGTCTCTTTTTGATATATAAGTTGAAATATTTAGTGTTGACAGATTAATATTATTTCTATTATAACTCTTTTGTATGGCCTAATCTTGACAGATTAATTTTAAAATACCTATTCTGATTCTGGGTTTTACTGATACTGTCCTATATTTGATATTTTGAAATGTAATCTTGCAATTATATCACTGAAGTAGATATATTTGATTTAGCTAATTTTAATGATACACTTTAGAACTCGATCATCTATTCCTGGATTATACATTGATATTGCTATTTATGATTCAATGTTATATTGATACACGTTTGTCCTGTGTCAATGACATGGATTACCTTAGCTTCATGTTTGAAAATTTGGATTATTATTGGTATTGTTCCTGCTATTGAGAAAGTTATGTTCTCTGAATGTCAATACGATGATTTAATTTTGAACTAATACACTTTTGTCTTGAATTAATCTTGATAGATTAATTTTGAAATACTGTCTCTAATATCTGAGTTTTACTGATGCTCTCCTGTATTTGGATATATAAATAGGTAGTATGGAGATTTCCCAAGTTGGTTGACGTGATCAATTCCTCTTCTTTGCAAGGTTGGCTGAGGTGATTAATTTTTAACCTGTTCGCCAAAGAATCGAAATTTGGTGCCCACATCTTTAAAAGATAGGTAATATGGAGATTATATAGTAGAATTAGAGGTAAAAATTCAAATTAATTTTTTTACTTATATACTTCTGATTAAGGCATTGATTACTGGTTGCAGCGAAATGAAACAAAAGTATTATGTGGTCTTTGTGGGGAGAAATCCCAGAATATATGCGACATGGGATGATTGCAATGCTCAAGTTCACTATTTTAGTTGTTGCAAACACAAGTTATTCACGACTTTCGAAGATGCCATGAATGCCTAGAATTAGCACCAGGTTGGTTGATACTATTTTTATCGTATATAAATAGATTTCATATACAAAGCATTGAGTATTACATAATATTAGTATTATGATTAGTAGAATTTTTGAATGTTTACTATATCATTTAGGCCACTTTTCCCAATTAAACTACGCGAAAGACAACTCGATGTGTCGCTGTTCGTGCATCTTATCATCCCTTGACAATGGACAATGCCAACTGTGTAGCTGTTCTCACAGATCAAACCCTAATCAGCACCAGGTCTGGCGGGGAAGATGGCAGCCCCGAGAGGGTGCTAATTGCTGCTGTTGGAGACAAACCATGCATCCGTCCACTTCTTCGTTTGCTTCTTGGATTGTTGATTTTATATGTGGGTATCAGGTTGTTCTTTGGGTTGTAGTCTTTGTGAGTGTGAGGAGAATGACTGCCTTTTTTTGTGGTTTTTTTTTTTGTGAACATCATGGTTGGGATTGATCCATGTATCATGGACTGTTTCTGTGAGACATTCAGATCTGGTGGATAATCCGGTCACACATACTTTGATGATGTAGGAGAATTTTCGATAATTTATTTTTTTGTTTTAATTTTTCCGTAATGTATTCTTATTTGATGGATGGCGTGGATGAGAGGCGATATCGATGTGGGACCCACATCGCCTCTTCGTCTTTCTCACGTCCAACATATGTGGACCACTTTTGGAAGCAATTTCATTGAGGAATAACCCAAGTGGGGCCTACGGACATAGTAGTGAACGATTCTCCTCATCCATTTATGCCGTGAGTTGCGATTTTGATCATCTGTTACGTGAGAAAGATTTTAGGATGGTGGGCCATTTGAGATGACATCCGTACCGTTAAACACGTCAATCTAACAGGGTGACAATGGATGAACGGTCAGGATTATTCAATCAGAATATGATGGACGGGTAGGATTAATCACAAACATGACACTGGGCCCCACCTAGGATACAAGGTATGAGAGATTGGAAATAGTGATACTCGTACACAGACTATCAATATTTTTATTTAATACAATATGTGGCCCTTACACGTCATTTCCAAACATTGATTTGTACAAGAAACTGTATATTTGCCCGAATAATACCTCCTATCCAAACATTAGTTAATGGCATGTTAAGTTAGATGTATTCTAAAAATCATTGAACGTATGCATGAACAGTAACCGGATACAATACAATACACCCGCAAACGCGAATTCAAATAATCCCTATGATATTTCTGCATTTATGCTCATACTGCATACACACTATTTTAGTTATATTGTGCTACTTATGAACCATGTTGGGTTTACTCACTAGCCTAACCAGCTAACGTTGTGGATTAACAATTGTATTAAGGTGGATGATACAAAACGACCTAATCAATTACTAAAAAATGAGGTCAGGCTGGTAGATGAAACTCAAGACCAATGGTCATATTTGGTGGAGGACGAGCTCACTGCATTAGACGACTGAATTGATTATGAGATTGATTCTAGGGATTTTAGTTTCTATTTAGTATAGTTATTGCTGATTTGATTAAATTTTGAAATATGTTTATAGTCGTAACTTTGTTAGATGATGAATGATTAATTTTGTTGAATAAATTCTCAAATGAGGAGACCGAGAGTGGTTTTAATCATTTATTTTTTGAATGAAATTGTTATGAATGAGTTATTATTAAATGAAATGAGAATAGTTAAGTATATGAGTACTAATATGATAATGATATAAAATTCATGTAATTATGCTTCGTAATGATTGTATGCTAGGTTGATTTATATATACTTATCTTATTGTACGAGTCACGAACAGTTACTCAAGTGGGAGGGTTCACATTCTGTATTCAAAGTGTGGTATGACAATAGCTTCCAGGAATTCAGATCCTCCGCTTGCAATAACAGGAAAATCCAGATTTCCTATATTGTGATTCATCCACGTCAGCACTTCTGCATTAAATGTAGTGTGTAATGATGTGGTCCAATTAGATCGCAGAATTTTCCAGCTTATGGCAAGCAGAGGATCCAGATTCATAGCTTCCATGGCTGGTCCGTGTACAAAATAAGAATATGAAAACCTACTGCCTTTGGATGCTTGATTCATTAGAAAATTTTCTTATGCCATTTGATTGTGACCGTGATACGTATCTAACGGGCCCAATCATCATGTCAGTGAAAAATGATTTTCATTGCTGCATGGATATGCATCCAAATACACACTGAATGAAGAGTTAGGTTTGCACTCTCAAGGTGAATATCTGAGATGCCGACAGTTGGATGATGGTCTAGAGTTCCAATCCACGGTTCCACTTGCACACACTTAAAACCGTGTATACTGCGTACATTGTCAGGGGCGATGACCCCGTAAATCGGACGCCTGAAAAAAGAAAAATATTCAACGGCCGACCTCCACGACCACCGACCATAGAACGCTTTTAAGAAGCTAAAACGTTGGACTTTTCCAAAGTCAAAAGGCCCCCGTAATCTAAATAAAACCCAGAGATCGCCTCATCATCCACAGCCAAACCAATCTCTCTCTCTCTCTCTCTCTCTCTCTCTCTCTCTCTCACACAAATAGCTCAAATGGGCAATGGACTCTCTCCTTGTTACACCAGAACCTCCAAGTCCTTCGTTAATCTAGTCTTCTGGGAAGGCACAACAAAGACCCTCATAGGGAAGCGGCTCGCTGGGGAGGTCATGTTCCAGTTCCCAGACAAGATCGTCTGCCACGCAGACTCCTTCTACATCGGCCACCCCATCCCTTCCCTCTCCATCGATGATGAGCTCATGAAGGGCCAGACATACTTCGTTCTTCCAATTGACCGCTTCGCATGCCAATTCCTTTCAGCTGCATCGCTCGCCACCTTAGCTTCCACTCCCAAAAGGACACCTCTTTGCTTTGGGGAATGCCCATTTGAGTACGTCAAAGGCACTGATGGTCGAGTCTTGATCAAAGTATTACCAGAGTTTATAATCCGGATCTTATCAAGAAGTAGCGAGCAAGGATCCAATCCTACCACAAGCCCATTAATTAGTACGCCGGAGTTGCAGAAGCATTACGCGCAGCTGGTGGGGTCGAAAGGGCAGGTGTGGTCGCCGAAGCTAGAGACGATCAAGGAGTGTAAGACTCGGTCATCGTCACACAGGTTGCTATGGTTGGAGTGGAGATCAGGAAAGTTTGAAGGCTGATTTATCTTTTTATTTTTTTTAAAAAAAGAAGAAAGATTTATATAAATGGTTGAGGATACCTAAATTTGGGATTCTCAATTTTCATCATCCTGTAAAAATTATACCAAGAATCTTATGGCCTGATTGGTTGCCACTTAAAAATTAATTCATTTCATTTTATGTTAATATGAATGTGTATTAGATATCATAGCTTAGGTTGCTACTAAAGGCACCCTTACATAAATTGCTGGTTATACAAGGCATGCGTGAGAACGAAGGAATAAAACTGTAAAATCCATCCATCCATCAGGTTGTTTTTTTTTTCTTTTTTTTCTTGCAAACTGTGGCCCACCTGACTAGTGGATCAACCTGATTCTTGTGATAGGTCACCCATACGGTGGTGCCGTTGTAATAGATGAATTGGATCTCAAACCTATCATGAGATGATGCCAAATGTGTGCTGTGCACGACTTTTATTGTAGACATTCGTGGCGTTACCAAATCTGGATATTTTAATCCATTATTAATATTTAATACATAATTGTTATGATTTAATAAAATGAGATGAACTTATTTTTCTAAGTGGCAACCAAACAGCTCCTAAGACGTGTGCTCATTAAACATCATGGTAGTGTGGAGCTACACTGCTTTAGTTGCAATCTTTTCATGTCTATGATTGTTGAGTTTAGGCTGTATTGATAATTATGCTTTACTGGGATCAGGTTGCTAGCATGTATCCCTCACGACGTTACCTTGCCTGGAATTTTCAGCTCCATCGTCAGATTATTATTATGCGATGGGTAAACTTATTTATATAAGACTGTCATGTCTCTCTTTAGCAACAATGGGAAGAGTTGGATTGGTTAAATGGATATCTTCAATCCATATAGAATTAGGGGACATCGGGCGATCGACAACCATGCTCGTTCTATCAAACCTCTCCAGAATTAGACAAAGGGCTTGTTGGATAGTTTTAGTGCATGCTCGATTGATATAACTTTCAGATCAATCGATCGACAATAATTTGAATAAATTCTTTTTCACTCCATGGATAGTTTTGAACTAGTTCGATCACTTGAGCTTTGATATGCTCGATCAGTTGAATGGTGATCGATTAGTGTAGATCGATTGACACTTAGATCAACGGAGTGCATGCAACCGCGTAAGTGTGCAATTTGTTTCCTATTCCGGTTGTGATGATATATATATATATATATATATATATATATATATATATATATATATATATATATATATATATATATATATATTTTAAGGGTAATCGGGATAAGAGTAATAAAAATGGTTTACTAAGGCATTATAAATGGTTCTAGAGAAGAAAATATATGATTTTGGGAGATTTGAAAGGGTTTGTCATCATTATTAAGTGCATTATCTCTTCTAATATTGTTTCATAATGGATTGTTTGTCTCTCCTTATGGTGGTTTTTTCTTGTGAGGGTTTTTCCATGTAAGATTCATGTGTTTTCTGCGTGTTTGGTTTACATTTGATTTATTTTTGTTTGATTTAATTTGGGTTTGCTTCCTTGTGATTCCCAACAAGTGGTATCAAAGTTAACGTTAGAATTTCGAGTTTTAATCTAAAACATGTTAATGAAAGGGTCTAACATGAAGTACGAAACGGAAAAATTCACTAGTAAAAGTAATTTTAAAGTATGGAAGGTGAAGCCGGGCGGTCTTTTAATTCAACAAGGATTGCAACACGCTCTCCTTTGTAAGGTAAAGCTGAGTGATGAAGAATAGAATGAACTTAATGAGAGAGCTACAACCTTGATCCAATTGTATCTACCGAACAACATTCTCTACAATTTCTTGGATCAAAAGATTGTTGTAGGGATATGAACGAAATTTGATAGTTCGTAGATGAAGAAATTCTTGGACAGTTGTTTGTATCTTAAGAAACAGTTCTACAATTTAAAGATGACAGAGGGATCTGATATTAACGAACACATGAGCACGTTCAACGAAATTTTTTTTTACTAGTTCACAAGATAGAGTGGCCACACCTTCATCACATGATCACATGATGATTAGTTATACATACATCCCTGTGGTTAGATGCACTTGGTCGAGTGGACTCACCAAGCATCACATGGTAATACAATTTGGAAGCCACGCCTAAGTCACAAATTCACATGATTAAGCGGCCCCATCTGCATCATATGACCACATAATTCTCAAACACACATTCATCATGATTTAACATAATCAGGTGGCCTTACATTGCATCTTAAGGTTACATGATTAACAACCTTACATTTTGAACAATTTCAAAGGATTAAGTGGTCATACATCGGATGATTCACATGCATAAGTATCCACACATACATCACAATTTCACATGGTTAAATAATCATGCAAACATTATATGATCACGTAGTTGAATAACCAGGTATTCAACTCAATTTTGTAGGATCAGGTGGCCATAGATATATCACATGATCATAGGGTTAAGTGGCCACATATTCATCAAAGTCTCACATAGATAAGTGACCATACAAACATCACAAGACCACATGATTAAGTGGCCACACATACTACTCAATTTCACATAGTTAGGTGGTCATTCATTCATTACATAATCACATGATTAAGGGGCCACACATTCATTACAATTACACATGATTTAGTGTTTGCACTTATACCACAATTTTAAATTATTTGGAAGTCATTCACATATCATGTGATCCCATGATTAGTGATCATCCATACATCACATTTTTACATGATTAAGTGACCACAAAAAGATTAATTTCACATGATTACATGGCCACATTTATACTACAATTCACATGACCAAGTGGGCCATATATACATTACACAGTCACACGATTAAATGGCCGCAAAATCACATAGATAAATGGACACAAAAGATAATAGGTTCACATAGTTAGGTGGCCCCACAATATATCAAATTCACGTAGTTAGAAAGGCCTCACCATATCACAATTTCACATAGTTAAGTGGGTCACACCTACATCATATGATCGCATGGTTAAGTGGCTACAAAAATCACAAATTCACATAGTTAGGTGGGTCCTTCTATCTAGGTGGATGATGTAGGTTTAACACATCATTTGGATGGGTCCCATGGCGGCATGAATAATTTAAAATTACGTACGTTGTGGCGGTACCGCTATCCAGTGGACAACGTGGACAAACTACATACATTAAATGCGGGTCTTAGTAGGCTTTAACAGTAGGTGATATTATTCCCACTATTTCTAGTAATGTGTCCAAATCCTCATTGTTCTTTGAGGTGGTGTCCACCTAAGATTTTAATCTACTTCATTTCAGACTTGTCCTAACATTATCTAGGAAAAACAGATGGACCTGGTATTAGACCAATAATCCTACGGAAACTTGTACGTACATTGATGATTGAGAACTTGAAAATACTTAGGAATCCCGGTTTAAATAATATAGAAATAGAAGTTGGGTTCGCTCCAAAATATAGAAACATGGACATAGGCTTCCATGAGAACGCGAGAGTGTACATGTAGGACTCTCCTTCCTTGATTATTATTCTTGCTTGTTTGATGGTTGGTTGAGGTGTTCTTGGTTGTTCTGCCTTATCTGGATGCTATTATTGAATTATGATTTTACAATGCTCTTTGGGATTCTGTTGCTCATTTGTTTGACATGATTGGACGTGACCTTAGTTAGAATTTTTTAGGATGAAATTTTTTGTGTAATGTGGGTAGAATGTGGGATCCCAGTCCCTTATAACACCGCTCGTGCGCACACGTGTCCCAATCCGCACCATCGATAGACCGTTTACTGCACCCTAGTGCACCTAGCAACCCCACCCAAGTGATCTGTATTGGATGACCTTGAAATATCCTTCGAATACATGTCCCAAATTGCAGCGTGCGGTCACAAAGGTGAAAATTGTGCATCAACAATCCGATTCTCTATTATTGATATATGACCCATCGAATACATGTCCCAAATTGCATATCTTACAACATAAGCAACCTTTATTGTGCTAGGCCCAACTTGAGCCCATGTGTGCCTAAAGCCCCACTTTCTAGAACATAAAAATTATCACTAGATATGACAATCATTACGTGACAAATGAAGAGTTGGCACATATGAGGCAATACACCATGAGACAAAATGGGTTCTACCCTCAAAATCCATCATTAGCCCTCTCCACATGCTTTAGAAACTAGTCATAGCCATGACCACCCCATCTTATACATGCATCCAATGCATGTTTTATTTTATGCCACATTACTTCAAACAACCAATTGAAAACACTCAACTTTATCATCCATCATGCATTACCTACAACCCACAATCTTTATCCATTCATTATTCAATGCATGCATATATTAATTTCTTCTACTTTGGCCAATGCATGCATATATTAATTTCTTCTACTTTGGCCAATGCATGCTTAACACCATCCAACTTATCCATCCACTACTCATAGCATAGACCGCCTTTCATCTCAATTTTAGCAACAATATGACCCCATAAATTTGTCACATCATCTTACCACTTCAACTCTCTCTCTCTCTCTCTCTCTCTCTCTCTCTCTCTCTCTCTCTCTCTCTCTCTCTCTCTCTCTCTCTCTCTCTCTATATATATATATATATATATATATATATATATATATATATATATATAAGTTCAGGGTTCTCTTACATTCATACTTTTGCTATACTTAGAAATTTCTAAAATTTTGAGAGTGTGTGAGACAGAGTGGGGCCAAGGTGTGGCCCACCATCAAACCTAGAGGAAGTGGACCACTCATCATCATCATCTAGCTGTCCATCCATTCGAGGTGAGTTTATGCCCCCTCTTTCCCTCATTTTCTTCCTCTTCCTTCTTTCTTCCTTTTTATTTTTATTTTTATTTTTATTTTTATGATGCATGTGGGGCCTAATGGTGTGGGGTCGCTATGTGCATATATGGATGGCCATGGTGGTCAACAAGGTGGCCCACATAAATATTGTCCACCATGATGAACATTATATCTACACTTTTCACATGTAATCCCGTTTTCCTATCTAGATAGTAACTTATGATTTTATTATATATATATATATATAAAATCAACCATGTTAAGGTCTACACCGAAACTTAGTGTTAATATGTATCAAACATGAGGTAACTTCGGATAAAATTTTGTGGCTATCTGATGGTCCAATGTCCCGTAACATCAATTTTACTTAGCTATTATCCAGCAATGCACAGATGGTCCCGATTTGTTTTAAAAAAAAAGGATCCATTTTTGGTCCCTTTAATGAACCAAATAGAAATATATATATTTCATTGGGTTCGTAGTAAATTGAAATACCTTTCCAACAATATGTAATACGTCTTGATCGGGGTTAGGATGACTGAGATCTTGGCCTTGTACGAAAATGTATTTGGGGGCTTGTTGTGGTTACATATTGTGTGGGCCATATCCATGATTCTAACAGTCAAATCTATTATATATTTTTTCTTAGATTACTTGAGTTAGTAATCATATGTACAGTCCTTGTGGTCAGATTCATTGTTGATAGAATTTAAGAAATTCTGGGCCTATATATACTTTTGTAAGGGTAAATTTTGAATTGTTGTGTGTGGTTTAAATGGATAGAAGATCATGTATGGTTAAAAACCTATATATAGGCTAAAGGGTCCTACTATGGAGAACGTTTAATCCACATATCAGTGGGCTGGGATGTCCTGCCCTTTTGTCAGGAATGATCCCCAATGTTTGGAAAGTGGACCCAAAGTTGTGACAAACCCCATTGCTGAAAACTGTCTGATTATTTTTATATTTTGTACAAACTTTAAGACTTTGCAGTGGACCCACACACAAGATATGAGTGGGCCACTCTTGTAAATTTTAACCTATACCAATGAATAGAGAAATAATATTTTACTTGGACCAAATTAGGCCCCACATGAAAGGGGAGTGGGTCCCAAAATGGGGCCAGGCATAGTTGTGCAGAAAATTAAAATACTTATGTTTGGCCCTACACCAAATATTATGTGTACATAAACCGTTGGTCCCATCTTACATTTTTTTAAAGCCATATATAGGACTACCAAGGGAACCTAACAGAATGCTAAAAAGTGGTCCCTTGTGATCATGGGACATACTCAAAATTGGGCCAAAACTAATTCTACACTATTTCCTGCACATTTTCTCCAAATTTCCATGTTTAGGCTATCACCGTAAATTGTACACACTCAACCAATGAGGTCTGCCTTATACTTTTTAAAACACATACATAGAGCTACCAGATGAATCCTTCCTTTCACTAGATGTAGGCCCCACAAGATTATAAATATGAATTGAAAATGGCTAGAAACCAACCATACACCAAAAATCCGTTTGATGTAAAATTTATGTGAGGCCACATCAGTGGGGTCCACCACCTTCTCAGGGCATTTAATGCAGCATCTAAACTATGAAAAGGAAATCACAGGTGATGGTGGGTCCAAAACCTTAGGTGGGCCATCTAGTGTGGGTTGTCTTGTATGAGCCTTACCATTCATCTAAATGAGGCCCACCTAACATGTTTTGTAGATGGTTAATATCTAACTTGTAAAATGTGTAGTGGACTGATCTTGCTGCCCATTTGTTGTCTTAAGATATGGGTGGCCTTGAGCCCATCTAAATTAGGCAACCTTAAGGCCCAAGTGGGCCTAACACTAAGAGAAATCATTTGGTAGTGAGAAGCCCACCACAGTAACTTTCCTTGAGCTCGTTGGGCAGGCCCATTGCCTAGTGGTCAGTATGCCTTGGACACTACCTCTAGTCAAGTGGACCACACTAAACGAGGTATAGACATTTTTCTTGATTTGCTTGTGCATGGGATTTTTGGGCCTGACATGATGTGGAATATGTATAATGTTGGCATGTGAGTCTTATTTTTTGGGATTGTAATTTTATCTCTTAGTTAATGTTGGAGTTGTGAGGCCCAATTGTGTTATGGGATCCACCTTAGAAGTTTTTATCTATGTATGATTTCCTTGCTGTGGGACCGTTATCTAGTATTAAACCAAACCTAAACTTAAGTGGGCCTTACCACAAGAATGTTAAATAAATGAAAAGTCCATTAACCATACTTGGTGAAAAATATGGGGCACAATCGTATGTTGAATGTGCACCTTCAGCTCATGGGGCCCACTTAGTTGTGGAATTGGATAATCCACATCATTAAAAATCCCAGTATTTGGATATTTATCCTACATAGAATTTTCTTAGTGGTCCACCACGTGGGACTTACACTTGACCTATAAGACCGCATACCTTGCGCGTAGTCTAAGGTCAATGTGGGAGTCACATTAGATAGGACACACCTAGTAATGGTTGAGATGATGATACACGTGTGGTAACATGATGATGATGAGTATGATTTTAAGTGATGGTGATTGTGGTATTGTTAATTTAATGGTGGTGATGAGAATAATATTGTTTATGTTTAACATAATGTGATTTTAGATGGAATATTTGTGGTAGCATGCATACTAATAATGATATGATAAAGAATGCATGTGGTGATGATCATGGTAGTGACATACATATGATCACCATGCTCTTCTTGCTATTTGTTACCTAGTAGATGATGTGATATCCACGTGATAAGAATGCACATATTGATGGTTATGATGATAACATGGATAAGATAACCAAATCTTACTTGATGCCTAGATGATGATAAATAAATGATGGTGGTGAACATTAGGATAACCTCATGCATGATAGGCACCTAATGCCTAGGGCATGTATGATGCTAGTGTTGGATAATGGCCATGCTATTGATTGTGCGTGTGAATCCTTATATGTTATGTACTCCATGCACATGCTTAACTGATATACGTTATGACGATAAATTTGAGGTTGAATGATGTTTATGATAACGATGATACATGTGAAAACTTATATACTACCATAACCTATGCACCTTATGTATGTGCATGCTATGTGAGCCCTGTGGCCCTTTGTTAAGTATTCACAAGAGGTTTGGGGCCTTAGTGCACTATCGATGACACTTAAATGTATGGACCCTTCCATCACATTGGGTATTCTTGATTTAAGCCTAGTGCCTCGGTCTTGTGATGTAAACTAGTTATAAATAATCGTTAGATGAGAGGCCAAGTGAGCCCACTTTCATGGTCAAGGCAAGGTTGTTTGATGATTATTAGTTTGCTAGTCTACTTGCCCAATTGGCACTATTGTTAAGTAAAGCCCATGAGAGCATGAGATGTGTTGTGATGTGTAGTGAAGACATGCAATGTGTTGTGATATGTAGTGAAGGCACGTGATGTGTTGTGATATGTGGCGAAGAAAAATGGCGTGTGATGTGTAGCTCACACAAATGTTTATGACATACGTTGTACAACCAATATGCGATGAATATGGCATGAAACGTGTAGCCTATACACAATATTGGGTCTCATAAGACCAGATTATAAATTGATAATTAAATCTAGATGAGCCCAAGTTAAGGCCCATTGCTTATGGGTATTAAGACCATGATCCCGCCCGTATCAAGACAATATTAAATGTTCATATGGACATCCCCATGGACAATGGCCTATGACTTGAGGGTTTACCATTCAGCGTTTATGTGCCATAACTTGGCAATTTGATCTATTTCACCTTTGATAGTTTGATATACATAATTGGTTCATGAGCATCCATTTTATGCATGCATGACACATCATGAAATTGGGGTCCTTGTGTTGGTCCATACACTTGAATGAGATATATAGATGTACTATATTAGGACCCTCGTGTTGGTCTGTATGGTAGTATGTAGGCCCTTGTATTGGTCCGTGGTCCTGGATGAAAGTCCAAATAAGTTGGGGTATGTGTATGCCTTTACGACATACTACATGAGTGGATATTTGTATGGTGGGCATGTGATGGCTAATTAGGTGAGATGGTTTATGTTGAGGCCTTGTGATGGCCAAGTGTTAAGGGTCAAATTTTACATATTAGACCCCAGTTATTACTTGAGTTTACACAGCCAGTAAGTTACACAGCAGCATGTGTAGGCGCAAAACACAAAAAGCCTTGCGTTTGGAGTGGGTTTTGACGACTGGACATCCTCACCTTTTGTTTAGCCTTCATGGATGGGGTTGGTCCCACCTTTTGGAGCTTGTGGATGGTTCAGATCGTAGATCCAGTCACCGTCATGGACACATAATGGCCCACAGCATGCAACGGCGTCCGAACGCACGTCCGTGTGCAAAGCCCGTGAAAATTTAATTTTGTCACGTTAGTGGGGCCCATGATTGATGTCATCGGAGAAATCCATCCTGTTCATTGGATTCATGGCAAAATTTCAGTCAGGAATGAGTCGTTTTGCTTGAGTTTGGTGCGGCCCAAGGGATCAAATCTTCCTACCGTTCATCCTGCGTTTGATGTTGATCTTCGTGTGTGCACGTGCATGGTAGTGGATGGACACTTTGGGTTTGGTCGGTCCCACGCTTTGGATCAAATGGACGGTTCAAATTATACATTTGATTAATGGTGGTGGGCCACCACACGTCCTAGTGTACTGACGTTCGCTTGCTATTTGCATAAGGGAGATCGGTCAGGTTAACTTGACTTTGACCGATCTCCCTAGTCCGGTGTGTGGCTGGTGCGTGTGTGTTGTGCACACGCACTTGTAAGTGGGGTCCATCGTGATGTTTTCTAGGAAATCTGCTCCGTTCATTCATTTTGCCATCTAGCGTAAAGGGTTGAGTTCAAGTTTAAAGCATATCCAGATATCAAGTGGGCCCCAAATCAGTGATTTAGTGGCTGATCTATCCATTGGCCCCCTTCCACAAAGATCTGAAGGCTGAATTTGGATGTGCACAGTTAATTTAGGGTCCTCAGGCCAGATATAAAGTTTCGACCCAAACGGATGGTGGGAACCTTATGAGCTTGCATTCAGGATGATTTTCATACCCCTTAATCACTTGATTTTCTCAGATCTTTAGCATGTGCATTCTTCAATCTCAGTCAACTAAGATCCCGTCCCTTGCCTTGGTCACTTTTGAGCATTAAATCTATGCCTTTAGTATCCTTTTTCAGTCCAAGCTCCTAAATTCACCTTACAACACAAACATGATTAAAATAGGGCGTTAAGCATCGTCATGTGCATAAAATTAAGTAATAACTAGGGTCTAATATGTAATATTTGACCCTCAACACCAAGTTGTTGATGTTATTGAGAAGGATTGAAAAGGGTGCGCTATGGCCACCCCAGGCTTAGATCTCGAGATTGGAGACGCCTATCCTTGAATGAACCCCTAAAATTGGCCGATCGGATCCTCTTTCATCATGTGTCAGGTAGGTGTGAGCACAGTAGGATGGGTGTAAAAGTCCTTTCCACTACCGAGATCAGTAAAGAAAGAGGTGTGATAAGCCTACCTACCATTATGTCCCGGGTCAAGGTAGGTGGTATTCTGTCTGCTGAGATCGAGTACGGCAAAAAAAATTTGGGTCCCCCATTGTTAAGCAGATGGTTAGATGGGTAGGGATTAACGCGCTCAATACTTTACTTTTTGGAAATGCGTCCCACACTTGTGTGAAGAAGTTGGATTACACATGTGCGATATGTTTGTGATTCTTGATGATATGTATCATGTGGTGTGGATGTATACTAGTAGAGAGGAAGGATGTTCAACATTTGATTCATTCATTCATTCATACACTATCCACTCAGGCTGGTGGTGCATAACTTAATCATCATGTGTACATTCGCAATGGATAAGATTTCAGTTAAGTATGGGATTAACCAGAGATAAAGAGTTTACCACATTTAGTCTAGCTATCCAAATCAGGTATGAGACTAGTTTGGATAGAATTCCTTTATGATGGACCCCATGGCTTGCGATATCGCGTGTTATCATCCAAACTACACACGTTAGCTTTGTCATTCCTTTTCCATCGTATACTCTATAGTAGAATATGGAATTTAATTATCTCATACATGATGATTAGTTATTCCCATGATTCATGGTAACTCTAACATTGATGACATGTTCATGATAAGTTTCCTAGCTTTAATAACATGCTCACATACAATAACATTTTTTATTGATAATATGCATATGGTTGTTTTGGATGTCGTTCAGGGAGCACCCTGATAAATGGTGTTTTAATCCTAGCATGTCGTAGACTCATGAATTTTGGTTTGCTCACACAGATGATTTACACTTTGAAGGATGCGTTTAGTAGCAGGATACGTGTAGGAGCTACAAGAGCTTTATTATCTCTTCTCCCTTATTATTAAGTTAATGCAACATCTTATGTATGATATGTTAAACAGGTTCGTTTCTTGGATATATGTGTTGATACCATATACAAAATGTGTAATTGCTTAATCAGATTAACCATTCCAAAAAAAAAAAAAAAAACTCCTCCGCCATGAGCTGGGTTTGGTGTTCAGAAGTTCTATAACCATTCACTGCAACACCCCACATCTCTGGTACATAGGTGTTACCATTTAAACCTATATCAGTAAAACTTCAAACTCAATTAATAAGCAATTTCGTTCGAAATCATGTAGGATGGGGCTTTCAGTCATCATTAAAGTCATCCATCAGAGGCCCTAGGAGCTGGGTTAAGCCCTACATCAGCCATGAGGGTAAGCTTGACTAAACACCTCAAGTTAAAGCAATTTATGAATCATTTGATCGAAGAGTATTGGAACAACGCACTTATGATCAACTCGAGAGGGTAGTTAATAGCCAACCAAGTAATTACTGTCCCCTAAACCCCCATTTAACCATTAAAACAAAGTCTTATACCAATCCAGCTGTTGGATCGAGGTGTATTGGCCAACTAAGGCCCGGGACGTGTGATACAGCCCACCTGGGCCTCACATGCACCCCAAACTGGACCAAGACCCCTGGGTAGGGCTCCTAAGATGAATGGACGGGGTGGATTTATCACAAACATCATGGTGGACCCCACACAAGGTGCAAGTGCACCCAGTGCACCCGTGCACGAAGTTTACCGGACGGGTCGAGTGGGTCAAACCGGCTTTGAAAGAGCCTCTTCACAAAAAAAATGGAAAAATCCTCCTGCTCATTAAAAATTCAAAACTGACGAATGTCAGTTTCCTAGGTGGTCCACCTTGGCCACTATCTGGTTGATCTAAACTGTCCATCGGATTTATGGGGCTCGGCCGACCAAAACCTTATAGCCTGACCGGACCATGCATTGAGACGCCGATTCAAGATTAAGAACAGCTAAAACGATGTGAATGGCCAAGATCATCTGATAGTGGGCCAATGTGTGGCCACACGAGCGATTTAAGATCGGTTTGGCTAGGCAATCCCAGCCATCCACTCGTCCGTTAGAGAACACGCCCTCCCGTTGCCAAAAACGGTCAGGCAGCTGTCTACAGTAAGAAAAGCAAAAAGGGGTTTTTTCCCTTTTGGGAAATGGGAGCTGGTGCAGTTCTGGCCATTCCTTGGGCCACGTGGAGCAATCCCAGCCCCTCCTTGTAGGGAAGTACGAGATGAAGAATAGAAACGCCTCATCTCACGAGAAAACGATGAGAATTAGAATATCTTGTGAGATTTCGACACTCACCTGAATGACCCAAAAAGTGGGCCCCGAGTGATCAGCAGTCCTATCTGGTCCGCTCAAATGGACCAGATCATGTTGAAATACCCTAGATGGTGATTTGCCATTAATGGCCACTTCATCTTCTCCGTTAACCCATCCGACCCATGATCACGAGATGGGCCTCACCAGGGCTAAAAATGTGCTTTTCTGGTGGGCCATGGCAGCAAAAATCCATCCTCAAGGTCAAATGGAATTCATGCATAACGGATCATTGATAACGACAGTTGCAAATGGCATTTTCTTTCCAACCGTTGGACGTCTCTCTTTTCCATGTCTATAAAAGGGGTATTGCCCTTAGATTCACACCAGAGCTAAGAAGAGAGAGAGAGAGAGAGAGAGAGAGAGAGAGAGAGAGAGAGAGAGAGAGAGAGAGACGAGTGAGTGGACTCGATGCTGCACTGCACCAACTTAGCCCGTACAAGATCGGACCGAGTTGGGTCAGTGTAGACCTATAGCACCACAAGTAGAGAGGAGTAAGGGAAATCCAAAAAAAAAAAAGAGAAAAGAGAAAGAAGAAGAAGAGAGAGAGAAGTGGGGGCGGGTGCATGCGTAACTGTGTTCCCTTCCAAGTCCGAATCGAGCTCGACCGAGTTCACAGAACTCAAGTCACATTTGAGTCAAGTATAGGTAAAGCCCTACCACCTTACTCTTCCATTTTCATCCAGCCAAAGCTACCACGGTCAGGACCATTGTCGTTCTCCAAGCCGTGGCAACAACTACGTCCTAGATCTCTGGCTAGGACCCAACTCGTGCTGGCCCACCTTTCCAATTCAGCTAATGCAACCGAGTTAAGGTCGTGACTAAGCCACACGTAGTTGGTAGCAAGTGCCGAGTCCAAGACCGAACTCAGCAGTGGGCCACACCCTATACCTATAATGTGGGCCACAAATAGGTTCGAAATTGGGCCTTCATCAAGCATTGATTTGGGCTACAAACGTCCCACCAGCAGGGCCATTATTTGAATTAGAAATAGGCCTCAACTGGGCCTTATATCAAGCTGAAAATAGGCCTTAAGATGAGCTGAAAATGGGCCTTTATCTGGGCCCTACAATAGGCCGAAAACGGTCCTTCAGTTGGGCCGTAAACTGTACTGAGAATGAACCTTTAGTTGGGCCATTAGCTAGGCTGGAACCAGCCCTTCAGTTGAACCGAAACCAGCCTAGAAGTGGGCGAAGTACAGCTCTGGGTTTGGGCCATAAATCTGGGCCGAGGTAGACCATTAAGCAGGGTCATGTGATGGGCTGAAAGCAGCCCTGGATCTGGGCCGATGATTTCTTGCCTCTAAGTGTAGAGGTTCGTAAGTAATATCTTGTGAATACAGGGTCAATCCCATAGGAAGATGAATTATGAGAAGAAGAAAATCAAATGAAAAAAAAAATGAAAATCTAAACTGATGATTTAATTTTGGGATTTTTAAATGGATGTAATTCAATTGAATTAAAATAACACCCAAGCTTCAAAGTTTCACACATAGGTTAATGTTCTAAAATCATGATGACTTGGATAACACAACTAGGATCTGAGCACTATGGTCAGCCTAATCAGAAAATAAAACAGTTTAAATATTTTAATAAATGATATAAAAGATTAGAAAATCATGGATTTACACCATTGTTATATATTCTTAAGCGCTAGTGATTTTAAGAAATCAATATCAATGAGATAATGAAAATTAAAGAAATATAACAGGTTGAGAACTTCTCCTATCTAGGAAATCTGATTGATTTAGGGTAAGCCTATTTATCAATGTGGATCTCATATGATGAAAACATATGGATCTCACAAGAGGATCAAAAATAAAAGCTAAACAATAGATAACATGCATATACCATTCTTTTCATCATTAAAACAATCAATCATCATAACTTAAAGAATTACTAAACCCATGTGTTTTTCTTCTAGCAAAACATAATTAGAATAAAGAAAGAAAGTAACAAGAAAGAAATAAATACAAATAAAAAAGATCTAAAATAAAAAAAATAACTTATAAAATTGAAAACCCTTTAAAAACCCTAAATATTACTATTCTCCCTTTATAAGTTTCTCAAAATAGACTTCTCACTGCACAGTTTGTTTAAAATAGATTTTTCGCTGTGCAATTTCTTAAAAAGACTTCACAGCTTCAAAATATACTTTTTCAGGACGATTTCACAGTTCTTCACTTCAATTCTTCAATTCTTTTCATTCCTCACTTGGTTTTCTTAGATCTTTACCATATGAATTCTTCAATCTTGGTCTCCTAAGATCCATCCATTGCTTTGGTGATTCTTGAGCATCAAATCCATGCTTTTTAGTACCCGTTTTCAATCCGAGCTCTTAAATTCACCTTGCAACACATACATGAGTAAAATAGAACATTAAGCTAATTTATGTTCGTAAAACCAAGATATAAATGGGGAAAATTAAGCAATATTTAAGTCTCAACACAACCTCAACCAACATTTTGCTAGTCCCGAACAAAATAAGCAAAGAAAAAAAAAGAATAAAAACTAATTCTAGAAATAAAATTAAAACGAAAAAAATTATAACTGCACTACTTTCGCAGGTAATCCCGATTGCATTTAGCATATGCAATAAGCCTTTAAACCTCTAGGTTTCTCCTAGTGGACGAGTTATAGTCTTGTGAGGGTTTTAAGAAATGTTACCCACAAACATTGAAAACATGAAAAATAGTTCAACACTAAAAAATTTACATAATTATGCTTTCATTTATCACGTGAATTTCAAAACAAAATAATACTTACCCTAAGTTTGAAGTTAGTTAGAATCTCAATTTCCTAATCTATTACATCCTTAAATTTAAAGACCTAATCAAAATTTAGAATAGTTATGATCCAATATCCTTGGGTGCTCCGTGACACTAGTCTAACTTTGAGAAATATGCATGTTCTTCATCCTAACTTCTTTCAATCATTCCAAGAATATTGAATCTCTAGTTACCTCATTTTCTTCATGACATTTCTTCTTTTATCATCATATCCTCATTAGTATAGACCACCCTTAGATGAAGATTCTCACTGGTTTTGCTTCATAACCTAAGGTATCGTACTTGTAATGGTAACGGTAATGGATAGTTAGGTATCCTTACTCCAGATTACTGACATGATTGTTATAGTCATTGCATTCATGCTCTATAATAAAATTTTCTTTTTTCATCACTTTTTTTCCTTCAATATTCTCTTTTTAAAACATATATCAATGGTACTAATTCATTCAACCTTGTTTGAATCAAAATTTATTATTCTAGTTCACATATTATATTCCTTACATAGTTAGCTAGGGTGTATTTTGAATTCAGTATATCAAATTACAACTTTCTTTAAACTAATGATTAGATAATTGGACTCAAGTTTATAATTTTCAGTTATCAGAATTCTGACTACTGTTAACCTAGACTAAGTATTAACTTTGCCTTTAGAATTCGCATAATATCATGTTCACATTCCTGTATATAAACATATTATTTTGAAAATGATGAAAAAAAATTTCCCATAAACCTTAAAAAAAATTTTGAAACCTAAAAAAAAAAAAGCCTCACATGGATGATTATCTACACTCCCCAACCTAAAATCTACATTGTCCCCAATGTAATGATAATGTAATGCAGAGAATAATAAAAATAAAAGAAAGGGTGGATAGTACCTACCATGAAGAACTCACCTGCTATGTGACACTAAAAAAATTGATTATGATACAAATCCTACATAAATGTTTCGTCAGATTAAGAGCATTAATATGAATATTCTGGCTCATGAAGAGGGACGGACTCCTCTCCTAAATGAAAGTTTTCCATATAAGGCTTCAATCTCTAACCATTAACCTTGTACACATTGTCATTACATGGATTCTCAATTTAACAGCCTCATGAGTATAAACAATTTTCACAATGAAGGGGCCTGTCCATCTTGATCTTAACTTTCTCAGAAAGAACTGGAGACGGGAATTGTACAATAGGACCTTTTGCTGAGATTCAAAATTTTGTCTGAGAATTTTTTTTCATGAAAAGCTTTGGTTCTCTCTTTGTAGATTTTAGAATTTTCATAGGAGTCTCTCCTCAGCTCCTCTAATTCATTCAACTCTAATTTCCTTTGTCTACTTGCTTGGTCCATGTCAAGTTTAATTTTTTTATTGCCTAGTAGGCTCTATGTTCAAATTCCACAGGCAAGTAGTAAGCCTTCCCATACACTAATCTGTATGGAGATATTCCAATCGGGGTCTTATAAGCAGTCATATAAGCCCATAAAGCGTCGAATAGTTTGAGGGACCAATCTTTCTTATCTGGCCTTATAGTTTTCTCTAAAATGTGTTTGATTTTCCAATTAGAAATCCCAGCTTACCCACTTGTTTGTGGGTGATATGGGGTGCTCAGTTTATGTTTGTGTCATATTTTTTCATCAAAGCCTAAAATGTCCTATTGCAAAAGTGAGACCCGCTATCACTGATGATGGCCATTGGAGTTCTAAATCTAGAAAAAATATTTTTCTTGAGGTATATGATCACTTTGTTGTCATTGCTCCTACTCGAAACTGCCTCAATCCACTTTGAAACATAGTCTACACCAACTAATATATAAAGAAATCCAAAAGAAGATGGAAATGGACCCATAAAATCAATACTCTAACAATCAAATATATCCAATAGTAAAATTGGGGATAAAGGCACTATGTTGCACTGGGACACTCTTCTCAACCTTTGACATCTATCACAAGCAACACATAAAGCATGGGTGTCTTTAAACATGGTAGGCTAGTAAAAACCATACTGCGGGATTTTTGCAGTGGTTTTCTTAGCAAAAAAATGGCTGCCACATGCTTCTATGTGGTAAAAAGAAATAACAGTCTGAACTTCATCCTCTGGGAGAAACATCTAAAAATCTTATTAGTCTCATATTTATATAAATATGGGTCATCTCAGAAGAAGTTCCTAACCTCGGTTTCAAAATGCTTCCTATCTTTTGACTTCCAATGATATGACATTTTTTCTGTTACAAGATAGTTCATTATATCCGCATACCAAGGCAATTTGGAGATCGCAAATAGTTGTTCATCAAGGAAAGTGTCCTAGATATGCAACTCCTCAATCGAATCATCTAACACCAATCTAGAAAGGTGATCAACCACTACCCTTTCTACTCCTTTCTTATCTTTTATCTTTAAGTCAAATTCTTAGAGTAAGAGGATCCATTTCAAAAGTCTCGGATTTCCATCCTTCTTATATAACCAATAATTTAAAGCCAAGTGGTCCATGAAAATGACCACTTTGGATCTAAGTAAGTAGGATCTAAACTTATCCAAAGTAAAAACTACTGCAAGTAACTCTTTTTCAGTTATTGAGTAGTTCATTTAAGCTGAGTTTAGAGTTCTACTTGTATTGTGAATAACGTAGGGTCATTTATCTTTCCTTTGGGCTAAAACAACCCCTATGGCATAATCACTTGCATCGCACATTAGTTCAAAAGGAAGTGTCCAATTTGGTGGATGCATGATAGGTGTAGTGGTAAGGGATGATTTAATTTTATTAAAGGTACTTGCACACTCATCTGTCCACTTAAATGGGACATAAGTGGATATACTTTTGAAGAAGATGAGTCAAGGGTCTAGTAATGACACTAAAGTCCTTGATGAATCTTCTATAAAAACCAGCATATCCTAGAAGTGATCTAATATCTCTAATAGTTTGGGGGATAGGTAGATTAGCTATAATGTCGAGTTTTGAGCAATCTACCTCGATTTCATTTTTGGAGATAATATAATCCAAAATAATTTTCTTTTGAACCATGAAATGAAATTTCTCCCAATTAAAAACAAGGTGCTTCTCTTCACACCTAGATAAGATAAGAGATAAATTGCTTAGGCATTCCTCAAAACTACTCCCAAATACAGAGAAGTCATCCATAAAAACCTTAAGAAACTTTTCAACCATATTTAAAAAAATACTTAACATACACTGTTGGAAAGTTGCTAGGGCGTTACACAATCCAAATGGCATCCGTCTGAAAGTAAACATGCTAAATGGACAAGTGAACGTGGTTTTCTCTTGGTCTTCCAGGGCTATCTCTATTTGGTTATATCCAGAATATCCATCAAGAAAAATATAGGAGTGACCTGCTGCCCTCTCTAAAATTTGATCAATGAATGGTAGAGGAAAATGGTCCTTCCTTATGACCTGGTTCAATTTTCTATAGTCAATGCAAACACGCCAACCTGTGGTGACATGTGTTGGTATGAGTTCATTATTAGAATTTTACATAATAGTTATTCCAGATTTCTTTGGGATTACTTGAGTTAGACTACCCAAACACTATCGGATATTAGGTAGATGATTCTCACATCCAACAATTTGATCACCTCATTTTTTATGACTTCAATCATATTTAGATTGAGATGCCTTTGAGGTTGTCTAATTAGTTTAGCGTCCTCATCGAGGTGGATCCGATGGGTGCATATGGAAGGGCTTATACCCTTGATGTCAGAAATGGTCTAGCCCAAGGCTCCTTTGTGGTCCCTTAGAACATTCAATAATTTAATCTCTTGATCCTTATCTAGAAATGAAGAGATCACCACAGGATAAGTTTTATTTTCACCTAAGTATACATACTTAAGCTCATTTGGTAGTGGATTTAAATCAAGCTTTGGAACATTAGTTGGTGATGGCAGAGGTCACGAGTCCTCGATAGATAGGATTTGAGTGTGCTGTCTTCATTGGTATATACCAATGTCCTGAGTGGTAGTGCTCTCATTGTCATCACAAATTTCAGCAAGCACTTTTTTTGAATCAGAATTTTTTAAATCCCCAACGACTTGAATCAATTCATTAGTCAGACTAAGTTTCGATTCCTCTTCTTCTATCAAGCAGTCCATGAAATTTAGCTAATAGATCTCATTATTATCAATGGGCTGCTTACATAGTTGAAAATATTTAGCTCTAGAGTCATGTTACCAAAAGACAAGTTCATCATTCCATTCTTACAATTTATTATTGCATTTAAAGTTGTTAGGAATGGGCAGCCTAAAATGATGGGAACTTGAGTGCTAACCTTTACACATGGTTCAGTGTCTAGTACAATAAAATCCACAAAGAAATAGAATTTCTCCACTTGGACTAGCACGTCCTCTAAAATTTTTCTTGGTACCTTAATGGAGCGGTTAGCGAGTTGGAGTGTAATTGTGGTTGGTTGAAGTTCGCTTAATCCTATTTGTTTATAAATCGAATAAGGTACTAAGTTAATACTTGCACCCAAATCTAGCAAAACATGCTCAATTTAAAAATTCCTAATAATACAATGAATAGTGGGACTTCCCGGGTCTTTGTATTTAGGTACGGCCCTCTGTTGAATGATAACACTTTCTTAGTAAGGAAGGCCTTTTTGTGCACATTTAATTTCCTCTTTACAGTGCACAAATCCTTGAGATATTTAGCATATGATGGAATTTGTCTAATAGCATCAAGCAGAGGAATATTGATAGTAACGTTTTGGAGTACATCCAACACCTCTTGATATTTCATAGGGACAATTGGATTCTGAAGTAGATGGGAACAAAACTAGAGATTCATTTGACTTAGTCTCTTTATCCTTTTGTTGTTATGGCTCTTGAACCATAGTCGGTTCATCATTCTCTTGAGATAGTGGCTCATCCTCCGATATTTCTACCGATTACATTATCTTGTTATTGACCTCTTTTCTACTTCTCAAGGTAATGATGGCCTTAGCTTGTTCCTGATGTAGCTCACTTGGATTTGAGTTTTCAATGAAATGTGTGTTTCTAAGGTTTGACACAGGTTGAGAAAGAAGGGTGCCTTTTTTCCTAGCATTTAGTTGAGTCTTAATCCTAGCCACGACCGTCTTTTATTCTTGATTTGATTGGATTAGAGACTAATTCATTTGAGTTTGAGAGTTCATGAATGCGGTCAATGCATCCTTCACAAATGATCGCTTTGGTGAGGGCACATATGGTGCATTATTAGGTGCCCCAAAGAAGTTATTTTGTGGAGGCATTTGAGGTGCAATAGGTGCATTAATTTGTGCTCCATTCCTCCAACTAACATTATGATGGTTACGCCAATTTGGATTATACGTGTTTTCCATTGGTTTCGTAACTAATCTTTGGTAGTTATTTATAGCATTTGCTTGCTCATGTTCATACATGATATTTTGTACAACTGAGATTATTGGACAATCCTTTGTGTCATGGTCTGTACCACTACAAATGCTATAAAAATTATCTAAAGAAGTATTTGTTTTAACTATATCAACCTTTCTAATTTCTAAGGCTTCAACCTTTCTAGCCAATGCAGTGAATTTTGCATTAAGGTCGTCTTCCTCTCTTAGGACATACATCCCCGCTTTCTCTTTAAGAATGGGTCTAGTTTGGACTAGTTTAGCAGAAACATCCTTTTAGCAGAAACATCCTATGTCTGCGTATTCTCTGCTAACATATTTAGAAAATCCTAAGTCTTATTATGATATTTGTTAAGAAAGGTTCCACCACGCATCATCTCTATAAACTGACGGGTATCCATAGTAAGCCCCTTTCGGAACGCATCAATCACGTGTCATGGTTCATAACCATGATATTGACAAGTAATTAGAAGGTCTTTGAAGTGCTCCCAAGCTTGAAAAAATAGTTCATTCCCCTTTGGGAGAATGACATGATTTCTTGTTTTAGTACATTTTTTTGTGCTCGGAAAATAAATTTTTCAAAAAATCTCTACTTAAGGCTTGCCATATAGTGATGGTATTAGTTCTTAGAGACTCGAGCCATGCTTTGGCCCAATCCATTAGAGAAAATGAGAACAACCTAAGATTAAGTATATCCCTATTGCTATTGTTTACTTGTAATGTTGCAATTACTTCCTCAAAGTCCTTGAGGTGCAAGTAGGGGCTTTTAGAATCCAAGTCATAAAATTTAGAAATTAATTGAATTACACCTAGTTTAAAATCAATGTTCCCTATGTGAGTAGGAAACACTATGCAAGATGATAAAGTTGATCTCTCAGGGTGTAAATATTCACGTAAAGTTCGTGGTTGGTTTAACACATTCCTATGAACTTCATTTTCATCCTCAAGAGGAGGATTAGGTTGATTTTCTCTGTTTTAATTTATAGTTGGATCTGACAGATTTGGATTTGGATTATCAACTGGGTCTACCATGGAATCCAAGTGATGTTGAGTGCCTCTTCTAAGTGAATAATCAAGGCCTGGAACTAGTCCGCCTTTGGAAGAGAGTCGATTGTTTTGATCCCTACTCCAACGGGACATAAACCATTCACCCCACACAACAAATACCACTAATTCAAATAGCAAGTATGATACTTAAAATAAAAATAAAAACTTAACTAACAACCCAGGCAGCAGGGCTGACTAAGAGGATTCAGTCCACAAAGTAAAAATAAATCAACAACCCAGGCAGTAAGGCCGACCATGAGGGTTCAGTCCACAAGGTAAAAATAAATCAACAACCCAAGTGGCATGGCCTACCATGAGGGTTCAATAAATAAAAAAATTAACAAAAGTAAAACTAATATAGAAATTAAACTATGCTAATCTGAAAAATATATTCAGTGGATGATTTTTGCAATTAAACAACAACTGTAGGACAACCATAGTATGTGGGTGATAAAATCCCAAGCAAGACAACCTTATGTCATAGTTAGTGCTTGAAAGACCTAACTAAATTTACTTTCAAAGAAAAAAATCTACAGAAAATTTGGAGGGTTTAGAAGAGAACTTACCTTAGCTATCTTGCACAGATCTGATCTATCTCAGTCTCTCCCCGGCAACGGCGCCAAAAACTTGATTGCTTGCCTCCAAGTGTAGAGGTTCATAAGTAATATCTTGTGAATATAGGGTTGATCCCACAGGGAGATGAATTGCAAGAAGGAGAAAATCAAATGCAAAAAAAAAAAAAAAAAAAAAAAAAAGAAAAAAAAAAAAAAAAAAAAAACTAAGCAATAAAAACTAAACTGATTATTTGATTTTGGGATTTTTAAATGGATGTAATCCAACTGAATTAAAATAACACCCAAGCTTCAAAGTTTCACATATAGGTTAATGTTCTAAAATCATGATGACTTGGATAATACAACTAGGTTTTGAGAACTATGTTTAGCCTAATTGGGAAATAAAATAGTTTAAATATTTTAATAAATGATATAAAAGATTAAAAAATCATGGATTTGCACCATTAATATATATTCTCAAGCACCAGTGATTTTAAGAAATCAATATCAATGAGATAATAAAAATTAAAGAAATATAATAGGTTGAGAACCTCTCCTATCTAAGAAATCTGATTGATCTAGGGTAAGCCTATCCATCAATGTGGATCTCATATGATGAAAACATATGGATCTCATTAGGGGATCAAAAATAAAACCTAAACAATAGATAGCATGCATATACAATTCTTCTCATCATTAAAACAATCAATCATCATAACTTAAAGAATTATTAAACTCATGTGCTTTTCTTCTAGCTTGGGCTAGAAGGAACTTAGAAAAACATAATTAGAATAGAGAAAGAAAGCAACAAGAAAGAAATAAACGCAAATAGAAAAGATCTAAAAAAAAAAATTATAAAACTGAAAATCATTTAAAAACCCTAAATATTGCTCTTGAATGCTTTTAATTGTGCTTAAGATGCCCTAGGAAGCCCTATTTATAAGTGGGTAACTCCAATTTTCGTAAAAGTTGAAAAACTCTAGAAACCGCCTCAAATTTATGCAGTTTCTTAAGATAGACTTTAGAGCTTCAAAATACACTTTTTTAGGATGATTTCAGGATTCTTCACTTCAAATCTTCGATTCTTTTCATTCCTCATTTGGTTTTCTTAGATCTTTGCCATGTGAATTCTTCAATCTTGGTCTTCTAAGATCTATCCCTTGCCTTGGTGATTCTTGAGCATCAAATCCATGCTTTTTAGCACCCTTTTTCAATCCAAGCTCTTAAATTCACCTTGCAGCATATACATGAGTAAAATAAAACATTAAACTGATTTATATTCATAAAACCAAGATATAAATGGAAAAAGTTATGCAATATTTAAGTCTTAACAGCCGATCGCTGTCGCAAAGCTGGGTCAAAATATGACCATGCATTAGGTCATAGCCTGGGATGAAAGCCAGCCCAGAACTGGGTCAAAACTAGCCCAAACTTTGGGCTAGAATCAGCCATACGAACTAGATTGAAAACCAGCCTAGAACTAGGCCGAATACTGCCCTTAGTTGGGCTACAATATGGGTCAGGGCCAACCAAAAATTTAAGCCATGTACCGGACTGAAATCAGCCATAATCCAAGCCAAAAATTAGGCCTAGCCACAGACGTGGGCCGCACCTGAGATAAATCTCAATGGGCCACACCATAGATCTTAATGGGCCGCACTTGAGATAAATCTCAGTGGGCCACACCACATCCATAGTTGGGTTAGAAAGAAGCCCAACCCAAATTCTGGGCCTTTAAGTGATGTACCAGGCCAGGCCATACCATGCCCAACTCGGGCCTTAGTTTTGGCCCATTTTAGGCCTAGCCCAGGACTCATTGATCGGGTCATGGTTAGTGGGCTTAGTCACGTAGATGCTAACCCAATATCTGTGATAATGGGCCCTTACAAATCCCCACACAATTTTAATAATTTAGATAGGCAAAAGCCTTGGGAATACTTGTCTAATACAAACTCTGGCTCTAGGAAATTACTTACGTGACTTTGGGCTGCAAGACACACATGGGAATTCGGATCAAGGATGGGACTACAACTCTTCAAGTGATAACTTCTCCCCTTCCCATCCTTAAACTAGGTTAAGGATAGCCTTTACTATAATTACGACTTATAACCCAGGAATGGTTAATCATTCGGTTAGTTTGCTCGAACTTATGCCTTATACGTGGTTTGTTCCTTGGTTAGTATACTGAAACTCATGTTTTAGAATTGATTAGAATACTTGGTTAGTTTACTTAAACTCATGTTTTAGAATTGATAAGAATACTTGGTTAGTTTAACTTAATACATGTCTTAGATGGATTAAAATATTTAATTAGTTTGCTTGAGTGTATGTGTTAGAATTGTCTAAGCTACTTGAATAGTTACTCAAACACATGAATTACATGTTTAGCTTCCTTGAGTACATGCTTTAGAACTGATAAGTTATGGTCACATGACTCTTTAATTATATATATATATACATGAGTTTTACTTTGACTATTGAATCATGTCTGAACCTCCATGTTATACCCTCATATTATTGTATTAGTTGTAAGACACACATGACTTAAAATCCCTCTAGGGGAACTTCCATTAAAGAGAGTCTGTACTTAGGGTGTAACGAAACTGATTGTGATAAGATTAGACCCTCAACACGGAGTTTATGGTTAGTGGCAGTATGATTCATGGGGTTTACCATCTATGGAGTGATTCCACCTACCTAACTATGGAATGAACCTTTCCACATTTTTTTCACCGATGTTTATTCGCATTTGTATCATACATACCGACTCACTTTAATCATTATATTTAATATATTCAATAATTCATTCCTACTCAGCATCAATGGTAGTCCCCTGTACACTGATAGTTGATTGGCCATGTGTTGATGGGTTCTACCCACACTCTAAGGCGATAGACTCATGGATCGGGGATGGTGGTCATAGGATACTATGCCTGAGCCGTCGGCCTACACTAGGTGATGAGCTCCCCATAGTGACCTTAAGTTTTATTAAACCGGTGGATTGCAATTGGACTAATAATGGCTTGGCTAATCATACATACATGGCATATTTATAATGACAAGTGGATATTTCTGGATGCTGTAGCATGTGCACCCGAGTTATTTCGGTATCATTTCGCTAGCTATCAGACCACTAACTATCAATTTACGTACGTGATATATGATGCGCAATCATTATGCGGTACATGATGTACGCATGTGATGTGCTTCGCTAATGGCCAACCTTTACATGAGTGACAAGCCCAATTGCCAACTGGATGAGTATCCCTAGGTCAATGATGCATTCACGCATCCATGAATATAATAAGACTGCATTTACTACATTTTTTTGTCTGGTTGTTTTTATGTTATTTCTTGTCTAGGGCAGCAGTGTGTAATCTTGAGAGAAAATCACACTGATCTGTCCACTCATTCATCAATGTTCAACCGTACAAAAGATGTAGGTGTAGGGAAGGATGAATACGTAGCAAATCTTAGGACTGCCGCAGTTGCAATGAAGGAAGAATCGTATGAGGAGGAGTCGCACCAGGAAGCGGCTGCATAATTTGGGCTGAACTAGTAGATTTAGATGTTATAGCTTACTTCAAACATTTGATTTGAGGATTGGTATTGGGTCCCTAGCTGAGTGGACCAGGATATTGTTCTTATTTTGGTTACAACTTATACTATGCTTGATTCCCACTATTTGCACTTTGATTTTACATTGATTTCCACTTAATGATTTGTTAACTTATGGGTTTGCAGGAAACGAGTTGTATACTCGGGTTCTAAAAACTGGGGCATTACATTCACGAAGTCTGGTAAGTGGAAAGAAAGTTACTCCAACCTGAGTTCGGGACTTGTGAAGTAGTAGTGCCCAAGTTTTGAATTTGGGCATGCGAGAATCTAAATGAACTTAGCAAATTTCTGTAACACCCTGAAAATCGGGGGTCGTGTAGAAACCTGACTCCCGAGTTCCAGACCATCAATTATGCAACAAATATGCTTATGATTTAATGTTGACTGAGTTAGAGCATTGACATGAGTAAGATTATACCAACACTGCAATTCATACTCCAGATCTAGTAATAAAATGCAAGCGGAAGACTGAAAGATATATATATCACTGTATGAAAATAAAATAATCTCAAACTGTCTCCAAAGTATGAATACATCTCTGAGTCTCAAATACATGTCATAAAGCAAAAATAAATGTCAGGTGATAGTCCAACTAGCACAAGTTCCACTGATCCAGTCCGTCTATGCGAAGCCGTTGGAGAACTGCATATACGAGAACTCATCCTGGTCCTCGTAGTAATCCGACTCCATGTCCTGAATCGCCTCGACACCTGCATCTAAGACAGAGTCTGGTAGGTGTTGCAAACACTGTCCTATAACGTGGGAGTGAGTGATCAACTCAGTAGAATCATAGAGCAAAGATTAGCATGTTATCAAATCAATCACGCGATAATAGTAAAGCAGGCAATCAAACATTCATAGATACTGTTGTTAATGCAAGCATGAAATGATATGATGGATGTCCTCACCGACATACTCCCTCATGCGGCATCATCTGCGTCTGTGGCATGCTTTCTTTCCACAGTGTTCCACATCTTCCAGGCACATGCAGTGCGAAGTGGATATGATTACCGGGTTGTTATTAGTCCTTTCATACAATAGTATTGGAAAACTAAGGTACCTTCCTTATATCAATCCCAACACAGATCCTGTCTAGGGTCGTCACTCCTAGTAATCTCATACGATGTTATATTTGTAGGTCACTGCAAGGGCTGTCAGGGCTGTTGCTCGCACTCGTTGCACCGCTCCCCCATCACCTTATCAATACAGGCCTAATGTACTCTCGTTGCTATGGAAGGGTCATCGCCTCCCGTAGACTCAGAATACGCTCGAGGTCACGACAAAGGGCTCATCACCAATCAGTGTAGGCCGACAGCTCGAATGTAGTGTCCCATACCACCACAATTGGCTCACGAGTCAAATGTGCTCACTGGTCACTACGAGGAGGTTTGTGGCCCCAGCGTAGGCCGACAGCTCGACTATGGTGTCCCATAGCACCATACCCGGCTCATGAGTCTTTATGGATCAAGGTACCATGGTTAACAGGGTTTCCAATAGTAAGTTTAGTACCCTAGGTTCAAGCAGTTATGACTCATACAAGGTGAACATACAATGGCCAGTTGGGTTACTTGACGGGCTCGACTAGTACGAGCGCATCTTAAGATGAGCGACATGAAGCGCATAAAATACTTTGTGTGGCCTAACCACTGCCACCTGCCCAAGACAAGACTCGCGTTCATCGACGTGTCGTTCGTGGCAAATAGAAGCCAACCACGAATTTAATCCATTACCGACTGCCTGGACTAGGTCATAGCCCCAAGCATTTGTATATCAACATCAGTAAGCATATGAGAGTAACAGGAATGAATATAAACAATACAAGCATGTTGTCACATGTTATAACATACAACACAAGCAAATCAAGCAACACATGCATTTCATATATATAATGAAATCAATACAGATAGCTAACATGATGGAAATCATATACATCAGCATATTAATTGAGAATTCAATATCAAAACTAACTCACAACACCATTTACTTAATACATACTAATACAAACATTTATACAAACACTTTGTCTACACACTTTAGTCTACATAGCATATGTCGACTCAAAGTGCGCATTAGGGTGAATCTCTTCGCCAAACAGATCATACATGTATTTCTAATATCACAACACGACAAATAGCCATGGCAATCATTTTAACAAAATATGGACGTAATCAGTATTTCCTACAAATACCTAAAATACCCTAAATCTCATATTTCCCGTACGCAGTCGAAATAGAAAACGGACAGCATGTTCTACATGTCAAACGGCATTCTCTTTGATAATCTACTATTAAACGACATTAAAAGCTTTGAAATCAGTTAATCAAAGTGTCTAAAATCCTCACCTTTCGCCTTAGACGTGTATCGATTCGAACAGAATTTTTACGCTTCGTCAATGGCGTAACGGCGACCTAATGCACACGATACATAAGCTACATCGCTAAAGTATTAAAGGAATCCCTAAAACAGCAAGTGGTTACGGTTTTTCTTACCTAGAAGTGCGTTAGAATCACCGAGAAAATGATTTGAATGAGGTGATCAATCACGGGTAGCAGCTGTAGCAAGTGGCGGGAAAACTCTCCCACACCTCTCTCACAATCTCTCACTTTCTCTCTCTCTCTATCTAGGGTTTTAAGAAAATTCGGATGGGAGAGATATGTGAGGGTTTAAGGCCCTTATATAACCTAAAATCTAACCTAAATAGACTTGGGACAAATGTATACTTAAGTTATAACCAAATCGGGACTTTTTCGATCCAAAAGGGTGTTTTGGGAGGTCCCCTGGCCGAACGCGATCGAACTTAAGCTCATGGTCACTGGATGTTGTTCACACCAAGTTTTCAGTCCGGTAGAGTTCGTAGATCGTACGTGGTGGTCCAATTTCAGTTCAGCGGTCATCGTACCTAAATCAAGTCTACAAGTCTCATGACATGAAAGAGAAATTTTTCCTGATCCGAGGGTGAAATTTGGCTGAATTCTGACGGTCAGAACGCTTAATAATAACGCGCAATGACACGTGCCAGATTTGGAATTAATTTCCTAAACCTTTAGCCATTTCTCACTCTCTTCAGTCCAGGCTCAATGAAATAGCCTCAAAACATCGGTTGGGCTTGATTTTTGAAATGATTGTCAAGTCCAGCTAAGTGGTCACAACGGTCTAAAATTATAGATATCGGACTTTCGACGCATGGTCTAAATCCAATACGGAGTTTCAAAGGGTTCTTGAGAGCAAACGGGTTTAGAGTTCGATCCTAGGTTTCACGGTATTATAGCGTCATCGATTCTACAAGTTTTGGGTCTTGCAGAACGTATTTAAAGCGATCCGTGCTAATTTCACAGCTAAACTAGCGTAACGCTAGTTAACTTACGCTTAATTTCTAAAAGAATTAATCCTACGTGATTTCTGGTCGAGTTGGTACTCGAGTCTCTGTACGAATTTTTTCGAGGTGTTACAATTTCAAACTCATAATTTTCTTATAATTTGTTGTGGATCACAAACATAACAACCCTGTGGAATTTTAGGACAATCAGAGTTCTAGAAAAAAAATCCTAGGAATGCCAATATTTGGTTAATTCGAAACATCTCTTCATAAACAGTTGGATGCCTTTGACCTAAAAAGGAGGGATCCTAATCAAACATCATATATTGTAACATCCTGGTTTCCGGAACCCGAGTACCCTTCTCGTTTTCCAAAAAGCTGAGCGTTAACCTTTAAATATCTCAAATTCCCCATATATTTTTTTCTCTTTTATTATCAGACTTAATAAACTAGCAGGACAAGCAGATTAAGTATAAGAGGGAGTCCAATTATACAAAACCAAATATTTCAAGCAGTCACCAGAAAACTTATACAAACTAATATCTTAACTTTTTTTTAACGAAACATGACAATACAAATTAAGATACAAATGAAATAGAGAGGTGCAAGACCATCTGGCTCCTCCTACTCCACAGAAATATCAGCATACACGTCATCTACGTCATTTATGGGCGGGGACTAAAAAGGATGATAAAAGCATGAATTCAATGCTCAAAATTCACCAAGGCAAGGGATGAACCTTAGGAGACCAAGATCGATGGATTTGCATGCTAGAGATCCAAGAAAATTGAGAAACTGAAGCTCGAGTGGCTTAAAAGTTAGCCAGAATCTAAGATCATGGGGTTCTTACCATCTGCTCGGCTTGAAACTTCATACATGTCTTGAGGACCATAAATTACACATTGAATTTCAGCAGTTGGATCCCTCTAAAAATAGCCCAACGGACAGATAAGGCCATAAAACATTGATTTGGGCCCACTTGTTATCTAGATAAGCTTCAAACTTGGGTTTGACCCCTTAAATTAGCTAGAAGAAAGGATGGATGGATTAGATTTCTCATAAACATCAATATGGACCCCACTTCACGTGGCTGGTGTACACAGCAAGTGTACACCCACTGTGCACCGGACCACTCAAGCCGGTCAAACTCGGTTTGACTGAGCTCTCCTTCTCCAAAGTAGAATTTCCATTTTCATTCCAGTGGTCGCACGCCGTTCATGTGGGATGCTGATATGGGCCACCATGAGTGTCTATTCTCGAAATCTAAACCGTCCATTCAAAGCCCAAGGACCATATGACCCAGACATAGAAGAGGGAATTAAAAAAGGACAGCTTGATCAGTTTTTAGCTGTTCAAACACAGAATGAATGACAACAATAAAAGTTCTGTAGGCCACACTAAAACTGAGTAGAAGTCATCCTTACCCGACTGGTTTTGTGAGGGGAATCCAGAGGACAGAATGAATTTTCCAGGCATCATCGATCAAGGATCCCACCATCATCACAACGTAACCATCTTAGGTAGGCTCTGTTTTACATTTGGACGGTTGTACAACCATGGCGGTGATCGGCCCGTCAATCTGAACCGTCCAGTAGCTATCCAAACAAGTTTCTACCACCCCTATGTGGTCAGATTTGTTAGTTTGGGTGATCTTACCTCTTGGATTCACCTCAAAAATAACCCATCTCTGTGTTTTTGCTAAGCAGAGGTGTGCAGTCCAGCATTTTTACAAACCACATTGCGTAAAGAAAGTCAGTTCTGCATTCTCACTGACTCCAACCGACCTTCCCTGCTTATAAGAAAGAGAGAGAGAACGTGAGAAATTCATCTGATCTTGGGCTGGACATGCACAAGAGGGAGAGTAGAGTTTGTAGTTTTTATTTTTTATTTATTTTTATTTTAAGGTTTTTGTTAAGGGAACTAGCCAGATCATGTCAATGATGGGCTAAGCCTCTTAGCAAGGGTTAAGAAGTGAAGCTTGTAGCGTGATTGGGGTGTTAGTTTTGCTTTGATTCATGGTTATTGAACTCTTATAAATTCTAGTTTGATTATTAAGGAATACTTTTAGTTTTTAATGTTTTATTGTGACTCAAATTACAGTAGATCTGCAATAGCTTTAAGTATCTTCTTTTCATTATGAGATTATGAACTTAAGAGGCCCTGTTGTTCACCATCGTCTCATGGGCATGGTTGGGTGATGAAACCCTTCCTAACTTTCACAATTCTCTCATAGTTGGCTATGAGATTGGTAAATTGTTGTTGTTTGCCATAGTCTCCTGGGCATGGTTTGGTAACGGAATCCCTTCCAAATCTTCACCATTCTTATCTATTGATGATTAGATTTATGAGAAGTTCAGAGATCTGACAAATCTCTTCTTACCAACTGGATAGGATATGACTCTGATTCCAGTTGTGCCCCTGAATCAATACAAGGTAACTTTCCAATTACTACAAGTGGATCCTTAGCACCCTAGTTTCCTACCTTTGAATTCTACGTATCTTAGTTTACTATTTCATCATTATTATCTCATATTCACTCGATTTAGGTTTCATCTTTTTCTAGTTTTATTTCTGGTTAGTTTCAGATTATGTACAAGTTTAAGTCCCTTGGGAATCGACCTCGGTCTCACCGAGTTTATTACTACGTCACAACCCTATACTTAGGGAGTGAATAAGTTTTTGGCGTCATTGCCGGGGACTGATGGCTATGATTATCTAAAATTAATTGATTTTAGAATTAGTTTAAGATTAGGATTTTACTAACTTTAGTTTTAGATTTTTCTTCTATTTATTTTTTAAAAACTAACCTGTTTTCCTGTTTTGTATTATCCTAACATACACTTTTAATCTGGTAACTTCTTTCTAACTTCTCCCCCTCTTACTTTTCATACTGCTGTAGGATCCTTTATTTTATTTTTCTTAGGATTATATTCAGAGTTAGGGTCTCACCATGTATATGCACGAGTGGGAACGTCAGTATGCTAAGAAGAATAATCTATATTGGGATGATGACTATGGTACAAATCAACTTATGTCTCAAAACTTTTTTGAAAATATCATGGAGAACCAATCAGAATATAATGATCCACCGATTAAGAAGTCTTTACGCGATCATATGCAGGAGAATAATTACACCCTACGGATTAACAAAATAGTACGTGAGTGTTGGGGTTATCATAATTATGAGCGTAAGGACTATTATCACCCATCAGAAAAGAAGAAAAGAATGCATGATTATATTATGAGTGATAATATGTATTACCAGCTATCAAATTCTCCTACTTATGATCCATATGACTATAATTAGTAGAATTATCAAAATTGGAGAAATGAACAAACAACATGTTATAATGATTATTCTCTTGGATCCCCTAGCTTTGAGATGCAACCAGAAATGACCCAAGAGGATTCATGTTTTAATCTAGAACAATCCAACCAGCATGTTGCAGACATGATCAAATCATTAGAAACGATTGAATCGCACCTCAATGAGAGGAACAAGGCTAGTTTATCCCAACCTCAACCCAATCGAGAGAAATAAAGCGAGGAAAGTGACCCTAACTCGCTTTTGGAGAACTCTGAAATTTGGAATGAGGAGTTGGATTCCATTAATGAGCATACGGTTCAATTTCCCGATGAGTCGATCTCAATGATTATCTAAAAGAATGCTGAAGAGACATGGGTTTCTTTCAAATGCAATGATGATAACACACTTCACTCACATGACACACTCAAGTTCAATGAAGAGGAAGAAGTCATTTTAATCGAACTACAACCCAAATTAGGAATAAAATGTAAGGAAAGCAATCCCATCCTAAGTGTGTACTGCACTGAATTAGAAGCTGATAAGTATTGGGATGAGATTCATGAGAGCAAAACTCAAATTTCACTGGAATCAACTTTAATTATGGTCCAGGAAGGTGATCACAAGGCACAGGAAGTTCTACTTCACCTATCTGAATTAGATGATGGAGGATGAACCACTTTCACCTAAACCTTCCAACCTTTGGAAGGCATGTTTAGATTACTCCCCTGAATTAGATGATGATATGATTCGGGAGATGAATGAGCCACCTGATATGACTCTAGAAGTTGAAACCACCCAGTTGAGGCCACCATTTGAGTTATACACTTTTGACAATTTAATGCTTCTTCTGAGTAGTATCAATAAATAGAGTCCTCACATCAACACTTTGTTTCCTGACCCTCAATTTTTTTACGGTGGGTTGGAGCAAGAGAACATATCTCCATCTACTTTTAAAGATAATGGAATCCTTGAACAGATCATCACACACTTCAATGTGGAAAATAAGTCACTCATAGTTGAATGTCCCAACTCTTCGGATGATTGCTTGGCACACTTGCAGATTCAATTGAACCTATGATAAAAGAAATAGTGGATGCCTAGCAAGACAAGACCTCGGTAGTTATCACTGACTAAGAGAACCCTCATTCTGAAGCTCCTCCTTCCCCAGACCTTGAATGTTTACCATTAAAGGAAGAGGAGCTAAAAATTAAAATGAAGTTTGAAACTTCGAAATATGTTGAGACTACATCACTTCTTAAGAAGTTTTTTGAACTTTATTTACTTGTAGTCTCTGATTCACCATGGGATAGTAACATTAAAACTTCTTCTATCACAGGTGAATCTATATACTTTCGATACCTCAAGCAATTCAACGAAAAATTTCTTATGAGGTACATAATTTTCTCTGTAAAGTCATGCTCCAGGGTGTCCAAGCCTATTGCAGAAAGGGCTTTTGGATGATCCTTTTGAAGAACTTACTGAGAAACTTATCAAGATATTAGCCGGAAGAGGAACCTTGTGACATGATCGAATAGTTTTTCCTTGCTTTCATATGACTAGAGTAGTTTGCTTTATGCTATTCTAGGATAGACGGTTTTATGCCATTAGGTTAGTTTGCTTCCTGCATTATTTTAATATAGTTTATTTTTGTGTCTTCACTCTCATGCTGACCGACTTTCATGCTGACATCTTTGTGGAAAAGCCTTTTGATTTCTTCGTCCAGGTACTATCTTTCCATCACTTCTCCCTTATTTTCATTGTCCTATGTGTATTGCATGCTCATATCTTTTACATTAAGGAAAATGTAGATTTTAGGTTGGGGGTGGGAGATTAGGTTACCTAACCAGTGTTTTCTTGGTCTTAAGCAAAATTTTTTGTGAAAATTTTTTAAACTTTTCTGGACTTTCTTGTGAATTTGAAGTGATTTTTGATGGCCATCTTCGATTCAGAATTATAAGATACGTAATGTTAGATTTATGACTCTTGGATTCAGTTATCTATTAGATCTCACAGTTGGGTTTGAATTATTAATCCAGAATTAGAAGTTGTAAACATTGATTGAGTCATGATTTCACATGTCACATCTCGCTTACACATTAAGGTTTCTGTTTGATATTGAAGGGTTGGTAATCACTAAGCATGTAAGGAACCAGCCTAGAAAATTTACCCATCATGATCAATTGAAGAAAAAAAATACCTAGCTATATAAAAAAAAGATACCTTTATAAAGGGTTGGGCAAATAATCTTCACCATAGGTTTGCTCCCTATAAGTGTAGATTTAATTCCCCATGAATGATATGTGAAAAGGGTTGGGTGTACGGTCTTTACCATAGGTTTACTCCCTATAGTGAGGATTCGATTCCCCTTCATGGCGTTACTTTTAATAGAAAAATTAAAAGCTGGAAGAATGAAAAGATGATCTATGAGGCAAGTTTTGTTATCATGAATTCTCTTATTGGTTACCAATGATATCCTGAAACAGAGAAGTGAATTTTAATGATGATAAGCCGAGATTAGACCATACACTCATGGATCCTAATGTTTAGAATTTTTTTTAATTGTTGGATTAATACTTTGATCTTGATTATGAAGTCTGCCAAGTGCTTGAGTATAGGGAATGTAAGGCCCAACATTCATGAATCTTAGACTTCTAGTATCTTGATTATTTTCAAAAATCACTCGAGTTTATAAAAATTATCCTATAATTCTCAACTTATTTTTCATATAATTTACTCAAGACTAGTAAGATACTGGTTGGGGGTTGTATTGAGGGTCAAATATTGTATATCAGACCCCAGTTACTGCTTGAATTTATGAACACGATACTGTGTAACGGCCTGTTTTAATCATATTTATGTTGCAAGGTGGATTTACGGGCGTGCATTGAAAAGGATGTTAAAAGCATGAATTTAATGCTCAGAATTCACCAATGTAAGGGATGGACCCCAGGAGACCAAGATCGACAAATTTGCATGCCAGACATCAAAGAAAATCGAGAAACTAAAGCTCAAGTGGCTTAAAAGTCATCCAGAATCCAAAATCACATGGTTCCTACCATCTACTCGCTCGAAACTTCATACATTGTCTTGAGGACCACAAATTAATCATACACGTTGAATTTCAGTCATTGAATCTCTCTAAAATAGCCCAATGAACAGATAAGGCCATAAAACATTGATTTGGGCCCACCTGTTAACTAGATATGCTTCAAACTTGGGTTTGACCGCTTAAATTAGCTGGAAGAAAGGATGGATGGGTTAGATTTCTCATAAACATCAATATGGACCCCACTTCATGTGGCTGGTGTACACAGCAGGTGTACGCCCGCTGTGCACCGAACCACTCAAGCCGGTCAAACTCAGTTTGCCAAGCTCTCCTTCTCCAAAATGGAATTTCCATTTTCGTTCCAACGTCCGCACGCCGCTCATGTGGGATGTTGATATGGGCCACCATGAGTGTCTATTCGGGAAATCTGAACTGTTCATTCGAAGCACAAGGACCATATGACCTAGACCTAGAAGAGGGAATTAAAAGAGGACAGCTTGATCGGTTTTCAACCGTTCAAACATGGAACGAATGGTAGCAAGAAAAGTTCTGTGGGCCAAACTGAAACTGAGTAGAAGTCATCCTTACTCGACTGGTTTTGTGAGGAGAATCCACTGGACGGAATGGATTTTCCAGGCATCATTGATCATGGATCCCACCATCATCACAGCGTAACCATCTTACGCAAGCTCTATTTCGTGTCTGAATGCTGTCCGAGTTTTTCAGACGGTTGTATGACCATGGCGGTGATTGGCCCGTCAATCTGAACCGTCCAGTAGCTATCCAAACAAGTTTCTACCACCCCTATGTGGTCAGATTTGCTAGTTTGGGTGAACCTACCTCTCAGATTCACCTTAAACACAACCCATCTCTACGTTTTTGCTGAGCAGAGGTGCACAGTCCGGCGTTTTTATGACCACATTGCGTAAAGAAAATCGGTTCTGCATTCTCACCGACTCCAGTCGACCTTCCCTGCTTATAAGAAAGAGAGAGAGAATGTAAGAAATTCATCTGATCTTGGGCTGGACGTGCACAAGAGGGAGAGTAGAGTTTGTAGTTTTTATTTATTATTTATTTTTATTTTATAGTTTTTATTAAGGGAACTAGCTGGATCATGTCAATGATGGGCTAAGCCTCTTAGCTAGGGCTAAGAAGTGAAGCTTGTATGGTGATTGGGGTGTTAGTTTTTCTTTGATTCATGGTTATTGAACTCTTATAAATTCTAGTTTGATTATTAAGGAATACTTTTAGTTTTTAATGGTTTATTGTGATTCAAATTATAGTAGATCTGCAATAGCTTTAAGTATCTTCTTTTCATTATGAGATTGTGAACTTAGAAGGCCCTGTTATTCACCATCGTCTCGTGGGCATGGTTGGGTGATGGAACCCTTCCTAACTTTCACAATTCTCTTATGATTGGCTGTGAGATTGGTAAATTGTTATTGTTTTCCATAGTCTCCTGGGCATAGTTTGGTGATGGAATCCCTTCCAAATCTTCACCATTCTTATCTATTTATGATTAGATTCATGAGAAGTTCAGAAATCTGACAAATCTCTTCTTACCAACTGGATAGGATAGGACTCTGATTCCTGTTGTGTCCCTGAATCAATACAAGATAACTTCCCAATTGCTACAAGTGGATCCTTGGTACCCTAGTTTCATACCTTTGAATTCTACATATTTTAGTTTACTATTTCATCATTATTATCTCATATTCATTCGATTTAGGTTTCATCTTATTCTAGTTTTAGTTATGGTTAGTTTCAGATTACGTACAGGTTTTAGTCCCTTAGGATTCAACCTCGGTCTCACCGAGTTTATTACTACATCACAACCTTATACTTGGGGAGTGAAAACTAGCCATCTGAAAAAGTACTCAAAGGTACACCCAAGGAAAACTAGCTACCTGAAAAATACCATAAAATATAGATCGCCTAAGGAGAACTAGCCACCAGAAAAAATACTCAAAGGTACGTCTAAGGAGAACCAGCCACCTGGAAAAGACCATATGCTATGAAAATGCATGATTAACCTGACCACTATTATTCCAATTTCAAACAATCATTTTAAAAAAGCTCAAAGGTTGACACTATGGGAAGTTTGTCACCCAGTATAGGCCGACAACTCAAGCATAGTGTCTGATTCCACCATCCTTGGCTCTTGAGACTAACAAATAGGGTGTTTAAAGGTAACCTACACGACTAGTGGTCAATCATAGTCTAAAAAGTGAAACTTACCATCGCAAGATTGTATAAAATAATCCATTAAAGCCGCAAAAGGGCAAGTAGTCAATCAAAGCCATATAAGGCAATCAGTCCATTCAAGAATGTGATAGAAAGGGATTGTCACCAAAAAGCCACAAAGGCACAAATGATCCGCAAGATGGTAAGTCCACGACAAAGAAATTTCATTTAATCTATTTGACAGAAGGGCCACTAGTTCAAGGACTCCCACAAACACCATTAAATAACCGCAAGTGGCAAAACAAGTCAATGACATTGTCAAAAGTAATTGCACATGTAAAGTGGAATGTTTGAGACCTATCGCATGTTCATATTTGAATTTAAATCTAACCATCAGTCATTATAAAGAATTGCTCAAATAGAAACTAGCATTTATCATCAATTTCACTAAGTATTATATTAGGCAAGAGATGAAATAAATGAGTCACGCTAACTATCTAGATGTAGAAAAGCTTAAAGGGTGATCCTCACCTTACAAGTCACGTTATGATCTAATGTTGAAAAGACTCAAATTGAGCTTCAAATTGGATCCTAACAATAATTCCCAACATTGAACAATTAGATAATCCAGGATTTGTTTGAACTAGATTTGAACATGGGATTAAATCATATAAGATGGTGTCTAATTTCATTAAATCAAAATGTAATTATCTATTATACTAAATTATTTACTAAGTCTAACTCAATAGGAGATTAGAGATTTACCCAACATGGTCCAATTCGGATTAAACCCGCCGAATAGCCAAGTTGACTCGGTTAGACTTGGCAATGACCTGGCTCACTCCCTATCTCTCTACCTTCTCCTCTCCTTTTATTTTCCTTCTTCTTCCTATGACCCTTATTTCTAGAATGTCCAGCAAAACACTGACTGAACTAGCGACTGAGTCATGCTTGACTCGGCTGAGTCGAGTTGGTGCAATAGTCACCAGCCCAACTCTCTCCCTTTCTCTGTCACATTTCTTCCCTGCCTTCGTCTCCTTTGTTTCTTCCTCTTTTGATTCTCTTTTTCTTTCTTTCCGGCTGGAATTCCAGTAACCTCCAACTCGAACTAGCTTGATGGGTAGCAACTTGGCTCGACTTGAATTAGCAACCACACATCCCCTCTCTCTATTTTTATTTCTTCTACTCTCTCCCATCCTTCTCTTCTTATTTCTTCTCCTTCTTTTCTTCTTCCTCTCTCTCTCTCTCTCTCAATCAAAACACACCTGAACTTGGTACGACTCAGAACCTGGCCACTCGGTTGGACATGATGCAACTAGATCGCTGAGACTGGGTATCGAACCCGACTGACAACTAGCCTCTCCCATTTCCTTCTTTCTTCTGCTTTTCTCCTCTCTCTCTCTCTCTGTCTATATATATATATATCTTTTTCCCTCCCTCTTGCTGGAAGACATCTAACAGTAGCCTCTCTGAGCTGACTTGACTCAGTTCCAGTGGAGCTGAGTCGACCCAGCGTGGCACGAACGGATGACGCTCCTCTCTTGCCTTTCCTCACTCTCTTTATGTCTTTCCTTTCTGGGAAAGGGATGCCCTAAAAGGGCAGCCTAAATAGTCTCTCAAAAAGCCTAGAACGATCAGCTGTAAATCTTCCGATTAGTTACAGCTGCACTCACTAATCTTGGTTAACAAAGAGAGACGGTTGATGATCTCCTTAGAAATCATTTGCATAGTTGAGATCGATCTATATGGATGAACCAGATGGGCGACTCAGATAAGGGAATGGGGTCCACTTAACAGAGATGGGTTTTTCGAACCAACGGAGAAGATGGCCTAGTTGTTAATGGTGGGTCATCATTGGATGGTTGATTTGATGATCAGAGGTGAATGGATGGTGTAGATAGGTCTCATGACCGCTGTGGGACCCATCAAATGAACGGTTGTTAGTGATTCTCTTAATAAGTTTAAGTGAAACAGGCAGTAGCGGCAGCGTCTTTGTTGTTGCAATGGAAACCCTAGAGTGCGGGGTGAATGGAGGGCTAGGATGGTTTAAAATGGGAGGTTGAGATGAAAAGAGAGGAAGCTACGCAGATTGCTAGCTTGGCAACGCAAAAGGGCGAAACAGCTTTCATTTTTAGAAATCACCGTGCACAACACCTGATTGCACTAGAGTTTGTGTGCACACACATGCACTACAATGTGCGGAATTTGTAGGGTTTAGGATGGATCCTGATGACACACATGATGGACGGTCTTGATTATCCATACAGCCCTTGATGGTGGCCCATGATCAATGGAAATGAGGAAATGGTTCCTGTTATGGAGCCTTCACTATCAACAATTCTTGTAATTTTTCATGTGTGAAGTTATCATGGTTTTGGTCAGAATCATTATCCGAATCGGATAAACGGTTCAAATCTCCCATTTGGCTGATCACGGTGGACCACTATCAGAATACGAAACGATGTTTTCAAACACCATTGCAGGTGGGAAAAACCAAGGAAAGCGGAGAGGAAAAATCCTTTTTTTAAGGATTTCGTTGGGTCAATAGCTTGTTGACCCGAGTCATTGTTCAAGTGCACCGCGGGTGCACACGGTGTGTGTGCACGAGCAACTTAAGAGTGGGGTCCGTCCTGATTTTTAGTGAAATCTACTCTGTCCATTCCACTCTACCACACCTGGTAAGGCCATCAGACTTTTCCTCCAGTAGATCCAACCGTCAAATGGGCCATAAGTTCAGGTTTTGGGTCCTTTAATTGTAGATCTTCATCGATTCAATGGTCAGGTTGCATTTAATCTGATCATTCATGGTTGTAATGGTCCTAGGGTCTGCTTAGATGAGATTCAATAATTAAATTAGTAGTCTAATGGCCTAGGTGTGATGCTTTAGTGATGGACCTTTAAGTTGGACATTGTGGTTCCAATGAAGGGTGGATCTGACGATCTAAGAGCCAAGATTGATAATGTATGGTTCAATCTGTCTAATAAGGTAGGGTTTAGGCTTTTATCAACATTGGAATCCCAGCCATGCAATGAGTTTATGAAGGCCAATGTTGATTTTGTGAAGAGATGTTTGCTTGTCTTTAAGAACTAATGGTCGAATGACCTGATTTATAAAAGGAGGTTTATTAGATGGTTAAATTACCTTTCATCTAAATCTTCAACGGTCATGAGGGTTCGTAGTCTTATTTATTAACTCGGTTGAATGGATGATCACAAGTTACACTAAGATCCAGGTCTATTGACCAACTAGTTGTATGCTTTAGATTGTCACGAACGTCTTCATTTGATTAATATGAATTAGGCAGACTAGATTTGTTTGATTCAGGGTTAACAATCCCATAGCACTAAAGTTTCATTTAAGTAGCCCGTAGAGCTTTACAGCTAACTAAGTGAAGATGTATGGTAGGCTGTTATTAACCAAGATCAAACAATTGAGATGGGTGGATTAATGGGTAGTCAGGCGATGGTGTATAGTTTTTATGTGTTCCCATGCATATGCATACAATAATTAGGTATCCCAGGTAACACCCGAGTATAGGAAGTATGGGATGTTACAATCTACCCCCCTTAAAGAAAATCTCATCCTCCAGATTTGATGCTTCTAATATGCTTCTAGATGGTTACATTCCTTATGAAAATGAAAGATTACATGATATTTCCCTTAAATATTTAGAATGATCCATATTAAAACTGACAGAATCATGTTTAAGCAAAGTATACATGGGTTGGATCCAAATTCTAAATCCTGATGATTATTATAATCTTAATGCCTTGATGAAGCATAAGATCGATGTTCGTTGAGGATTAAATAATGATACCAATGAATCTACTACCTTGGCTAACTAGAAGATTGGCATATCAAGTTTAGACCTACCACACCTGTCTGTTCATGTTATTCCAAATACTCAAAACAAAAAATATTATTTTACTTAATATGGTGGGGAGCTGTCATTTAATAAAATAATAATAATAATAAGAAGAAGAAGAAGAAAGATGTAATGTCATTATTAGTTGTCACTTGAATGAACTTCTAATCCTTGTCGATACTATAGGAAATTGTGGTCTTGGTGCATCGAAATAAATCCCTAATTTTTTCATAGTACTAGAAAGATTTATAACCTTTAATGAGATCCATATATATTAGTTAATTTGATAGGCTAGAGATTCAAGAATTGTGACAAAATTTAGATATGTTAGAAATCTAGGTCATAATTGTACCATTGAACATATTTGAGAAAAGGTACATCATTAGGATTTCCTTGCCACTTGTAATATTAATAATTAGGATGAGCGTCATCAAATCTCGAGTGCAAGATTCTCTTTAAGGGGGGGGGGGGGGGGGGGGTAGATTGTAATGACCGTAGATCTAGTAGTCAGTTGAATATATTTGTACAAACATATAACCTTTATTAAAAATTAGTGAATGCTTAGAAACACAACAAATTAGACTATTCTCATTCCTATTCATGGTAGAAGTACTGAATTTTGGGGATGAAATTCTCTCTAAGGGGGGTAGATCATACAACCCGTACTTTTTAGTACTCGGGTATAACCATGTAAACCTTAGTAAATAAAATCTTGCTTATACATTTACCTTCATTTCAGCCTAAATTTGACAATTGGAAGTAATTTTCATCGATAGACTAGGATATCACACCATTGATCGAGTTCAAGTCTTACCCACTCAAAGTTCATGCCTTTATAACTTTTCAATCTTATATTCAACTGATCAATTGCATTCAGATACGCCCAAATACCTTTTAGGACTATTATTCAATGATCGTTGACAATTGGAAGTCATCCGTTGACTGATTTGTAAGATGGACTATCATATCATCAGAGAAACCTATTTTTAGGGTTTTAATCACTTTGATAGACAAATTAAATCATCCATTATCAAAGTCAAACCCTAGATCATCAGATCCACTGTTTATCACATTCTCAGTTGTCTGATGATCAATCCATGCTTAGACCATACAAGCTAGCTAATTAACAGTTAATTAACCATTAAATCCCCTCTAAAATTGACTAGGAATCCATAAGAACCCTGAATATCGGATCTAAAGGTGATCTAACTGTCAAATTGATGATAATCAATAATAGAAATCAAATTAACTAAGTATGAGCCACCTGATCTTTGGATCTACCTCATCTCTGATCAAATGACCCCTTGAGAGCTATAGTATTTAATGGATAAAGTGGATGTCATAGGGCATCTCTGTGGACCCCACCTTAGGGCTCGTGCATACACCCATGGTGCACTTGACCAAAAGATTAGGTTAAACTGGGTTTAACTAGAAACACGTTGATGAAAGAGGAGAAAGAAGATGAAAAGGGAGATTTGATTCCAGTGGGTCCAACTGAGTCGTACACTGGCTGTCATGTCATGGGCTTCATCAACTCACTAGAGAGGTCTCTAACCAAGTCGGGGTCAGGTCTTGACCCTAGTCATTCTAGCAGAAGGTTCAAAGAGATGAAAGAAAGATGCATGTGTTGAGTGTGAAATATTACATATTTCCCCCTAGTTACACCTTGGTTTTATGGACATGATAATGGTTAATCAATTTATTATACATGTTTTCTCATACGAGGTGATTTTGAGAGCTTAAGGTGAAAAGGATACTAAAAGCATGGATTTGATGCTCAAGAATTACCAAAGTGAGGATTGGATACTTAGAGGTTAAGATCAAAGAATTCAAAAGTGTAAGATCCAAGAAAACCAAGTGAAGAATGAAGAAAATTCGAAATTGCAAAGTGCAAAAACTTAAAGTGTTGAACTTGATAGTTTAATGCCATCGAACACAGCTTCGATGCCATCAAAATAAGTGTTTGATGTCATCAAAGGAATCTTGATCCCATCAAAGGAAGCTCAATCCCATTGGAAAAATCAAAAAAATCAAGTTTGGTTGTTGAACATATGGGTGTAATTCTCGATCCCATCAAAGGAGGGTTTGATCCCGTCGAAGATCAGTTTGATGCCATTGAAGATAGTCCGATGACATCGAAAAAATCATGAATTTTAGGATTAACTCGGTGGACGATTTTGGATGTTTTTCAATCCCATCGAGAACATGTTCAATGACATCAAAGTCATTTCGATACCATCAAAGCTCGAGCGATCCCATCGAATGACCTATACAGATTTCACAAGACAGTTACTAATAGTTTCTAAATTCGAATCGAACTCTTCGATCGGACTTCAATGCCATCGAAGCTGTGTAAATTGAAGTCGGTCCAATCAAAGCCTATATTAAGGAGTTTTTTGAGTTCTTCTAAGCATGAATTAAGGTAGGAAGAGTAGATCAAGGAGTAGTGGTGCTTTAAGAAGTCCTTCCTTCTTCTCAAACCATTCTTTTCTAATTAATTTTTATGTTTTTTAAGAGTTTTAATTCAATCATGTCTTTGATTGGCTAATCTCTGAGCTAAAGCTAAGAGGTGATGCTTGTAGTTTATTTTACTTTGATTTAAGTTATTTAGATTACGTGTTGAACAATTCATGGTTTTTAGTTTGAATAAATTAGTATTTTTAGTTTACTTTGATCCATTGTCAACTCCGGGCTCATTGGATGCTTAGAAAGCTTTAAATATGTTATTATCTATTTTACAATTGTGTGATCTGTAAAATTCCTTGATCTATCACTCACTCCAGGCATGGTAGATGCTTTGAATTCCATGTGATCATTACATTGATGCTTTATGAGGGAACCAATGCGATGAAAGTTCAGAATCTATTTTGAGTGTTAATGATGTTTTAATTGATCCATCATCCAAACACCCAGATCCATAGCTCAACTGGCAGACTGAGTGGAGATACCTCGTTTCAACACTTGAGGTCTTAGTATCGATCCCTAGCGGGGGTGGCTAACATGGAGTGTGTGTACTGACATGGGTGTGCACTAACAAGCTAACCTAAAAAAAAAAAAAAAACTGATCCATTATCCAGTTGAAGTGTTATTATTGAATCAAGCAAAGTAGCATTAAGATGACTATAAGTGGATCCTTGGCACTCTAGTTTTCCATTATCTCTGATAGTAGTTTCACCATTGATCTCTTTTATTCTAGATTTTAATATAATTTATATTCTAGTTCTAGTTTTAGCTTATTTCAGAAAGCACACATATAGCAAGTCCCCAAGGATTCGACCTCGGTCTCACCGAGTTATTATTATAGCGCAGCCCTACACTTGGGGTTGTGAATAAGTTTTTGGCGCCATTGCCAGGGACTTCAGTTGCATTTTCTGAGATTGATTAATATTGGAATTAGTTTAGGAATATGACTAACTTTTATTATTTTTTTCTAAGATTAGATTTTCTAAATTTTCTTAAAGGAACTAATATTCTCTTGTTTTGTAGTAACTGACATAGCAACTCCAATCTAGTTACCTCTTTCCAATCTTCCCTCTTTTCAGATTTCTTATCTTCTATAATTTTCTCCTTCTAATTAGATCTTAGTTTTAGTTCGTTTAGAACTTGAGAGCTGAGAGTGTTATGTGCCCAAGTGGGTCCATAACAGCACTCTACGTCTCTTAAGTGAATGAGGATTAGTCGAAGGATTTCCTATCCATCACTGGATTAGACATCACCTAAGATCCTCTGAGTTAACACAAGTTATGGTTGCAAATCAATCTCACCATCCGACTAAGGAATTACAAGATGAGAATGAGGTGCATCACGCTCCCCCTCCTAGAACGTTACGAGATTACTTACAACCAGCGATGGTGATTACACCTTCCTGCATGGTGTTCCCACATAATGCAGAAAATGTAAATTTTAAGCCGAGAGTGATCCAATTACTTCCGAAGTTTCATGGACTAGATTCTAAAAGTCCATACTTGCACTTAAAAGAATTTGACGAGGTGGTCGTTACTCTACAATTCAATAATGTGTTTGAAGACACTTTGAGATTAAAATGTTCCCATTTTCTCTGAAAGAGAAGGCTAAGTCGTGGCTCCACTCCTTAAGGCCATGATCCATTGAAACATGGGTTGAGATGACCTTGGAATTCCTTAAAAAGTTCTTCCCAGTTCATAAGACAAATACTTTAAGGAGGGAGATCATTAATTTTTTCCAAAAAGAGGAAGAAACCTTCTTCCAATGTTGGGAAAGATTCAAGGATCTTTTAAATTCCTGTCCACATTATGGCTACAAAACATGGCAGGTAATAAGCTTTTTCTATGACAGATTGACTTCGCCCATGCGCCAGTTTGTAAAGATAATGTGTAATAGCAAATTCATGAACAAGGAGGCTAATAATACATGTGATTTCTTTGACTTGTTGAAAATGCACAATCATGAGACACCTCCTCGAGGCCCACTACTTCAAATCCAACTCAATCAAGTGAGAAGAGAGGAATGAATGTCTTGAGGGAAGATGATGACATGAGCGCTAAGGTGGCCAATCTCACAAGGAAAGTCGAGGTCATGGAACTTAAGAAGGTAGAGACGGTCAAACCCGACGAGACCATTGAGGTTGTTTATGGTATATGTGTCAACAACATACATTTAACATAGGATTTTCATACAATTCATGTGTTTCAAGAGTTATTGCATAAGTAATCAAACGCCATGAACAACTATCAATGACCATTTAGCGGACCCATCTTGTAATGCCCTAGAAATCGAGGGTCAAGTAGAAGCTCAGCTCCCGAGTTCCAACACATCACTTATGCAACATAGATAATGATGATTAAATGTTAGCTGTATTAATGCATTAAACATGAATAAGATTACACTAAATCAACATATCATACTCTAGAGACAATTGAATTACGCAAGCGAAAGACTGTGATAGATATATAAAGCATATAAGTGGTTGTAAGTCCCCAGAATATGAACATCTCACCAGTTTAAATAATTACATGTATAGTTCTAAAATTTATAAAATGATAAGGTGTAATGTTCAACTAGTTCGTATCCCTGCGATCCTTGTGAAGCAACTGTAGGTCTACATAGACCTGCCAGAGAGTTGTATGTAGGAGAACTCCTTATCGTCATAAAAGTCAGGATCCATCGCATAAGCCACAACATCATCTGCAACTACAACAGAGTCTGGTTAGTGTTTTAAAACACTGTCCCAGTGTGGGAGTGAGTAATCAACTCAGTAGAGCTATAAGGCAAAGGTTAACATGTTATCAATTCAATCAAACAGTAATGATAAAGCAATACAACAAACATTCTTAGGTACTCTGATTAATGCAAGGATGATATGTATTGATCATACATTCTCTCGTCTACACTCCCTTTATGACATTATCTCATGGTCGCGCATGCTAAACTCTCACTGTACTTAACTCCCACGCCAAAGGCACATGCAATGCTGTGCATGGTCATGTTAGCCAAGTTCTTAATTAGACCTATTTATACATCCGATTTTGAAAGCCAAAGTACCTCTCTTTATATCATTTATCTAAATAATAATTCATCTAGGGTCGTCAATCCTAGTTAATCGCATACGATAGGCAAGTTATAGGACAATGTCACCCCTGTTTTAAAAGTAGTGGAAAAGCAAGTTCAGGTCGCTACGAGAGGCTCATCACCTCAGCGTAGGACTAGTTTATACTTGAGGTCAGTACGGGAAAGGCTCGTCACCTTAGCATAGGCTGACAACTTGAATATAGTGTCTCATACCACCATATTCGGCTTACGAGTTTGGTTTGCTCAATGGACACTACGAGGAGGCTCATCACCCCAGGTAGGCTGACAACTGGACCACGGTGTCCCATACCACCATGTTCGGCTTATGAGTCTTAAAGGATTGTGGTACCAAGGTTAAACAGATTTTTCACTGGTAAGTGGTACCTTAGATTCAAGTAGTAGCGTTCATACATGGTGAACATACATTGGGCCAATCGGGTTACTTAACAAGCTCGACTAGTACGGCGCACGTTAAATTAATTGACATGGAGCGCATACACACTCCTCATGGCCTAACCACTGTCGATAATCATCATGTGACTCGGATTCATTGAACGTATCCATTATGGCGAAACTAGTTCGGCCACTGATCATAAACCGGTATCGATCGCCTGGACTACGTATTAGTCCCAAATCTTACTCAAATACAATAAGCATTCATATGTGATAGTTAAAACAGAATATGACAATCAATTAAAATATAGATCTCATTTGAGCATTTTAACAAACACGTAAATTACATATTATCATATATAGACATTTCATCTATAAATCTCGTAGTAGCGAGATAGATTACATGAAGGAAACTATAACTATAGATAAGGAAATTGAGAATCCTATCTCAATACCCTCATTAAATACATTTCAACAAGCATTTTCTCATTGAGGCATTGTAAGTGCTATGATTTTATGCTCCTTTGGTTGTTAAATTTTGTGGTGTCAAAACCTCTATCTGTGTCATGTGTTTGTATGTTGATATGTTCAAGACACTACATCACAATGCTTCAAGTCAAGTATGGTGATCGACTTCAAGAAAGAAATGCAAGGTCACGTATTTTATCCTCTTCTGTAAGCATCAATGTTTAGATCTACATCGATAAGAAGAGTGTATGTTCAAGACTTAAGTGTAACTCAAGATGAAGTTTAATCTCAAGCTGTAAAAGATCTCAATATCAAGCTACATCAAGTAGAGATCTCAAGCTTCATAAAGTTCAAAGGTCAACCGTCATCTGAAAGAATGAAGTTTCAATGTTCATACTTCATGTCTCAGGTATGAATGACCTTAGATTGACCTTATGGTAGGTCATTTTGTATACATAATTCAAACTAAATCTTTTTATATGAATTTGTTTTGTTCTAAGACTAGTCCTGAACCTTGTTCGACTAGTCCTAGCACTGCCACGACTAGTCCAAGATATTCCAAGACTAGTCCTAAGTTTGTTACATTTTTTCAAAAATTTATGTTCATCCACGACCATTCCTAGACTCTATTCGACCGGTCATGTGAATAGTATCGACTCATCCTTCGACCAGTCCTGGTTCTACGATTCAAAGTCTAACAACTAAACTGAAGGTCCTACTGTCACGTCCCAAACTCAGAAACCGGGTTCACAAAATTCTCGATCACCGAATCTGGCACCAACAGCCTCCGTAGAACCCCATTATCGGCTCCCAGCTCCCATTCGCCAGGTTCTGATCCTGGGATGCTACGAGGAGGATTTTCACGATTAGTTTGAATCGTGATAAGCATAACCAAAGGCATAACCCACAAACAATAACTAAAAACTCTTGAATCCATGTGTGAAAGTGTGTGATCAAGGTGGTAATGTAGTTATGCAGTATCAGAGTAATGTGGAACATGCTGATGAATCCATGAATACCATTAACCATACCAAGGTTATGCGATGCAAGGCATGAATGATGTCGGCCATACCAAGGCTATGCGATGCAAGATGCAAGTCAAGCATACAAATCCTCATCTAAGTTCACATATTAATACAGCTCAAATCTGGGATATCACCGGGGTCTAGTACACTCTAAACCAGATCGATGCCCCTTCACGCGCAATAAGGTAAGTGGAATAGACCTCACTATCCATCTGTCAATATCGGGCTCAACTCGTCGATAACGGACCCATTCCTCGAGCTGGTCAAACTTAACATAGCTTTGCCCCCTCCTCTCTGGCGGGTAAGGCCGCACCCCCTTCCAACCGACCACGACACAGTGGAAAGAGTGGCCTTCTGGTAATCGGTACTTGGTGCTCCTGCACCCACTCAGTCTAGATGTTGGAGCAACCTCTTGGTACCATAAGGGTTTAGGGACTTTCACCCAGGGATATCTATAACACCCCATGTAAAATAAGATTTTCAGTATCCAATCCTGCCAACCATGATACGCTTGTAAAAACTACGACCCTGATATCGCTGGGGCGTACAGTACCATATCACACAATGCGAATGCATGAATCACACTATCCAGTCATGCAACAATCCTGCACGTATCGTGCGCTCATGTAGGACAACACTGCCTATCTAAGAGCCCTTAAACAATCTGTTCGAAGGTATATGCTATGATCAGTCACTTCTCATATCAAGCATACATATAATACGTATGATCATGAATCATGGAACTATACTAATCATGTTATGAAGTAATGCACTATCCTTACAACACAGATGGCCTAAACGACCTACACACAACAAGTACAAGCTTAACAATGGGCCCTAGGGAGAGTTGTAATGTGGACATTTAACAAATATTATACTCGCAATGTGGACGTCAAACCAACATTTCTCCCAAGGCACAACCTATATCAGGAATCCATACATAATGTAACAGCCACACATACATCACACTGGGCCTGCTCATGGGCCTCATACACATCGCATTGGGTCTCGAATACACATCAGGTGGGCCTCGTACTTGGGCCTCACATACATCGCACCAGGCTGATTGAATGGGCTGATCAAATGGGCCAATGACCAAGTAGGCCGAATCAATGGGCCGATTCAATTGGGCTGAACCAAATGGGCCAAATCGAATGGGCCGAACGTATATCAAATCGGGCCCACCCTTATGCATTTGAGATCCGACCTAATCATAAGTTATCATAGAGGTAAATGAAGTGAAAACAACATCAGCTAAATTAGAAACTGCCACGGCCTTTAGAAGTTTGAATGGTGGATGTTACAATCCACTATTTAAATGGTGGGGTCCACTTGAACTTTAGATCTGACTCATCCCTACACTCATGTCATAGAATGATATTTCAAAACATTTGGATGGTATGGATACAACGTGTGCATCATAGCGGGCCTCACCATCCAAATAGTGGACGGTATAGCCAAAATATACACATTAGTGCGGGGCCTGCGGTCTCTCTGGCGTCAAAAGGACAGCCATAAAGTAGTAGCACATGCATCTCTGTTGCTTAATAAAGGTAAGGGTGGGTTCCATGTAGGGCCCACCCGAACTTTTAGAAATGATATATATATATATATATATATATATATATATATATATATATATATATAATATATAGACATAAGCTGACGTCCAGGCCTTTAGACCACCTGGACAATCCCATGCATCAAGGAGGGACCCACACGTGGAGTGTGTCCCACCGTCCTAAGATAGTGGATGGTTTGGATTAAACACATGCACAGTGTGTGGCCCACCAAAATGGATGGATGACGTGGGTGGGTCCCACGTACCCACTGACTTCAGTGTTGAAACGAGGTATCTCTCACACAGTCTACCACGTGAGCTAGGGAGCTGGGTCCCACGTCAGGTGGTAGCCACCCATATTAGGGATGCCAAGACCCCAACATTGAAATGAGGTATCTTTCACTCCATCTGCCACATGATCTGGGGTCCACCATTGAAACCAGAGACCCCCACTCAGTCCATCAGCGAGCTATGGATTAGGGTGTAGAAGTGGGCCCCATAGGGACATGGTCCACCGTCTAGAATGGTGGACGGTTTAGATAAGGCACATACATTATGATGTGGCCCACCAAATTGGACGGACAGTCATGGATGGGTACCATGGACCCCATGACCTTAGCGTTGAAAGGAGGTATCTCCACTCAGACTGCTAGTTTGAGCTATGGAATTGGGTGTACGTTAGCACCCCTGCTAGGGATCGAAACCAAGACCTCAAGTGTTGCAACGAGGTATCTCCACCCCGTCTACCAGTTGAGCTAGGGATCTGGGTGTGGGTGTGGGTCCCACGTGCCAAGGAGGGCCCCACATGAACATGGTCCAACCATCCAGGTGGTGGATGGTTCGGATACAGCACATACCTCATTGGTGTGGCCCTTTGGAGGGGTGGAGGACAGAGGCGGGTCCTATTGACCCCACCGTTAGTTCTCACGCTCCATGTCAGTCCACACTCCATGTTAGCCACCCTCACCAGGGAGTGGTACCTCACGTTAAAACAAGGTATCCTTCACTCAGCCCATCAGGTGAGCTATGGACGTGAGTGTGCACACGCACCATGGTGGGTCCCATAAGGATGTGGCCCACCTGACTTTTAGATGAAGCTGTTATTTGTGTTTCCCCTACATTCAGGCCCAGCCAAAGGTGGTCAGCAAGGTGGGCCCTACGGATAAGATGGTGTGGATCATACGACATAGTGGGGTCCATAATACATGAGAGATAAAGAGAGAAAGAGAGAGAGAGATCGGGTGGAGGAGAGGCCTTGCCACTATGGGCCCCTCAATACAAAGCATTCATCAAGATGAGCCCCACCAAATGTGGGCCCTTAAATCACAAAATAAAAAAAATAAAGATCACCCACCGCTCCTTACACCCTAGGCTTCCTTAGCTCCTTAGCTTCGATTCCAACAGAGGATATGCGGTTTGGATGGTTAAGATGAGTGATGAAAGGGTAGGAAAGGTGGATCACACTTGTGGCTTAAGAAAGCTTGGAGAGGCTTAGGACGTGTGGTGTTTTTCTTTCTTGGAAATGAGCTTGGAAAAAAGAGAGAGAGAGAGAGACTTGTAAAGGGAGAGAGAGAAAGATGGTTGATGGAGTGATGGATGTGTTGATGTGGTGAGTGATGGGTGTAAGAACCTTTTTTGACTAAGAGAAGTATGGCTTTATAAGAACTTTTTGACTTTTGGGGCTTGCTTGGGAAAGGGTGAAATGTGATGTGTACTTGACATGTACTTGACCCTTTATGAGATTGATTGATGGATTGAGGTGACATGTTGTAGAGATTCTCTTGGGTTTTGCAACGAGCGACGTTTTTCTCCCACCGAACGCTGGCCCACATCTCCTGACCAGGGTATCGCCTCGGCGCTTGAGTCGCGACATCGGAACCGAGGTGACGGCGTGGTCGCTATGGTAAAGGTCTTGGGTTGAGTCGACTCGAGTTAACGGCGTGTGAATCAGGATCACGTATAAATACCGGTTAAGGGTCGAAGGTTACTAGAATTTGATCGGAAATATCGCGTAAGTCTACGGAACGGTATGGTCTAGAATATGGGGCTTACACCTACGACCAGTCGTGAGGAGCCTACGACCAGTCGTAAACACCCTACGACCAGTCGTGAGTCTGTTTTATCCGATCGCGCTATAAATTTTAAAAATCCATTCTCCTACGACCAGTCGTAGTGTCCACTAGACTAGTCGAAGATGCAATTTCTGCAGCTATAAATAAATGATGAATTTCAGAGTTTGAGATAGAAATTCAAGTAAAATCAAAGGATCACTCTGAGATAAGTTTGTGTTTATTTTAAGCTATATTGTGCACATTTAATATTCTCTTTTTGTTATCTTTTGCATTTAATTTTGTTTCTAAATTCCAATCTTATTTGAAAAGAGGAATTATTGTATTCCTTCTTCTTGGAATCAAAATCAAATAGAGTTAAGCCCAATTTAGTTTAATTTAAAATCAATTAGAACCTTGAACCATTTTAAAGTGAGTATTGGACATTGAACTTCTATATTCGAGCTTCTACTCCGATTGGTTCTTTTGGGCTGCTTCAAAAAGGAAAAATCTGAGTATTTACATTCTTTTTGGTTTCTTTTGAGATTCGCCAGAAAAATCTCATTGTGGTGGTTATCTGAGGAGAGCCAGGAAAACTCAGAAATTGTGAAGGTTTTGGGTGAACCTGTGAAAACCTATTTTGATAGTGAACGTTAATATCCCCTGTGTGAGGATATTAGGAGTGGAGTAGCAATCTGTGTGGCTGTTTTATAATAGTTGGTGTACACACAGGTGAACCACTATAATTCTTTGTATTTTGGTTATGTGATTTATATTTTATATCTTTATTATTCAAGATTGTGGAATGTATGTGTGGATGTGAATGGTATAATATTTTCATTTCAAGCACAATGGGGAATGTTGTAATAGTTTAGAATTTACTTTCTGCTATTTTCCTTTATTATTCCTCTTCAGTTTGAGATATCGATACTTATCGTTCTAGTAAGGTTGTCTTACCATAAACCCTTGATTTTGTGGTGCAAGGTTATCCTTAGAACTACATTCGTATCAACCTCTCAAGACTTGAATTTGAGGTTGCTTTACATTCCTTTATTGTGGTTTGTTTCCTTTCTTTTATTGGCTATCTTATTTCTTATATTTCGCTGTTATTTTTAAAATTTGGCGTAGTCCTATTCACGCCCCCCCCCCCCGGATATATAGCTTGGCCATTTCATGTATTTTATCAAACACTTAGACTGCACCTATCAATATTCATATAATAAACTTGTTATAACATATACTATAGCAAATCCTTTCACAAAGGAGTTGTCACACATACAACAATCATGTATTCTCAATCCATAGTCATGACAACAATAAATCATAACTCCATACTCATTCAAACATTTTAACGAACACATGAAATATATTAAAATCGACATAGTTTATATATATATATATATATATATATATGTGTGTGTGTGTGTGTGTGTGTGTGTGTGTGTGTGTGTGTGTGTGTGTGTGTGTGTGTAATATATGGAAAACATCACATCTAGGCACATGTGACAGTAATCAAATCAGTTATAAATCATTAACTGACATTGAAAGCCTTAAAAATAATAGCCTAAACATTTATAGTGTGCACCTTTCGTCGGTACACCGATTACGAACTCGGTTCGTACACCACACCTTTGTTTACAGTGCAATGACTACCTATAGCATGAAATATGTTAGTTATTTCACCGATATACCTATTTGGATACCTAAAACAGATTAAGGTTAGGATTCCTTACCCAAAAATGGAGTCAAAATCGCTGGTATAGTAACATGGAAGAGGGGATTCAGCACGTGGAGTGGCGGGAATGAATCCCAGCAAAAAACCATAACTCTCTTCCACTTCTCCTCACCTTCTCCTTCTCTTTTCTCTCTTCTCTCTCCTAGGGTTTAGGAAATTCATATGGAATGAGAGAGGGGTGGGTTAAGGCCCTTATATAGGCCCAGAACTAATGTCAATGGCCCCAGGGCGTGGTATACTTAGGTTATAGCCAAAAGTCATCCGTTTCGGGCCAACAGAGCTCATCTGAAGGTCCATTACTCGCCTATGGTCTGAAGAAAGTTCCCTGAGAATGGATCTATGCTGGGTTAAAGTTTCGGTCCGATCAGATTAGTGGATCGACCATGGAGGACCAGTTTCAATTCAACGGTCATTGCCACTCGATTAGGGCCACAAGTTCACGGACATGTGTAAGGAAATTTTCCTGATCTAAGGGTATAGTTGGGTCAAAATCTGACGGTCTAAAATCTTAAATTTGGCCTACAAGAGAACAACCCAATTGACTTAAATTTGAGTTCATTTTCTAAAGATATTCGCGTTTCTCACACACTTTGCTCCAAGCTCAAGTTGTGCATTTTTAGATACTATTTGGACTTGATTCCCGAGATGATTATCAAGCCTAGCAAGGTGGTCGTAACCGTATAGTTTCATGTTAATCGGACTTTCGACGTGCGGTCCAAGTTCGATATGGAGTTTCAATGTGCTCCTGAGAGCAATTGGGTTTTGAGATTGATCATACGTTTTTAGGTAATGTTGGGTTAACGATTCTAATGGTTTTGGATCTTATAGTTCGTATAGAAAGTGTTCGAACTAATTCACCGTTTAATTTTGTTTAATACTTAATTAATTTTTGTCTAACTTCTAAAGCATTCAGTCTTTAGTGATTTCTGCCTAAGGTGATACTCTGGTCTTTGTATGGATTTTTTTGAGATCTCAAATACATACAATCTTAGCTAGATGAACCATCCGAACTTCAGTTGCACGAATGGACAAATAGCTACCCCTCAAGAGGCCTTTTCTTAACTCCTTAATCAATGGAGCCCTCAAGAGAACACGGTTAAGAAATTCATGTAAAATCAAGAATAATTCAATCAGAATATGTTACAAGCATCCCAGGATATCAAGACAACATTGGGAGTGTTTGCATCATCTATCTAAAGAATAGAGTCACAACTTTCTGTTTGGGAGAAAGGGACCTTGTTGGCCCAACCTCTCCCTAACTCGAAACGATAATGTGAATTGAGAGTTGGATGGATAGATGTATAGATGGATGGATTGTTATATGGTTGTATGGATGGATTGTTGTATGGTTGTATAGTTGGATGGATGGGATAGGATGGATGTATAGATCAATGGATTGTTATATAGTTATATGGTTTGATGGTTGGATGTATAGAATGATGGAATGTTGTATGGTTGATCTGCCTAATTTTTAGACTCATGTCATATTATGGTCTTACAAAAATAGATGGACAGATTGGTGACCCTTAAGGGGTTGTTTTAGATTTTCCCACCTTGATGTACGTATTCTATATTCATATTGCCCATCTATTTCAATAGATTATTTTAGAGCATGAGCCCAAAATTAAAAAGATCCAAATTTCAGGTGGACCCTATGATTAGAAGCAAAGGTGATTGACCATTAAAAACTTGTGGCCATGAAAGTTTTGGATCAAGTTGATATCTATTTCTTTCTATTTATCTAAGTTTTTGTGAACTGTTTAAAACTATATGTGTCAACCAGTTTTTATATCATAGAAACCTGAATGAATGGAAAACACAAATATCAGCTTGATCGAAAACTTTTGTGGCCCTAAAAGATTTTGGTATGATTTCTATTATATCCCTACCTTGTATTATAATCTTGTTAACACCTCTCTCTCTCTCTCATTAACTATCTCTCAAGATTAAAGTGTCCACTTTTTATTAATCTTTTTCATCGTGCTTAAATTTATGTGAAAAATGATATTATCGATTGTAGGATGATTAAAAGTTAAAGGGGCTAAAGAATGAGTGAGGTGATGAGGTTTTCAAGTCTGTAGCTATAGCTTTGATTGAGATGAATGAGTACTTTCCCAGTAGGTGATATATCATACCAGAGCTATGAAATTCTAAAGACGAAAGGAGACCAACTTGTAGCATTTGTAGACTTGTAGACTTGTAACATTTGTAGAGTTGTAAATTGTGACCTTTGATGGGTTGTCTAATTAGTATTAACTTCTAAGTTGATATGCATGCAATAACAAGATATTGTAGGAATCAAAGCCAATGGATCTGAATTACAACTATTTGCATGCATTTCAACTGGATTTAACATGTACATTATCTTTGCTAATTGTGAGACAAGGGAAGACTTATCTTTAACATATACATTAAGTGAATTGTGCATTTTCACTTAATTTCTGTAAATTTTTCATTGAACATAAGTAGAAGCCTAGCCTATCAACAATTGGATCTTAGTAAACTTATGAGGGAGTTAGGTCTAATACACAACAAAATCTAAGCAATAAAAAATAGCTAACACAACTTTAAGATTTAACGTGAAGGAACTATTTGATCCCCGACCCAAAGTTATACATAATGTACTTAAGTTTTCAATTTGTACAAGTGACGCCATGGTTCACTGATCCAAATTATTGGTCTGAAGACGAGAGTGTATGCATATTATCAAGGCAAGGATCAAGTAACTCCTCTTGAATACATATAACTAATGGATCTCTTAATCAATCAAGTTGAACTTAACTGTTAAAACTAGTCGGAAGTGGGTGTGGATGTGGATGCGAAAAATATTAGTAAATAAACATACTCAAGCCTGCAGTTTCTAGGGGTTATGAGATTCTAAAGCAAGTTGTGAGATGTTAACTAATCTAGACATCAACTGTTTGTTTAATTGGATTCTTTGTATGGATGGAATGGATGGATGGATGTGATGGTTGGATGAGATGGTTAGATGGATGGATTGTTGTATGGTTGTATGCTTGGGTGGATGGGATGGTTGTATGGATGGATTGTTGTATGGTGGATGGATGGGATGGATGGATGGATGTATAGATGGGTCATAATTATTTACTTTTGTAATTTGGGTGTCATATCACGTGCATTTGACTGTAATGATGATTTCGTTACATTGTTTCTTTTACCTTCAAATCACCCTAAAACTAGTGGTTTCATAAGATAAAAAATGTAATGATTACATTTTACTTTACTTCGTCCTTTCATAAATGTATTTGACTAGTGACCTTCAAGCAACAACTAAAAATGATAATAATGACTCATTTACCTTGCATTAGAAACTCAAATTGTGTTGTGCGTGTATGTGTGTGTGTGTTGTGGATTATAGTAATTTTAGATAATATAAAATGTGTTTATCAAGTGTATGATAGATTATGGTGATTTTAGATCAAATAAAATGTATTTATCCGGTATACGGGCATAGCCATAGCCCAGAGGTTACAAATTTCAGTTTTTTTTTTTTTTTTTTTTTTTTTTACATCAGAATAAAATTCAATGGCATATGTCGTTAAATGCAAAAAAATTTAGCCTAGAATAAAGGTTCCAAGCTATCAAATAAACTTCTAAAATGATAGCTTAGAATTGCCGAATATTTTTCACACCGATAAACTCATTCGACGATGCTCTTCACGCAATGAAAATTAATTGACAAGAAGATCAACGGTTCAAACTCTCTGAATTTATTCTCCATCAAAACTTATATTGGATTGTTGTGCTAAACTGACAAAAAATACAAGGTGGTTTGGAACTATCGAATTTTTTTTTCGACATCAAAAATTTTGACATCTTTTCTCAACCCCAATGTTTGTCAATTTCCTCTGAAATCAATGGTTTTAGACCATCAAATTTAGCCCTTTTCTCCAATGGTCTCTACTAATTCGTAAATGTAAACATCATTACCATCATCTATAATATCATTTATCATCACAATCACACATACCATTAGTGTTCACAATCACACCTTATTCATCGCAAGATGAATATCCATTGGTAGCTTCGGCCTGACTGTAGGCATATGATAAATGGGTTGATTTAATGATCCATGCATATACCATTTGGGAACAATTAAAGACTTCTACAAGTACCATGATCAACTCATTCATGGACTTGTGATCATCTTTGATTAGGCTTACCAAGGCTCTACATTATACATCAAGTGAGCCTCACATGATGGGTGGCAATGATATACACTACACATGTTACCTGGCCCACATGATGGAAGGTGCATATATATTTTTCACACGTAAACGACCACCAATAAAACTCATACAATATAATGGGTTTCACTTCCAAGGGAACCTGCCAATGGATAGGATGTCAAATAATCATTAAAGTGTGTGTCCACAATAGTTTAGATGGCATAAGTAGGCCCAAAGGTAGACAACTTGGATATACAATATACACATTAAGGTAAGAGGCGGTTGGGTGGCATGGGTATAACTTATAAAATGTGGTGGTGTCTAGGAAGGTTTTAACAGTGGAAGTGTAAGTGCTATTATGTTAAGCACACATAGATTGTCAAATTTCATTAGACAAAAGCATCTTAAGATCAGTTCACAAGTATGGATTCACAACAATTCTACATGCATGAAGATCAGCTCAAGATCGGCTTATGAGCAGCTCAAGATCAAGTCAAGATAAGCTTATAATCAAGACAAGATCGACACATCTTATCAAAGAAATCGTTGCTCATAGTCAAAATTCAAGACAATTTAAGACTAAGTTCAAGACAAGGTGACTCAAATATTTGCTAAAACATAGGTGGTATAAACTTGGAAAGACCTTAGGAATAAGTGCTTTCAAAAATTCTTTATCTGCTTTGGAATTGGGCCAGCCTAACTTCCTCGACCAGACTAACTTCAAGCTTGAGTTAAATAACAACTTCTGTTGGAAATTTGGCTAGCTTGAGTTTTGGTTCGGGTAGCCTAAGCTTGAAATTTGGCCAGTTCTAGAAAGTTCGGATGAAATTCGATCAATGTAATCATTTAGAATTCGTAAGAATTTGGCCAGTCGAATGGCGAATTTGACTTTAGGCTAGCCAAAGTTTGGATAATTCTTATCCAACGCAATACAAAATCTGTTGAAAAGAATCCGGAGGACTCGGGCTAGTTAAAGACCTTAGGAATAAGTGCTTTCAAAAATTCTTTATCTGCTTTGGAATTGGGCCAGCCTAACTTCCTCGACCAGACTAACTTCAAGCTTGAGTTAAATAACAACTTCTGTTGGAAATTTGGCTAGCTTAAGTTTTGGTTCGGGTAGCCTAAGCTTGAAATTCGGCCAGTTCTAGAAAGTTCGGATGAAATTCCATCAATGTAATCATTTAGAATTCATAAGAATTTGGCCAGTCGAATGGCGAATTTGACTTTGGGCTAGCCAAATTTTGGATAATTCTTATCCAACGCAATACAAAATCTGTTGAACAGAATCCGGAGGACTTGGGCTAGTTAAAGACCTTAGGAATAAGTGCTTTCAAAAATTCTTTATCTGCTTTGGAATTGGGCCAGCCTAACTTCCTCGACCAGACTAACTTCAAGCTTGAGTTAAATAACAACTTCTGTTGGAAATTTGGCTAGCTTAAGTTTTGGTTCGGGTAGCCTAAGCTTAAAATTCGGCCAGTTCTAGAAAGTTTGGATGAAATTCCATCAATGTAATCATTTAGAATTCGTAAGAATTTGGCCAGTTGAATGGCGAATTTGACTTTGGGCTAGCCAAATTTTGGATAATTCTTATCCAACGCAATATAAAATCTGTTGAAAAGAATCCGGAGGACTCGAGCTAGTTAAAGACCTTAGGAATAAGTGCTTTCAAAAATTCTTTATCTGCTTTGGAATTGGGCCAGCCTAACTTCCTCGACCAGACTAACTTCAAGCTTGAGTTAAATAACAACTTCTGTTGAAAATTTGGCTAGCTTAAGTTTTGGTTCGGGTAGCCTAAGCTTGAAATTCGGCCAGTTTTAGAAAGTTCAGATGAAATTCCATCAATGTAATCATTTAGAATTTGTAAGAATTTGGCCAGTCGAATGGCGAATTTGACTTTGGGCTAGCCAAATTTTGGATAATTCTTATCCAACGCAATACAAAATCTGTTGAATAGAATCCGGAAGACTTAGGCTAGTTAAAGATGTAACTTCTTTGCCTATAAATTGAGTCTTTCTCTCATTCTAAAAGAATATAAAAATTACTATAATTCTTATGTAAGTGAAAGAGAAGCTCTAGTCTTCGGCAAGTTATCTGTTAGTATTTATATATTTTATTTTAATAGCTTATTCAATTCCCTTTTTCTCAAGATCATTTTAGACTTAATCTAAGAGAGTAAATTATACTCTTCTTTGAGATCTAAAAGAATTGAATCAAGTAGCATTTGAGTTTTCCATCATTAAAATCTATAGAACCCCCCTCTAGGACATTGCTAGCTCTCTCCATTTCAAGTGGTAACAGAGCAAGTTGCTCTTTTTATTTTTGGATTTACCTCATTGACCTAGATCCAGAGCTATAAGATGACAAATTTCGAAAGGTTATCCATTACTAGGCCACCTCCATTTGATGACTCTAACATTCTTATTGGAAAGCAAGGATGAGAATTTTCCCTAAATCCATTGATGAAATTATGTGGCAAGGTACTGTAACTAAATGGATCCCTCCTATGATGAAAGTATTAGCTGATGATGGAACCATATAATGAAAAAACCGTATATACTTTTTAGACTACTGTCCAAAAAAGTGAAAGTAGTGCAAATGCAAAAGCCTTAAATACAATAACTTGCGCTCTATCAACAAATGACTTCAAAAGAAACATGTCTTGCGATACAACTAAATAAGCATGGGATGTAAGACATAACCCGAATTCTTGTGTGTGCATGTGTGTGTGTGGGTATGCATTTCATTTCTTGTGGTCCCGATGTCCTACCGGTTGAATTTTGGCAACCCGCGACCTTCGAATTGTGTTTACGGTCATCCTTAAGTCCGATCACATAGATCCAACTCGGATCGACCCAAGACCTATGTTGAGGGTTAAATATTGCATATTAGACCTAGTTACTGCCTGGATTTACTAGCATGATACTGCTTAATGGCCCGATTTAATCGTGTTTGTGATGTAGAGTGTATTTACGAGCATGGACTAAAAAAGGTGCTTAAAGCATGGATTTAATGCTCTGATGACATCAAAGGTAATGGATGGACTCCAGAGGACTAAGATCGATGAATTTACATGCTAAAGATCTGTGAAAATCGGGAAACTGAAGCTCAAGTGGCCCAAAATTGATCCAGAATGCAAGATCACAGGGTTCCCACCATCCGTTTAGCTCGAAACTTCATACATAGTTAAGGGATCATAAATTACCCGTACACGTCGAATTTCGGCCGTTGGATCCTGGTGGAAGTGCCCCAACAGATAGATTAGCCCAGGAATCATTGTTTTGCGGCCCACCTGATATCTGGATCTGCTTCAATTTTGGTCTTAACTTATTAAATGAGCTGAGGAAATGAATGGACAGAATGGATCTTTCACGAGCATCACGAGTGGACCTCACAGGTGAGGTGGGAGTGCACCGTGTGATGCACTCCCGAGCTGTACCGAATCAAGGCACTCGGTCAGCAAGCGCTAACCCGAGCCCGTGCGTAAATCAGGTAGTGGACGGACATTGATCATCCATTTTTAGGTAGTGGGCCCCATACATTGATCATATAGAAGATCAGGACCGTTCATTGTTCCTGGACGGTGGGGACGACCATAACTATGGTTCTCATTTGGTCCCATGCATGTACTTAGGAAATCTTCACCGTAATTCCCAGACGGTTTTTCATTATGAATCTAACGGATGGCGTGGATTCCTCAAGAAACAGGGAGTGTGGGCTCCACAGGTTACGCCCACATGAATTTTCACCCCGAGCGCGCGAAACAGGGGCGTCGTTTGATCATTAGTGGGCCTCCATCATGACCCATGTGGATCATCCAAGCTGTCCATCATGCAGAGGGAGAAAAACCAATCGAACCTTTACTGACCATTGGAGTTCATGCACACACACGTGAAGCCTACAACAACCACAAATAAGCTGTCCTGCAACGTCCGAAACGATTGTAACATGATTTCTTCGCTAGGTTGCATCAATGGACAACCAAAATTGTCCATCTCTGGTCAAAATATCAAGGGGAAGACAATGAATGGTGTGAATTTCTTCATCCCTGTCAGTATTGAGCCCCACCGAACATCTCAGCGCAAGAAAGTGCGGAGGGCTTGCATCCGGGAAAATCGGATGTTCCGAAAAGTTCTGCACCACTGTCCATGATCGGATCAGTGATCTGAATCATCCAGAAGTTCAGCAAGGGGACCATGGCCCTAGCCATGAAGTCCAAACAGAGGTTAGGACGATCAACTATCCTAAAATCTCCACTAAACGCAACTCGGTTTGCCTTTTTCATACATAGGCTGTTGCAGTTTCACAGAGCTACATAAAAGCTCTCAACTGACTTCTCCTACCTATCCACTGGCCTTTGTTCTCTATAAAAGAGAGAGAGAAAGAGAGAGAAAGGAGCCGAGGAGGAGGAAAAAGGAGGTGGGATAGCAGGGACGTGAAGCACAGGAGAGGGAGTTTGTTTTTGTTTTCCTATTTTTATTTTTATTTTTCTTCTTTTTCTTTTCTTTTCTTTTCTTTTGAGATTTAGCTTTCATCATGCTCATGTGTGGCTAAACCTCTTAGCTAGGGCTAAGAGGTGAAGCTTGTAGCATGATGAGAGACTCTTTTGCGTGTGCCTTTATTTAACTGAACTGATGTGGATTTTAGTTTATTAGTGAGAATATTTTTAATTTTTAATGGTTTTTTGTGACTAAAATTACAATGGGTTGCAATAGCTTTGAGCATGTTCATTTTCTTTATGTTTATGACGTCAGGAAGCCTTATTGTTCACCATCATCTCCTGGACATGGTCGGATGATGGTACCCTTCCTAACCTTCATACATGTGATTGGTTGGTAATTAGTTTAATTCTGTTGTTTACTTTGTCTCCTGTGCATGGTTTGGTGATAGAATCCATTCTAATTCATATACCTTTCATCTCTTGAAAACTATATCAAATAAGTTCAATTTAAATTCCATGATTCTTGAAGCAGGCGTAAGATCTCCCTGATATATACAAGTGGATCCTCTGAATTCCTAGTTTCCTTTCCTCTGAATTCTTTAGATTTTGGTTAATTATTCACCATTATTCTCTTAAAAATACTCGATTCAGATTTGATCTTAGTCTAGTTCTAGTTCTACTTAGTTTCAGATAATGTACAGGTTTCAGTCCCTTGGGATTCGACCTCGGTCTTACCGAGTTTATTGCTACATCACAACCCTGCACTTGGGGAGTGAATAAGTTTTTGGTGCCGTTGCCGGGGACTGACGGCTACGATTTTTTGAAATTAATTAGTTTTAGGATTAGTTTAAGATTAGGTTTTAATTCTAGGGTTTGATTTTACTGATTTTTAGAAACTAACCTGTCTTTCCTGTTTTGTAGGATTCTGAGATAGAAACTTCTAAATTGGTGATATCTTTCTAATTTCTTTACTTTTTCTATTTTTAGAATTAGGGTTTTATTTTTTGAAATTTTCTAATCCTAGACTTTCTATTTTTAGAAACTAACGTGGTTTGTTTTGTTTTGCAGGTTTTGACTTAGGAATCTCTATCCTGGTAACTTCCTTCTAACTTCTCCTCCTCTTACTTTCCATACTGTTGTAGGATCTTTTCTTTTATTTTTCTTAGAATTAGATTCATAGTCAGGGTCTCATCATGTATATGCACGAGTGGGAATGTCAGTATGCTGAGAAGAATAATCTATATTGGGATGACAACTATGGCAGAAATCAACCTATGTCTCAAAACTTTTCTAAAACCATCATCGAGAACCAACCGGAATATAATGATCCACCAGTTAAGAAGTCCTTACACGATCATATGCGGGTGAATAATTACACCCCACGGATTAATAAAACAATACGTGAGTGTTGGGGTTATCATAATTATGGGCATGATGACTATTATCACCCATTAGATAAGAAAAAAAATAATGCGTGATTGTATTATGAGTGATAATATGTATTACTAACCATCAGATTCCCCCACCTATGATCTATATGATTATAATCAGTGGAAACATCAAAATTGGAGAAATGAACCAACAATATGTTATAGTGATGATCCCCTACCTTTGAGATCCAACTAAAAACGATCCATAAGGATTCATGTTTTAATATAGAACAATTCAACCAGCATGTTGCGAACATGATGAAATCATTAGAAGCGATTGAATTACACCTCAATGAGAGGAACAAGGCTCGTTCATCACAGCCACAATTCATTCCAGAAATACAATGCGAGAAAAGTGATCCTGACTCGCTTTTGAAGAACTCTAAAATTTGAAATGAGGAGTTGGATCCCATTAACGAGTATATGGTTCAATTTTTCGATGAGTCGATCTCGATGACTGTTCAAAAGAATAGTGAAGAGACATAGGTTTCTTTCAAATACAATGATGATAACACACTTCACTCACATGACACACTCAAGTTCAATGATAAGGAAGAGGCTAGTCTATATGAACCTCAACCTAATTCAGGAATGGAATGTGAGGAAAGCGATCCCATCCGAAGTGTGCACTGCACGGAATTAGACGTTGATGCGTATTGGGATGATGATCATAAATGTGCAGCCCAAATTCTCCTAGAATCAATTTCAAGTTTGTCCAGGTCAATGATCAAGACATACACGAAGTGGTCGGTCATAATGAGCCACTCCCCTAACCTAACATGTCTGATTTAAAGGTGGAGGATGAGCCCCTTATAACTGATCCTTCTAACTCTTGTGAAACATGTTTGGACCACTCCTCTGAATCGAATGAAGATGTGATTCGGGAGAAGAACGAGTTGCTCGATACAACTTTGAAATTTGAAACCACTCAGCTGAGGCCACCATCTGATCTGTACACGTTTGACAATTCAACGCCTCGATTGAGTAGTTTCAATGAATAAAGTGATCACATCGATGCTTTCCCTATTGATTTTCAATCTGTATATGCAGGACTGGAGCAAGAGAGCATACATACATCCACTTTCTAGGATAATGAATTCCTTAGGCAGATCATCACAAGCTCCAATGTGGAGAATAAGTCACACTCAGCTGAACTTCCCAACTCTTGGGATTGCTTAGCACACTTTGTAGATTCAAACGATCCCATGTCAAAAGATAAATTGAATGCTTTGCAAGACAACATCTAAGTAGTCATTACTGACTGAGAGAACCCTTATTCTGAAGCCCGTTCTTCCCCTGATCCTAAACGTCTACCCGTAAAGGAAGAGGAGCTGAAAATTAAACTGAAGTTTGGAACTTCAGAATGTGTTGAGACTACATCACTTCTTAAGAAGTTTTTTAAACTTTATTTACTTGTAGTCTCTGATTCACCATGGAATATTAACGTTGAAGCTTCTTCTGTTACAGGTGGATCGTATATACTTTGGATACCTCAAGTTATTCAATGGAAAATTTCTTATGAGGTACATAAGTCTCTCTAGAAAGTCATGTTCCAGGGCGCCCAAGCCTATTGCAAAAAGGGCTTTTGGTTGATCCTGCTAAGGAACTTATTGAAAAACTTATCACGATATTGGTCGGAAGAGGAACTTTGCGGCATGATCGAGTAGTTTTTTTCTGCTTTCATAGGACTAGGGTAGTTTACTTTATGCTGTTTTAGGATAGACGGTTTTATACCGTTAGGTTAGTTTGCTTGATAAGTTATTTTAGGATAGTTTGCTTTCGTGTCTTCACTCTGTGCTGACCCGCTCTCATGCTGGATTCTCTTAAAAAGTCACTCTCTTGATTCTTTCGTCCAGGTACTATCTTTCCATCACTCCTTTTATACTTTCGTTGTCCCATGTGCATTGCATGTTTATATCTTTTACATTGAGGACAATGTAGATTTTAGGTTGGGGGTGGGAGATTAGGTTCATAATCAGTGTTTTCTTGGTCTTGAGTAAAAATTTTAAATTTTTTTAATTTTTCTAGCATTTCTTGTGAATTCAAAGTGATTTTGATAGCCATTTAGGGCACTTAGAATTTCAAGATTCGTGATGTTGATAATTTATGACTCTTGGATTCAATAGTTGTTAGATTTTCCAGTTAAGTTTGAATTGTTAATCTATGATTAGAAGTTGTACACATTGATTGAGTCATAATTTCACATGTCACATCTCATTTTTTACATTAAGGTTTTAGTTTGATATTGAAGGGTTAACTTAGTAATCACTAAGCATGTAAGGAACCAGCTTGGAAATTTGCCCGTCATGATTTTTTTTTTATAAAAAAATAGATACCGTTGGAAAGGGTTGAGCGAATAATCTTCACCATAGGTTTACTCGCTATCGGTGTAGATTTAATTCCCTATGGATGATATGTGAAAAGGGTTGGGTGTATAGTCTTTACCATAGGTTTGCTCCCTACAGGTAAGGAGTTAATTCCCCTCCTTGTCATTACTTTTAATGGAAAAATTTAAAAGATGAAAAACTGAAAAGAATGATTTGTGAGACAAACTTCGTTTATCATGAATTCTCTTATTGATTACCAATGACATCCCGAAATAGAGAAGTGAATTTTGATGATGATAAGCCGAGATTTCACTATACATTCATGAAACTCATTGTTTAGAATTGTCTTAATTAATGGATTAATATTTTGAACATGATTATGGAGTTTACTGTGTGCTTGATTCCAGGAGAGTATTGTCCAACATTCATGAATCTTAGATTTCTATATCTTAATTATTTTCAAAAATTGCTCAAATTTTAAGAGATTGTCCTGTAGTTCTCAACCTATTTTTTGCATACTTTGCTCGGGACTAGCAAAATGCTGGTTGAGGGTTGTGTTGAGGGTTAAATATTGCATATTAGACCCAGTTATTGCCTGAATTTACAAGCATGATACTGCTTAATGGCCCAATTTAATCGTGTTTGTGATGCAGAGTATATTTATGAACATGGACTGAAAAAGGTGCTTAAAGTATGGATTTAACGCTCTGATGACACCAAAGGTAAGGGACGGACTCCAAGGGACCAAGATCGATGAATTTACACGTTAAAGATCCGCAAAAATTGGGAAACTGAAGATCAAGTGGCCCAAAATTGGTCCAGAATGTAAGATCACAGGGATCCCACCATTCGTTCAGCTCGAAACTTCATACATAGCAAAGGGATCATAAATTAACCATACACGTTGAATTTCAGTTGTTGGATCCTGGTGGAAGTGGCCCAACAGATAGATCAGCCTAGAAATCATTGATTTGCGGCCCACCCGATATCTGGATCTGCTTCAAGTTTAGTCTCAACTCATTAAATAGGTTGTCCTGTAATGTCTGAAACGGTTGCAACATGATTTCTTCGCTGGGTTGCATCAATGGACAACCAAAATCGTCCATCTCTGGTCGAAATACTGAGGGGAAGATAATGAACGGTGTGGATTTCTTCATCCTTGTCAGTATTGAGCCCCATCGAACATCTCAGCGTAAGAAACGTGAGCAGGGACTGCGTCCGGGAAAATCGGACATTCCGAAAAGTTCTGCACCACCGTCCATGATCGGATCAGTGATCTAAACCGTCCAGTAGTTTAGTAAGGGGGCCATGACCCTAGCTATGAAGTTCAAATAGAGGTTAGGACGATCAGTTATCCCAAAATCTCCAGCAAACGTAACTCGGTTTGTATTTTTCATACGCAGGCTGATGCAGTTTCGCAGAGCTACGTAAAAGCTCTCAACCGACTTCTCCTGCCTCTTAACTGGTCTTTGTTCTTTATAAAAGAGAGAGAGAAAGAGAGAGAAAGGAGCCAGGGAGGAGGAAAAAGGAGGTGGGATGGCAGGGACGTGTAGCATAGGAGAGGGAGTTTGTTTTTGTTTTCCTGTTTTTATTTTTGTTTTTCTTCTTTTTCTTTTCTTTTCTTTTCTTTTGAGATTTAGCTTCATCATGCTCATGTGTGGCTAAACCTCTTAATTAGGGCTAAGAGGTGAAGCTTGTAGCATGATGGGAGACTCTTTTGCGTGTGCCTTTGTTTAACTGAACTATGTGAATTTTAGTTTATTAATGGGAATATTTTTAGTTTTTAATGGTCTTTTTTGACTAAAATTACAATGGGTCTGTGATAGCTTTGAGCATGTTCCTTTCCTTTATGTTTATGACGTCAAGAAGCCCTGTTGTTCACCATCATCTCCTGGGCATGGTCGAATGACGGTACCCTTCCCAACCTTCATACATGTGATTGGTTGGTAATTAGTTTAATTCTTTTGTTTACTTTGTCTCCTGGGCATGATTTGGTGATGAAATCCATTCTAATTCATATACATTTCATCTCTTGAAAACTATATCAAGTAAGTTCAGTTTAAATTTCATGATTCTTGAAGCAGGCGTAAGATCTCCCTGATATCTACAAGTGGATCCTCTAAATCCCTAGTTTCCTTTTTTCTGAATTCTTTAGATTTTAGTTAACTATTCACTATTATTCTCTTAAAAATACTCGATTCAGATTTCATCTTAGTCTAGTTCTAGTTCTACTTAGTTTCAGATAATGTACAGGTTCCAGTCCCTTAGGATTCGACCTCGGTCTTACCGGGTTTATTACTATATCACAACCTTGCACTTGGGGAGTGAACAGCCTATGTCATCTTGTTCGCATTATCGCCACGGTTCCGATGATACATCTTGTGCATCCATGCGATGTATAGATCATATGTTATATACGTCTCATTTTATAGCCCTTGATCATGATCATGTGGCCCACCTAGGAGTAGTGCATGTGGCCTCCACTCCCTTTTTACACAAGTTCCAACACACACACACTACACACACCACCTAAACCTCCATATCTTATACTACCAACACCACCCACACCACCTAAACCTACCCTACCCTAGCAACATTGTTTGTATCACTATAGAGTATGATGGTTTTCTCTAACCTAGGTGGAGAGAGCAATGATGACTCTCCTACAACTCTCTTTACCTCTCTCTTTCTTCTCATTCTCTCTATCTCTCCCTCTCCTCTCCCTCTTACAAGCTTCCAACATTCCATCCCCTCATCTCCCATTTCTCTCCCCATCCATCTATCAAAATCACATCTCACCCCTTCAATCTTGCTTGCTTAGAGCCTTAGAAGCCTAGAGTTGGAGTTTTGGTGGAGAGCTTTGAGGTGGGTGCTCCTCTAGATGTAAAAATATGATTTTTATACCTTAGATATTTTCTTTCTTTCATGAGGGAAGTGTAGGACCCACCAATCAATGGTGGAGATCCCACACAATCCCATGGTTATGGCCTAATGGCTCGCCTTATGCATTGATGAGTCATGCATGCGGCCTTTCTCTATAGGCCCCATCATGGTAGTTTCCTTTCATATCATATCATGTTTGGGTCATCTAGACCTTATAACCATGGTGGGGATGGCATCCCCACCATATATTTTGATTATAAGCCATACATGTGCAAGAACCATGTTGTAAATATAGATCTGTGTATGATGTGTGGGTGTGATTGATATTGGGAGGTCTCAATATTGGCAGAGCCCTTTCCCTATGGTTGGATTGTCCATATATCTCTCCTTAATTTCCCTCATTTTATTTCTTGATGTGTGAGGCTCATTTGGTGGGCCTAGGACATCTAGAAATTTTAGCAAGGTGGGACGCCCAAACTGCCCATTATTTGATTTTGGGTGTCCTACTTGCTGCCTTAACGTTGCATGCAAGGTGTGTTGGCTTCAAATTATGACTTAGAAATTTGTGGGGCCCACTAAGGAAGGCCACACCATCCTCGACTAATGTATTTCCTTTTTTATTCAACTTATATAATTATTTTTATCCAAGTACATGTTGCTATCCAGAATTTTCTGGACAGTTTCTGGTTGATTTTGGACCAAATTTTGAAACTGTTTAGGGGATATTCATACCCATCAAATATACTTTTCTGAAAGGTGGGGATATCATCTTGATGTCTCCCAAATTTCAGCCCCATCCGACCTTGAATGAGGTCCCAAAGGTGTGGCCCAAGTGAGGTGGACAGTCTGGACTTTCTGCACTGTTCCAGCAACATGACAGTTTGAAAATCCTAGATTATAAAATAATTTTTTATATTGGTGGGCACTTTGTGGACATAAAATTGTGGTACACATATGAGGAGATATTAAAACTATTTTTTCTCAATTTTTAGAGGCCTTTAATCCACCCATTCGATGCTCAGATTAGGGCCTGTCAAAAATTTGCACTAAACAGATTTTCTGGACAGCTAGTGTTCTTAAAATTGAATAAAATACTTTAACTATTCTAAAAATCATGAAATTTTGTGGAGGAATGGTACACACATGTTAGGACCCACATACCACTTTTAGGGGCCAATGTATCCGTGTTCATACCATGGAAAGGACTGGACCGGCCCACCACGTAGGGACGTCCAGGTCAGACAGATTTTCTGGACAGATTATTTTCTTAAAATTAATTAAAATACTTTTAGTTATCCTAAAGTCGTGAAATTTTGTGAAGGTGTGAATCACCTATGAAAGGACCACCCTACAAATTTTAAAGGCCATCGGGCCCCTGTACCGACCATGGTGCTGCTTGGAGTGACCCACCAGGCTGGGATGCCCGGGCCGGGGCGTCCAGCCTTGACTGGCCGTCCAGGCCACCTTGTGGGCCCACCTTGATGAGTTTTGTTGTCCCTGCTTCCATACAATCCTGGTCCATATGGGACATAACCACCTCCTTTTAAAGTTTTCATTTTTTAGGGTCCATTTAGGTGAGTTTTGGGCCAATTACGCAAGCCTATAAGGCTGCCCACCATGGGACGCCCAGCCCATTGGGCTACTGCTGTACGTCCAGTCCAACAGCATGGCCCATCTGATTCATGTGTTAAATATACTTCCTTCATCTGGTGGACCCCCTTGTGACATGTATGGGTCACCAGGAACTAAAATAAACATATAATTTAATAAATTTTTAAATTTCCAGCGATGTCAGATTGTGGGTGGGCTGGAATTTCAGCAATAGGCCCATGGTTGGTGCCAATATATGGATGTTTTAGGGCAGCATGGTCCACTAAATTTTGGGATATTGTTACAAATATCTTGACCTATTTTTAATTAGTTTTTGAACTTAATTAGTGCATACTTAAGGCCCACTTTTATTGGAATTTTATTGGAATAATATTCATATTTGCATGTTGGGTTCCCAGGCCCATTAACCTAGAATTTTCTTGATGGACCCCTAACTCTTGGGCTTATAAATAGCATACTATTGTGATGGGTTTTATGGGCCAAATACTCAAGTAATTTGACCCTTGCTTTACCATTAAAATAAACCCATAATTGGGCCGAGATGTGAGGTCTAACTTGTTTTAAATATAAAGATCACCCATATGTTGGAATAATGGGCTGCTCATTAAGTCCACCAAAATGAGTGGACTCATAACCCTTGCTTGAGGGACCACCATGTTGCCTATGTATTGGGCTTAGTGTATGGCCCACTAGGTCATGGATTTCTTGGGCCTTGGAATTTACTTTATATGCATACCAGGCCACCTTTTAGGGCCCAGTTGAGGTTGGATGTCCTCCTTTGTGGCCCTAGGGTAAGCTTATAGGGTCATCATATGTGGTTGAAGGCCCATCTTGGACCTTGTTAGGACCGTTTCCTCCTTGAGGCTTTATAACTCTCTTAGCTTGTGGGTCATCCCAAAGTATTGGGCCCCACTAGAGGACTTCACTTCTCCTTCGAGTACTATGTCTATGTATCTAGACCTTGTCCCTCTTGGGAAGGAGGAACATATTCGACAGGTAGTGCACTTACTTCATTGTGACCCATATGCATCATCTGTGTGAATTGATTGCATTGTGTGGTGGTCATAGAGGGATGAAGTTTCTCTCCTTATGCACATTGAGTGCCTAAAGCTTGTGCATGATCTGTATGTGTGACTCATATATTGGCATCGCATTTCATGATGATATTGCCCTTGCTTCACCAGGGTCTTGCCTCCACAGGTACATTCGTGGATGGCCATATGTGTGGACATTGGAAATATTACTTAAGCATACCGGGTGCATAGGATGCCTATGGGTGAAATTTTTAAAACTTCCTTGGTACTAAGGATCTTCTCCAACGCTGTGACTGTAAGGCCCGTAACCTAGCCTGTACTGTTCCGTCGACTCCCACAATCCTTCTCGACGAATTCCGGTGACCTGCGACCTATAATCGACGTTTACGCGCAACTCTAAGACGTATCCCGTAGATTTGAGTCGACTTAATCCAAGACTTGTACCATTGCGACCGCACCGTCGGCGCGGTTCTAACGTCGCGTATTACGCACCAAGCGATACCTAGGCCAGGAGATATGTGCTCACGTTTAGTTCAAGAAAAATGTCGCGCAGTTGCAAAACCCAAAAGAGAACTTATCAAATCAATCTCATTAATCCCATCAATACCACATCATGTCAAGTACAACCACCCCTCCCCTAAATTCAACTCTCTCTTACAAACCTATCCCTTACATGTCAAGTACACTTCACCCATCACTCACACCCATCCCATCCTCTCTCTCTCTCTCTCTCTCTCTCTCATTTTCTCCATTTCTCAAGCAAACCCCAAGAAAGCCAACGTTTTTCTCCATTTCTCAAGCAAACCCCAAGCAAGCCAACGTCCAAGCATTTTCCATGGGAGAGGAGAAGCTATGTGTGGCCCACTTCCTACCTCCCATCTCCACCATTCAAAGAACATCTCGACCGTTGAAATCATCCTGTTGGAGCTCTAGATCATGTTGGTGGAAGAAGGAAGAAGAGATCAAAGGTGGGTGCTTCTTTCTCTCTCTCTCTCTCTCTCTCTCTCTCTCTCTTTCTCTCTCTCTCTCTCTCTCTCTCTCTCTTTCATTTTGAGTTGATTTGGCCGTGTGTCCCACCCGAATGAACCCCACCATGAACTATACATCTTATCTGTCCATCAAGTGGGCTCACCTGACATCCCATAACCCATAGGCCGGGCGTGGGAAAATACAAATAGCAGCTTGATCCAAATCACGTGGGCCATGTCCATGTGGGACCCACTGTGATGAAATGTATGTTAACACCGTCCAGCGTCCTTGGAGGCTAGACGTGTAGTGAAGTGTGACTGGCCGTGGGATGCACTCCAGCGTCTCTGGACATGCTTTAAAAATAATAAAATATTATTATTATTATTAGACTTAGGTGGACCGCCCATGCAGGCCCCATCCTGATGTATGTTTTTAATCCATACCGTCCATTCCACTCCCTAGCTCATTTTGGACGTTGAGCTGAAAAAATGGATTCAATCAGACTTTTGGGCGGGCCATTGCATAGTAAACGGTGGTTTTCACTGTTAAATACCCTCCTATTGTTTCTATACCCTAAAATATATTGAATATTGAGCTTGTTTGGCTTGTCTTGAAATATGGGGAACAATGGCGGAGCCGAATTCTTCCGATGCGGGCCCCACATGTGAAAAACCCCACGAGAACCCATTTTTTAAAAAAATATATTTTAAAATACAACAGCAGCATAGCTGCTGCTGCTGTCAGCAGTGCAGGCAGCGCCTACTGCCTACTTCCTACTAGCGGGGGGACTAGTAGGGACCCACTGCTCCAGCCGTGGGCCCCACCTTGATGTTTATTTGTCATCTAACTAGTTCACGAGGTGGGCTGCTCCCAGCAGTGGGCCCCCTCCAAATTTTTGCCCCATCCACAGCTCAGGTGGCCCACATCCTAAGAAATAGTGGGATTGAACGTATACCATTGAAACCTTTTTCTGGGCCACAGAAGTTTTAGATCAAGATAAAATTTGTTTTTCCTATTCAGCTAGGTATGTGTGACCTTATCAATGGTTTGGATGGTATATAGACATGATGGTGGGCCCCACGTGGGAGCCCAAAGTGATGTATGTGTTTTTTTTGGACGGTGGAGTACGCAGTGATATATGTGTTTTATGTGCACCGTCCACAGCAGTGGATGGTGGCACCCACCGTAATGTATGCGGTGGAACCCACCATAAGGTATGTGGAATATCTTAACCATCCATCTGGGGGCCCATCACGAGATATGTGCTATATTCCAACCGTCCATCCGCTGCACACAGCAAGCTCTGTGCATTCGATCCTGAGGTACGTGTTGTACCTGTCCATCCATCCAAGCAGCACGTGGTTGTTGTCTTGAAGGTGACATGTCTGTGGGTCCCACGCATGATGTTGTAAAACCCACCATCGGTCCATCTGGTGGGACCCACTGTTAAAAATCCTAGTCGTTCGTCCAGACGTCCAGGGTCTGGACGCTGGACTTTAGACGATTATGGCTTTGGGCCATTTAAAATAATAATAATAATAATAGTAATAATATATAATAATTATTATCATAATATATATATATATGTTATATGCATAGGTGTATACATGATGGCCCTCGTGGGACCCACCTTTTGATGTAATGGATTGGCTGGTGTGCGCTGACAGCAGCTAAATTGCTGCTGTCATGACGTTTGCATGATATGTGGGTCCCACCTGTCACGACACTAGCAAGTTATGTGGGTCCGTCTGATGTATGTGTTACATCCAAACTGTCCATTCATTTGGTGAGCTCCTTGAGTCTCAAGGCTGGAGACAAATAAGATAAATCTATTTATCAAGTGAACCATATTGCACAGTGGGGATTGAACGCCTACCATTGAAATCACCTTTTAGGAGTACAAAAGTTTTGGATAAGTATGAAATTTATTTTCCTCTTAAGCTAGGTCTTTGTGACCTTGTAAACAGATTTGGATGGAAAATAAACATTATGTGGGGTCCACCTTGATGTATGTGTTGTACATCTATGTTGCTCATCTGGTGGGCTCATTTGGATGGTGCAAGCCCACCTGCTGCATCTGGAGGGCCCACCTACTATGAGGCCCTTGTATAAGGCCCAATGCGATAAACCATGAGGCCCACCTCGATGTATTTGTGGGCCATCCATGGGGCCCATTGTCGTGGCTGACTTGATATGTATGTGACCCATTAGTGTGGCCCATTGATGAAGCCCACTTGCTGCATGTGCAAGGCCCACCTGTGATGTATATTTGAGGTCCACCTGTTGGCTATTTGAGGCCCATCTGTTGGATATTTAAGGCCCACCTGTTATGTATTTCCTGCCCATGTGAGGTGGCCCATTGTGATGTAATTGAGGGTTATGAGCAGGGCCCACTTATTATGTATTTATGGCCCATTGTGACTGTATAAGGCCCATTGAGATCGTATGTGACCCACCGTGATGCAGTCTTTTGTGACGTATATAGGCCCATGTGATGTGATTATGACCCCTGTGTCGAAGCCGACTGTGATATATATGTGGCCTACGAGTGAGGCTCATAATGATGTATATTAGGTCTTTGTATGAAGCCATGGGCCCATGACACGTTTGGCTCTACGTGGGCCACTCATTGTGAGCAATGTTGGTTAAATGTCCACATTAATGGGCAATGATAGTTAGATGTCCTCATTGTGACCTTCCCTTAGGCCTTCTTAAACTCATTCTTATCGATTTTGAGTATCATGACCGATTGCTGATTCTGATTATCGTGGTCGATTACCAATTATGATTATCGTGGTCGATTGACCGATTATCGATTGAGGCTGATTATTGTGACCGATTACCAATTATGATTGTCGTGGTCGATTGACTGATTATCGATTGAGGCCAATTATTGTGGCTGATTACCAATTATGATTGTCATGGCCAATTGACCGATTATCGATCAAGGCCGATTATCGTGGCCGATTACCGATCATGATTATTGTGGTGCATTAACCGATTATTGATCGAGGCCGATTACCGATTCTGATTTGTCGTGGCCAATTAACTGATTATCAATCAAGGCCGATTATCGTGGTCAATTATCAATTATGATTGTCATGGCCGATTTATCGATTATCGATCGAGGCCGATTACCGATTATGATTGTCATGGCCGATTGACCGATTATCGATTGAGGCCGATTACAGTGGCCGATTGTCAATTATAATTGTCATGGTCGATTGGTCGATTATCGATCGAGGCTAATCATCGTGGCCGATTGTGGATTCTGATTGTGATGTATATTCTACCCGTGTTTGAGGCCCAATGTGATGTATATGCGGCTCGTATTTGAGGCCTGTTATGATGTGTATTCTATCCATGTACAAGACCCAATGTGATGTATATGAGGCCTATGTGATGAGGCACATTGTGATGCATTTGAGGGCCAGGTGATGGAGCCCATTGTGATGTATATTAGGCCCATGTGAGAGGCCCATCATGACGTATATTAAACGCTTGAGTGAGGCCCATGGTGTTGTATATTCGACCCTTGTGCGAGGCCATGGGTCCACTATATGTTAGGCTCTATGAGCGTCATTCCTTGAGGGTAATGTTGGCTAAATGTCTACATTGTCAAGGTCGATTGTTGATGCCAATTATTGATACCGATTATGAGTATGTGACAGCATAGCATCATAATACATGCCCATACACATCATCTGCATGTTTGTTATTAGATGTGATTGACCATTGCATATGTCATTAGACAGGTTGTTATGAGATTCCCTGATAGGCGAAGCTCACACGCACGGTATGCGCAGGATTGATGCATGACTAGATTGTATGACTCATGCATCTTGCATTGTGTGTTGTGATTACTATACGCCCTAGCGATATCAGGATCATAGCCTCCACAGGTATTTCGTGGATGGCCAGATGGGACACCGAAAATCTATTCTACATGGGGTGTTATAGATATCCCTGGGCGAAAGTTCCTAAACCCTCTTAGTTCCAGAAGTTGCTCCAATGTCTAGACCGAGTGAATACATGAGTGCGTGAGGGCCGAATACCTTTAGGTCGTATCTCTAATTGTGTCGTGGTTGATTGGAAGGGGGTGTGGCCTTACCTGCCCGAGAGGAGGGGGCAATGCTAGGCTAAATCTGACCTGCTCGAGGAATGGGTCCGCTATCGACGAGCCGGGGCCGATATTGGCAGGCGGATAGTGAGGTCTCTTCCACTCACCTTATTGTACACGACGGGGCGGCAATCTGGTTTGGAGTGTAATAGACCCCGGTGATTTTCTAGAGAGGAACCATACTGATATGTGGATTTATTGAGTAGGAGTTACATACTCATGCATTTGTTTCATTCACTATCCACTCAGGCTGGTGGTGCGTAACTAATTGTTGTGTACCTTCGCATGGCCAGAATTTCGGTTAGGCGCACGACTAACCTGAGATCAAGAGTTTACCACATTGAGTCTGACTATCCAAATTTAGGTATGGGACTGGTTTGGATAGAAGTCCCTTGTGATGGACCCCATAGCCTGCGATACTACGTATTACATTGCATCTACAGTACTTAGTATTTTGGGTTACCATGCCTTGCATCGCATAGCCTTGATACGGCTAATGGGATTCATAGACTTGTCAGTATATTTCCACTCATTTCAATATTGTATGATTTATGACATTGTATCCTTGGCATCTAATATTTGGCTTGTCTTGACTCCTCATTTGCATAACTGACTTGCATTGTGTACCCTGATATTGTACGTCTTATGCACTTGTCAGTATTTTCGCTTACTCTGTTATCATGTGATTTATGACTTTGTTAGTATTTCTGTTTACTCTGGTAATTCATGATCTTATCAGTATTTATGCTTATTCAGATATAGTATGATTTATGGATTACCAATTTTTCGGTATTGTAGGATTACGACATTATATTGAATACTTGGCACTTACCTTATGCACACACTTACACCACCCTCTAAGCTGTCTATAAGCTTATGCACGATAGATGTGTGCAGGTGATGTTAGGTTGCAGCAGTGTTGAGCTTAGAGAGTGTAGTGGTCTTCTGGAGCTTGATTTTCTATTTATGTATTTTCCTTTCAGTGTTGTACTCAAATGATTATATTACTGGATATGTGATGATGATATTGCCTTTGTGAATTAGGTAATCTTGTGGTTATACTTATTACGAGTTGAATGTATAAAAAAAAAAAAAAAAAAACTATGGTCATTAGTACTCATGCCTTGCATCGCATAGCCTTGGTACGGCTAATGGATTCATAGACTTGTCAGTATATTTTTGCTCATTTCGATATTGTATGATTTATGGCATTGTATCCTTGGCATCTAATATTTGACTTGTTTTGACTCCTCATTTGCATAACTGACTTGCATTGTGTACCCTGATATTGTACGTCTTATGCACTTGTCAGTATTTTCCCTTACTCTGTTATAGTGTGATTTATGACTTTGTTAGTATTTCTGTTTACTCTGATAATTCATGATCTTATTAGTATTTCTGCTTATTCAGACATTGTATGATTTATGGATTACCAATTTTTCGGTATTGTAGGATTATGACATTATATTTAATACTTGACACTTACCTTGTGCACACACTTACACCACCCTTTAAGCTTTCTATAAGCTTATGCACGATAGATGTGTGCAGGTGATGTTAGGTTGCAGCAGTGTTGAGCTTAGAACGTGCAGTGGTCTTCTGGAGCTTGATTTTATATTTATGTATTTTCCTTTCAGTGTTGTACTCAAATGATTATATTAGTGGATATGTGATGATGATGTTGCCTTTATGAATTGGGTAATCTTGTGGTTATGCTTATTATGAGTTGAATGTACAAAAAAAAAAATTCTCCTTGTGGGATCCCAGGATCAGAATCTGGCATATGAATGCTAGGAGTCGGGAATGGGGTACTACGGAGGTTGTCGACACCGGATTTGGCAATCGGGATTCCTGTGAATTTGATTTTCGGGTTTGGGGCGTGACAGTGACCGAGTGAAAACTATGAGCGCATGAGGGCCTTATACCGTTAGGCCGCGACTCTCACTGTCATGTAGTCAGTTGGGTTGGGGTGTGGCCTTACTCACCTAATGTAAGGAAGCATTGTTAGGCTGAGTCTAACCAGCTCGTAAATGGGTCTGCTACTGTCAGGCCTTGCTGGTGATTGGCTATACACATGCAGGTAGTGAGGTCTCTTATGCTCATTTGACTGTGAGAGGTCTATAAAGCGGTAGTCATCCAGCAGTGTAATGGATCCCAGTGATATCCTGATGATTGGAAATATACTTGATATGTAAATTGGTTATGAGTACTGGCATTACACTGCATCGCATTCGCATCCGCTGTATAAGCCCTTTCATGCATTGCCTTGATATGGCGCCCAGTACTCATTACATCATATTCATAATAAGCCTTGGTAAGTCTAATGAATTGTCGTTGAGCATGTTTCTCTTCTTGTACCTCCTATTATTCTTTTGCACACTATTATCACACACTTTCACCACCCTTTAAGCTTCTATAAGCTTATGCACGATTGATGCATGCAGGTGATACTGGGTAGGCATTGTAGTAGAAGATCTTGGATTAGAGTTGAGCTTGAGGACCCTGGAGTTGCAGACTTTCTTTCCTTCTTCTATTATCTTATGTGTGTCCTTTTGACCTTATGGAAACTTGTAAAAGTTCAAATTCATAGTGGATTTTGTGATGTGAGCCTTTGCTATTCTTAGATGTACTTGTTGTGATCTTTGGTATGCTCATATTGGAAATGGTTATACTATTATGGAAGTCCTCCTTATAGGATCTCAGGATTGAAACCTGCCTCGGGAGCCGAGAATAGGGTATTACGAAGGCTGTTATGGCAAGAATCGGCAATCGGGTTCCTTATGAGTCTGGTTACCGAGTCTGGGGCGTCACAGGAGTTGGTATTGGTAAACCCATGGTAGGACCGACCTACCAATTTTTGGGGCCAATGGACCCCTGTGCACACCATGACAAGGGCTGGACCAGCCCACCACATTGGGACGTCCAGTTCAGACAATTTTCTGGATAAATTGTCTTCTTTAAATTAATAAAAATACTTCTAGTTATCCAAAATATGTGAAATTTTATGAAGGTGTGGCCCACCCATGGAAGAACTACCCTTCAAATTTCCAGGGCCATCAGGCTCCTGTACCGACCGTGGTGCGGCATGGAGTGACCCACCAGGTTGGGATGCCCAGGCTAGGGCGTCCAGCCTTAGCTGGCCGTCCAAGCCACCTTGTGGGCCAACCTTGATGAGTTTTGTTGTCCCGCCTTCCATCCAATCTTGGTCCATGTGGGACATAGCCACCTCCCTTTGAAGTTTCCATTTTTTAGGGTCCATTTGGGTGAGTTTTGGGCCAATTACCCAGGCCCATATGGCTGCCCACCATGGGACGCCCAGCCCATTGGGCTGCTGCTAGACGTCCAGTCTAGCAGCATGGCCCATTTGATTCATTTGTTAAATCCACTCCCTTCATCTGGTGGACTCCCTTGTGACATGTATATTTCATAAGGAAATAAAATAAACATATAATTTAATTAATTTTTGAATTTCCACCAATGCCAGATTTTGGGTGGGATGGAATTTCAACAATAGGCCCATGGTTGCTGCCCATAAATGGATGTTTTAGGGCAGTATGATCCAAATTTATGGATATTGTTACACATATCTTGCCCTATTTTTAATTAGATTTTGGGCTTAATTAGTGCATACTTAAAGCTCACTTTTATTGGGATTTTATTGGAATAATATTCATATTTGCATGTTGGGTTCCTAAGCCCATTAACCTAGAAGTTTCTTGATGGACCCCTAGCCCTTGGGGTTATAAATAGCACACTATTGTGATGGGTTTTATGGGCCAAATACTCAAGTAGTTGGGCCCTTGCTTGCCCATTAAAATAAACTCATACTTGGGCTGAGATGTAAGGCCCAACTTACTTGTTTTAAATATAAGGATCACTCATATGTTGAAATAATGGGCTACTCATTAGGCCCACCACAATGAGTGGACTCATGACCTTTATGGTTGGGCCCAAACCTTGCTTGAGGGCCCACCATGTTGCTTATGTATTGGGCCTAGTGTATGGCCCACTAGGCCATGGATTGGTTGGGCCTTGGACTTTACTTTATATACGTAACGAGCTACCTTTTGGGACCCATTTGAGGTTGGATGTCCTCCTTGGTGGCCCTAGGTAGGCGCATAGGGTCCTCATAGGTGATTGAAGTCCCACCTTGGACCTTGTTAGGACCGTTTCTTCCTTGAGGCTTTATGACTCTCTTAGCTTGTGTGTCGCACCCAAAACCTGAAAATCAGATTCACAGGAATCCTGATTGCCGAATCTGATGTCGACAACTTCCGTAGTACCCCATTCTCAGCTCCCATCGCCCATATGCCAGGTTTCGATCCTAGGATCCTACAAGGAGGATTTTTCAACCTGCATTTATCTCGAAGAGGCATAACTACAAGTTTACCCAAATCACAAAGGTAACATCATCATCACATATCCACTAACATAAACAATTGAATACAATGCTGAAAGGGAAATACATATGTCAAAATCAAAACTCCAAAAGACAACTGCACGCTCCAAGCTCAATGCCACTGCCACCAATGTCACCTGCACGCATCTATCATGTATAAGCTTATGAAAAGCTTAGAGGGTGATGTAAGTGTGTGCATAAGGTAAGTGTCAAGTATTCAATATAATGCCATAATCATAAAATATCAGAAATACTGGTAAGATCAATAATCATACGATATCAAAGTAAGCAAAAATACTGAGAATTCCATGAGTCAATCGATATTAGAATAAGCAATACAGAACAACTATGCAAATAACGAGTCATAAAGAGCCAAATGCCAGACGCTGATGATGCAATGCAATATACAATTCTTGATGAGTTCACATATAGTGACAGTCGTACCTAGACCATATAAATGCAAAAACATAGTAATCCAAAATGTCATATGTCTGATGTAATGCAACATCCAGTGCGAATGGAATGACAATGTTGGAGTGTGAAGTCGGGATAATAGTACGTAGTATCACAGACTATGGGGTCCATCACAAGGGACTTCTATCCAAACTAGTCCCATACCTAATTTGGATAGTCAGACTCAATGTGGTAAACTCCTGATCTCAGGTTAGTCGCGTGCCCCAACCGAAATCCTGGTCATTGCGAAGGTACACGTAATAAATAGTTACGCACCACCAGCTCAAGTGGATAGTGAATCAATGAATGAATGAGTATGCAATGCCTGCTCCACAAATCCGTACTGTACATCTCTTGGATCATCACTAGGGTCTAATACACTCTACATATAAATCGCTGCCCACTGACGCGCGACCATGCAAGTGGAAGAGACCTCACTATCCACCTGGCTAGTAGTCAGCCAATATCTACCTGGCACGTCGATAGCGGACCCATTCACGAGTTGGTCAAACTCAACCTAGCTATGTCTCCTACGCTCCGGCAGGTAAGGCCACGCCCCGTCCCAACTGACCACGACATAGTGGGAGACGTGGCCTCCTAGTATTCGGTACTTGGGCGCTATATATCCACTCAGTCTCGATGTTGGGGTGTCTCCGGGCCACAAAGGTTTAAGGAATTTCATCCATGGACATCCAAAGTGCCCAGATGCTCGAAAAAATATTTTTGGTGTCTCATCTATCCATCCACGACATGCCTGTGGAGGCTATGGCCCTGATGTCGATAGGGTGCACAATGCAAGATACATGAGTAATACAATCCAGTCATGCATCAACCCTGCGGATACCGTGCGCTCATGTGAGATAACCTTCGCCTATTAGGGAGTCTCATAACAATCTACCCAATGACATATGCAATGGTCAACCACATCTCATAACAAACATGTAGATGATGCGTATGGGCATGTATCATGATGCTAAGATGTCACATACTCATAATCAGTTTTAATAAACAGCATTGACAATGTGGACATTTAACCAATATTACCCACAAGGAATAGCCCACATAGAGCCTAACATATAGTGGACCCATGGCCTCACACAAGGGCCTAATATACAACACCATGAGCCTCACTCGAGAGCATAATACACATTACGATGGGCCTAACATACAACACAATGGGCTCCATCACCTGGCCCTCAAATGCATCATAATGGGCCTCATCCCATAGGCCTCATATACATCATATTGGGCCTCAAACACGAGCCAAATGTGCATCACAATGGGCCTCAAATATGGGCCGCATATTCATCACATTGGGCCTCGACAATCAACCTTAGTATCTGGCCTCAACAATTGGAATCAATCAATAATCGGCCTTGATGATCGGAATTAGCAATCGGCCATAACAATCAGAATCGATAAATAATCGACCTCGATAATTAAAATCGATAATCGGCCACAACGATCAGAATTAATCAATAATTGGCCTCGATAATCGAAATCGACAATCGGCCACAATAATCGGAATCGATCAATAATCAACCTCGATAATTAGAATCGCCAATTGGCCACAACGATAGGAATCGATCAATAATTAGCCTCGATGATCGGAATCGGCAATCGGCTACAGCAATCAAAATTAATCAATAATCGGAATCGACAATCAGCTACAATGATCAGAATCGATCAATAATCGGTCTCGATGATCAGAATCGGCAATCGACCACAACAATCAGAATCGATCGATAATCGTCTCGATGATCGGAATCGGCAAGCGGCCACAACAATCGGAATTAATTAATAATCAGCCTCGATGATTGGAATCGGCCTCGACAATCAGAATCAGCCTTGAAGATCGAAATTGGCCTAGACAATTGGTCTAACAAATGGCCTAAGGGAAGGTTACAATAAGGACTTTCAACCATCATTGCCCATCAATGTGGACATCTAACCAACATTGCTCCCAAAGGGTGGCCCACACAAAGGATTTATACACAACATAACGAGCTATACATACATCAAGTCGGGCCTCATCACATGGATTGGAAATATATCACAATGGGCCACGTCCCATTGGGCCTCAAATACATTGCAATGGGTCATAACCCATGGGCCTCAATACATCACAATAGGCCACAAAAAGTCACATCGGGCCTTACAGATGGGCCGCAAGTAAATCTCAATGGGCCTCATGCCTGAGCCCTAATTACATTACATTAAGCGTCATCAAATGGGCCACATACGCATCAAGGTAGGCCCCATGATCTGGACGGTCTGGGTGACCCAGATGGCTAGACGGTTTGGGTACAACACGTACCTCAAGGTAGGCCACATGTCCAATAGGGCAGACGATGGAGATATACAATACATGCATCAATGGATGGCCCCACATGGCACTGTCCAGTGATGGACGGTGTAAACATAGAATACATATATCAAGGTGGCCCGCATTGCATAAGATGGATGACGTGGTTAACAAAGACATCATGGTGGGACCCACGACACCGTCTAAACATTGTCTATGTAAATCAGCACTGTCCAAACATTAGACAGCACCGTCCAAATAATATTCATACAAATATGCACCGTTCAAACATTGTTCAGTATCGTCTAGCACAATCTGGATGGTGTGGATGAAATAAATACATCATGGTAGTGTCCATTGTCCCATGGATGGGGCAGATATACAACACATCATCAATGTAGGACCCACAAAACTTGCTGACATCTAAGAAACAACTATAGCTACTGATGAGGGGCCCACCATTTGGACGGTGTTGGTGAAATACATATAGCATGGTGGAGTCCACACATTCCCACAGCTGCAATGCAACAGGCATAAAACACACCTATCATGTGTGGCCTGCGGAATGCACGGTGTGGATATAACGCATCCACATGATTAGACCCACTGATCATGTGGACATCCATACAGTAGCTATAAAAGGTATACCAGCCACTCCATTTCCATAGCAAGTGGGTCCCACGTGGGGCCACCACATATACATATGTTATACACATACATATTATATATATATATATATATATATATATATATATATATATATATATATATATATATATATATTATTCATTTATTTATTTACTTTGATCCAACATCCATGTGAGTTGCACAGACAGCCTGGATGAATAATACATCAAGGTGCGCTCCCACCAATCACTGTCCAGAAATGGACGGTGTGATATACAATACATACATCAGTGAGTCCCATGTGGGGCCCACTTTAATGCTTATTTGTCATCCAATCTGTTAATAAGGTCACACAGACCTGAATGGAGAGGAAAAATAAATTCCATAATGATCCAAAACTTCTATAAAAACCCCAAGGGGTTTCAATTACAGACGATTTAATCCCTCACTGTTTGTTGTGTGTGGGCCACCTAACTTCCATGTACCGTTGATTTTGGGAGGGGCGCCACTACCCTAAAGGGCCCTACAAATGCACAGTGTTGATGTTCAATGCACATCACGATGGGGCCTACGCATGGAACCCACAGTCCCTGGCCCTTGCACCTATGATGTGTCCTGCCTTTATTTATTTATTTATTTATTTGTTTTTAGGTTTTCTCGGGGTTTTTCCTATGTGAGGCCCACATCCAGAAAATTCAACCCTACCATTGGATTCTATGACTCAAAACAGTTTAAATGAGCCTAATATTTAACGTGTTTTGGCGAATTGAAACGTCAATGTGGGTCCTAACAGCCTTGAACGGTAAAAATTACAGTTTTCTATGGTATGGCCCACTTGATTATGAGATTGGCCTCATTTTTCGGCTCAACGCCTAAAATGAGCTGGGGAATAGGATGGACGGTGTGGATTAAATTCATACATCAAGGTGGGGCCTGCATGAGTAGTCCACCCCAAGGCTTGTTGAATCAAGCTAATATTTTTAGTTTTATTCCACATCCAACGTCCTTGGACACTGGACGGTTTGGGCACAACGCCTATTTGAGGCGGGCCCTGATCAAGTGGGCCACCAAATGGTTTGATGGTGTGAGTGAGATATACATTAAGGTGGGGTCCATCCGGGTGGGCCACAAGGCCATATCATTACATAAAAATTTAAAGAGAGAGAGAGAGATAGACATGTGTGATGGAGGGACCCCAACATTATGGGCCCTCCCTTCCATACATCACAACATAAATCAAGTGGGTCCCATTACATGTGGTCCCATTAATCAAAATTAACAGTGGAGATCCTTTCTCCACCAAAATACAAGGTCTAGATGACCCTATTCATGCAAGGAAAATAAACATCATGACGAGGTCTATGAAAAATGGCCCCATCATGGAATGATCATGAGGATCAAGGTGGGCCATCGACCAAACCTAGGGTCCAAAGTAAGATCTATACCATCAATCGGTAGGCCTCACTTAGTCCATCATCAAAGCATTAAATCTAGGCCTATAGAAACACTCACCTTTGATCTCCTCTTCCTTCTTTCGCCTATAGTCTCTAGAGCTCTAATGGAACGATTTCAACGGTCGAGATGAACTTTGGATGGTGGGAATGGGAGATTGGAAGGTGGTAAGGAGTGGGCCACACTTGACTCTCTCATAAGAGGCTTAGACGTTGACCCTCCTTTGGTGCTTGGGGATGGAGTGAGAAATGAAAGAGAGGATAGGTTATTGTAAGGGAGATGAGATGGAGGGTATGGTTTCTTTTAATTTTTGGTAAGAAGGGAATGGTTAGGTATGGGTGTTGTTGACTTGGTGAAGAGGGAGGTATGGGTGAGTGATGGCTTGTGATGGGATGTACTTGACTTATGATTGATGTGATTGATGGGACATGTATGCATTCTCTAAGAATTCATAATGGGTGGAGTTTTCCTCGAACTAAACGTGGGCCTATATCTCCTGGCCAGGGTATCATCTCGGCACGCGAGACGCGGCGTTGGAACCGCGGCGACGGCGTGGTCACACTGGTACAAGTCTCGGATTGAGTCGACCCTGATATGCAGGACTCAGCTTAGGATCGCATGCAAACACTAATAATAGATCGTGGGTCACCGAAATTCAATCGAAAGGACCACGGAGGTCTACAGAATGATATTGGCTAGGATACGGGTCTTACATTAGGGGTCATCTCAAACTATTGGGCCCCCACTAAAGGACTTCACTTGTCCTTAGAGTACCTGTCCATGTATCTAGACCTTGTCCCTCCTTAGGAATGAGGAATATATTCTACAAGTAGTGTACTTACTTCATTATGACCCATATGTATCATCTATGTGAATTGATTGTATTGTGTGGTGGTCATAGAGGAATGGAGTTTCTCCCCTTGTGCACATTGAGTGCCTGAAGCTTGTGCATGATTTGTATGTGTGACTCATGCATTGGTATCGCATTTCATGATGATACCACCCTTGATTCACCAGGGCCTTGCCTCCACAAGGACGTTTGTGGATGGCCGTATATGTGGACACTGAAAATATTACTTGAGCAGACCGGGCGTATAGGATTCCCATGTGTAAAATTTTTAAAACTTCCATGGTACCAAGGATCTACCCCAATGTCGTGACTGAGTGGAAACTATGAGTGCACGAGGGTCTTATACCATTAGTTCGTGACTCCCACTGTCATGTAATCGGTTGGGTAAGGGTGTTGCCTTACTTGCCTGATGTAAGGAGGTATTTCTAAGCTTAGTTTGACCAGCTCATAAATGGGTCCACTACCGTCAAGCCTTGCTAGTGATTGGTTATCTACATGTAGGTAGTGAGATCTCTTATACTCATTTGACTGTGAGGGATCTGTAGAGTGGCATTCATCCAGCAGTGTAATGAACCCCTGTGATTTCCTTATGATTGGAAATATATTTGATATGTCGATTGGTTATGAGCACTGGCATTACTCTACATCGCATTCTCATCGGTTGTATAAGCCCCTTCATGCATTGCCTTGATATGGAGCCCAGTACTCATTAAATCGTATTCATGATAAGCCTTGGTACGGTTAGTGATGTTATCATTGAGCATGTTTCTCTTCCTGTACCTCCTATTATTCTTCTGCGCACTGTTATCATACATTTTCATCACCCTCTAAGCTTCTATAAGCTTATGCACGATTGATGCATGCAGGTGATCCTAGGCAAGCATCATAGCGGCAGAGCTTGGATTAGAGTTGAGCTTGAGGACTCCAGTGTTGCAGACTTTTCTTTCCTTCTCCTATTATGTTATGTATGTCCTTTTGGACCTAATAAAAACTTATAAAAATTCAAATTCATAGTGGATTTTGTGATGTGAGCCTTTGTTATTCTCAGATGTACTTGTTATGATCTTAGGTATGCTCATTTTAGAAATGGTTATATTATTGTAGAAATCCTCCTTATAGGATCTCAGGATTGGAACTTGCCTCAGGAGCTGAGAATGGGATAATATGGAGGCTGTTGTGGCTAGAACCGGCTATCGGGTTCCTTGTGAGTCCAGTTACCAAGTTTGGAGCGTGACAGGAGTTGGTATCAGAGCATAACAAGTAATTCTATAATAACTTGGGATAACATTGCATGTCTGATGAAAGCTTAGGACAAGTAGTGTCCCGAGATCCTTCTTTCGCTCCATATTGAGCTTGTAATTGTCCTGATCCCTTACATCATCATAATTTTATAAACGATGCCGCCTAGATGTGGTACCAGTGGACGTGGCACCTGTAGTCATGGCACCCGTGGTCATGGCACCCTAGTCGTGGCTCCCGTGGCCGTGGTGCCCGTGGTAGAGGCACTCATGATACCTGTTCTACTCGATCGCATCTCGATTCCATTGTAGAGGATCCGATTCCCAAGGTCCCGATTCAACCTGTTTCTCTTATTGAGCCCATAGTGCCCATACATCCAGTTGCTCCAGTTCCCCACCGGTTCCCCCTTCTCATCCTGTTGTTCCGGTTATAGAGGCTCCTGCTCTGTTAGCCGCACTCGTACCTTCGCCTGAGGTGAGTGTCGCTCCTGTTTTTTCGACAGTGCCTATAGGTGCCAAGCATTTTCAGCAGCTTGTTGCTACCACATTACAGACTCGTCAACCTGTGGCCTCTCCAGTTTCTAATCAGGGTGATTTACCACGCACTAGCGCTATTTTCAGGGAGTTTAGACAGTACGACCCTCTGAGATTCTGGGGTAAACCAAACCCATTTTCCACTGAGGCATGGCGCACTGAGATCACAAAGATTTTAAACATTATGTAATGTCTAGAAGATCAGAGGGTATCCCTTGTGACTTATCTTCTTCAGGGTGAGGCCCATCATTAGTGGTCGTCCGTATCCAGGATGGTCGGGCCAGATTTTATTTATACTTGGGATGAATTCGTGGTCCATTTCGACCAGAAATTCTTCCCCGAGCATATTCAAATTCAGAGGGTGATGGAGTTTGAGACTCTAGTTCATGGTGATATGTTAGTATCTCAGTATAAGGCCCGTTTCTTGGCCTTGTTTAGATTTGCTCCTCATCTCACCAATGATGAGAAGATGAGGGCTTTGTGACTGGTTTGCATCCTGCCCTTCGTAGAAATGTGGTGGGACATTGTTTGGAGACATTCGATCAGGTTGTTCATCGGGCGTTGGTTTATGAGGAGGACTGGGCTATGACTCATAGGTCGAGAGAGTAGAGTTTCGGTAGAGACTGGAAGAGGAGAGCACCAGCCGTCAGTTCCAACAAGCACCGTCAGTAGAGGTGAAGGGGAAAATTAGGGTTTCGGCAGCCTATGGCTCAGTCAGTAGCCCCATCATCATCATCAGCATCATCAGTTGATCCATCTTTCAGCCCATTTTCTGGTGTTTGCTTCGGTTGTGAACAGGCCGGGCATCGAAGGCATGAGTGCCCTCTCCCCATTCAGCCTCATCCTCGTCAGCAGCAACAATAGAGAGAGCACAACTTCCACCCACCGCTCCTAAGGCTTCTCCTCAGCAGCAGAGGCAACCAGGTAGACCTTCCCAGTAGAGACAATAACAACAGAGACAGCAGCAGCAGCAGAGGGGATATCCATATGTCAAGTGTGTATTGTAGCCCAGTAGGCGCAGATGCCAGATGGCTCACCTTACCAGCTCAGGGCTAATTTTATTCTGCATAGTAGGTGTTAGGCCAGGACCCGCAGTCATCAACAGGCGGAGTCGTCGAGGGCATTCATCTTGTTTCTGCTTACATTACTCACATTTTGTTTGATTTTGTTGCCTCTCATTCTTTTATGGCCGAGCAGTTTTTCCGATTAACCGGTATTTCGACGGAGTCCGTGTCTGAGGCCTTGGCCATTTTGACTCTCATGTGGAAGTCCATCATGTTAACTCATCATTGTAATTCCTGCCCTATGTTAATGGGCGAGATGTTTCTTCATGCTGATCTGCTCGTGATGCCAACGATAGGCTTTAATTTTTTTGGTATGGACCGACTTGCAGAGTATTGTACCGTCTTAAACTGTGCCACGAGGACAGTTACGTTGCACATTCCGGGGTTGCCAGTATTCCAATTTGTCACCGAGCCCTGGGGAGAGCCGTTATCTAGCTTCTTGGCATCTGTCATCGAGGATTCTATGGAAGGGTGTATTGAGTAGCTGCTAGTTGTTTGCAAGTACTTGGATGTGTTCCACGAGATCCCGAGTTTTCCATCACGTCGACAGGTGGAGTTTCAGATTGATTTGGTGCCCATTATCGTGCCTATCTCAAAGAGGCCTCCTATTAGATGGCACCATTAGAGTTGAGGGAACTGCAGGAGCAGTTAGATGAGATCTGGGAGTTAGGTTTCATTCGTCCCAACAATTCACCTTGGGGAGCCCTGGTATTATTTGTGAAGAAGAAGGATGGCTCATTGCGACTCTATGTGGACTATCGTGAAATCAACAAAGTCACCATCAAGAACCGATACCCACTTCCACGTATTGATGATCTATTCGATCAGTTACAGGGTGCACAGTATTTTTCCAAGGTAGAGTTGCACTCCGATTACCATCAGATTCGGGTCCAAGAGGAGGACATTTCGAAGATGACTTTTCGTATATGCTATGGTCACTTCGAGTTTCTAGTCATGTCGTTTGGACTAACAAATGCACCTGCCGTATTCATGCAGCTGATGAATGAGGTCTTTCAGTTGTTCCTCAATCAGTTAGTAGTGGTATTCATTGATAATATTCTTATATATTCGAGGACCATTTAGAGCACATGCAGATTGTGTTAGAGACCCTCCGTTCCCACCAGCTGTATGCGAAGCTGGAGAAGTGCAAGTTTTGGCAGGAGGAGGTGAAGTTCCTCAGTCACATGGTGACAAGGGAGGGTGTCGCTGTGGACCACTCGAAGGTGGATGCAGAGCGTCAGTGGGGCCAGCCCACAAACGCGTCCGAGATCCGTAGCTTCCTTGGTCTAACGAGATATTACCGACGGTTTATCGATGGCTTCTCCTGTATTACAACACCACTAATCCGATTGACGTGGAAGGGCATTGATTTTATTTGGAGTGACGCCTGTAAGGAGGCATTTATGGAGTTAAAGGACCGCCTAACGCCCACTCTTATTCTCACTCTTCCTGATGAGAGTGAGTGTTTTGTTGTTTTCACTGATGCTTGTGCAGTTGGCTTGGGTGCGGTACTGATGTAGCACGGGAAGCCAGTGACGTATGCCTCTCACCAGCTCAAAGTCCACGAGCTGAACTACCCCACCCATGATTTGGAGCTTGCAGCGGTTGTCTTCGCACTAAAGGTGTAGAGGCATTATCTATATGGGGTCAAGTTCAAGCTCTTCTCCGATCATAAGATCTTGAAGTATTTATTTTCAGAGTCCGAGTTAAACCTGCATCAGAGACGATGGATGAAGATGTTGAAGGACTATGACTTTAATCTTCAATCCACCCGGGCAAGGAAAATGTGGTGATGAACGCGCTCAGTTGTCAACCACGAGGCCTGGTCGCTCAGATAATGGTGCGAGAGTGGCAGATGCTCGAGGGTGTTTCAGAGTTTGACTTTAAGTTCGATTTGTAGTCTTCCATTATTTAGCTTTTGAGCTTATCATTCTACCCTCTTTGGTGGCTAAGGTGATTGAGACTCAGCAGATGGATGAGTCACTTCAGGAGAACCGAGCAGAGGCGACATCCGTGGAGCAGTCAGACTAACAAATTGGTTCCGATGGTGGATTACGCTTCAAAGGCTGATTTTGTGTCACAAACGTGCTAGAGTTACGTCATGATCCGATGACTAAGGCACACCGATCGAGACTTACTATTCACCAGGGCTCCACGAAGATGTATCATGATATGAGGAGCTAATACTTTTGGCAGGAGATGAAGCGTCAAATTACAATTTTGTGGCCGAGTGTGACACATGCAAGCATGTCAAGGCCGATCACCAGAGACCCCCTGGTCCCTTCCAACCATTGAGTGGAAGTGGGAGCACGTATGGATGGACTTCATCGCAGGTTTGTCGAGAACTCAGTGTGGTCACGATACCATCTGGGTTATATCGATCGTCTGATGAAGTCAGCTCATTTCATTCTAGTGCGTGCTTCTTCGTCGATGGACTGGCTTACAAAGGTGTTCATTGAGGAGATAGTGAGACTGCATGGCATCCCAATTTTGATTATTTCAGACTGAGACTTTAGATTTACGTCTCAGTTTTGGAGAAGTTTTAATAGGCAATGGGGGTCGCTTTGCGTCTCAGCATCGCTTATCATCCGCGGACGGATGGACAAACCGAAAGCGTCAACCAAATCCATGAGGATATGCTCAGATCTTATGTGATTGACTTCATGGGTAGTTAGGATGAGCATTTGTGCCTCGTTGAGTTCGCATACAATAATAGCTATCGGGTGACTATCGGCATGACTCCTTTTGAGGCACTTTATGGAAGACCATGTAGATCTCCTACTTGTTGGACCGAGGTTGGAGAGCGTCGTCTCTTAGGTCCCGAGCTTGTGCTACAGACATCGGAGGCTATTGATATTATTAGACAGAGGATGCGCACAGTTCAGAGCCGACAGAAGAGTTTTGCTGATTGTCGGCGTACCCCTTGATTTCGCGGTCGAGGACATGGTATATCTCAACATCTCGCTTATGAAAGGTGTGATTTGCTTTGTTGTGAAGGGCAAGCTCACCCCGAGATTTATTGGACCTTTTAAGATTACTGAGCGCATAGGCGTCGTGGCCTATAGGCTTGCCTTACCTCCTAAGTTGTCCACGATCCACGACGTATTTCATGTTCTATGTTGCGAAAATGTGGGTCGGACACCATTCTAATGATTAAAAGGCAACCCATTGAGGTATGTGAGGATGCTTCCTACATTGAGCAGCCGATTTGTATTCTTGATTAGAAGGAGCAGGTCCTCAGTACCAAGGTCATTCCCTTGGTGAAGGTGCAATGGAATCATCATTTAGATGCAGATGCATGTTGGGAGCACGAGGCAGAGATTAGAGTGTTATCCTCATTTTTTTGATGACTGATTGCTTGTATTACTTGTATTACCTTCTCTTGTGATTGATGATTGATATATATATATGATGATGTTTATGCATTTTTGTTATTCCAGTTTTGGCAATTTTGAGGATGAAATTTCTTTGTTGGTGGGGAGGATTGTAAGACTCGACCCAAGTTCTTGTGTGTGCATGTGTGTGTATGCATGCATTTCATTTTTTATGGTCTCGCCGTCCTACCGGTCGAATTTCGACGACCCTCGAATTATGTTTGCGGTCATCCTTAAGTCTGATCACATACATTCGACTCAGATCGACCTGAGACCTAGGTCATCTTATTCTCATCGTCGCCAGGGTTCCGATGACGTGTCTTGTGCATCCATCCGATGTATAGATCATAAGTTATGTACGTCTTATTTTATAGCCCTTGATCATGATCATGTGGCCCACCTAGGAGTATTGCATGCGTCCTCCACTCCCTTTTTGCACAAGTTCTAACACACACACTACACACACCACCTAAACCTTCATATCTTATACTACCAACACCACCCACACCACCCAAACCTACCCTACCCTAGCAACATTGTTTGTATCACCATAGTGTATGATGATTTTCTCTAACCTAGGCGGAGAGAGCAATGATGACTCTCCTACAACTTTCTCTCCCTCTCACTTTCTTCTCATTCTCTCTATCTCTCCTTCTCATCTCCCTCTTGCAAGCTTCCAACATTCCAGTCCCTCATCTCCCATTTCTCTCCACATCTTTCCATCAAAATCACATCTCACCCCTTCAATCTTGCTTGCTTAGAGCCTTAGAAGCCTATAGTTGGAGTTTTAGTGGAGATCTTTAAGATGGGTGCTCCTCTAGACGTAAAAATCTTATTTTTATAGCTTAGATATTTTCTTTCTTTCATGAGGGAAGTGTCAGACCCACCAATCAATGGTGGAGATCCCACACAATCCCATGGTTGTGGCCTAATGTCCCACCTTATACATGCATGATCCATGCATGAGGCCTTTCTCTATGGGCCCCATCATGGTAGTTTCCTTTCATATCATATCATGTTTAGGTTATCTAGACCTTATAACTGTGGTGGGGATGTGGTGGGGATGATATCCCCACCATACATTTTAATTATATGCCATGCATGTGCAAGATCTATGTTGTAAATGTAGATCTATGTATGATGTGTGCGTGTGATTGATCTTGGGAGGGCTCAATAGTGGCGGAGCCCTTTCCCTATGGACGTATTGTCCTTCTCTCTTTTACCACATTTTATTTCCTAATGAGTGTGGCCCATTTGGTGGGCCTGGGACATCCAGAAATTTCAGCAAGGTAGGACGCCCAAACTGCCCATTGTTTGATTTTGGGTGTACTACTTGCTGCCTTAATATTGCATGCAAAGTGTGTTGGTTTCAGATTATGACCTGAACATTTTTAGGGCCCACTAAGGAAGGTCACACCATCCTCTATTAATATATTTTCCTTTTTATTTAACTTATATAATTATTTTTATCCAAGTACATGTTGCTGTCTAGAATTTTTTGGACAGTTTCTAGTTGATTTTGGACCAGATTTTGGAACTATTTAGGGGACTATTCCTACCCATCAAACATACTTTTCTGAAATTTGGGGATCTCATCTTGATGTTCCCCAAATTTCAGCCCCATATGACCTTGATTGAGGTCCTAAAGGTGTGGCCCAAGTGAGGTGGATAGTCTGGACTTTCTGCACTGTTCCAGCAACATGACAGTTTGAAAATTCTAGATTATAAAATAATTTTTGCAGGTCACTTGTATAGACCCCATCCTTCCCAAATTTTAGAGGCCTTTAATCCTCCCATTGGAAGCTCAGATCAGGGCCTGTCAAAAATCTGCACTAAACAGATTTTCTGGATAGCTAGTGTTCTTAAAATTGAATAAAATACTTTTGCTATTCCAAAAATTACTAAATTTTGTAAAGGTGTGGTCCACCCATGTTAGGACTCACCAACCAATTTTTGGGGCCAATGGACCCCTGTGAATACCATGGAAAGGGCTGGACCGGACCACCACGTTGGGATGTTCAGGTTAGACAGATTTTCTGGACAGACGATTTTCTTTAAATTAATTAAAATACTTCTACTTATCCAAAAATTATAAAATTTTTTAGAGGCTGGCTCACCCATGGAAGGACCACCCTGCAAATTTTCAAAGCCATTGGGCCCCTGTATTGACTGCGGTGTGGCCTGGAGTGACCCACCAGGCTGGGACGTCCAGGCTGGGGCGTCTGGCCTTGGCTACCTGTCCAGGCCACTTTGTGGGCCCACCTTGATGAGTTTTGTTGTCCCACCATCCATTCAATCTTATTCCATGTGGGACATAGCCACTTCCCTATGAATTTTCCATTTTTGGGGTCTAGTTGGGTGAGTTTTGGGCCATTTACCCAGGCCCATAAGGCTACCCACCATGGGATGCCCAACCCATTGGGTTGTTGCTCGACGTCTAGTCTAACAGCATGGTACATCTGATTCATGTGTTAAATCCACTCCCTTCATCTGGTGGACTCCCCTGTGACATGTATGGGTCATTAGGAGCTAAAATAAACATATAATTTAATTAAAATTTAAATTTCCAGCAATGTCAAATTGTGGGTGGGCAGGAATTTTAGCAATTGGCCCATAGTTGCTGCCCATAAATGGATGTTTTAGAGCAGCATGGTCCACAAAATTTGGGGATATTGTTACACATATCTTGCCCTATTTTTAATTAGATTTTGGGCTTAATTAGTACATATTTAAGACCCACTTCTATTGGGATTTTATTAAAATAATATTCATATTTGCATGTTGGGTTCCTAGGCCCATTAACCTAGAATTTTCTTGATGGACCCCTGGCCCTTAGGCTTATAAATAGCACACTATTGTGATGGGTTTTATAGGCCAAATACTCAAGTAGTTGGGCCCTTGCTTGTCCATTAAAATAAACCCATACTTGGGCCGAGATGTCAGGCATAACTTACTGGTTTTAAATATAAGGATCACTTATATGTTGGAATAATGGGCTGCCATTAGGACAACCACAATCAATAGACTTATGACCCTTATGGTTGGGTTCAAACCTTCCTTGAGGGCCCACCATGTTTCCTATGTATTGGGCTTAGTGTATGGCCCACTAGGTCATGGATTGCTTGGGCCTTGGACTTTACTTTATATGCGTAGCGGGCCACCTTTTGGGACTCAGTTGAGGCTGGATGTCCTCCTTGGTGGGCCTAGGGTAGGCCCATACAGTTCTCATAGGTGGTTGAAGGCCCACCTTAGACTTTGTTAAGATCGTTTCCTCCTTAAGGCTTTATGACTCTCTTAGCTTGGGGGTCATCCCAAAGTATTGGGCCCCCAATAGAGGACTTCACTTCTCCTTAGAGTACCTGTCTATGTATCTAAATCTTGTCTCTCCTTAGAAAAGAGGAACATATTTTACAGGTATCACACTTACTTCATTGTGACCCTTATGCATCATCTGTGTGAATTGATTGCATTATGTGGTGGTCATAGAGGGATGGAGTTTCTCCCCTTGTGCACATTGAGTACGTGAAGCTTGTGCATGATCTGTATGTGTAACTCATGCATCGACATCGCATTTCATGATAATACTGCCCTTGCTTCACCAGGGCCTTGCCTCCACAGGGACGTTCGTGGTTGGCCGTATGTGTAGACACCGGAAATATTACTTGAGCATACCGGGTGCATAGGATGCCCATGAGTAAAATTCTTAAAAGTTCCATGGTACCAAGGATCTACCCCAACACTGTGACCGAGTGGAAACTATGAGTGCATAAGGACCTTATATCGTTAGGCTGTAACTCCCACTATCGTTTAATCGATTAGGTAGGGGTGTGGCCTTACTCGCCTGATGTAAGGAGGCATTACTAGGCTGAGTCTGACCAGCTCATAAATGGGTCTGTTATCGTCAGTCCTTGCTAGTGGTTGGCTATCTACAGGCAAGTAGTGAGGTATCTTATGCTCATTTGACTATGTGGGATCTATAGAGCGACGGTCATCCAGCAATGTAATAGACCCCGGTGATTTTCTTATGATTGAAAATGCACTTGATATGTAGATTGGTTATGAACACTAGCATTACTCTGCATCGCATTCGCATCCACTATATATGCCCCTTCATGCATTGCCTTGATATGACACCCAGTACTCATTGCATCGTATTCATGATAAGCCTTGGTAAGGCTAGTGATATCGTTATTGAGCATGTTTCTCTTTAAGACCTCCTATTATTCTTCCGAGCACTATTATCACACACTTTCACCACCCTCTAAGCTCCTATAAGGTGATCCTAGGCAGGTATTGTAGCGGTAGAGATTGGATTAGAGTTGAGCTTGAGGACCCTGACATTGTAGACTTTTCTTTCCTTCTTCTATTATCTTATGTATGTCCTTTTGGACCTTATGGAAACTTATAAAAGTTCAAATCATAGTGGATTTTGTGATGTGAGCCTTTGTTATTCTCAGATGTACTTGTTGTGATCTTGGGTATGCTCATATTGAAAATGGTTATACTGTTATGCAAATCCTCCTTATAGAATCCCAAGATCGGAACCTGCCTCATGAGCCGAGAATGGGGTACTACAGAGGCTGTTGCGGCCAGAACCGGCTATTAGGTTCCTTATGAGTCTAGTTACCGAGTGCGGGGCTTAACAGGAGTTGGTATCGGTCCACCCATGGTAGGACCCACCTACCAATTTTTAGGGCCAATGGACCCCTGTGCACCCCGTAGCAAGCGCTAGACCAGCCCACCACGTTAGGACGTCCAGGTCAGACAATTTTTCAATGCAAAATATTTTCTGTAAATTAATTAAAATACTTCTAGTTATCCAAAAAATATGAAATTATGTGGAGGTGTTGCCCACCCATGAAAGGACCACTGAGCAAATTTTCAGGGCCATAAGGCCCCTGTACTGACCGCAGTGTTGCATGGAGTGACCCCCCCAGCATGGAACACCCAGGCTGGGGCGTCCAGCCTTGGCTGGCTATCTAGGCCACCTTGTGGGCCCACCTTGATGAGTTTTGTTATTCCACCTTCCATCTAATCTTAGTCCATGTGGGATTTTATTAGAATAATATTGGGATTTTATTAGAATAATATTCATATTAGCATGTTAAGTTCCTAGGCCCATTAACCTAGAATTTTCTTGATGGACCCCTGGACCTTAGGCTTATAAATAGCACACTATTGTGATGGGTTTTATGGGCCAAATACTCAAGTAGTTTGGGCCCTTACTTGCCCCTTAAAATAAACTCATACTTGGGCCGCGATGTGAGGCCCAACTTAATTGTTTTAAATATAAGGATCACCCATATGTTGGAATAATAGGCTGTCCATAGTCCCACCACAATGAGTGGGCTATTGACCCTTATGGTTGGGCCCAAACCTTACTTGAGGGTCCACCATGTTGCCTATGTCTTGGACTTAGTGTATGGCCCACTAGGCTGTGGATTGCTTGGGCCTTGGACTTTACTTTATATGCATAGCGGGATACATTTTGGGACCCAATTGAGGTTGGATGTACTCCTTGGTGGCCTTAGGGTAGGCCCATAGGGTCCTCATAGGTGGTTGAAGGCCCACCTTGGACCTTGTTAGGATTGTTTCCTCCTTGAAGCTTTATGACTCTCTTAGCTTGTGGGTCATCCCAAAGTATTAGGCCCCCAATAGACAAATTCACTTCTCCTTCAAGTACCTTCCTATGTATCTAGACCTTGTCGTTCCTTGGGAAGGAGGAACGTATTTTATAGGTAGCGCACTTACTTCATTGTGACTCATATGCATCATCTTTGTGAACTGATTGCATTATGTGGTGGTCATAGAGGGATGAAGTTTCTCCCCTTGTGCACATTGAGTACCAGAAGCTTGTGCATAATCTGTAATGTGACTCATGCATTAGCATCTCATTTCATGATGATACCACCCTTCTTTCACCAGGGCCTTGCCTCCACAGGGAGATTCCTGGATGGTTGTATGTGTGGACACCAAAAATATTACTTGAGCATACCGAGTGCATAGGATGCCCATGGATGAAATTTCCAAAACTTCCATGATAACAAGGATCTGCCCTAACGCCGTGACCGAGTGAAACTATGAGCGCACGAGGGCCTTATACTGTTAGGCTGCGACTCCCACAGTTGAGTAGTCGGTTGGGTAGGAGTGTAGCCTTACTCACCTGATGTAAGGAGGTATTGTTAGACTTAGTCTGACCTGCTCGTAAATAGGTCTGCTACCTTCAGGCCTTGCTAGTGATTGGTTGTCCACATGTAGGTAGTGAGGTCTCTTATGTTCGTTTGACTATGAGGGGTCTGTAGAGCGGCAGTCATCCAGTAACGTAATGAACCCCGGTGATTTCCTTATGATTGAAAATGTAATTGATATGTGGATTGGTTATGAGCACTAGCATTACTTTGCATCGCATTCGCATCGGCTGTATAATCCCTTCATGCATTGCCTTAATATGGCGCCCAGTACTCATTACATCGTATTTATGATAAGACTTGGTAAGGCTAGTGATATTGTCATTGAGTATGTTTCTCTTCATGTACCTCCTATTATTCTTCTATGCACTATTATCACACACTTTCACCACCCTCTAAGCTTCTATAAGCTTATGCACGATTGATGCGTGCAAGTGATCTTAGGCAGGTGTCGTAGCGACAGAGCTTGGATTAAAGTTAAACTTGAGGACCCCGGTGTTGTAAACTTTTCTATCCTTCTTCTATTATCTTATGTATGTCCTTTTGGATCTTATGGAAACTTGTAAATGTTTAAATTCATAGTGAATTTTTATGATGTGAGCCTTTGTTATTCTCAGATGTACTTGCTGTGATCTTGGGTATGCTCGTATTAGAAATAGTTATACTATTATGGAAATCCTCCTTGTAGGAACCCAGGATCAGAACCTACCTCAGGAGCCGATGATGGGGTACTAAAGAGGCTGTTGCGGCCAGAACTGGCTATCGATTTCCTTGTGAGTCCAATTACCGAGTCTAGGGGGTGACAGGAGTTGGTATCAGAGCATAGTAAGTAATTCTGGAATAACTTGGGATAACATCACGTGTCTACTAAAAGCTTAGGACAAATAGTGTCCCGAGATCCTTCTTTCGCTTCGTATTGAGCCTGTAATTGTCTTGTTCTCTTGCATCGTCATGATTTTATAGACGATGCCACCTATACGTGGCACCTATGGACGTGACACCCCTTGTTGTGGTGCCCTTGGCCGTGGTGCCCATAGTAAAGGCACTCATAATACCCATTCTACTCGAACGCATCCCGCTCCCATCATAGATCCGATTCCTAAGGTCGCGATTCAGCATGTTCCTCCTATTGAGCTCGTAGGGCCCATACCTACAGTTGCTCTAGTGTCCCCTTCTCAGCCTGATGTTTCAATTATAGAGGCTCCTGCTCTATTAGCAGCACCCGTACCTCTGCCTGAGGGGAGTGTCACTCTCGCTTTTCCAACAGTGCCTATCAGTGTCGAGCATTTTCAGCATCTGATACAGCTTGTTGCTACCGTGCTGCAGACTCGTCAGCTTATGGCCTCTCTAGTTTCTGATTAGGGTGATTTGTCGCACGCTAGCGCTATTTTTAGGGAGTTTAGACAGCATGACCCTCTGAGATTCTAGAGTAAGCCAGACCCATCTGATGCCGAGGCATGGCACACTGAGATCACAAGGATTTTTAACACTATGCAATGTCCATCCGATCAGAGGGTATCCCTTGTGACCTATCTTCTTCAGGGTGAGGCCCGTCATTGGTGGTCGTCCGTATCCAGGAAAAATTCAGAGGGCGATCGAGTTTGAGACCCTATTTCAAGGTGATATGTCAGTATCTCAGTATGAGGACCGTTTCTTAGCCTTATCTAGATTTTCTCCTCATCTCACCAGAGATGAGAAGATGAGGGCTAGTCGCTTTATGACTGGTTTACGTCCTGCCCTTCGTAGTCGTGTGGTGGGACATTGTTTGGAGACGTTCGATTAGGTTGTCCATCTGGTGTTAGTTTATGAGGAGGATTAGGCTATGACCCAGAGGTCAAGAGAACAAAATTTCAGTAGAAATCGGAAGAGGAGAGCACCAGCTGACAGTTCCAGGTAGCACCGTCAGCAGAGGCGGAGGGGTAGATCAAGGTTTCGCCAGCCTCCAACCGCTGCTCTTAAGGCTTCTCCTCAGCAGCAGAGGTAGCTAGGCAGACCTCCCTAGTAAAGACAGCGGCAATTGCAGCAGAGAGGATATCTGTATGTCCAGTCCCTGGGTCAAGTCTGTATTATAACTTAGCAAGCACAGACGCCAGATCCACAGTCTTTCGGTTTGCTCCCCTTACCAGCTCAAGGCTGATTTTATTCTGCGCAGTAAGCGCTAGGCCAAGACCTGCAGTCATCGACCAACGGAGTCATCGAGGGTATTCTTCTTGTTTTTGCTTGCGTTGCTCACATTTTGTTTAATTCTGCTGCCTCCCATTCTTTTTGGCTGAGTAATTTTACGATCGACCAGTATTCCAATGGAGTCCATGTCTGAGGTTCTTCCTACCGATCTGCTCATGATGCCAATGATAGGCTTTGATGTTATTTTAGGTATGGACTGGCTTGCAAAGTATTGTGTGTCTTGGACTGTGCCACGAGGACAGTTACGTTTCACATTCCAGGCTTGTCAGTATTCTAGTTTGTCACCGAGCTCAGGGGAGAGCAGTTATCTAGCTTCTTGGCTTCTGTCGTCGAGGATTCTATGGCAAGGTGTATTAAGCAACTGCTAATTATTTGTGAGTACCTGGATGTTTTCCAAGAGATTTTAAGTTTTTTGCCGCATCTGCAGGTGGAGTTTCAGATTGATTCGGTGCCCATTAGAGCTCCTATCTCAAGGCCTCCTAACGGATGGCATCGCTGGAGTTGTGGGAACTGCAGGAGTAGTTGGATGAGCTCCGGGAGTTAGGTTTCATTCATCTCATCAGTTCACCTTGGGGAGCCCCAGTATTATTTGTGAAGAAGAAGGATGGCTTGTTGCGGCTTTATGTAGACTATTGTGAGCTCAACAGACTCACCATTAAGAACCAATACCCACTTCCCCATATTCATGATCTGTTCGTTCAGTCACAAGGTTCACAGTATTTTTCCAAGATAGACTTGCACTCCGATTACCATGAGATTTGGGCCGAGAGGAGGACATTCCGAAGATGGCTTTTCGGACACACTATGGTCACTTCGAGTTTCTGATCATGTCATTTAGACTGACCAATGCGCCTGCCGTATTCATGCAGCTGATGAACGAGGTCTTCCGGCCATTTCTCAATCAATTCGTGGTGGTATTCATTGATGATTTCTTGTATATTTATGGATCCAGGAGGACCATATAGAGCACTTGCAGATTGTACTAGAGACCCTCCGTGCCCACCAGGTGTATGCAAAGCTGGAGAAGTGTGAGTTTTGACAAGAGGAGGTGAAGTTCCTCGATCACGTGGTGATAACGAAGGGTGTCATTGTGGACCCCTCGAAGGTGAATACAGTGCGTCTGTGGGTCAGCCCACGAACGCGTTCAAGATCCATTGCTTCCTTGGTCTAGCGGGATATTACCGACGATTTATCAAGGGCTTCTCCTGTATTACAACACCGCTGACCCGATTGACGTAGAAGGGCGTCGAGTTCGTCTGGAGTGATGCTTGCGAGGAGGCATTTATGGAGTTTAAGGATCACCTCACATCCGCTCTTATTCTCACTCTTCTTGATGGGAGTGAGGGTTTTGTTATTTTCACTGATGCCTGTACAATTGGCTTAGGTGATGTGCTGATACAGCACGGGAAGCCAGTGGCATATGCCTCGCTCCAGCTCAAGGTCCACGAGCTGAACTACCCCACCCATGATTTGGAGCTTGCAGTGGTCGTCTTCGCACTGAAGGTGTGGAGGCATTACTATATGGGGTTTGGTTTGAGCTCTTCTCCGATCATAAGAGCTTGAAGTATCTATTTTCAGAGTCCGAGTTGAACCTGCGTAGAGGCAATGGTTGAAGCTATTGAAGGACTATGACTTTGATCTTTAGTGCTACCCGAGCAAGGTAAACATTGTGACGAACGCGCTCAGCCATCAACCACGAGGCCTGATGGCTCAAATGATGGTGCGAGAGTGGCAGATGCTCGAGGGTGTTTCAGACTTTGACTTTGAGTTCGGTCTGCAATCTTCCATTGTTCAGCTTTCGAGCTTGTCGATTCAACCCTCTTTGGTGGCTAGGGTGATCGAGGCTCAACAAATAAATAAGTCACTTCAGGAGTACCGAGCAGAGACTGCATCTGTGGAGCTGTCAGACTGGCAGATTGGTTATGATGGTGGATTACGTTTCAGAGGCCGATTGTATGTCCAGGACGTGCCAGAGTTACGTCGTGATCTGATGACTGAGGCATACTATTCACCCGGGCTACATGAAAATGTATCGTGATATGAGGAGGTAGTACTTTTAGCAGGGGATAAAGCACCAAATTATTAGTTTTGTGGCCGAGTGTGACACATGCCAGCTTTTCAAGGCCAATCACCAGAGACCCCCTGGTCCCTTGCAGTCATTGAGCGTTCCAGAGTTAAAGTGGGAGCACGTATCGATGGACTTCATCGCAAGTTTGTCGAGGACTCAGCACGGTCACGATACCATCTGGGTTATCATCGATTGTCTAAAGAAGTCGTCTCATTTCATTCTGGTGCGTGCTTCCTTGTCGATGAACCGGCTTGCAAAGGTGTTCATTGAGGGATAATGAGATTACACGGCATCCCAGTTTCGATCATTTCAGACCGAGACACCAGATTTACGTCTCAGTTTTGGAAGCATTTCCAGCAGGCAATAGGGGTCACTTAATGTCTCAACATCGCTTATCATCCGTAGACGAATGGGCAGACTGAAAGGGTCAACCAAATCCTTGAGGATATGCTCAAAGCTTGTGGGATTAACTTTACAGGTAGTTGGGATGAGCATTTAAGCCTCGCCCAGTTCGCATACAACAACAGCTATCAGGTGACTATTAGCATGGCTCCTTTTGAGGCACTTTATGACAAACTGTGCAGATCTCCTAGTTGTTAAACAAAGGTTGAAAAGCATCGTCTGTTAGGTCCCGAGCTTGTGCTATAGAGGTTGGAGGCTATTAATATTATCAGACAGGATGCGCATAGTCAAAATCGACAGAAGAGTTTTACTGATCGTCAGCGTTAACCCCTTGAGTTCGTAGTCAGGGACATGGTATATCTCAAGGTCTCACCTATGAAAGGCGTGGTTCACTTTGGTGTGAAGGGAAAGCTCACCTCAAGATTTATTGGACCTTTTGAGATTACCGAGCGCGTGGACATTGTAGCCTATAGGCTTGCCTTACCTCCTGAGTTGTCTACGATCCACAACGTATTCTATGTTTTTATGTCACGAAAATGTGGGTCAGACACCATTCCTGTGATTGATTAGCAGCCCCTTGAGGTTTGTGAGAATGCTTCCTACATTGAGCAGCCAATTCGTATTCTTGATGGAAGGAGCAGGTCCTCAGGACCAAGATCATTCCCTTGGTGAAGGTTCAATCGGATCATCAATCGGAGGTCGATGTGTATTGGGAGCGCGAGGCCGAGATTAGAGAGCGTTATCCTCATTTATTTGATAATTGATTGCTTGTATTGCTTGATTACCTTCTCTTGTGATTGATGATTGAGATATATATATATATATATATATATATATATATATATATATATATATATATATATATATATATATATATACATATAATGATGATGATGTTTATGCATTTTTGTTGTTCCGATTTTGGCAATTTCGATGATAAAATTTCTTTGTTGGTGGGGAGAATTGTATGACCCGACCCAAGTTCTTATGTGTACATGTGTGTGTAGGTATGCATTTCATTTCTTATAATCTAGCGGTCCTACCGGTCGAATTCCGGTGACTTGCGACCCTCGAATTGTGTTTGCGGTCATCCTTAAGTCTAGTCACATACATCTGACTCGGATTGACCAAAGAACTATGTCATCTTGTTCGCATCGTTGCCACGATTTTGATGACGCGTCTTGTGTGTCCATCCGATATATAGATCATAAGTTATGTATGTCTCATTTTATAGCCCTTGATCATGATCATGTGGCCCACCTAGGACTAGTGCATGTGACCTCCACTCCCTTTTCACACGAGTTCCAATACAAATTACACACACCACCTAAACCTCCATATCTTACACTACCAACACCACTCACATCACTCAAACCTACCCTACCCTAGCAACATTATTTGTATCACCATAGGGTATGATGGTTTTCTCTAACCTAGGTGGAGAGAGCAATGATGACTCTCCTGTAACTCTCTCTCTCTCCCTCTCTCTTTCTTCACATTCTCTCTATCTCTCCCTCTCCTCTCCCTCTTGCAAGCTTCCAACATTTCAGCCCCTCATCTCCCATTTCTCTCCTCATCCATCCATCAAAATCACATCTCACCCCTTCAATCTTGCTTACTTGGAGCCTTAGAAGCCTAGAGTTGGAGTTTGGGTGGAGATTTTTGTCATGCCCCAAACCCAGAAATCGGATTCATATGAATCCCGATCACCGAATTTGGTACCGACAGCCCTCGTAGTACCCCATTCTCGGCTCCTAACATTCATATGCCAGATTCCGATCCTGGGATCCTACAAGGAGATTTTTTTTTTTTGGTACATTTAACTAGTACTAAGCATAACCACAAGATTACCCAATTCATGAAGGAAACATCATCATCACATATCCACTAATATAATTATTTAAGTACAACACTGAAAGGGAAATACATAAATAGAAAATCAAGCTCCAGAAGACCACTGCGTGCTCCAAGCACAACACTGCAGCATCCTAACATCGCCTGCACGCATCTATCGTGCATAAGCTTATAGAAATCTTAGAGGGTGGTGTACGTGTGTGCACAAGGTAAGTATCAAGTATTCAATACAATGTCATAATCATACAATACTGAAAAACGATAATCCATAAACCATATAATGTTTGAATAAGCAGAAACACTGATAAGATCATGAATTATCAGAGTAAACAGAAGTATGAACAAGTCCATAAGTCAATCAATATCAGAATGCACAATATAGAATAGCTATGCAATAAGGAGTCATAAAAAGCCAAACATCAGATGCCGATGATATAATGCAATATACAAATCCTGCTAAGTCTGTCTAGGCCATATAAGTGCAGAAACATAGCAACCCAGAATGCCATATACATGCAGATGTAATGCAATATGCGATGTGAATGATATGACCATGCTGGAGTGTGAAGTCAGGATGATAGTACGTAGTATCGCAGGCTACGGGGTCCATCAAAGGAACCTCTATCCAAACCAGTCTCATACCTAAATTTGGATAGTCTGACTCAACGTGGTAAACTCCTGATCTCAGGTTAGTCACGTGCCCAACCGAAATCCTTGCCATAACGAAGATACACAACAATTAGTTACGCACCACCAGCCCGAGTGGATAGTGAATGGATGAATGAATGAGTATGCAACTCCTACTCAGTAGCCTGTCAGCACAGTAGCCTGTCAACCGCTGGTAGCTCGCCCAGTGTGGTAGCTCGTCCAGGCCTCAGCCCCGCCCACATCAGGGTCCGCCCACATGCACAACAGTGACGAGGTGTCGTAATATCATGTCAGTCCTCATATCAGTACGGTTCCTCTCTGGGATCATCACCGGGGTTTAGTACACTCTAAATGGCACTGTCGCTCTCCCTAGCCGCACAGTCCAAGTGAGCATAAGAAACCTCACTATCTGCCTGGCCAATAGTCTGTCAATACCTATTCGGTACGTCGATAGCGGACCCATTCCTCGAGCTAGTCAGACTCAACCTAGTATTGCCCCCTGCGCTCGGGCGGGTAAGGCCACACCCCCTTCCAACCGACTACGACACAGTGGAGAGCGCAGCCATCTGGTAATCGGCACTCAACACCCATCTACCCACTCGGTCTAGACGTTGGAGCATCCTCTGGAACCAAGAGGGTGTTTAGGGATTTTCACCCAGGGCCATCTATAGCGGCTCGATGCTCGAATAGATTTTCGGTGTCCCATCTAGCCATCCACGATATGCCTGTGGAAGCTACGGCCCTGATATCACTAGGGCGTACAATAGTCACAACATAATGCAAGATGCATGAGTCATACAATCCAATCATGCATCAATCCTGCACATGCCGTGCACTCATGTGAGATAACCTCCACCTATCAGGGAGTCTCACATCATTCTGCTCAATGACATATGCAATGGTTAATCACATCTCATAACAAACATGCAGATGATGCGAATAGGCATGTATCATCATGCTATGCAGTCACATACTCATATTCGGTATCAATAACTGGCATCGACAATGTGGACTTTTAACCAATATTGCCCCCAAGGAATGGCCCACATAGAATTAAATATATAATGGGCACATGGCCTCACATAAGGGCCAAAATATACGAAACAAGTGGGCCCTGGTCATGGGCCTAACTCGTATTACATTGGGCCTTTCCCGTAAACCTCAAATACATCTGGATAGGTCGCATCCATGGGCCTCAGATATATCACAATGGGCCTCAAATATACTTCGCAGGTGAGTCACATACTTGGGTCTAATACACACCAGTATGCGCTACATCACATAGGCTTAACGTACATCACTATGGCCACAACCCATGGGCTTTAAATACATAATAGGTGGGCCCTACACATGGGCCTTAAATATATACCGTAGGTGAGCCTCAATGGATGGTTCACCAACACAACAGGATGAGTCTAATGACATGAACCTCATAAACATATCGAATAGGCAGCACCATTTGGGCCTTACATACATTGCAATGGGCCATGACCCATGGGCCTTGCATACATCACAATGGGCCTTGTAGCATGGGCCTCATATATATTTAAGGTGGGCCCCGACAACGGGCCTCATACACATCAAGGTGGGCCTCAACAACGAGTCGAACAAAATAGAACAAATCAAAAGGGCCGGTACAAAGGAGCCAAATCAATTGGGCCGATCAAATAGACTGATACAGATGGGCCGAGTCAAAGGGGCCGACTCAAATGGGCAAAGTCAATTGGGCTAATCAAATGGGCTGATGCAATTGGCTGAGTCAATGAGTTAAATCACTTAGCCGAATCAATCAAATGGGCCGAATCAGTTGGATTGAATCACTTGGTCGAATCAATCAAATAGGCCGAATCAGTTGGATTGAATCACTTGGCCGAATAAATCAAATGGACCAAATCAGTTGGATTGAATCACTTGGCCGAATCAATCAAATGGGCCGATACAAGAAGGCCGATCAAATAGACTTATACCAATGGGCTGAATTAAATGAGCCAAGTCAAATGGGCCCCTAAATATATCGAATCCGGCTTTATCAAGTATGCCCTAAATACACCAAATAGGTCATGCGTCAAGGAGTTATACTAAGCATGGTATAAGGGGAGGGATGTTGTTCATAGCGAAGATGGGCCTAGACGGCCTACAAGTATGAGCCTAATAATGGGCCCAAGGGAGAATTATAAGGCGGACATATAACCAACACTATACTTGCAATGTGGATGTCAAATCAACTTTGCTCCCAAGGCACAACCGTCATAAACATAATTTATGCTGGAATCACACATTGCAATGGACCTTAGGTATATCCCATTGGGCCTTAAATACATCACTTAGGCCATATCATATGGGCTTTTTACTCATCAAATAGGCCACATCAATGGGCCGCACCAATGGGACTTATGTGCATTGCAATGGGTCATAACCCATGGCCTTAGAATGCATCAAATGGGCCTAATCCCATGGGTCTTAAATATAACAAATGGGCCACACTACTTGGTCTAACAATACCAAAAAAGAAAAGGGAAAAACTGAGCTGGTTGAACGATACTATCAGTGGGCCGAGCCGAGTCGAGCTGACCTGACTGAACAGCAACATCAGGTGGACCGAGCCGAGCCGACCTGATTTAACAATAACATCAGGTGGGTTGATCCGAGCCGACCTGACTGAACAACAACATCAGGTGGGTCGAGCCGAGCCGACCTGACTGAACAGCAACATCAGGTGGGCCGACCCGAGCCGACCTGATTTAACAATAACATCAGGTGAGCTGATCCGAGCCGACCTGACTGAACAGCAACATCAGGTGGGCTGATCCGAGCTGACCTGACTTAACAATAACATCAGGTGGGCTGATCCGAGCGGGCCTGAATGAACAGCAACATCAGGTGGGTTGATCCAAGCCGACCTGACTGAACAACAACATCAGGTGGGCTGATCCGAGCCAACCTGACTTAACAATAACATCAGGTGGGCTGATCCGAGCCGACCTGACTATGGCCGACGCCTCTACATGGGCCATTGAGGAACTCATTAGTCATGACCGGTGCTGGCCGACCTCATGTCCCATAGATCTATCTGAGCCGACCTCTTCTCTTTAGTCGGACCATTCTTACCCATAACATGTATCCTCATATACTAAAGATCCATGGGGCTCATGGCACATCAGGGCGGACTAGCACTGCTCAGACATTGTCCTCCTAACCCTGCACCTATCAAGCTTGCCCAGGTACACCAGTACTACCCAAAGTGGATGGAAGACAAGGGTGGGCTCCATAGTCCCCATGCCAATTACACTTCACTGCTACCACTGCTACCAAGAATGGATGCCAAGACCGGTGTTGAAATGAGATAAACTCCGCTCAGCCTACCCGTTGAGCTATGAATCTGGGTGTAATCACACATCAAGGAGGGTCTGCACGGACGTGGCCCCACCGTCCAGGGGGAGTGGACGGTTTGGATAAGGCCCATGCACTATGATGTGGGCCATTTGGACGGATGGAGGGAGTGAATGGGTCCCATAGACCCCATGGTCAGTCCACACCCACGTCAGTCCACTCAAGTTGGGACACACACCATGTTAACCACCACCACAGGGAACGTTATCAAGACTACCAAGTGATGGTACGGGGCATCCTCCACTCCGCCTACTACCAGAACCATGGAGCTGGGTGAGTCCGTCCAGAGTTGAGACAATGTATCTTTTCACTCAGTTTACTAATTAAGCAATGGATCTGGGTGTACGATAGCACCCTGGCTAGGGACAGAACCAAGGCCTCAATTGTTGCAGCGAGGTATCTCCACCCCGCCTACCAGTTGAGCTGTGGAGCTGGGTGTCCATGATAGCCACCCCCACTAGGGATGGATGCCAAGACCTCAGAGTTGAAATGAGGCACCTCTAACTCCGTCTCCCAGATGGGCTGTGAAGCTAGGCGGGCTCAGCGTCGAAACAATGTATTTTTCACTCAGTCTACTACCTGAGCTGTGGAGCTGAGCCCACGTCAGATCACACTTCACAGGTAGCTACAACCACTATTTACTAAGTTATGGCCCATCAAATGCTCCGATCAACCTCATTTTCTGGCTCAACGCCTAAAATGAGTTAGTGTATAGGATAGATGGCGCGGATTTAACACATACATCAAGGTAAAGTGTGTATGCGTAGTTCACCCCACAATCTTGTAACTCAGTAGATATTTGGGTTTTCACAGAGACGTCCAGCGTCCCTGGACGCTGGACGGTCCTCACAGTAAGGGTGAGCTATATTCAAGTGGGCCATCACATGATGAATGATATGGGTACAACACTCATAAGGTGGAGCCCACTCATAGACGGCTTGGGTAAAATACTTCATGATGGGTTCCATTCAAGTGGGCCACACGCCCAAATCACCACACAAAATGTAACGCCCCGAAAATCGGGGGTCGGGTAGAAACCCAACTCCCGAGTTCCAAAAGGTCACTTATGCAACATAGATAATGATGAATACATGTTGTCTGTAGAATGACATTAAACAAGATTGGGACTAAGCCAAAACAGCATATCATACTTCAGAGACAATTAAATTAGCAAGCGAAAGACTGTGATAAATACAAGGTGAACATACAATGGCTAGTCGGGTTACTTGACGGGCTCAACTAGTACAAACACATCTTAAGCTGAGCGACATGAAGTGCATGAAATACTTCGTGTGGCCTAACCACTGCCGCCAACTCAAAACACGACTCGCGTTCATCGACGCGTCCTTCGTGGCAAATAGAAGCCAACCACGAATTTGAATTTATTACCGACTGCCTGGACTAACGTATAGCTCCAAACATTTGTAAACAACATCAATGATCATATGAGAGTACTAGAATTGAAGTTCAAAACAATACAAGCATGTTGACATATGTTATAACATACAACGTAAACAAATCAACCAACACATATATTCCATATATATGAGGAAATCAATTTATATAGAAAACATGGAGGAAATCATATACATCATCGTGTTGATTGAGAATTCAATCTCAAAACTAATCTACAACAACGTTGGCTCGATATATACTAATACAAACATTTATACAAACACTTAGTCTACACACTTTAGTCTACATAGCGTATGTCGACCCAAAGTGTGCATAAGGGCGAATCTCTTCACCAAACAGATTATACACACATATCTAATATCATAACACGATAAAATCACATGGCAATCATTTCAGCAAAATACAGATCTATACAGTATTTCCTATAAATGACTAAAATACCCTAAATCTCAAATTCACCGTACGTATACGAATGGAAAACGGACAGCATGTTCTACATGTCAAATGGTGTTTTCGTTGATAATCTACTATTAAACGACATTGAAAGCTTTGAAATCAGTCAATCTAAGCGTCTAAAATCTGCACCTTTCACCGTAGAAGTGTATCGAATCGAATAGAAACTCTACGCTTCGTCAACGCCTGTATGACGACCTATATTACAAGATACATCAGCTACGTCGCTACTTGCATCGATAGAATTCCTAAAACAGGCTAAGATTAGGGTTTTCTTACCTAGAACGAAACCAGAATCGCCGGAATAACGATGCAGGTAGGTGGCTTTGGCACGTAGAGCAGCAGGGAATAATCCCAGGAGAAAGCCCCAACTTCTCCCTCACTTTCCCTCTCTTTTCTCTCTTCTCTCTCCAAATTCGTATGGAATGAAAGAACAAGGGTTTAAGCCCTTTTTATAAATCCAAAATCGATAAAAATAGACTTGGGGCCAAGGTATACTTATTTTATAACCAAAGTGGGCTTGTTCTGATCCAACGGAGAATTTCTAGAGGTCCTGTTACTAAGTGTGGTTGGAATTAAGCTCTCTGACATTAGATCTAGGTCAGGCAAAGTTTTCAGTCCGGTCGGATTTCCAGATCGACCGTGGCGGACCAGTTTCAGTTTGACGGCTACCGGTACTCGATCAGGGTCACAAGTGCGTTGACATGTAAGGGCCACCTATCCTGATCCTAGAAAATGTCACGCAAGCGACACGTGCCAGATTTCATAAATTATATTAATTTCTAACATTTCTCACACTCTTCACTCTGGACTCAAGGAAATCATCGTGGGACATCATCTGGACTTGATTTTTGAGGTGATTGTCAAGTCCAACCAGGCGGTCAGGATTGTCTAAGTTCGGGGTAATCGGACTTCCGACGTGCGGTCCAGAGCTAATACAAAGTTTCAAGGTGCTCCCGAGAGCAATCGGGAATAGAGTTTGATCCTAGGTTTTACGGTATTATAGCGTCACCTATCCTATACGTTTTGACTCTAGCAGATTGTATTGAAAGTGATTGGTGAGAATTTCATAGGCCATCTAGTGCAGCGCTAGTCAATTCTTGTTAGATTCCTAAAGGAAGTAGCCTTTATTGATTTTTGTTTGAGATGAGATTTTAAGGGTGGAGTGGGGGTGCTTGGAAATGGAAGAAGGAAGAGTTTGGAGGGGTGGTTTTTTCCAACAATCGGACGTTTGGGAGAGAAAGGAAAGCTTGGGGGGTCACTTTGTGAAGGAAGTACCTGATCGGGGAGGTTTTAAGGGACGACCCACACCTTAGGGGGCTACCGTAACACCCAAACACCTCCGGCCCGAAGGCCCGACCAAATGGGGCCCATTGTACGGTGAGGCCCGGCCTATGGGGCATGGTCCCCCTGTCCCCTAGGTCCCAAATGTATGTGGGGCCCACCGTAGATCATTGTGGATTAGCGTGGGTAGGCCCACGACTCCATTTCACCCTATTTTAGGTCATTTTGCAAACTAGAATTATTTTATGCATTGTGTAGCATATGATTTTGGGGTAAGAGAGGCTAATCCATCCAACTAAACTATTTATTCCATGAGATTCCATGATTGGAATGATCGAAAGTCTAATTTATACATATATTTACTATTTGTAGTAAATTTTTGCTTAAGAATGATTCTCCATCATTTACACACTAGGATTTATGTCTAGTGTGAAAGGAGTTAGAAAAAGTTGAAGAATGGGATGGTGAAAGGAGAGATTCTAAAGGAATTGGATGAAAAGGGGTTTCAGGCCTTGAGACTAAGTGTAAGGGTTTTGGTTAACCTACCACCTAAGGACATTCATTTCTAGGTTTGGAATGGAATGAAACATGGCCTAAACCCTTCGATTGACAGTCTAGAGGTGATTTGGGGTCGTTGGGTGTGATCAGGAATGTGCACGAACTCGATCTCGGCGACTGTTTACAGTGAGTTTTAGTTTAAGTATAGTTATTCACTATTTAAACTTGAGGATTCGTGTCTAATATGAAAGTACTTAGAGAAGTTGAAGAATGAGGTGGTTAAAGGTTAGATTCTGAAGGAATTGGGTTGAAAAGTGATTTCTTTGACTTTAGGATTGAGCTTTGAGAGTGTTATGGTTGACCCATTTCCTAAGGACGTCTAACTCCAGGTTGACAAAAATTCGGGGTGTTACACAAAATATAAAAAAAAATGAAGAGGGAGAGAGAGAAGCACCCACCTTTTATCTTCACTTCCATCTTCTGCCAATGCAATCTAAGGCCCAAATGGGTGTGATTCAACGGCTGAGATTGGCTTTGAAAGATTGGATTGGATGGTAGAGAGTGGTCACACAAGGCTCCTCCCATGGAGAGCCATGGACGAGAGTTGCTTGAAGAGAAAATGATGGAGAGAGATGAGAGAGGGAGGTGTAAGAGAAGAGAGATGGGTGTGATAGGTGAGTGATAGATGTGTACTTGTGTAAGAAGAGTGTTAACTTTAGGGGTTGCTTGGGAAAGAGTGTGAGGTGATATGTACTTTAATTGATGGGATGTAATGGGATTGATGGATGGGACATTGGGTAGAGTTTCTCTTAGATTTCACAACGCGCGGCGTTTTTCTCGCACCAAATGATGGCTCATATCTCCTTACCAGGGTATCGCCTCAGCGCGCGAGTAGCGGCATCGAAACCGCAGCGACGGCGCGGTCGCTATGGTAAAGGTCTTGGGTTGAGTCGATACGGGTTAACGGCATACGAATCAGGGTCACGCGTAAATATCAGTTAAGGGTCGAAGGTCGACAGAATTCGACTGAGAAGACCGTGGAAGTCTATGGAATGGTACGGTCTAAGATACGAGTCTTACAATTTTTGAGGTTGGTTCTCCTCTAGATGTAAAAATTTGATTTTTATAGCTTAGATATTTTCTTTCTTTCATGAGGAAAGTGTAGGACCCACCAATCAATGGTGGAGATCCCACACAATCCCATAGTTGTGGCCTAATGGCCCACCTTATGCATGCATGATCCATGCATGGGGCCTTTCTCTAAGGGCCCCATCATGGCAGTTTTCTTTCATATCATATCATGTTTGGATCATCTAGACCTTATAACCATGGTGGGGATGGCATACATTTTGATTATATGCTATGCATGTGCAAGATCCATGTTGTAAATATATATCTATGTATGATGTGTGGGTGTGATTGATCTTAGGAGGGCTTAATAGTGGCGGAGCCCTTTCCCTATATCCAGATTGTCCTTCTATCTCTATTTTTCATCATTTTATTTCCTGATGTGTGCGGCCCATTTGGCGGGCCTAGGATGTCCAGAAATTCCAGCATAGTGGGATGCCCAAACTGCCCATTGTTTGATTTTGGGTGTCGTACTTGCTGCCTTAATGTTGTATGCAAGGTGTGTTGGCTTAAGATTATGACCTGGACATTTTTGAGGCCCACTAAGGAAGGTCACACCATCCTCTATTAATATATTTTCCTTTTTATTTAACTTATATAATTATTTTTATCCAAGTACATGTTGTTGTCCAGAATTTTCTGGACAGTTTCTGGTTGATTTTGGACTAGATTTTGGGAGTGTTCGGGGACTATTCATACCCATCAAACATACTTTTCTAAAAGGTGGGGATCTCATATTGATGTCCCCCAAATTTTAGCCCCATATGACCTTGATTGAGATCCTAAAGGTGTGGCCCAAGTGAGGTGGATAGTCTGGACTTTCTGCACTGTTCTAGCAACATGAAAGTTTAAAAATTCTAGATTATAAAATAATTTTTACTTTAATGTGCCACTTTTGTGGACCCCACCCTATGGTACACATATGAGGGGATATAAAAACTACTTTTTCCCAATTTTTAGAGGCCTTTAATCCACCCATTGGAAGCTCGGATCAGGGTCTATCAAAAATCTGCACTACATAGATTTTCTAGATAGCTAGTGTTCTTAAAATTGAATAAAATACTTTTGCTATTCTAAAAAACATGAAATTTTGTGGAGGTGTGGTCTACCCATGGTAGGACCACCTACCAATTTTTGGGGTCAATGGTGTTTCGACAAAGAAACAAAGGCATTTGATTTAGGGAGATTATCTTATTCAAACATAACAGAGAAAGAGTACTGGGAACATTCATCACATTTTACTGATACTGAGTTCATTTACATCCTCTTTACATCCCTTGATTCTAGGATAAATCACTTAGAAATGAAAGACTTATGCTTTAAACATCAAAAGTTCATTTTGATAGCCTTCCAGTGCCTGATTCGATCATCTCCTAAGACTTAGGAGGAATGTTGTTCCAATTGGTGGGTCTTTAATGAAATAAAGATTTCAGCAGCATAACAGCACCTATTCCAACCATCTTCTGGGACTTAGGAGGAATGTCGATTAGATCGACTGATCTTTCTCCTTTGAACCCATGAAGAGGAGAAAGCCCGGAGAAAGGAAGCTTAGTTCATGAACTTTAACAGCATAACGGCCCTTGGACTTCACAGACTGCAGGGCAGTCTGGTTGCGCGGACCCACGCAACTGATACCAGTTGCGCGGTCCTGCACAACTTCCAGGAGGCTTTCTTCTACCTTCTGTCTTCTGCTCCGCTCTGCTTCTCTTGAAAATCTTTCAGTTCTTCTTTAACGAAGGGAGGGGATATTTATAGGCCCTCGAGCTCATGGAAATCCCGATCTTAGCGATGTGGGACTATTCTTTCAACACTTTGGACCTTTTTGCAAAGGATGATTTTCGCAGCTCGTTGCGAGATCCCGCGCAACCGAGATTTTGGCTACGCGGTCATGCGCAACCAACATTTATTGCGCGATACCGCGTAATCGATATTTGTTATGCGGTCCTACGCAAACCCCTTAAAAACTGTCTTGTTCTTCCTCTTTTCTGATGTTCTTCCTATCTCTTTTCCTCTCTTCTTCTGCTTCAATCCTTTCATCACTTTTTCATGCTTCAACAGATCCCCCTGGAGCTGGAACTTTACCCAAAATACCTAAACTACCCTTTGGAGCTGGAACTTTACCAAAATACCTAAACTACCCTTTGGAGCTGGAACTTTACCAAAATACCTAAACTACCCTTTGGAGAAGATCATCACCATGAGATTCTCTGACCACTACAATGAGATATTTTTGTGCCTCAACAGATGCCTCCTCGATCCTTCTTTGATTGATGATTGAAATCAAATGGAGGATCGATCTCCCTCTACCTAAAGAACTTGAATGAACCGCAACTGAAGAATGACTGGATGACCATGCTTGCACGGGAGACTGGAAAGCTTGCATTCGAACAGAAGACTTGGTCAATCGTGCTTTAACTGGAGACTTGAATGCTCACATTCGAACTGAAGATTTAACTAATCGAGTTCGGATGGAGGACTTGAATGATTGTGCTTGAACAGAAGACTTGAATGATTACATTCGACCGGAAGACTGAAATGATTATGTCCGAATGGAAGACTGGAATGATTGCGCTCGAATGGAAGACTGGAATGATTACGTCCGAATGGAAGACTGGAATGATTGCGCTCGAACAGAAGACTTGAATGCTCCCAGTCAGTAGTGTTGAGCGGATGTTACACTAGAGAGGATGAAATTCTCCTTTCATTGAGACTTGTCTCGTAACAGCTATGGCGTCTTCATCCTTGAGAAACTTGAACAGAGAATTGTTCCTGACCATCAAAACTTGTCATCATAATAGTTGTAGCGACTTCTTCTCTAAGCAACTCAATCGGAGAATCGTTCTTTAATGATGCTCTTGTTGCAACAATCTTCTCGATCAACTCCAGTGATTTTTTCTTTGAACTTCGTGGCTAAGGAATTGTTTTTTGATGCTGCTCCTACCGCAACAATCTTTTTCAACTGTCGCCTTTGTTTATGATCTGCATAATCCAAGCTTTCAAATGATAGTCTTTCCTGCCAAATTAATCAAAATTAGTATCTCAATTTATAATTTTCTAACTTAGCTTTATGAAGCATTTGATAATTTTGAAATAGAATGAGAGTTTCTTCTCTTTTTAAGGCGATTGTGGTATTCGCAATATGATTTAAGCAATCTTTTGCACTTGTTATTGTGCTTCGCATTGGGTCACGCTTCATGATTCTTGGTATATGAATTCCTCCATCTTGCATAAGAAATCATCAGAAAGACCAAGGTATGATTTATTTCGAAGACACATATGATGCCCCCTCTCCAGGTCAATCATTGCGTAAAGATTTCTGAACCCTTATATTGTCCAGAAGAGAATGATAATTCTTCACTAATTTATTCTCTGCCTCCTTTTGAAAATCTTGCACAATAATATTTCTCCATATTAAGAAAGCGAGAGACAAAAATACTGTACAGCTCTTGTCAGCAGAACAAAGATATTGTAATTGAAGATTAATAATTGATCTTGAAAAATTGAACTTTTGAGTAGTTAATTGCCAATATCTTGAAGGCATTTGCTATTATTGTAATTTGAACCTGATTCAAGAGAAATGCATTTTTGCATATTTGTTTAATCATCATTTGAGATTTTCATCATGCAATTTGCATTATTTAAGCATATCTAATATGAAATGTGTATCTGCAGCATTTTGAATGCTTCACTTAATTTATGCTTTTAAGCATATCTAAAATGTACTTTTGACTGACCATGACTTGACTGGATGCGACCTAACTTGATTGAACTGGACTTGACTAGACTTGACTGAACTGAACTTGACCAGACTTGACTGAACTGGACTGGACCAGACTTGACTGAACTGGACTTGACCAGACTTGACTGAACTGGACTGGACACCATTAAACTGACGCTATACACTTTAAAGCGCTTGAGTATTTGGAGTGCACTCAATGGGATTTACGCACAGGGATGGCCATAGTAACTCTCTAGAGTTCACGGGGCTTTTCCAGGCTACCTTTGACCAAATCTAAGGTCGTCAGTCCTTCAATGAGGGGTCATCTTGCTTCAGAGACCTTACCTCATGAGTTACTACCAGAAATAAGCCCTAGATCTGGGTTTTGATGGGTACCAAATCTGATGTCGCCAGTCCTTCAATGAGTAGGTTTAAGCCCTTCCTCATGAGTTACTACCAGAAACAAGCCTAGGATCTGGGGAGTCATCCTGCTTCGGAGACTCGCTTTTTCTTCGTCTGCAAGGTCAGACCCATTCACAGGGGGGTATTGTCCTCCATACCCCGTGACACTGTTGGAAGCTATACAGACGACATGGGGGTTACGCTGACTGGCCATTGGAGGACTTTTGGCCCTTAGGCATTTGGTCAACTTTTGGCACTTAGGCCTTTGGTCATTGGCTCCGTCAGCTGCCCGCATGGGTAAGCGTATGATGGCCTTCACGGGCTTTTTAGGGCCTCTGGCTTCTCACCGCTGCCCGAATGGCGATCTTGATAGGTCTTATACGAAGTAGCCATTGGCTTAACTTAGGCGGCCTTTTTATGATCATGGTCTCAGGCATAGTTGGCCGTATAGGCTTGACTAAGATGCCTTTTTACGATCATAGGTCTCATGCACAGCGGGCCATTGGCTTGACTGGGCTACCTTTTTACCATCATAGGTCTCATGCACAGCAGGCCATTGGCTTGACTGGGCTGCCTTTTTATGATCAGCAGTCATCACTGTCGCCAATTCTATATAGTTGGCTATATGATTCATCATATGGTTGAACAATAGTTAACATTTTGCTACTGCTGACAATGTCATAAGAACTTTTGTATCATGTTTAAAGCAATGTATCAGCTTAGCAATGATGGCAATTTTAATGAGCGATTGATCGGCAACAGCGATAGCTGTTTTTCTTTTCTTTTTATGATCATCGATACCTGATGATTCTAATTTCGATGGAGATTTTCTATCGGCGATGAGCGTCAATGCTTGCATCAATGCTTGATAGCGATCATCGGCACTTTTCTATCGGCGATGATTTAATATGCTATCTTCAGATGTTTTGGAAGACTGAAGAATTTTTGACGATGATCTAGCCTGCTGTCTTGGAAGACGATGATAGGTATTTTTGCCTGAAATTGTTTATCTGTATCGTTTGTCTGTATTGTTTGTAATATACCAGCTTAATGGTGATATCAATTTCAGGCAAAATTTTGTAGAACTCTCTTGATGGCGCTCATCTCCTTCGTCTTTCCTTATTTTTTATCATATGATTTTGATATGCTTTGTCATATGGTCTTGATATTCTTACAAATTTCTTCCTTATTCATTCTATCCATCTTGCCCCCTTTTTGATATAGAATTATTATCTTGATAACGTTCTGTATCAAAATTAGTAGCGCCTTCGGAAGCAATTCCCTTTTATCAACGCAATTATGGGCCAACATAAGCTTCTATTTACTCCTTTGAAGAACTTTGCTTTTATGGAGTACATTTTATCTCATTTGGTCTTGAACCTGCCCCCTGTATATGCTTGTGACTGTTGTTGGAGATATACTGTTTCTACTTGGAGATATTGAGGCAGTATATTTCTGTAGCAGACTTGCATGATTTACGATCATACTTATCGACTAGTTTACCTCCTTTTGACGCAAAATCATTATCCTGATAATTTTTTGGAGCAAAATGGTATACTGATTCCCAGTGAAGTTCTGAACGTTGTCGCCTCTTCATCCTCAGGAGTCATCCGAATCTGATTATATCCCACATAACCGTCTATAAAGGGCATGACAGTGTACTGAGTTGTACTGTCAATTAGTAATTCAGTTATCAGGAGCAAAAAATCATCTTTTGGGTAGGCTTCATTCAGGTCTCTGATGATTCTGAGGGAAATCTTTGGCGGTCAATGCTTGATTGCTATCATCAGTGTTTAGTGGCTTGATAGCAATCATCAATGCTTGGTAGCGATCATCAACGCTTGATGGCAATTTTTTAATGCTTGATAGTGATCGTTTAACGCTTGATAGTGATCGTTAACACTTGATGGCGATTATTTTAACGCTTGACAGCGATTGTTAAAATAAGCTTGCATGAGCCGTTGATGACGACAACGATAGTTGCTAATTTTGGCGATTGGCTTTGCATTTGGCAATTGTCCTTGGTGCTTCGCGTTTGGCGATGATTTGATATGCTTGAAAGCCTGCATTTTATTCATATACACAAAAGAGATACACTTTATGGTGAGAAATTCATTTCACAGCTTTTACTCACCTATTTTACCTGTCTTGCCCCCTTTTGATTTTGGAAGTATCATACTGATATCTTTTGAAATCAAAATAATGGTCATCTGCTGAACTAGCAGGTATTTCTATGCATATCTGCAACGAATGTGCTTTTTATCATGGCTTTACATCCTTTGCCTCACTTGTTTCTTTTCATTTGAGTATTTGGGCTATGATAGCTCGACCTTGTCATTACCGACAGCTCACCATATGAAGCATGTTATCGTCTTTTAACGCAGATGCCCCCAGAATTTTCTTTATCAAGCTTCTGTGATTCTCATTTTTATTTTCTCTTTCTGTCAGGCTCTTTCCTCGCAATTTCTCCCTTATCGACCATCTTTTGTAGCTTTCTCCTGAGGGAATTACAATTTTCCGTATGATGTCCAAATTTGCGATGAAAATGGCAATAATCCAGCCCTCTTGTATTTTCAATTTCTTCGAGGCGTCTTAGCCGAGGTAATTCAATATGCTTCATAGCCAACAATTGATTCAGCATAGGAAGTATGTCCTTTCTTGCAAATGAATATTTCATATGATCTTTATTTTGCGTTGACCTTTTATATGTCATTATAACTGCATGACCGTTTCTATCTTCTGTATCACTGTCTTTTTCCACATTCTGATAATTGTCTTTAATTTCTTCCTTTCGAATTATGTGGGCTGATTTTGACTAAGAAGCAGACACTCTTTCCATCATATTTTCAAGAGCATAAGCCTTCGTGGCGAGATTACGATAGGCTTTCCAATCCTTGCTAACCAGGTGGCATGCCAGTCCCGGTCTCATGCCTTCTACACATAGTTCTACTTGTTCTGATTCCCACAGAGAATGTTGACATGATGTCGTCCAGTTCTTCCATCGACTGATGTATTTTTCAACTGATTCGTTTTCTTCTTGGCGAATGGAAGCTACTCCAAAATTGACTTTTTCAGAGGATAATTCATCAAATTGTGAATTATAACAAGAGTTTCTAAGTGAATTCATTGCTGCCAGCCATTCTCTCGTCGCAACAGCCTTCCCTTTATCTTTCCAGTTCTTTGTCGGACCCCTCGCAGATGTCATGTTTACAATAACTTTCTTGTCTCTCTCCTCCTTTCTGTTTATCATTATTTCACCTTGTTTTATCATTCGCTTCAATATATTTTTTAGTGTGAAGCAATCTTCCGTACGATGTCTTAAACAGCGATGGTAATGACAATATCTTTCATCTTTAATCATTTCGGCCTCTTCCGGATATCTCGGCGAAGGTAAGCTGATAATTCCAGCAGCAAACAATTGTTCCATCATTGGCAACATATCTTCTTTATCAAATGCACATTCCCTATAAGAGTCATATGGTCGCGATCGTTTATCATTTACTTGATTCTTATACCAATCTGAATCTTCTTTTCTCTTCATCTCTCGTTCATTGTAGGAAATATTCTTTTTCTTTCCTTGATGAATAGTATTTACCCCCAACCTATTCGGTCCTCTTCTTTCTGTCTTGATTTGAAAGGCTAGCATTTTCTCGATCACTAATTCCAACCTGTGCGCTTTTGTTGCAAGATCTCAGAAAGTCCTTATATCAGCACTTATGAGTCTAAAAGCAATTCACGGCTCCATAGAATTCAGACACATTTTCACTTGCTCTATCTCCTCTAGTAATTGTTTACATGAAGCTCTCAAGGTCTTCCACCTATTAATGAATCTCTTCACGGGCTCGTTTACACGCTATTTCGACAAAGAAACAAATGCATTTGATTTGGGGGATTGTCTTATCCAAACATAACAGAGAGAGTACTAAGAACATTCATCGTATTTGATTAGTTACTGAGTTCATTTACATCCTCTTTACATCCCTTGATTCTAAGATAGATCATTTAGAAACAAAGGATTTGTGCTTTTAAACATCAAAAGTTCATTTCGACAGCCTTCTGGCGCCTGATTTGATCTTCTCCTAGGACTTAGGAGGAATGCCGATCTGATCGACGGGTCATTTCGACAGCCTTCTGGCGCCTGATTTGATCTTCTCCTAGGACTTAAGAGGAATGTCGATCCGATCAATGGGCCTTCAATGAAATAGAGATTTCAGTAGCATAACAGCGCCTGCTTCAACCATCCTCTGGGAATTAGGAGGAATGTCGATTAAATCAACCGATCTTTCTCCTTATAACCCATGAAGAGGAGAAAACGTGGAGAAAGGAAGCCTGGGCCACGGACTTCGGCAGCACAATGGCTCTTGGACTTCACAGACTGCAAGGCAGTCCGGTTGCGCGGACCCACGCAACCGATATCGGTTGCGCGGTCCTACGCAACTCCCAGGAGACTTCGCTCCTACCTTCTTTCTTCCGCTCCGCTTTGCTCCTCTTGAAAATCTTCAATCCTCCTCAACGAAGGAGGGGAGGGGGTATTTATAAGCCCTCGAGCTCATGGAAATCCTGATCTTACTGATGTGGGACTATTCTTTCAACACTTTGGACCTTTTGCAAAGGATGATTTCCGCTGCTTATTGCTAATCCTGCGCATCCAACATTTCGGTTGCGCGATCGCGCGCAAGGAACATCAATTGCGCGATACAGCGCAATCAATATCGATTGCGCAGACCCGCGCAAACACTTTAAAAACTGTCTTGTTCTTCTTCTTTTCTGATGTTCTTCCTATCTTTCTTCCTTTCCTTGTTCGATTCTTTGGCCATTTTTTATGCCTCAACAGATGCCCCCTTGATCCTTTTTTATTTTCTCAAGAAGCAAGAAAGGACCAATAATCCTACTTTTCATCTTGTTTGTGCGGACCCGCGCAAACGGCCGTGTACGTACTCGACCGCGGTGGCCTATAAATACCGCACCCCCTTCTCTCATTTTAGACTTCTTATTTTGCGGCAAAGCTTTTCTTCTCTGGCGATTTTCTGCGCAACCGACATTGTCTGCGCTGACCCGTGCAACAGATCTTCCGTCCGTGCAATTTAGCTAAGTGTAGCGACACTCTGTGTAACTGATTTCGCTTGCGCGGACCCGCTCAACCTGGACTTGGTCATTTTTTCCAGACTTCAAACTTTTTTCTTTCTTGCAATCTCCTTCAGGTTTTTTAAAATTTCTCTCTTTCATGGCCCGAATCAAGAGGACCCTTCGTCCCGTAGATCCTCCAACTGACCATCCTTCTCATCCCGATGTACCTGATACATCTTCCCATCGCCCGTCTCCTCCCGCTGATCAGCCACCGACCAAGCGTACCAAAACCACCACTCAAACTCCCGCATATTTCAAAGAGCCAGTACTCCTAACTTTCGACTTCACCGACCGGATTGAATCACTTTCCTCTCCCATTCACCGGCCTATAATCATGGGGAATATAGAATTGCCCCCAAAGCACGACCGTGAATATGATTGGGAAGAATGGTTGAAGATAACCGCCCATATTCGCACGGATAGCGATAGACCCCCTGCCAGAGAAGATATCCCACCTACTTCTCGTTCCAAGAAAACTCGTCGAAATAGGGCGAAGGAGTTTGAAGAAAAGATAAATGAGCATAATAAGAAGAAGCTCCAAAACTCCTGGGAATCCGTTCGAGTAATAGAGGGAGTCATGAAATTCGACAACTCTCATTCAAAAGGCATGACAATAATTCCCATTAGCGTTCATCGGCATCAGTCCATCCTTGAATGCGAACCCACAAATTACGTGGACGGAGAGAAATTGATGTATACTGAATCGTGGGCGACGCAAGAATCCCAAATTCTCGAAGGAAAAAGGCAGGCGCAGAAACCGCGACAAATCATCAGAGAAGCCCATCCCATGATCTTCCTCACTCCTTTTCATAGTCCACATAATCTCTTTCCAACATACTTCCATGAGACTGTCCAACAACGGTACAAGGACTGTGATCCTCTTTGGGGATCGAAAGATTTTTGAACAAGGGGCTTGTTGACTTCCCGCCGCTATTATTTAGACTGGGCAGAGGCCATATTGAAGAAACATGCAAGTATTCTTACCAAAGTGGGCCTTTATGATGCAGTTGAAGTCACATCCAAGTACTTTTACAAGGAACCCTCTGTGCTGAAAGGTTTCCTTGAATATTGGTCTCCCACCACCAATTCCTTCCACTTGCCATTCGGGGAAATGACCATATCATTATAGGATCTTCATCGCATAGCAGGTCTCCCGCTTACAGGAAGATTCTATGACAAGTTTCTCTCGACGAATGCAGAGTTGGCATTTGTATCTTCTCCCAACCACAGACTTTCCATCTCTAAAACCACCGTCGAACTTTTCAGAGAGATGGGAAAGTTTCTGAATTTTCACAAACTATCCCCTCTGCAATGGCTGGCTCATTTTTCTAGAGCGTTCAGGTATTCCAGATCCAGAGATTAGCATTTTCCTTTTCATCACACTCCTGCATATTAATTCCTTTTTCATTCTGCAGATTTCGCGACAGTCGCTGCAAGGAACTAACGATTCTTCGCGACAATATGAAGGAACGACTAGATTACAGTTCCTTCAGGGAACTTGTAGCTTTCCTGGCTTACTGGCTAAGCATAGTTGCTCTTCTTAGTTTCAAGTGGGCAGATGTTAGTCGCCCTACCACCTTCGTTGTCGCCGGAGCTCTGGAGGAAGGTCAGAAATTCTCCATTGCACCCCCCGTGTTATGTTCCATCTATCGAGCCTTTGGGGAAATCTCCACGCATGTCAAAACTCCCACTCTGGGATCTTCATCAGCATATACCTCTTGGCATTACTTCACCAGATGGTTAGGAGTCTATTTTCCTTGGACTTTCGAGGCGCCAGAGAAGGCGTACATCAACCCTTCCCATCTTCCTCTGGTTTTTTCAACAGAGGGCCATGGCCAAAAGGTCGCATGAATGGGTAATCAATAAGATCCAGGACTTCGATCAAGTGGACTTCTTCCAGTTCCTCCTTCTTCGCTATGTTCAAGACACAGATATGGTGGATCAGGGGGCACTGATTGTAGCGGAAAGGGCCTTCTTTCTTTCTATCCGTTCTTGCAGTCTACCCCTCAGAGAAGGGACAGAATTTTGGAGAGAACCCTACTATCCTAGCCGTTTCGCTCACCAATTCGGCTATGACCAGGCCGTACCAGAAGACTGTGGGCTGGTTACCAAGAGAATGCGCTGCTATGGAATAGGCCCTCTGAACTGGGCCATGATATGGAAGCAACTATTGGGCGGTCGTATTAACTCGTCGTTCATCATCCCTAGCTGCGAACGGACAGTTCATACTTCTTACAGCTGAATGAGGTGGTGGGACCACCAATCATTTTTTATCAACAAACGCTTACCAGTGGACTCTCTTCTTTTTCTCCATCCACCTCGGCTTAGGGGCAGAAAAATCAAGAACGGAATTGGCTTCATTCCAAAGAAAAGCCGTGCTCCTCATCACGATGAAATTTACAGAAAGATTTCGACAGAAGAGCCAATCCGTGAGAGAAAACCAATTAATACCTTAGATGGTTGGTTTGCTCATGAAATTTTGGCAGAATTTGAACATGTCCCCCACGACCTTGGTGACCGAGCTTCAGAGGATGTTGCAGAAGCATCCTCCCCTATCCCTGAAGAGATTGCTACAACTGAGGAGGGTCCAGCTCGAAATGAACCACCTGCCCCCTCTTCACAACCTCTCCCCCCTAGCTCACTGTCCTCGATGACTAGATCAAGAGTACGTCTGCAAATGCCATCACCCACTCCTCGGGAAGAGGCAAGACAAGTTTCTTCATCTCCCTCGATTCCAGTTGGTAGGCGATCCCCAAGAGAAAGCAACAGCTTGTCTCCTACAAAGGAAAACAAGTCGTGGTTGCAGAAGCAGATGAGTAGGATTTGTCAAGCGAGAGCTCATCTTCTACATCAGGAGATTTCACTTCCCTGGGATCTGGCGATGATGATAACGATGATGATGATGGAAATAATGGAGCTCAGGATGACGACTATGAAGAAGGGGAGGTCAACATAGACGACGAGGAAACTATGGCCCCCAAAGATGTAGAGGAAGAGCGTCTCCCCACGGCTCCTGAAATTTTCCCTGCCACTTCTACTCTTGGAAAGCCACATGCGATAATTGAAGAGGACGAAGAACCCTTGGACTACGGGGAATATGGGTATTCTCCTGGTAAGGGAGCCTGAATTCTTTAAATATTTACGTGCTTGCCTAGTGATCACTATCTTATCACCACCGTCATTTCTCTTTTTCAGGTACTTATGTGGCTTGTATCGAGACAAGCGTTGCCCCCTCTGTGGACCTTCATCCTGCTATACCAATGGCTTCGCCACAGGTTCCTTTAGCTCCTCTGGCGGCACCAAAAAGGGTAGTCCGTGAAATTATTTTCCCCGTCAAAGCTACTGATTTACCGACTCCCGCTACTAGAGACTCAAGCACAGAAGTGAGGGCGCCCTCTCTTGCTGATATGTTGGAAGCTGGTACTCCTGCAGCCCCAGCAGTTCCCTCGCTTGCTGGTCACGCCTCTGCAGCAGGTATATACATTGATTTGAAGAGCCGCCAATGCTTTATCTTGCGTTGTTTACCCTAACTTTATCTCTCATCCATGTTATAAAAATTCTTCTATGTAGTGGGGCGTCCAGCTCGGAATCTGTGGCCACTGTCTCTGAGCTACCATTTCCTTCAAAGATTCCTGCTCACAAAATGCTTCTGATGAAGAATTCTTTGTTAACTGTGATTCATATTTTCAAAGATCCTGAGCAATGGTCAGACTTGGATATCGCCATTGAGATTTTGGAGAGCTCTACAAAGATGGCGAAGATCAATATCCCTGTTTTTCATGATTCCCTCTTCAGATTCCGTGACTCGATAGTTTCTTTTGCATCAGTGGAAAATATCATGATAGCTCCAGAAGTCCTGGAATACGGGAAGCAGTTGACTTTTTCTAAGGAGAGAGCTTCACTTATTGCTTATACTATTTCTGAATTAGACCAGGAGCGTTCGACTTTGCAGGAACAACTGAAGACCTTCACTGATGACAAGATACTTATTCAAGACCACGTTGCGGCTTTGAGAGAAGAGATTTCACAGTTGGAACTGAGAGGTCGTGAGAAAGAACTGTCTATTCAGGAGATCAACGGGAAACTTAATGTCAATATTCGGTCCACTGATGCTGAAAAGTCTGAACTGCTCAAGAGTAAGGAAATGATCATATCCCTGGAAGACAAGTTAGCTGGCCTTCCTGACCAAGCAAAGATTATTCTTGAGGAGAAATCAAAGCATGAGGCAGCTCAGATTCAATTAAAGGAAAACTTGAGGCAATATATGAATATAGTAGGCATTACATAGGAATTATAAGCATGTAATCCCTCTCCTTTTTCTTTGTGTACACACTTTTGCTTCTTCCTTTCTTCTTTTCTTCTTCTCTCTTTTTTTTTATTTGGATGTATATTTCATTTGGATGTATATTTCCCTTTGACTTTCAATAGTAAATTTCAGTAACTTTTTCATGCACTTCTACATTATGCATTATTCCACGCATATTGTCTACGCCATAATTTTAACATGAATTTGCTGCATTTTGAACATTGCACATAGTTTATCATGTCATTCTATGAAACCAATCATAAAGCACCAATATTTTATGCTTGTTAGTATGGGATTTCCTATATGACCTCATTTGCTTATATTTTATTAGCGGTGCTAGGTTTTAATTTAGTCAGTTGTGCACACAGTTTAAGCACATGAGTAGTGGAGCGAATTTACTTAGACTCTCGTTAGAGTCAGGTCTCACGTGATGGTCTCTGTAACTCTCTAAAGTTCACAGGACTCCTCACTGCCTGGGGAGATCACAAGCCGCGGTCCATCAGAGGAGCCCAGTGATGCTACCGGGGCGGTGAATTTGGTTATTTTTACAGCACAGGATTAGCCATGGTAACTCTCTAGAGTTCACAGAGCTTTCAAGGCTACCTTTGGGGGTACCAAATCCATGGTTGCCGATCCATCAATGAGTAGGTTTAAGCCCTACCTCATGAGTTAATATCGAAATTGAACCACAAATCTGGGGGGTCTTATGCATGGTTGGCCTGTCCTGCGCACACTGCAGCCCTCATTTTCTTCACCTGCAAGGTCGGGCCCATTCATGGGAGGGTTTGTCCTCCATTTCCCGTGACGCTGTCGGAAAGCTATACAGACGGCATGGGTGTTACGCTTGACTGGTCATTTGAGGACTTTGAGCACTTTGGCTTTTGGTCGTTGAAGATTTTAAGCACTTTGGCTTTTGGTCATTGACTCCGTCAGTTGCCTGCATAGGCATGCGGGCGAGGGCCTTCACGGGCTTTTTAGGGCCAATGGCTTCTCGCCGCTACCTGAATGGCGATCTTCATAGGTCTCATGCACAGTGGGCCATTGGCTTTTGGTCGTTGAAGACTTTGAGCTATTGACTTAACTGGGCTGCCTTTTTATGATCATAGGTCTTATGCGTAGCCGGTCCCTTTCAAGATTTAATCCTTTCAGGATTTTGCCTTCTTTTTCTTTCTTTATTTTTATGATTTTTTTTATGATCATTGATACTTAATGATTTTAATTTTGATGGAGATTTTCTATTGGCGATGAGCGTCAATGCTTGATGGCGACCATCGGCATTCTATTGGCGATGAGCGTCAATGCTTGATGGCGACCATCGGCGCTTTTTCCTATGTGCGATGAACGTCAATTCTTGATGGCGACCATCGGCGCTTTTTTCTATGTACGATGAACGTCAATGCTTGATAGCGATCATCGACGCTTTTTTCTTTGGGCGATGATTGAATATGCTATCTTCAAATGTTTTGGAAGACTGAAGACTTTTTGGTGATGATCTAGCATGCTGTCTTGGAAGACAAAGATAGGTAATTTTTCCTAAAATTGTTTATCTGTATTTTTTGTTTATATTTTTATAATATACCAGCTTGATGGTGATATCGATTTCAGGCAGCTTGATGGTAGTATCGATTTCAGGCAGAATTTTGTAAAACTCTCTTGATGGCACTCATCCTTTTTGTCTTTCTTTATTTGCTATCATATGATCTTGATATACTTTGTCATATGATCTTGATACGCTTTGTCATATGATTTTAATATGCTTTCGAACTTCTTCTTTATTCATCCTATTCGTCTTGCCCCCTTTTGATACAGAATTATTATCTTGGTAATGTTCTGTATCAAAATCAGTAACACCTTCGGAAGCAATTTTCTTTTTGTCAATGCGAGTATAGGCCATTGTAGGCTTTTCATTTAGGACTTTGCTTTCATTGAGCATACTTTCTCTCATTTGGCTTTGAACGTGCCCCCTGGATATGATTGTTACTATTGTTGGAGACATATTCTTTCATTCTTAGAGATATTGAGGCAGTATATTTCTGTAGAAGACTGCACGATTGACGGTCATATTTATCGACCAAGTTGTCCCCTCTTGTCGTAGAATCATAACTCTGATAATTTTCGGAGCGAAATCAAAAAATATATTTCCGGACGATATCTCTTAAGGAAGCGAGCGTTAACTGGTATACTTATTCCCAGTAAAGTTCTGAATGCTGTCGCCTCTTCATCCTCAAGAGCTATCCAAATCTGATTATATCCCACATAAGCGTCCATAAAGGACATGACAGTGCACTGAGTTGCACTGTAAATTAGTAATTCATTTATCGGGAGCGAAAAATCATCTTTTGGGGAGGCTTCATTGAGGTCTCTGATGATTCTGAAGGAGATTTTTGGCAGTCAATGCTTGACTGCTATCATCAATATTTAGTGGCTTAACAGCATTCATTAACGCTTGATAGCGATCATTTACGCTTGATAGCCGTCATTTACGCTTGATAGCGATCATTTACGCTTGATAGCCGTTGATGATGACAACGACAGTTGCTAAATTTGGCGATTTTCATTTGGTGCTTCGCGTTTGGCGATTTGGCTTTTCATTTGGCGATTTTGGCGACTTGGCTTTTCATTTGGCTTCACATTTGGCGATGATTTGATACGCTTGAAAGCCTGCATTTTACTCATATACACAAAAGAAATACATGCTATGGTGAGAAATTCACTTCACAGCTTTTACTCACCCATCTTACCTTTCTTGCTCCCTTTTGATTTTGGAAGTAGAATCAGGATAGCGATCATTTCCTGAACTGGCAGGTATTGTAAAGCATGTCTACAGTGAATGTGCTTTTTCGACGGGTAGCTATACGATTGCAATCGTGTTCATTGACTAGCTTGCCCCTAACCCTTGAAATTTTCTACGCTTTTCCTGATCAACCTCAATGGGGACTTGAATTCCTTTCCCATGGTTTAATCCAACGGGTTCGTCATAATCAAAGCCCATATTTTTCATAATCTTCTTACTTACTGAGCTATACTTTTGGAGGTCTTGCGGGGTCAGCCTACCTTGGTAGTCAGTATTTTGAGTTCCTTCGCTTGTCCTTACTGCTTCTGAAACATAGAACTCAATTGGAGTAGGATATTTTTCACTCACCTTAACTTGAAATCTTGTCGGAGCGGCCGAAAATGGCTTATTTCTTTCAGCATATGGCAGTGGCACCGTATAATTTGACTGTAAAATTTTCAGCTGTTCGGATGATAGCAGAGTCAACGGCGGTTGTCCCGGTTGCCTTAAGTGTTTTGGCACAAAATAGAACTTCTTGCTTACTTCCGCGGTTTCAGGGGGCACTGCCTTTTCTACTATTTCCTTAATTGCACCTGCCTGATCATTCTTTAAGATGCCACTTTCATCCTTATTCATCTTATCAATAGCAAATTCTTTGTAATAGCTAGCATCCGCAAAGAAGGACTCAGCTTCTGTATACGGTCTTGCATCGGCTATCACTTTATGTTGTACCCCATCTTTGTAGTATTTGAAACACTGATGCAGAGTAGAGGGTATGATACTAAATTGATGTATCCATGGCCTTCCCAGGAGAAGGTTGTGTGTCGTCATTGCACTTATGACGTGACAAACAACGTCAGTAGTCAGTCCTTCTATTTCTAATGTTACCGTAATCTTGTCAAGTGCGCGCTGTCCGTCCTGATTAAAACCCTGTATCATCATTCCGCTGGGGCGTAGTTCTGAGTGACGGTAGTTTAACTTATTTAGCATTGAGAGTGGCAGAAGATTCACTGCAGACCCATTATCTATCATAATCCGTTTGACTTTCTTCCCATGGATATGGCCTTCTATCATTAATGGTCTATTATGATCTCCTTCGCAGATCAGATCGTCATCAGAAAAAGAAATGACTGGGAGACAGTCTTCTCGTTCATCAAGTTCATCGCACTCTAACTCTGCAAGCAAGGTTTCTCTAATATCCTGATCGGATAATGCCTGGATCAGGCTCTGCCGAAATTCTTCTGACAGTTTTAGTGCGTCATAAACGCTCAATCGGGCTAGTATCCCCTTTAAATGACTTACCACATCATAAGTTACTCTCATCGCCTCATTTTTCTCTGTTATTCTATTGTCATTGCTCGGCCTTTCAATCGTTTCTTTTTTAATAACTTTTGATCTTTGCTTAACAGGGCTTACTACCCTTCTCCTTGATCGCAACGTAATTACTGCGACCTTCTTTGCAACGTTACTGCTTCCTGCGTTATTCACATCTTGGTCTTTCTTTTGGACTGTAGTCACATTTACAGTTGCCACGGAGCCTCTCTCTCTTTCTTTCCCCAATACTATCTCGCCTCTATTGATCAGGCGCTGTATTATACATTTCAATGTATAATAGTTTTCTGTTGGATGCCCCACCAGACGATGATAACGACAAAAATCCCTTTCTCTGGTTCTTGTCACATCTTCTGGGCGCTTAGGCTCTGGCAATACTATCGTTCCAGCTTTTAGTAACTGTTCCATCATAGGGGCGACATCTTCTTTTTCAAATGCGAACCCCTCATGAGCATTCAGCCTTCTAGGTCTCTTTCCGTCATACCTGTTTCTTGACTGATCGCCTTCTTTGCGTCGTTTCGGTCATCTTTCTCTCGGGTTCTTTGCATATTTTCTTCTTCTGTCATGATCGACAGCATTCACGGTTGTTCTGCCAGACGCTCTCCTAGATGTATCATGGTGGAACGCTGGGATTTTGCGAGTCATCAGTTCCAATGCGTGGGCTTTAGTAGCCAGATCATGAAAAGTTCTGATGTTGGCGCTAGTTAGTCCGAACGCAATTCTTGTCCCCATGGAATTTAGGCACATTTTAACTTGTTCTTTTTCCTCCGGTAGCTGTCTACATGAAGCCCCTAATGTTTTCCATCTGTCTATAAATTTTTCTACCGGCTCTCCTTCTCTCTGCTGAATAGAGGCCAGCTCCGTAATACTGACGTCACGTTCTGAGGAGAAGAAGTTTGACATGAAAACTTTCTACATTTGTTCCCAGGTACGTATTGACCCAGGCATCAAACTAGAATACCATCGAAATGCTTTGTGTGTTAGGGATGAACCAGATAACCGCAAGCAGTACTGTGGTATCATCGAAAAATTTCCCATAATGGTGATGAAGTGCATTAAATGCTCCTCCGGGGATCCCTCTCCATTGAACTTTTGAAAATCTGGGTGCTTGAAATTGGCCGGAAAAGGGATGTCTTCTACTTCCCTTGGATACGGCATCTGGTACCAAAAACGTCCGGTATTTTCACGTTCTCTTTCTGCTCTAACCGCCTCTTCGACCACTTGCCTTACTTCTTCTTGTGTCACAGTTCTCGCTGCGGGGTTAGACCCTAGCGACCCTGCCCCTTGTGATGGGAGGACATCAGGTTGATTTTCTTGTCCTTCCGTTACATTCTGGAGAATCGCCATTCGGGCTACATTATGTGCAAGGGTTGTCAGTGCTTCCCTGAGATTTCTGCATTCTTCCATTAATGCATTCTGGGCTTATGCCATTGCATTAAAACGATCCTCTGTAGTTGTTCTATAATCTGGATTTGTTCCAGCCATGAATACTGCAGCTTCTCCACTTTTTGCTGAAGCAGCAGTCGAAGGAGAACAAGAGAATGCTGACGTGACAGGGCTTATAGAAAAGGGCGGGGACAGAGTTTCATCGGGCCTTTTCATGTTCCTTGCAGCATCAATTGATTGAGAAGACACCGATATCGGTGAAGCTTCACGGGATGGCATTGGCGATCTAATGACCAATGCTTTTCCCTTTCGTTCTCTTGCCCGTTCAGCTATTGAAGCGTTTAAAACCGGGAAGTCACGTGTGGTCAACTGAGGAACTGTTTGCGCTGTTTGCACTGGATAAATTGCCGGAGGGGCAAGTTCAGGATTTCTTTTGACTGCACTTCGCGTTACGGGCCCTCTGATTCTTAATGAAGGCTGATTCATTCCTGAATTTCGTAAGTTTCGTATTCTTGCCCTATGAGAGGTCACCATAGTCCAGTCTGCATTATCTTCTGATGACTGGGGCGAAGTAGAAATGACCCCAACTGTTGCTTGAACCATGCCACCTTCACTTGCACGACTCGGTGCGTATTCTATTACGAACCCTGTCGAGGTGAATCGGAAGTTCACTTTTCTTACGGGGGTCGCCATGAGTAACAAGTCGTAATCAGATTTTAAAACCTTCGTCTGTCATGAAACATAGTTGTAATTAGTAATTGAACAATTAGAGTGATCTATCTTAGAGATGAAGGGGAGGACTTCCCACTGAGAGTCACCATTTTGGCGTCCATAGGATGTCAAACCGTGACGAATGTTCATAACAACTTCACTGTTAATATTTTAAATAAGACAATATTGTATATTCCCCGGCAGAGTCGCCATTTTGTTTCAATAAAGAAACAAATGCATTTGATTTGGGGGATTGTCTTATTCAAACAAAACAGAGAGAGTACTAGGAACATTCATCGTATTTGATTAGTTACTGAGTTCATTTACATCCTCTTTACATCCCTTGATTCTAAGATAGATCATTTAGAAATAAAGGATTTGTGCTTTTAAACATCAAAAGTTCATTTTGACAGCCTTCCGGCGCCTGATTTGATCTTCTCCTAGGACTTAGGAGGAATGCCGATCTGATCGACGGGTCATTTCGACAGCCTTCCAGCGCCTGATTTGATCTTCTCCTAGGACTTAGGAGGAATGCCGATCTGATCGACGGGCCTTCAATGAAATAGAGATTTCACCAGCATAACAGCGCCTGTTTCAACCATCCTCTGGGACTTAGGAGGAATGTCGATTAAATCGACTGATCTTTCTCCTTAGAACCCATGAAGAGGAGAAAACCCGGAGAAAGGAAGCCTGGGCCACGGACTTCGGCAGCACAACGGCTCTTCGACTTCACAAACTGTAGGGCAGTCCGGTTGGGCGGTCCTGCGCAACTCCCAGGAGACTTCGTTCCTACCTTCTTTCTTCCACTCCGCTTTGCTCCTCTTGAAAATCTTCAATCCTCCTCAACGAAGGAGGGGAGGGGGTATTTATAGGCCCTCGAGCTCATGGAAATTCTGATCTTACCGATGTGGGACTATTCTTTCAACACTTTGGACCTTTTACAAAGGACGATTTCCGCTGCTTATTGCGAATCCTATGCATCCAACATTTCGGTTGCGCGGTCGCGCGCAAGGAACATCAATTGCGTGATACCGCGTAATTGATATTGATTGCGCGGACCCGCGTAAACACTTTAAAAACTATCTTATTCTTCTTCTTTTTCGATGTTCTTCCTATCTTTCTTCCTTTCCTTGTTCGATTCTTTGGCCATTTTTTATGCCTCAACACACGCTGTTTGACAGAGGCCAACTCTGAGTTTCGACAAGAAAACAAATGCGTTTCATTTCGGAGGATTTATTCAATGATAATAAAGAATGAATGAGAGAACATTCATCACATTTGTCTGAGTTCATTTACATCCTCTGATTCCCTTGATTCTGAAAATAAAGTACAATTAATATTATGTACTGAATGAAAGAGAAGATAGCTCGATGGAAATTTCGACAGCATTCCGGCGCTATTTCGGTCATCCCCTAGGTACTTAGGAGGAATTGCTGATTTGATCAGCCAGTCTTCAATGAGATGGAGCATCCTTCCAGTCATTCTTCCTTAAAATACGAAACATCCCATTGCAGTGTAGCCAGGCCCTGAAGAAATCAACCCGATCATGCTAAATGGGCCTGAAAAGTCTCCCGGAATGAAAGATAAGGGGGTTCCCACCATCCATTCGGTTTCAAACTTGATGTGTAGCCTTAAAACCATAAATTAGCTGTCCACGCCAATTTTCAGCTTCTGGATCCTTGTAAAAGTGGCCGAACTGGCAAATCAGCCCCCGAGATCATGATTTGCGGCCCGCCAGATATTTAGATATACTTCAAACTCGGCCTCAACGCTTCAAATACAACGGGCAAGTAAATGAACGGAGCAGATTTTCCACGAGGATCCCAATGGAGTCTACATGTACAACGCATGTACATGGAGTGCGTGTGCACTAGCCGTGCACAATATATTTCTTCCTCATTTTTTAAAAGACGCACAACGTCTTTCCTTCATTGGCCTGGTCTGTGTAGTGCGGTCCACTTGCCGCTCAACAAAATGATCTGAGCCGTCCATCCACTTTATAAGGTGGGCATTACCGTTGCCTAGTTGTCCATTTGTCTCCATGCAAACCATTGCAACCGTTAACAAGCAGATGAACGGTTAAGTAGATAATCTGGTGAACCACACTTTTTTCGCTTCAAAAACAGTCTGTCCTTAGTGATTTTTCATCATGAATCCAACGAACGGAGTGGATCTTCCAAAAACCTTCAGTAAATGGGCCCTTAAAAACCACAGAGTCGACGTACGTCAACTCTGTTAAAAACAGAGCGTCGGATCCCTCCTAGTGGGCCACCATCATCAAGCGAAAAGCTGATCTGAGTCATTCATTAGACAGAGGGAGAAAAACCCATCGAGGTTATGCTGATCTTTTGCGACCATGATCATTCATATGATCACTATGGTGATCGGAAACGAACCGTTGAAATGCCTTTCTGGCTTCATTATATTGATGGGTCATACCGTCGGATGATCAAAACCCATCTTTCGCGGTCAAAATCTTGATAGGAAGACAGTGAACGTCGTGGATCTCTTAAAAGGGGGTCGTATTAGACTTTAACAGCAACACAACGGAAGAAACGAAGTTCTTCCTCTGTTACGCATGGCTGGAACTTTGGCCGATTGCGCGGACGCAGCAACCCCATTCTACCTTTGTGCGGACGACGCAACATCATCTTCCTTTGCGCGGACGCCGTAGTCCCATTCTTCCTTTGCGTGGACGTCGTAACCCCGTTCTTCCTTTACATAGTTGCGCGCAGGCAACTTTGGTTGCGCTGGTTCACACAAGCGACTTCAGTTGCGCCGGCTAGCATGAAGACTTCCTTCTCTCTTTCTCCTCTCCCATTTCTTTGGCCCACCAGCTCTCGTCCGATCCATCCTCCCAAATGAAGTGGAAGTGGGGGTATTTATAGGCCTTACTACTCTTACAGAGTGGTGATCACCACCACCTACTGCTTCACACTTGAATTTCTTCTTTTCTTAAACTATGGTGACAACCAAGCCACCTCTTAAATGGTGGTGTATGACCTTTCTCTCTTAAAATGACACATGTGCACTCCTTTTTACCAAACTACCCTTTTTAATCCCTTTTACCAGAATACCTAAACTACCCCTTGGATATGGAATGTTACCAAATACCTAAACTACCCCTGGAACTGGATTTTTACCAAAATACCTTTGGAACTGGATTTTACCAAAATACCTTTGGAACTGGATTTTTACCAAAATACCTTTGTAACTGGATTTTACCAAAATACCTTTGGAACTGGATTTTTACCAAAATACCTTTGGAATTGGATTTTACCAAAATACCTTTGGAACTGGATTTTTACCAAAATACCTTTGGAATTGGATTTTTACCAAAATACCTAAACTACCCGTGGAGCTGATACTTTACTAAAATACCAAAACTACCCCTGAAGCAGATCAACACCAGGAGATTCCCTGACCACTGCAATGAGATATTTTTTGTGCCTTAACACTCTGCAACAGTAATGTCACGTTATGATGAGAAGAAATTTGATACAAATGTGTCTTGCATTTGTTCCCAAGTTCTTATTGACTCAGGCACCAAACCAGAGTACCATCGAAATACTTTGCCTGTTAAAGAAGATCCAAATAACCGTAAGCAATATTGAGGAATACTAGAGAGATCCCCCATAGTGGAGATAAAGCGTGCGAGATGCTCTTCTGGAGACCCATCTCCTTTAAACTTCTGAAAATTCGGCTGCTTGAAGTTGGTCAGAAATGGAACGTCTTCTACCCCTCTTGGATACGGTATTTTATATCGGGACTTCTCAGTGTGTTCACGCTTTCTTTCCATCCTGACATCTTCTTCCACCACCTGTTTTACCTCATCTTGTGTCACGTTTCTTACCGCTGGCATGGACCCCAATAATCCTGCCCCTGCGGTTGAAGGCCTCCAGGCTGGTTTTCTTGTTCATTCATTGTGTTCTGAGGGACTGCCACCCGGGCTACATTATGTGCGAGGGTCACTAAAGCTTCCCTGAGGTTTCTGCATTCTTCCATTAATGCGTTTTGGGCTTCCATCATTTCATCGATGCGACCCTCTATAGTTGCTCCACGCTTTTGGTTCGTCCCCGCCATATGTGTTATAGCTTCTCCACTCTTTGATGAAGCAACAGTTGGTGTTGAACAAGAAAAGGCTGACGTGACGGGATTTATGAAGACGAGAGAAGATGGGATTTCATTGATTTTTTCTGTAAGCCCAACGCTATCAATTGATTGTGGTGATACTGATGCTGATACACTAGTCTGAAGCGGCGCAGACATCGGTGAACTAAATACCAGGGCCTTTCCTCTCTGTTCTTTCGTCCATTTAACTTTCGGGATACTTATAGCTGCAAAGTCATGTTCCGTGACTCGCGGTACTATTGGTTTAGGATATATCGCTGGAAGAGCGAGCTCAGGGTTCCTTCTAACTACATTGCGCGTTATTGGCCCTCTAACTCTTGGCGAAGGCTGGCTAATCTTGAGGCTTCCTACACCTCATACCCTCGTTCTGCGAGATGTTACGACAGTCCAGATGTCATCATCTTCCAACGGTTCAAGCGAAGCAGATACAACTCCCACTGCTGCTATGGTATTGGTATTTTTAGTTTCAGCGATCTGAATTAGGCGCTTCGGGACGTGATCCGGCACATATTCTATTACGAATCCGGTTAAGGTGAATCGAAAGTTCACCTATCTCGCTGGAGTTACCATGAGTAGTAGGTCGTAGTTAAATTCAAAAACCCTCTAACACAAAATATAACTACAATTAGTAGATGAATAATTAAAGTGATCTATCTTAGAGGTGAAGGGGAGGACGTTCCCACTGAGAGTCGCCATTTTGGCGTTCGTAGGATGCCAAACTGTGATGAAAGTTCATAGCAATTTCACTATTAATATTTAAATAAGATAATAAAATAAGTCCCCAGCAGAGTCGTCATTTTGTTTCGACAAAGAAACAAAGGCATTTGATTTAGGGAGATTGTCTTATTCAAACATAATAGAGAAAGAGTACTGGGAACATTCATCACATTTTACTGATACTGAGTTCATTTACATCCTCTTTACATCCCTTGATTCTAGGATAAATCACTTAGAAATGAAAGACTTATGCTTTAAATATCAAAAGTTCATTTTGGTAGCCTTCCGGCGCCTGATTCGATCATCTTCTAAGACTTAGGAGGAATGTCATTCCGATTGGCGGGTCTTTGATGAAATAAAGATTTCAGCAGCATAACAGCGCCTATTCCAACCATCTTCTAGGACTTAGGAGGAATGTCGATTAGATCGACTGATCTTTCTCCTTTGAACCCATGAAGAGGAGAAAGCCCGGAGAAAGGAAGCTTAGTTCATGAACTTCAGCAGCATAACGGCCCTTGGACTTCACAGACTGTAGGGCAGTCTGGTTGCGCGGACCAGCGCGTAACTTCCAGGAGGCTTTCTTCTACCTTCTGTCTTCTGCTCCGCTCTGCTTCTCTTGAAAATCTTCCAGTTCTTCTTTAATGAAGGAATGGAGGGGGTATTTATAGGCCCTCGAGCTCATGAAAATCTCGATCTTAGCGATGTGGGACTATTCTTTCAACACTTTAGACCTTTTTGCAAAGGACGATTTCCACACCTCGTTGCGAGATCCCATGCAACCGATATTTCAGTTGCGCGGTCGTGCGCAACCAACATTTATTGTGCGATACCACGCAATCGATATTTGTTACACGGTCCTGCGCAAACCCCTTAAAAACTTTCTTGTTCTTCTTCTTTTCTGATGTTCTTCCTATCTCTTTTCCTCTCTTCTTCTGCTTCAATCCTTTCATCACTTTTTCATGCTTCAACAGATCCCCCTGGAGTTGGAACTTTACTCAAAATACCTAAACTACCCTTTGGAGCTGGAACTTTACCAAAATACCTAAACTACCCTTTGGAGCTGAAACTTTACCAAAATACCTAAACTACCCTTTGGAGCTGGAACTTTACCAAAATACCTAAACTACCCTTTGGAGAAGATCATCACCATGAGATTCTCTGACCACTGCAATGAGATATTTTTGTGCCTCAACAAATGGACCCCTGTGTACACCGTGGAAAGGGCTGGACCGGCCCACCACGTTAGGACATCAAGGTGAGATAGATTTTCTGGACAGACTGTTTTCTTTAAATTAATTAAAATACTTCTACTCATTCACAAATTATGAAATTTAATATATGTGTGGATCACCCATATAAGGACCACCATGTAAATTTTTAAGGCCATTGGGCCCCTGTACCGACTGTGGTGCGGCCTGGAGTGACCCACCAGGCTGGGACGCCTAGGCTGGGGCATCTAGCCTTAGCTGGCCATCCAAACCACCTTATGGGCCCACCTTGATGAGTTTTGTTGTCCCACCTTCCATCCAATCTTGCTCTGTGTGGGACATATCCACCTCCCTTTGAAGTTTCTATTTTTTTGGGTCCATTTGGGTGATTTTTGAGCCAATTACCCAGGCCCATAAGGCTGCCCACCATGGGATGCCTAGCCCATTAGGCTGCTACTGGACGTCCAGTCCAGCAGCGTGGCCCATCTGATTCATGTGTTAAATCCACTCCCTTCATCTGGAAGACCCTCCTGTGACATGTATGGGTCACCAGGAACTAAACTAAACATATAATTTAATTAATTTTTGAACTTCCAGCAATGTCAGATTGTGAGTGGGGTGGAATTTCAGCAATAAGCTCATGGTTGCTGCCCATAAATGGATGTTTTAGGACAGCATGATCCACCAAATTTAGGGGTATTATTACACATATCTTTTCCTATTTTTAATTATATTTTGGGCTTAATTAGTGCATACTTAAGGCCTACTTCTATTGGGATTTTATTGGAATAATATTCATATTTACATGTTGGATTCCTAGGCCCATTAACCTAGAATTTTCTTAATGGACACCTAGCCATTGGGCTTATAAATAGCACACTATTGTGATGGGTTTTGTGGGCCCAATACTCAAGTAGTTTGGGCCCTTGCTTGCCCATAAAAATAAACCCATACTCGGGCCGAGATGTGAGGCCCAACTTAATTGTTTTAAATATAAGGATCACTTATATGTTGGAATAATGGACTGCCAAGTAGGCCCACCACAATGAGTGGACTCATGAGCCTTATATTGGGCCCAAACCTTGCTTGAGGGCCTACCATGTTGCCTATGTATTGAGCTTAGTGTATGGCCCACTAGGCCGTGGATTGCTTGGGCCTTGGACTATATATGCGTAGCTGGCTACCTTTTGGGACCCAGTTGAGGTTGGATGTCCTCTTTGGTGACCCTAGGGTAGGATCATTGGGTCCACGTAGGTGGTTGAAGGCCCACCTTGGACCTTCTTAGGACCGTTTCCTCCTTGAAGCTTTATGACTCTCTTAGCTTGTGGGTCATCCCAAAGTATTAGGCCCCCAGTAGAGGACTTCACTTCTCCTTCGAGTAACTGTCTATGTATTTAGACCTTGTCACTCCTTAGGAAGAAGAAACATATTCTACAGGTAGCGTACTTACTTCATTGTGACCCATATGCATCATCTGTGTGAATTGATTGCATTGTGTGGTGGTCATAGAGGGATGGAGTTTCTCCCCTTATGCACATTGAGTGCCTAAAGCTTGTGCATGATCTGTATGTGTGACTCATGCATTGGCATCACATTTCATGATGATACTGCCCTTTCTTCACCAAGGCCTTGCCTCCACAGGGACGTTCGTGGATGACCGTATATGTGGATACCGAAAATTTTACTTGAGCATACCGAGTGCATAGGATGCCCATGGGTGAAATTTCTAAAACTTTCATGGTACCAAGGATCTGCCCCAACACCGTGACCGAGTAGAAACTATAAGTGCATGAGGGCCTTATACTATTATGTTGTGACTCCCACTATCGTGTAGTCGGTTAAGTAGGGGTATGGCCTTACTCACATTATGTATGGAGGCAGTGCTAGGCTTAGTCTGACCAGATCGTAAATGGGTCCATTACCGTCAGGCCTTACTGGTGATTAGTTGTCCACAGGCAGGTAGTGAAGTCTCTTATGCTCGTTTAACTGTGAGGGGTCTATAGAGCGACAGTCATACAGCAGTGTAATGGATCCCGGTGATTCCCTTATGATTGGAAATATACTTGATATGTGGATTGGTTATGAGCACTGGCATTACTTTGCATCGCACTCACAATGGCTGTATAAGTCCCTTCATACATTGCCTTAATATGGCCCCCAATACTCATTACATCGTATTCATAATAAGCCTTGGTAAGGTTAGTGATATTGTCATTGAGCATGTTTCTCTTCCTGTACCTCCTATTATTCTTCTGCGTACTATTATCACATACTTTCACCACCCTCTAAGCTTCTATAAGCTTATGCACGATTGATGCGTGCATGTGATACTAGGCAAGCATCGTAGCGGCAGAGCTTGGATTAGAGTTGAGCTTGAGGACTCCGGTGTTGCAGACTTTTCTTTCCTTCTTTTATTATCTTATGTGTGTCCTTTTAGACCTTATGAAAACTTATAAAAGTTCAAATTCATAGTGAATTTTGTGATGTGAGCCTTTGTTATTCTCAGATGTACTTGCTGTAATCTTGGGTATACTCATATTAAAAATGGTTATACTGTTATGGAAGTCCTCCTTGTTGGATCCCAAGATCGGAACCTGCCTTGAGAGCCATGAATGGGATACTACAAAGGCTATGCGGCCAGAACCGACAATCGGGTTCCTTATGAGTCCGGTTACCGAGTCCGGGGCGTGACATGGGATATTCTTAAAATGACACATGAAGGAACTAGTATTGTCAAAAAATCTAAAATCAAAATCCTCAAAACTAAGTTTGTGAATATTCGGATGGAATAAAATGAGTCTTTTATCGACTTTTATACAAAACTAAATGACATAGTAAATTCCATGTGGGGTCTCGAAGATAAAATCCCTGAAAGCAAGGTTTGTGCAAAAATACTGCGATCACTTCCTGATAGGTTTAATTCAAAGGTTACTTCTGTAGAAGAATTAAAAGATACAGATACTATGAAAGTTGAGGAGTTAGTTGGTTCTCTTCAAACTTATGAGCTGAATTTCAAAGTTCCTAAAATCAAGTCCATTGCTCTTAAATCTTATAAATCTAATTCAAAGGAATCTAATGTAAATTCTGATTTTAAAGAAAATGAAGATGATATGGCTATGTTGGAAAAGAAATTTTATAGAATTTTCAAAAATAAGAAAAGAACAAATTTTCAATAACTATTTAATAAAAGAAAAGAAAAGAAAAATCAAACTTTTGGAAATCTAAAACAAAAGATATTTAATGTTTCAATTGCTCTGAATATGGGCATTTATCTTCTAAATGTCCTAAAAAGGATAAATCTATAAGAAAAGGCATGATAACTACTTGGGATGAATCATCAGAGTCTGAAAGTAATTCTGAAACTGATAAATCAGATCAGGAAAATGCAAATGATTTGAAAGCCTTTATTACTAAAACCAGAATCAGTTCAGATAAATGTGATATATTTGATTATGAAACTCTAATAAGTGACTCTAAAAATGAAGATGATCTTCAAAATGCATATGATGCCCTATACAGAGAAAGTTATAAAATTGCGGTTACATTGAAAATTTAAAAAGCAAGTTATGATAAACTACAATTAGAACTTGAAAAAGTTGTTTTAGAAAAACCTCATTTTTTTGATCATTTTGAAAAGACTAAATTAGATTTGAGTTTTAAGTCTTCTGAATTTTATAAAAAAAAAAAATAATAATAATAATAATAAAATAAACTTAAAACTGAAAATGAGAAACTAAAACTTAAAGTTTCCTCTCTTCAATATTCAGTGAATAATTGGAAATATACCTTGGTGACTAGAAACTTGCAAAATTGTTAACCTCATCTCTAGGTGATGTGGTGACAAGTCTGGACTGGGTTATATTAAAAATAACTCTTTTAAATCTAAGGATTCTGATTCGACCTTTGTAAAAGGAGAATCCTCGAACTTTAAAGTAGAGACTCTAAAAGATTCAAACTATAAAAAGAATGACTTTAAAAATTCAAAACCTTTTCAAGCCTCTAATATAAAAAATAATGCCAACTACTATAAATATCAAAGGAATAATAATAGAAATCCTCCTTTAACTGATAAAATTGTAGACTTGCTTAAAGAGCTATTGCAATCCAACTCTAATAAGACTGGAGTATATAGAAAAATGAGAAATTCTAACTCCCAAACACAACAAAAGTAAGAGATCCTCATAAACCTAGAACCGTAATAAAATGGGTTCTAAAGGTTAAGTTTCTTGTAATCCACAGCTTTCAAAGAAAATAGTCATTCAAGATGGTACCTGGATAGTGGATGTTCAATACACATGATAGGTGATAAGGCTATACTCTTAAACATCAATCAAATAAATGGTGGCTCAATTACATTTGAAGATAGAAGCAACTGCAAGTTTATTAGCAAAGGTAATGTACAACTTCCTAACTTACCTCTCTTTGAAAATGTTCTATATGTTAAGGATTAAAACATAATCTTCTGAGCATATCTCAGATCTGTGATAATAAACATAGCGTAAATTTTTAAATCACGAATGTAAAATAATAAATGAGAAAGGAAATGTAATATTAAATGGTCACAAAACATCTGAAAATTTCTATATAATTGATAACTCTTGCTCAATAAATCATTCTTGTTACATGGTCCAAACAGATGAAACTGATCTATGGCATCAACGTCTTGGATATGTAAATTATAAAGATTTACATAAATTAAGCAAAAGAGATCACTTACATGGCCTACCCAAACTGAAAAAGATAGAAGAAGTTTGTGGCGCATGTCAAATAAGCAAGTTAGGAGTAGTTACAAGAAAGTGAACTCCTTAGCCATGGCTAGACCTCTTAAACTTCTCCATATGGATTTAGTCAGACCAACTAGAATAGAAAGTAGAGGCGGAAAGAAATATTTTCTAATGGTAGTTGAGGACTACACTAGATACTCTTAGGTAGAATTTTTAAGAGAAAAATTAGATACTCTTAATGAAGTTAGAAAACTTATAAGACGTATCCAGACTGAAAGAGAGTTATCTGTGGTCAAAATTAAAATTGATCACGATATCGAATTCAAAAATAACAATTTTGAGAAATACTGCAATGATTATAGTATATTTATGAATTTTCTACTTCAAAAACACCTAAGAAAAATGGGGTTACTGAAAGAAAAAATAGAATTCTGCAAGAAATGGCTAGTGTAATGCTAAATAGCATGAACTTAGCCAAAAATTTATGGACTGAAGCTGTTAGTACTGCATGTTATATAATTAATCGTGTTTATATTAGAAAAGCTTAAAATAAAACAGCTTATGAACTATAGTTTAACAAAAAGCCCACCGTTAAATATTTTCAAACTTTTGGAAATAAATGCTTTATTTTCTGTGACCATGAAAACTTGAAAATTTTTGAAGCCAAAAGCAATGATGGAATATTTCTAGGTTATGCCCTAAATAGTCAGGCATACCGTGTTCTTAGCAAAAGAACAGAAGCTATGCAAGAATTTATAAATGTTGTAATAGATGATCAATATATCACACCCAGTCTTGAACAAAATGATGATGATATCAATTTAGTTAATTTACCTGAATCTTCAACTAAATCAGACAATACTGAGTCAAGGTTAGTCAAAAATCATCTGACTAATCAAATACTTGGGAACCCTCACACCAGCGTTCATACAAGAAGACAACTTTAAAATATTTGTAATCATGTCTACTTCCTAAATTGAACCATGTAGTGCAAATGAAATGCTCACTGATGAAAGTTGGATAAATGTCATTCAAGATGAATTAAATCAATTTATTAGAAATGATGTATAATATTTTTTTTCCAGACCTACTAAAAAACAGATGATTGGAACCAAGTGAATTTTTAAAAATAAAACTAACAAAATAGGGAACATTATCATAAATAAGGCGCGATTGGTTGTACAAGGTTATACTCAAATAGAAGGTATTGATTACAATAAAACCTTTGCACTAGTTGTGCATCTTGAATCAATCAGATTATTTATTTTTATTACATACTATAAAAAATTCAAAATATATCAAATGGATGTAAAAAGTATTTTTCTAAACGGTGATTTAAATGAGAAAGTCTATGTTAAACAACTAAAGAGTTTTGAAGATCTCAAACTTCCAAATCATGTTTAACGTCTTAAAAAGGCTCTTTATAGTTTAAAACAAGCTCCTAGAGCATGGTATGAAAAGTTGACTAAATTCTTACTTACTCATAATTTTGTTATGAGCAGTGCTGACAAAACCCTATTCATTAAAAAATGTAATGATGATATATTGATTATTCAAATCTATGTTGACGATATTATCCATGGATTTATGTGTACTAATTTATCTACTGAGTTTGCAGATCTCATGAAATCCAAGTTTGAAATGAGTATGTTTGGCAAACTAAACTATTTCCTTGGATTATAAGTCAAACAACTTGAAGACGGTATATTCATCTCATAGACCAACTATGTTTTCAACCTTGTAAAAAGGTTTTCCTTTAAAAATAGTAAGAATTTCAATTATTTGATGAGTACATTTCTTAAACTCTCAAAAGATGAATCAGGTAAAAGCTCGACTATATTGTAGTATGATCGTTAGTCTTCTGTATTTAACTACCAATAGACCTGATATTACATTTAGTGTTGAAATTTGTACTGGATATCAATCTGATTCTAAAGAATATCACTTATCTGTTGTCAAACTGATAATCAGATATGTCCCAAGTTCTACAAACTTAGGCTTATGGTATCCACATGATAATATGTACAAATAGCAGGTTATACAGATGCAGACTAGGCAGAAAATGTTGATGATAGAAAATCTACTAGTGGTGGATATTTCTATGTTAAAACCTGCTTAGTATGACTGCTTAGCAAGAAACAAAACTCCATATCTCTATCCTATGTAGGGGATGAATTATTATTGTAGGGAATACTTGCACTGAACTAATGTGGATGAAAAGAATACTAGCTGATTATGAAATTATGCAAGATATGATGAAATTATATTGCGATAATTATGGTGCAATAAATATATCTAAAAATCTTATTCAACATTCTCGTACAAAGTATATTGATATTTCATATCATTACATTTGAGAATTAGTTGAAGATAAAATTATCAAGCTGGAATACAATTAAACTGAGAAGCAACTTACAAATATACTGACTAAGTTGTTTAACAATGTTAAATTTTTAAATATATAACTTGATATTGCATTGTGTATTGTTAAATAATTATTCTTTTCTTTACATTTGTATTTATGTTTATTTGTAATTATGAATTGCAAAATGAAAAATAAAATATTAACAAAAATTAAAAAATTAAAAATTTTGAAATTCTTTGGCTAGCCCGTTGCTAACTAAAAAATTCGGTCAACCGAGCACATGCTCGCGCTACGCGAAGATCGTGTGGATTTGCTCAAAAAGGGGAAAAACCCCCAATTTATTTTCACTCCACTACATCTTCTTTGGCTAGCCGGTGCCCCATTTGACCAACCCATTAACCCACCTCTCTTATAAGTGATTTGCTTTCATTTTCCTTCAAGTTTTAGGTTGTCGATTGCTAGATTCGCAAGTTTGAGTACATTTTTTCTCAATTTGAAACCCTTTTTCTTGTGGGTTTTCATCAAAATATAATCTACTCTCTTCCTTAAATTTTTCTTGAAATTTTTCTTATGCATTCACAATGAAAAGTAGAGCTAAAAAATCTATTCGCAAGGCTCGAGCCAGTTCGTCTTCTAGATCAACTCCTCTTGGTGTACGGACCTTACAATAACCGGAGGATGATCTAGAAAATGTTCAGGACTTCTACACAAGGGACATTATCATTGAAAAATCAATACATCTGGATCATATTGCTCACTTTGAACTTATACATATTCTTACTGAGATTGGTTGGGAACGTATTTTGTATTGGGGTGGGACGGCTTACCAGTCCATCGTGCAAGGCATGTATGCCTCTATATGTGATGTTTCTCTTGAGAATTTTTCATCTTCTGTTAAGTTTGTAGAAGAAACATTCACTATCACGCCTTACATCATATCTGGCTTAATAGAGATATATGTTGTAGATGATGGAATAACAATCACCATACTTTCAAAGAAAATGTCTAACTCTGAAAAGCAATCAATTACAAAAGCATTTTGTGGTTTCAATGCTGAATGGCGATCTGGTAATGCCTTACCATCAAATAAACTATTTCCTAAATACCGCGTCTTATATCGGATCTTTACTTTAAATGTCTATCCAAGAGTGGAGGATAAGACTAATCTTACTCCTTTCATGGTTAAAGTCGTTCATTCTGTTGTTTCAGGTATTCGTGTATAGTTGCCTTCTTTAATTTGTTACTTCATTATTCAATTTCGCTTGCATCTAAAGCATGGGTCGATTCCATTTAGACATCTTATGTTCTATCTCGCTTTTCATTACAATTTTCAAATCCTTACATATGAGCCACCAGAATCCAAACTCCTTTTCAATAACTCAAACCTGAATATGTTGAACTTCACTCACTTTCCTGAGCAATGAGAAGGACAAGAAGAATAGGAGGCGGCAGGAGACATAACCATAGATGACATTTTTAATGAGTTAGAAGATTCTGATAATCCAGTTGATTCTAACTATCATCCCTCTCAATTTGATGAGAGGCTATCTACAATGGAGGAGAAGGTTGAGGCTTTGCATGTATCATAGGCTTCATTGGCCCAAACCCAATAGTCTACAATGAAGTACATGAAAAAGTACTTCCATCACATCAACCAGAGTTTAGGCTTAATGATCCTTTGATGCCTGCAACATCTTCTTCTAAGTCAAACTAGGCTTAATTTATTAATCTTTCTTACTTATGTTGGTTTTATACTAAACTAATTTGATGGCTTGCTTGGATATTTGGATATTTTGATTTGGTTGGATATTTTGGATATTTATGATATTTTAGATGATTTCCTTATATTATAGTTATATGAGTTGATTTTCTTGATACTTCATACACTGTCTTATTCTCTGATATTCATGCTTACTAATATTCATCGCTTATTTTATTTACTTTGCCTTGCTATTTGTCTCTCATATCATTTGTTCTTCCTTTGTCCACTTGTAATAAAAGGGGGGAGAAATTGGTGTTTGGTGTGTGAGTAAATGAAGGCATATGAATAAATGAATTGGAATGAATAGAATGTTTTTATACAATTTTATTTTATTTTTTGCATACTATATGTTGTATTTCATAGGGTGAGTATCACTTGAGCATCACAAATGGCTACGAAGATTACGGGGATACTCACATCAACTTCAAAGTTGTTACATCTTGAGTTGGGTTGATCCTGTAAATGAGTTAATTAATGTATAGTGTAATGTTGTGTGTTTTATCACAAAATTAACAAAGGGGGATATTGTAAGTGTTATTATGTTAAGTACACATAGATTGTCAAATTTCGTAAGACAAAAGCACTTCAAGGTAGAACCTGAAGATCAGCTCAAGATTGGCTTATGATCAAGTCAAGATCGGCACATCTTCTCAAAGAAATCGTCGCCCGTAGTTCAAGAAAAATTTCAAGACAAGGTGACTCAGATATTTGTTATATCTCAAGTGGTATAACCCTAGAAAGACCTTAGGACTGGGTACTTTTAAAAATTCTCTATCATGGGTTTTTATAAGTGTTTGTGTTATGGAATTCGGCCAGCTTAACTTCTGGTTCGGCCAGCTTAACTTCCTCGGCCAGCCCAACTTCAAACTCAAGCAAAATAACAACTTCTGTTGAAAATTCGGGTAACCTAACTTCTGGTTTGGTTAGCTTAAGCTTGAAATTCAGCTAGCCCAAAAAAGTTCGGGTGAAATTTCAATAATGCTATCTTTTAAAATTCATGGGAATTCAGCCAGCTGAATTTTGGATAAATCTTATCCCGCACAATCCAAAAGTTGTTGAACCAAATCTGGTGGACTCGAGCCAACCAAAGCCAATCTTAGGCTAGCCGAAGTTGTAACTTTTTTGCCTATAAATTGAAGTTTTGTCTCATTCTAAATTACAACGAAAAATAATTGTAATCCTTTTGTGAGAGAGAGAAGTTCAAATCTTCGGCAAACTATCTATTGGTATTTATACATTTTATTTTATAGCTTATTCAATTTTTTTTTTCTTAAGATCAATTGAGTCATAATCTAAGAGAGTAAATTATACTCTTCTTTGAGATCTAAGAGAATTGAATCAAGTAGCTTTTGAATTTTTACATTTTCTAAAATTTATAAACCCTAGACTCTTTCTATCTGATTGAACACTACGCCGTTTACGTTCAAGAAAGAAGTATTTCTGCTACAAGCTTCTGCTACGTCTTCTACATTTGAAGATAAGTATACTTTCTGAAATTGTTTTTAAGGTTTTTTGAGATATCCTGTAAAAATCTCAGTAAGGTTTTGCCTAAAATTGCCTGTGAAAATCTCAGTAAGATTTTTATTGTAATAGTCCGTGAAAATCACAAGGAACTGTATCGGGTTGTTAAGGTGACCTTGTGAAAATCTTTTTATAGTGAAAGCCAAAATTACGAGGATAGTAATTTTGGGAGTAAAGTAGGTGTAGTTGTTTTTAAGCACCAAACTAATACAACTCTTTGTGCCATGTGGTGAATACTCTATTTTATTTTTGTGATTGAATGTTAATTATTATTTCATTCTTGTGGTGAATGTTATAATCCTTTTGTATACTCGTGCTGGTTTGAAAGATTGATTTTAAAGACATTCGTGAAATAAGGTTGTCCTACAAATTATTTTGAATCAAGGTTTCAATACTTAAACGATTGAGGTTTTTGTAATCTTTACATATTCCGCATTTGTTTTAATTATTTGGCATTATCCTATTCACCCCCCTCTACGACATCGCTAGCTCTCTATTTCACGCAGGACCAAGGAAGACTTATATCTAGAGTCTTGTCATCTATATTAGAGACACTGGATCATCGAGGGATACTTATGTAAGTTTTTATTTCCATTTAAATTAATGTAATTGAATTGCTTCGACTCTTATTTTGCACAAATCAAGTTATCTCTGCTATCATAGCACTAAGAAAAGTTATTTCAATTAAAAGAAAAAAGAATTCATCAGAAAGATGAACCATTCCCTTCACAAATAGCATAATTTCATTTACAAGTAGCTGAATAGAGGACTAAATTGTTTTAGTTCTTGGTCACAGATAACTATTCACGATCTTTGTCGGCCTAGGCAATTGGAGTCATAGGTATTGTTTGATTCAAATCGAACTGTAAAAGGCTCTAGCATGCTTAACACCATACACATGTGCCAATGACCAAATTTTAAGCCAAACATTAACATAATTTGTCAACTATTTATTGTGCAGCATACGTAAGCTACATGATTCTTTTAGATTTTCTTAATTAAAATAATATATAGATAGAAAATAGCAAGCGAATTAATTTAATATTAATGCTCATATTAAAAAACATTAACTAATTTTTAGTTTTAATATTTTATTGAATAATAACAACATGCAGGTAAGCTTCTTTTTTTAAAAGGGAAGGTGGGAATACTCCAACAGATTTGTATTGAAGAGAAAATGTATAGGTATGTATTTTAGGACGGCTCCATAAGGATCAACAGGCCTCACCTATCATATACAAAATGAGACAAAGGAAATGAAGAGAAGAAAGAGAAAGGACAGGGAGGAAGGGATTGAGACATCCTGCACTAGGCAATCCAGCCAGGCAGAAAGGGCCAAACATGGACAATGGAGAAGCTTCAAAGTCAAACTAGAAGCTGAAGACAGCAACCCCAATCAGAGTTGAAAGGAACAGGCTAGAGAAGAGGGATCACAGGAGAATTGGGGATGCTGGATCCACCAGGCAGAAACAAACCAGGGGCCAAAGGGATGCTAGGCAGGGGAAAGAGGATCGCACGTCCAAGAGATCAGGACTCCACCTCATTGAAGGCAAAAAGAGTTGCTGGAGGGGAGGAGGGGCGACAAATAGGGAGAGCGAGGAGGGTCAGCCCACACCAATTTTTGGTTTACCTCTCCAAATCTGGCCCGGGCCTACTTTGTCAACAAGGATGGAACCTTTGATGAAGTTGAGAAGATTGGAGGAATGGAGATACACCTTGTTTGGGGATCCGCTGCTAGCCATTTTGGTGAGGCCATCCACCACTGAGTTGCCTTCACGGTAGGAGTGTGAGAATTGGAGGTTGAGGGTCTGAGCTAGTCGTTGAATGATCCCGAGACGATACCAAATGTTCCAGCAACCTAAGTTGGGGGGGGGGGGGGGTGGTGGGTGGGGAGATAGCTTCGAAGATAACTTAGGAATCAATTTGTACTTTGATGTTAGAAAGCCCCTTCATTTTGTAGATGTTCAAGCCATCCACCATGGCTTGAGCTTTGGCAACCGTGTTCGAGATAAAATCAAAATTATTGTGAAATGTAAAGATGAGGTTGCCCAAGTGGTCTCTACAGACTCCACCTCCTCCTTCACCTAGATTGCCCCTAATAAAGTCATCTACGTTCAATTTGATCCATCCTCTAGGCAGTTTGGTCCAACATATAACCTACGGCATCTCGGAATAAGGAGGCCGCTTCTCTATGTCGATGGCTTGAATGAATAACTCACCCATGAGGGAGAAGTTGGTGTAATCTTGGAGTTGAGATGCAATGTCCTTTAACTAGTTCGAGACTCTTTGGATGGTGGTGGCGGCTTTGAATTTGAGGTTGTCGTGTCTCGCCCCATTTCTGTCAATTTAAATTTTCCATATGATAAAAGCTAGGACCAGCCCCCAGAGGAGGTGCCAAATTGAAGAGCTTCTGGCTAAAGCAGTCCATTGCTTGATCCTGGCTTCAATAGACTGGTTAATGGGTGTTGGAATATGAAAAAGGAGAGAAAAATGGGCCTAGACCTGCGAGGCTACCTGCCCATGGCAGAAAAGATGGTTAAGGTCTTCAGTTTGTTGGATGAGAGGGCAGGGGAGACGGCTGATTGAAGTGTTGGAAAGGTCAGCTTGCCTGGATGTATCAATCGGAGTAGCCGAGAGGTAGGGGGTGGTTGGCAGAATATTGGATGGATTATGTTACTGCCTAAACTGAGAGGTATGAGCTGAATGTGAAGGGTTGATTGGCTACTGCCTGGGCAGGAGGGAAGCTACTGGGGGAGGCGCATGGGATTGCTGATTTGGCGGAGCCTCGGAGAAGGGGGTGGGATGGAGATGACTGGATAGATGGTCTGCGCAACAGACGCACATAGATGCTAGACTGATGCCCATCTTCTGTATGGTTAAGTCGACCAGGACTACATTATGCATAAATTTCTATAGATAAATAGCGATCTAGGGGGGAATCATCTTGTTCCATGTCCAGACTGCCCAGCATTGCTTGGGGCGGGAGGCCCGAATCGAGTTCTAAGCTAACTAAAGAGAGAATTTTCCTGATGAAGTAAGATTCCAGCTAAGTTTGTCTGCCTTGGAGGAGGGGCAAACTCCACTGTCTGAAATGATGCTGATAGCTGTTACAGGGAGGAGGGATTCAAGGTGGGCCAGATTCCAAGAGCTCGAGGAGTCCCAAAAGTTTCGAACAAGGGTCTCCCTATCTTAGGTTGACAGATCGAAAGGGGCAGCTCCAAGAAGTAGACCTCTGCCTATCCAATTCTGGAGCCAAAAGAGAACTTTACTCTCACCAATCCGCCATCTAGAGTTATGAATGAAGAATGGAAGGATAGAGTTGACATCTTTCCATATACTTGAGCCTGATCTCATGGCCGGTATAGATCTAGAAAGATGTTTGCGCATGTATTTGGCATGAAAAAGCTTGGCCCACAAGGACTTTATTTCGAGGAGATGTCAAGCCACCTTACATTGGAAGGCTTTCATAACATCTAACAAGCAGCGGATGCCCAATCCACCTTCGGTAACCAGGAAGTATAGGTTGGCCCATTTGACCCAATGACGTTTCTTAGAATCTTCTGTCGAGCCCCAGAAGATGGACGCCAGAGCTTTCTCAATTTGGAGGGAAGCTCTCTCGGGAAAGTTAATGGCTGAAAGAAGGTGCATGGAGATGCTGGATAAGACATTCTTGATAAGGACAAGCTTGACTGCCTGGTTGAGAAGTTTCCATTTTTAGCCCGAAATCCTATACTCGATCTTTTGGATGAGAGGGAGCAAGCTCATGTACTTAAGCCTGCCTTTGATGGGGGGCACCGAGATATGTAAGGGGAAAAGTGGATGAGTGGAAGCCTGAAATCTAAGAGATCTTCCTAGCTCTAGAGGAGGAGGTTTTCTTAGGAAGGAGGAAGCAACTCTTTTGATGTATTAACTTTCTGACCCGATCCTTTCTCGTAAGCCTGGATGAAGGTGAGTAAGGATTGAATTGAAGAGATCCTGTCATTCATGAAAATGATGGTGTCATTAGCAAATAAAAGATGCGAAATGGCAGGGCAAAATCTGAAAATTTTATATGGGAGGCATGTCCCTACGAGGAAAAGACGGTTTAGTCCTCTGCTTGGGACTTCCGCTGCAATGATGAAAATCGCTAGGGAGAGGATCTCTTTGGCAAAAACCCCTGGATCACTAGAAAAAACCAAAAGATTTGTCATCGATGATAATGGAGAACCAACAGCCTTCCCAGCATTGTTGTGCTAGGTGGATCTAGCGAGGGTCAAAGCTGAATTGAGACAGGACACGGTTGAGAAAACTCCATTTGAGCCTATCATAAGCTTTTTCCATATCCAACTTAATAATGATGTTGCCACCACGAACTTTGCGGTCAATGTCGAAAGCCAATTTCGAAGCTATCGATATGCTTTCAGTGATGGATTTATTTTTAACAAATGCGCTCTGTTCTTCTGATATGATGTTAGGCAATATCTTGGATAGCCTAGTCATATTGATTTTGGAAAGAATCTTCTGGATACAGTTGCATAGACTGATGGGCCTATAGTCAGAAAAGTTGGTCGCATTTTTCTTCTTAGGGATGAGGAAGATGAACGTGCACCGAAAAGCTCTAGAGGTGAACCCTCCTTTGAAAAATTCTAAAGCTGCTTCCAAAATGTCATTCTTGATGATGTCCCAGCATGGAGAGAAGAAATGGCCAGAAAAACCATCCGAGCCTAGAGCACTGTCGAGCAGAATAGAAAAAACAGCCCATCTCACCCCAGTAAAATCAAGGGGAGAGAGAAGAAAGGATTTCATATGGACTGAAATAAGAGGGGGGATGCAGTATAGGAGGCCTGAAGAGGCGGGAGAGGGATCAGACTTGAAAATATTGGAGAAGTGATTGACAGCTGCTTGGCCAATGTCTGCTTCTGAATGGAGGGTTGGGCCTGAGGGAAGCTTGATGGATTTGATGGAAGCTTGCCTTCTTTTATCGATGACGGAAGCATGAAAAAAATTTGGTGTAGCAGCCCCCCTCTCTAAGCCAAGCGATTCTAAATTTTTGTTCCCAGAAGATTTCTTGTTGCAAGAGGGCTTTCTTAAGGGTGGGTTGGGCTAGATTGAGGTTGACTCTGTCCTCATTGAACGAGAATGAGTGAGAATGGCTTCGGCTTTGTTCACCTTATTTTCTGCATGTTAGACCTTCTGGAAAACATTATCAAAAATCGTTGTGTTCCAGATTTTCAGGACTGGCTTTAGCCTTTTCATTTTGAGGAAAAGTTTGAGTATTGGAGGGGGGTTGCCATGTAGCTTATGCTAAGTAGCATATAGGTTTTAGCAAATGTTACATTTTACTTACGCCATTTTCATGATGCACTACTTGGCATAAGCTATCCAGAACATTGTGTAGAACACAAGATCGGTTAACTCGACCTGGTAGCATTTTGAGCCAAAACATTCTCTAAAATCCATTTAAACATATATGCACACGGGGAAGAAATGATTTACTGTCAATTTTATTTTATTTTTCCTTTTTCTGGTATTATTTACTTTTGTATGACTAGGTCCTATCCTAATTTTGCTTCCTGTACTTTTAAATATCTTGCAAATACCTACTCCAGCCTGCAATTCAATACACCTTAGTTTTTCATTAAAATTCACCGTGCAGAACATCGATGATAGCAGATTAGGTGAGACCCTGGCCTCACCTAAGACTATACGGCCCTTACAATGGGGTTACCGTGGGGCCCACCTGGACGTATGCATTATGAATCCATGCCATCCCAATAAGTGAAGCATATCCAATTATCAGGTGGACCATATTATAAGAAACAGTGGTGATGGACCATCCTACTACTAAAAACTTCTTAGGGCACACCTTGATGTTTCCATAGTGTTTATTTACCATCTAATCTATTGATAAGGTCACGTAAGCCTGGATGAAGGTCAAAACAAATATCAGCTTGATCCTAATCTTTTTGGGCCTAGTAATAGTCGATCAACACGGTTTCCTATGGCATGGTCCACCTAATAATTGGATCTGTTTCATTTGTTGGATAATGTCATAAAATGATATGGAAAATTGAATAGATAGCGTGGATGCATAATACATACATCAAGGTGGGCCCTACAGTAACCCTACGGTATGGGCTGCATCATCTTGGGTGAAGCCGGGTCTCACCTAATCCACTCTCAACATTGATGCTTTGGTTTAACAGCAATGATATCTCCTGTGCATCTCATAGGACTCATCTCTCTCTTATAAACACGAGGCTAACCGCCCAACTCAAAATAGCATTTCTTTTCATATATATAAATACAGGATACTATGGTACAGTGTGACAGTTGATATGAAAAAGAAAAAAGAAAAGGTAGGACAGTTGAAACGAAAAATAGTCAACCAACCAAAATTCAACAAAAAAAAAATTAAAATAAATTAAAAAGTCCATTAATCAGAGTCCAGAAGGATTTAATCAATCTGATTTTGGAACGATGATTAATTTAAGTGGTCCAACAGTATGGACGGTCTAACTTGAGTCCAAATACACCATCGTACAATCTCTTCATGGATATGAACCATCAAATCATGCCACAGTATATCAAATAACTTCCATAGGTGCGTCCAGCGTGCTAGTTGGGAATATTAATGGTACTTTAGTGGTACTGTTATACTGTTTTACATCTTGCCTTAACCGACTATAATACAATGTCATCCAAGGAAAGAAGCCACCATTTGTGAAGTATCTACATAGTGCGTGGTGGAAATGGTATTTTCTTGCTCCCGTACAATGAAATGAGTTTTTCCTTCAGCATCCCACTCTCCATGCTCACTACCTCATTCACCTGTCAGCCGAACATACCTTTAGTGCACAGTTCTGCATATAAGAATTCTATAAGATGAGTCCTATTAATCAACAGTCCAAATCTCCCTAATGGTTGGATAATGTGATTGGGCATGCTAGTGGACTCCACTCAACCATGATTGGTCTAAAATCATATTAGGGGTGGTGCATTATAATTGTGTTACACGCATAATATTTTAAATGGACTAAAATCTTTAAATTAGTATGGATTCCGAAGGATGATTGGTTACAAACTCTTTACTATGAGTAAATAAAAAAGTAGGGTGGGCTCCTCAAGCCTACACAAGTCTGAAGTAATTTTTCCATCCAGATGCCTCTCTAAGAGTATTAGGTGTGGAAGACTGCAGAATTTGGTCTAGAGTCATGTTGAGAGTGAGATCCCTTTAATTCCACAAATCTACGGTTTTCATCACACGCATGTACTAAATGTGCATACAACCAGCTCATTAAATGGTTGTTCACTTGTTTTTACAAATAAAAAATGGCTTGGCTGAGTCAGCTCGATTTCAAACTTGAACTCAAGCAGACTTGTTGAGTCATCCAGTTAACTTGACTCAACTCAGCAATGATGTGGCCAACGCTTTTCACTAGCAAGCCACAACATAGTTAGCTAAATGCCTTTGAAAACCGTGCCTGACTAACAGGGTCTTAGACACAACCCAGGCCAGGATCAATTAATAGATAGGCTTAAACATTAGGCCTGGCCCTTGGCCCTCAGGTGTAATATTTCATCACAAGCTTTAGATGAATTGGGCCTAAGCTTGAGAGCTGATTGGCCAGCCTAGTCCATTTACAGCCCTACACATAGGTTGTAGTTCATAGGCTACTGGTGAGTTGTTGCCTACAGTAGGTTATCACTAGGTTTGAATCCTTGCCCAAGCTCCCGTCCTTGGCTCGGTCCGAGGTCCTTGAATATGACTGGCCAGTTCAGCACGGCTTGGTCAGCAGCTCAGGTTAACTTGAGCCGAGTTTGAGTTCAAGCCTACTAGCTAAGTTCAAGTTTTTGTTTTGGGGTTTTTAATATATATATATACACACACACATATAGTAAACCTGATCCGGGTTAAATCAACTCGAACCCAGTCAAGTTCAATTCAAGTTCGGAGCCGAGTCTAGTTGAGCTTGGTCTAGCTTAGACTCCACTCAATTTTTTTCAAACTAAAAAAGTAAGCCCAGCTTGGCTGGAACCAGTTTCGAGTCGAGCAAGTTAACTGGGCTAACACAGTTGGTGTACAGCTCTACCTTTATACAAGATCTGAGCTGTCCACTATGCATGCCCCACCAGACAAGATATCTTACAAAAAACTCTTGAATCCCTAACAGGCTGGGCCTGCCTGGCATACGGGCTCTTAAAGTAAGAGCCCGGCCCATTAATAAATGGGCTTAAGTTAAAAGCTTGGGCCCAGCTTGACAAATCCACAGGCCTAATAAGCAGCACTTGGGCCTGAATTTCAGGCTCTCAAAGAGTTCCAAGGCCTTCTGTCCCACTAAACAGAAACCATCTACATGATTGGGCCATTTGTCATGTAAAATGAAGAGCTCGTGTGTGAGATCCAGACCATTCATCTGGCAGCCCTTTGGTGTCCCATAATGCAGACCCATCCCGTCATTAGGTCTAACACGCTTGTATAGGAAATGAACAGTTAAAGGATCCACCAACGGTCCAAATCGAATATACCAGCGTAAGCCACCTGATAGTGTACGGGCTTCATATTTTCTCCCTGCCCGGAAGATGAACGTTCCAGAGATCTTGCACGTGTGCCATGTTTCTCCTTTAAACGTTGATTAAAAATAGCCTGAAATTATGATGAGGCAACGAGAAAAAGAAAAAGGACAAACCTGAAGATGGACATTATAGAAGACTTTGTCAACGGAGGAGAAGGTCGATGCATCCACCACCCGATTACCCTCTTCCTCTAAATTCATCAGAACCGTTGAGATGGGATTCCTGCTTACATCGGAGACGCACATCTGGATCACAACATGTGTATCATCAACTTGGCACACCGAAACGGTTGGGTCAGATGGGGACACTTGGGCGGGTCTCACTCCATTGTTTTTTAGATGGATGGGGTATCCTTGCTTCATGATCTGTGATAGGATCTCCTCCTTCCTTTTTATCAGCCTTTCCATCTGTTTTTGTAGCTCTGGTATGTATTTCAATGCACGGGACACGGTAGCTGGAATACTCAATTTCTTCTGCCAAGATCAAAATCAAACGATCAGATGAAAGATCAAAATGATAAGTGAGGAACAAACATGTCTCCAACGTGTGTGAGATCATCATCACTTGGGTCCCATTATATACAAATCCTGACCTAAAAATAAGCCAATACACTGATCAGGTGACCCATCCATGTATCAGTTGTGTTACCTATTTTCAAACCATCACTGCTCTCTCATACACATCTGGCCCACCTGATGAATGGTGGGATCAGAATGGGGCCAGCGTACATTCACCATCGGCCCCACCTGTGAATGACCTAGGTCTCACACATGTGAGACAACTTGCCCCTCTCTACACATGATTTGCCTTAGCACGGTAAGACTCTTATCAGGTGGGTCACATATGATCATCGGTTTATATCTGACCATTAAATTATTCAAATTAAGCGATTCAGTAGGCCTCACTACAGTTATAATAATTAGTTATAATAATTGTAAACATGTTTGGGGGATGCTTAAACCATGTTCCTTATACACGGTTATTAAGTTGGATATGGAAACCAACGGTGTGGAGATCCTAGAGGAGAGAAGTGTGATAGGTAAGCTTACCTAAGCCTATTTCCTATAAATAAATATCTTGAAACCCTCACCAACATAAGAAAGAAAACCCCAGTTCATTGAGAGGTTCTCCCAAATGTGCAAAGTGACAAAGATCAAAATTCCCGTCGACTACATTGAGGCATCGGGAATGCCTTCTCAATCAGGTACACTTCAAGATTATGTCTAACAAGCACTTCTCCGATGGAGAAGGATTGTGGTACGGGTGCAAGTGTGGCACACATGTAAGAGACAGACTGTCCATTTGGACCACCTGTTTTTCAGGCTTAGAGCATGTTTACATTGTGGCCCACCTGATGAATGGCTGAGATCTCAGACATGTTCGACAGACTTGCGCGTTCCGGCAAATATCATTAGCCAGTTTAACAGAGATAATAATCCCATACCGTTTCGTCGGTCCCTGGCATTAGAGACCGAAGCGTAGAATACAAATTGTTAAGCTTCTTACGCCGGTCCCGTTCATTGGCATTGTGGCTTATCTTCTTCGTAGTCGAAGGATCATCACCAGTGGAATCCAGATGTCTGAGATCTTCGAACTCTGCATCGGGGCGATTATCGCCACACCGGAGAAAAGATTCAGAAGTTTCTGTTTCTCTGTTGTAGATCAGGAAAGGATCATTGCCTATACAATTGTTCCTTTCAATATGGGCAGTTTGATCATCCAGTGGCCACCCAAAGGAAGAAAACAAGGGAGGAGATAGAGCCAGCATGATGGAGACTCGGAAGGCTACTTGGGGTGACCTTTCGTTTGATATGAAGGTTAGATGATCTTCATAAGTATTTATATAGGAGAATGCTCACGTCCAGCTAGTTGGATGATAAGTTTCTATCCATCAAGAAGATAACTTCCAACCTATCATGTATGTGTAAAATCCATTCCTTCCTATAGGTTGGCTAAACCATGAGGATCACCTTCTCCAAAAAAACATCTTAATCCAAACATCAGGTGGCCACAGCATAGAAAACAATGTATAGCCGCAAAAAATAAAAATAAAAATACAAGTTTGGCCCACCTGATAGGTGGAAGGTGCTTATTGATGATCATGGTGGGGCCAACCTGTTGGACGTGTTGGATGTTGTCACTCACATGATAGGTTGGAAGTTATCGGTTGGGTGGATAGTAACTCATGTGCAACGGGTTGGATGTGAGCATTTCTCTTTACATTGGCCTATTATCCAAACTACCGACTATTAGGTTATTCTATATAGAAATACTGACGATTTTTTATAAGTTAGAATAGTAACGTCTTTGAAAATTCTGATGGCGACGTTTCATTTGGTTTCCAAAGGAGTGGTGAAGAAACAAAGTGGCCCACTAAATCTTGATCATATCCGGGGAATGATACAGAGGTTACAAGAAAGCCAAGAAGGACAATTGGGAGAAAAAGCCCTCAACGTCTCCTCATAATTCCAATAAGAAGAAAAGGAGAAAGAGTCGACGTCCAATGTTATCTGCCTGTTTTGAGAAAACATCAACTATTATGATGGAGGGTTCTGTGCCAACGGAAGGCTAGTAACTCCTGTTACCTAATACTTGGTTGAAAGAAATTTTCCTAAAATACTTTCTATTGATACTTGAGCTAATAAATAAATTTTGAATTTCGGCATAATTAATAAAGCATGTAACACAAGATCGAAGGGGATTCAAGGAATTTCAACCTTTAGCCACGGAGAACCATGCGTAAGAAAAACAATGCCACTAAAGATGTGTTGTTGATGTCTCGTATATGTAAACAATACGGTCTGTTAATGTCATTGACGGATCATTAAATTTGAAAAATTCACATTTTATCATTGGAACGTTTTGGTGTTTTCTCAATGTCATCGAATGAGTTCGATGCCATCAATAGTCTGTTGATGCCATCAAAGGTGTCATCGAGCTCACGCACAAAATTGCTTCAATGTGGGATTAGTTTCCTATTTCAATTGTGATTCTCATACAAGCTATATATATGGGTATAATCGTGATTTGGGAGGCGTGAGGGCTTTCTAATTCGTTTTAGCGTTTCAAGGGTATAGCTTGGGGAGATTCGAGGCTTGTTTGAATCTGATAATCTCTCTCTTATAATTTTCTACTTTCATAGTATATTACTATCTTTTTGTGCCATGGTTTTTTTCCAAAAGGATTGTTCCAAGTTAAATTTGGTTTGTTTGTGTTTGAACTTAGTTGTGCTATTGGAGTACTTTACTTGATTCAATTTTGTGTGCTTCCATGGTTCACCAACAAATTGTATCAAAGCCAGGTTGGGAAGCAGATTGAATCTTAAGGCATAGTATCATATAACTTCTAATCCAAAGTTTGATGTTAAAAAATATACCGGAAAAAATAATTTTGAACTATGGAAGATCAAAATCATCAGTCTCCTATTTCAGCAACAATTGAAAGATGCTATCCTTGAAAAGCGACTAAAATCTATGACAAATAATAATTGAAACAAGATGAATAAGAAAATGAGAACTTCTATTCAATTATGTCTAACGGATGAGGACCTTTACAATGTCATGAGAGAGAAAATTGCAGCAAGTACATGAAAAAAATTAGAGGACAAGTCTCTCGGTTGCCACTGAATTTTTTTAATATTTATCTGAAGTCTCTGTCTCCCTTAGGTCGCACCGAACTCTCATTCGGTTGCACCAAATATGGCTTTGGTTGAACCTAAGTATCAAACCAAATTATCTCTGAAAACCATGGTTTCTTTCTGGACTATTTTATGTACATTCGATCGGACCGAACCAACCATAGGTGGGACCGAACGGTCTATTATTTCTATTAATGTATACTTTGTGATTTTTTCAGTCCTCTCTCTCTCTCTCTTGTCTTTAATTTTCTTGAATTTTTGGTATGTGAAATCTTCATTAATGACTCACAAATTTTCTACTATTTATTAATCATATTTTTGAGTTTTAATTCATCAATTTAAGTACATATTCTTCTTTACATCTAAAATCACATCGCAAGAAGAAAACATATATAATTAAATTAACATTTAATTGCAAGAAAAGTTAATGTAATTGAGAGAATAAATATGCAATATTTAGACATTATTAATACCGCAAATTCCTTTGATCTGAGCTTTTAAGTTTTGGTTGTTACGAGAAGAGTTAAATGAGAGAATTTATATTGTGCCCATCCATAGTGTAATTTAGTGGAAGATGTTGGATCCGTGCGTCTGTGGGGGCCCATTGTCAAACTTACTAGTGGATGTGTTCCACAAAATTATCCTTGTTACATTTTTGGATGGATATCTCTTTTTTCAATCTTGTTTTCTTAAAATTAAATTCAAATTCAAACAAGCACGGATTGTGACAAGACAGGTAGTTTTAATATATTATAGATAAGCTCTATCATATTTAAACTTTTCCCAATCGTCTCTTTGTAAAAATGGAGATATTCGGTCGACAAGGCATGCATCGTGGTCATTCTCTAGAAACAAAACCGAGAAGAATAGGAAAAAAAAAAAAATCAACTATCCATTAGACTGCCCTAGATGATCTAAACCATTAATTTTATATTCGGTGGTCATCCTAGCGAGAAGATGAAACGGAGGATTAGCTCCTTTCTGGTCCCGAAGTAGTTAGTAGGATTGTTGAACATGAGCCATTTATTTTCAGCTTTATTCGAAGATCCTTAAGATTATGTGAATTCCAACAAATCTCATGGGCCCACCCATCCAGTCCTATCAATTTATTCATAGGGTAAACACAGACAAAGTTCTGGTTGCATGGCTGTGAAACGATCAAAATTCCCTTGCTATAAAGAAAATATTAAACTCTCCTCCACTTCCCTACAAGCAACGTCCCAGCTGATGAATAGCCGGATCTCAAGGTGTGATGTATAGCACATGCCCCATAACTAATCATGATCTGATAATCACAGCTGTACAATTAAAGGCATGTAAAATGAGTATGAGTAAAAATATTTATATTATTACTCTACATTTTATTGGCCCTTTTTTTAATGGTTTTGATGATCTCTTCAGGGTGGTATTGGGGTAATGGGAAATGTACCATAAATCCCTCTAATCTAATGATCTTCAGGTAGGCCTACTGGGCCCCACATAGATTCGCTCAGTTACAAGGTACAACAAATCTTAATTACCCGTTCATGAATTGAATATTAAAGATTCTGAAGAGAACAGGTGTGAAAAGAATCACGGAAGAGAATATTGGAGAAACGCCAAATAACAAAAACGTTCAAACCCAAGCAACCGTCCATTCACCAGTGTCCAAAAGTTACACTAATCATGCTCCAGTCAAATTTGTTCTTTGTAGCCCTCAGATCAGATGGTTCGATTTTCCTAATCAAAGTGGTTCTTGAAAAATGACAAGCAATCCAAGGTGGGACCTACCTAATGGATGCTTTCGTGTGTTGTTTGGACCTATTCTTTTACATCATATGAACCGTCCATTTTGCATGCTTTGATTTTATCATCAAAATCACTTTTACTTTTTCCAGGTGACGTGTGATGAGCTGTCTGGACGGGATGGACCGTCCAGATTGTTGATCCGGTCAGCTTTTATGTCCGAATGTAGATAGGTTCATTGGACGGCTCTCATCCAGTCAGTGGACTGGAGCATCTGGTGCAACTAGTTGCATTTTAACGTGGGGACAATGCCATTATCTATTCAATCCAGCCCACTAATTTGAGGATCGCACTAATCAGATGATCCTTGCCAGTCGAATGTTTCCCTTTCATTATAATCGTCCATTTCTAAACCATATGTGATATTTATCATTGAATTTGCAAAAAAGGGGGACTCAATCGATTTATCCACACCACTCATTTAGTCTAACCTGATGTTATGATTGTTAGCTTATTTGTACAAGCTCCACAGTTAGCCACACCCTACTAAGGAAACGATACCAAGAACGTAGGGCCTGTTTGGGAGAGTAGATTTGGAATCCCTTGCATTTGGATCCCCCTAGATTTGAAATCCTCCTATTGTGGTTGGTGTTGGGGGCGTGAAAACTTTAGGATCTCGCCTCCCAAAAAATACTAGAATTATGGATGTAATAAAGCAATGAAATAAATTAAAGCACAAACCACATAAAATAAGAGATTTTACGTGGAAAACCCTCCAAGAGATAAAAACGATGGGACCTAGTCCAGAGTAATAATTCACTATGAAGTAGAACATTACAACCGATCACAAGCATACCCTGCTTGGATCAAACCTTCTTCACTCATGTAAGAGTAGATGAATAATAAGAGAATAATGAAAATGAAGAAATCTCACCGATCACGAGGACGTAGAAGTGTTGAGACGTCGACTGCACAGTAGATCACCTCTACGAGCAGAATCTTCTATTCCACAAGCTCTCTCTCTCTCTCTCTCTCTCTCTCTCTCTCTCTCTCTCTCTCTCTTCCTCTAGAATCACTTTAGGAAGCCTTAGCATGCCTTAGAATAGCCCTAGGGACCCTATTTATTGTTTAGGTAACTTCCCTTCTGCACCTCTACAAAACTGCCTCAAATTTACGCAGTTCGCAAAAAATCCATACAAAATCTACGTAACCTTCAACTAGTCGAGCCAGGTCCTCAACTGGTCGAAGGACCCCTTCGGCTGGTCAAGCTTGACCCTCGACTAGTCGAACCAAAAAAATACAGCTTACTGGACTTTAAGTCGAGCAAGCCTCGACTGATCAAGCAGCGCGGTAATGGCAAAATTTGAAGCATCCGATTTGCACTACCTCTCATCTGAATTGAGGAGAAAAATTTCATCATATCTCCCCCTTTTCGACTCAAGAGGAATTCACATTTTCAAGCCAGCCAAGTTTCTACAAACATCAAACTTGCCCTTGAGTAATGCCTTGGTCATCATATCTAACCTATTATCATCCGTGTGGACCTTCTCAAGCTGTAACGCCTTCTATTCCAAAGTTTTCCTAATCCAGTGATACCGAATCTCTATGTGCTTCGACTTGGAGTGCTGACTTGGATTCTTGCTCAAGTATATAGCACTTTGACTATCGCAATAAACCACGTGCTGCTTCTGCTTTAGGCTAAGTTCCTATAAGAACCTCTTCATCCAAAGCATCTCTTTACATGCCTCTATGACCACAATGTACTCAGCCTCTGTCGTCAACAATGTTATAACCTTCTGTACCTTGCTCTACCAAAAGACTGCTCCCCCTGTAAACGTGAACATGAACCCCGGTGTAGACTTCTTGGAGCATATGTTACCTATTATGTCTGCATTTGTGTGGCCTTCTAACACAAGTTTTCCATCACCATAGCATAGGCTCAACGTGGATGAGCCTCTTAGATACCGTAGTATCCATTTCACCGCTGCTCAATGTTCTTTGCTAGCATTGGCAAGATACCATCTAACAACACCAACCGCATATGATATGTTTGGGAGCATACACAGCATAGCATACATCAAACTTCTTACCGCTGACGCGTAGAGTATCTTTCTCATTTCATCCACTTCTGCCTTCGTCTTTGGACACAGCTTGTCGCTCAATTTGAAGTGACCATCCAGTAGAGTATTAATCGGCTTTGCTTCATTCATATTGAACCGCTCTAGGACTTTCTCAATATACTGCACTTGTGACAACTAAAGCTTTCTGTTACTTCTGTCACGGGTTATCTCCATTTCTATGATCTGTTTAGCTGAGCCCAAGTCTTTCATTGCAAACGACCCGCCCAACTCCTGTCTTAGCCTGTCAATCTTCTTAATGTCTGTACCCATGATGAGCATGTCATCGACCTATAACAGTAGAACTAAGAAATCACCATCTGAGAACATGCGCATGAACACACAGTGGTCTGACTCCATTCTGTCATATCCATGCTTTAACATGAATGAGTCAAACTTCTTATATCATTGCCTTGGAGCTTATTTCAGCTCATACAAGCTCTTCCTAAGCCTACATACAATATGCTCTTTCCCCTTGACTTCGAACCCCTCTGGTTAGTGTATGTAAATCTCTTCTTCAAGGTCACCATGGAGAAAGGAAGTTTTAACATCTAACTGCTCTATCTCAAAATCCATGCTAGCCGCCAACCCAAGCAATACCCGTATGGATGTCATCTTCACCACTGGTGAGAATATCTCCTTGAAGTCTATCCCTTTTCTTTGACCAAACCCTTTCACCACAAGTCTGACCTTGAACCTTGTTTGTAAATTCTTCTTGTCACGCCCCAAACTCGGAAACCGGGCTCATAAAATTTCTGATCACCGAATCCGGAGCCAACAACCTCTGTAGTACCCCATTCTCGGCTCCCAGCACCCATACGCCAGATTTCGATACTGGGATCCTAAAATGATGATTTTTCAACGTACATTTATCTCATAAGAAGCATAACCATAAGTTTACCCAAATTAAAGAGGCAACATCATCATCACATATCCACTAATATAAACAGTTGAATACAATGCTGAAAGGAAAATACATATATCAAAAATTAAAGTTTCAAAAGACCACTACACGCTCCAGCTCAACACTACTGCAACCTAACGTCACATGCACGCATCTATCGTGCAAAAGCTTATAAAAAGCTTAGAGGGTAGTGTAAGTGTGTGTGATGCACGTGCCAAGCATATAAATATCAGAGTAAGTGGAAATACTGGCCATACATAAATACCATCAGCCTTATCCAGGCTATGCGATGTAAAAACATAATAAGCCAATATCATATACTGAAGAAGCAATGTAGATCAGCTATACAATGTGGAGATATAGTAAGCCAAATATCATATACTGAGGATGCAATGCAATATACAAATCTTAACGAGTCCACGAATGTTGTCAACCTTCTAGGCCATATAAATGCAGAAACATAACAACCCAGAATACCATATATCGCAGATGTAGTGCGATATGTCATGCAAATAAAATGACTAAGCTAGAGTGTGGAGTCGGAATGATAGTATGTAATATCACAGGTTACGGGGTTCATCATAAGGGACTTCTATCCAAACCAATCACATACCTAAATTTAGATAGCCAGGCTCAATGTGGTAAACTCCTGATATCGGTTAGTAGCACGCCCCAACCGAAATTCGACTATTGCAAAGGTGCACCACAATAAGTTGCGTACCACCAGCCTGAGTGGATAGTGAATGAATGAATATCGAGTATGCAATTCCTTCTCAATAAGTTTACATATTAGTATTGTACATCTCTGGGATCATCATCGAGGTTTAGTAAACTCTATACGCAATCGCTGCCCACTGGACGCGCAACCATGCAAGTGGAAGAGACCTCATTATCCGCCCGGCTAGTAGTCAGCCAATATCTACCAGGCAAGTCGATAGCGGACCCATTTACGAGCTGCTCAAACTCAGCCTAGTCATGCCCCCTACCCTCGAGCGGGTAAGGCCACACCCCCTTCTAACCAACCGCGACACAGTGAGAAATGCGGCCTACTGGTATTCGACACTCGGACACTCATGTATCCACTCAATCTAGACGTTGGAACATCTCCTGGCCACAGAGGTTTAAGGATTTTCACCTACGGACATCTATGGCGTCCTAATGCTAGTAACAAATTTTTGGTGTCTCATCTAGCCATCCACGACATGCCTGTGGAGGCTACGGCCCTGATGTCGTTAGGGCATACAGTAATTACAACACAATGCAAGATACATGAGTCATGCAATCCAATCATATATCAATCCTGCGCATATTGTGCACTCATGTGAGATAATCTCCGCCTATCAGGGGATCTCATAACAACCTGCCCAATAACATATGCAATGGTCAATCACATCTCATAACAAACATGCAGATGATGTGTATGGATATGTATCATGATGCTATGTTGTCGCATACTCATAATCGATATCAATAACCAACATCGATAATCGGCATCAACAATCAACCTCGATAATCGGCCTCAATAATCAGCAAAATAAAAGGCCTAAGGGAAGGTCATAATGTAAACATTTAACCATCATTGCCCATCAATGTAAACTTTTAACCAACATTACTCCTAAGGAGTGGCCTTCATAGGGCTAAACATATAGTGGGCACATGGCCTCACACAAGGGCCTAATATACATCACCATGGGCCTCACTCATGGGCCTCATATTTATCACATTCCGGCCTCATCATATGGGCCTCATATACATCAAGTAGGCCGCATCAATGGACCGCACCAATGGGCCTCATATACATCAAGTGGGCCTCATCACATGGGCCGCACCAATGGACCTCATATACATCAAGTGGGCCGCATCACATGGGTCGCACCAATGGACCTCATATACATCAAGTGGGCCGCACCAATGGGCCTCATATACAAAACATCGGGCCTCATCAAATGAGCCATAAATACATCACATTGGGCCTCACCAAATGGGTCATAAATACATCACTTTGGGCCTCATCAATGGGCCACAAATATACTACATTGGGCCCCATCATATGGGCTGCAAATACATCACTGCAAGCCGCACAAATGGACAATTTGGATACAAAATGGGTGACGGTGTTGATGAAACACATATATTACGGTAGGGTCCACATAGATGGACGGTCTGAATGATCAGACCCCACTTGCTAACGTCAATACATTAGTTATGTAGCTGCACAGTACACCGACCAATCTACATCCACCATCCATGAATTGGATGATGTGGATGTAACACACCAATTCAAGGTGGGCCCCACACGCTACCATGGTGGGGTCCACGTCCAATGAATGGACGGTGTGTACAAGACACATACGTCACAGTGGGGTCCACACCACCATCCTGACAGGTGGACAGGGTGGATATACAATACATCAATAAGGTGGGTCCCACCCCCACATGTGTGGGGTGGACCCCACATCCCAAATAGATGGACGGAACATATAAAACACATACCCTAAGGTGGCACCACAGCAACGTCCCAATGGATGATGTGGATGAAGGGCAGATACATCACGGTGGGGTCCCACTAGCCCACACATGTCACACGTGTGGGGTGGGCCTCATGCGTCCAAATGGACGGACGGTGTAGGATATAATACATACCTTATGATTAGAGCCCTCAGCACTTGGTGATGTCAGTCCAGATGGACTGACTGTTGGGATAAAACCCATACCACATGACTGGGGTCCGCACATCCTAAAAGATGGACAGGACCCACGTCCTATACATCATGGTGAAGTCCACACGTGTGTAGGGCCACGCTGCTGGGCAGTATGGATAAAATACATATATCATGTGTGAGCCCCATAGCATTTGCTGATGTCAACTGCAGTGGTGCCGCTGGTGCGGTCTGCTGGCCCACTTTTCAGATGGACGGCTGGGGCACAATACATATGGCATGGTGGCCCATAACCTCGTCCATACTGTTGGACGGTCTGGATGAAATAGATGGACAGCATTGATAAAACACATGCACCATGGTGTAATCCACCGTCCATTAATACATGCCAAGTGGGCCACGATCAAACAGATATGTATGTTATCCCACCGTCTAGGCCTGCCGGACGGTGCAGATTAATACATAAATCATAGTGGGCCACGCACACACACACATTAGGTGGGCCACACCCCTCATCATGACCATAAAAATGAAAGAGAGAGAGAGGGAGAAACGTGTTAGAGGGGAGGGACTCCGTTACTATAGGCCCTCCCTAGGTTACAAAACATACATCAAAATGGGTCCTATCATAAGCAGACCCTCAAATGAAAATCAACGATGGATCACCCACAGATTTTGCTCCTCCTTGGCTCCTTGGAATGCTAAGCTCCTAATCTTTCTCTTTGATGGTGAAAGATGAAGAATGAAGGGTGGAGATGGGAGATCTTGGGGTTGGGAGTGGGCCACACATGGCTCTTCTCATAGAAGCTTGGACGTTGGCTCTCCCTTTTGGGTTGCTTCAGAAAATGGTTTGAGAAAGAGAGAGAGAGAGAGAGAGAGAGAGAGAGAGAGAGAGAGATGTGATGTAAGAGTGAGAAGGATGGGTGTGATGGGTGAGTGATGAGTGTACTTGACTAGGTATGAGTAGCTTTCACTTTGGGTGAGAGAGGAATGGGTGTTGTACTTGATTGATTAATGGGATTGATTTGACATTTGGTAGAGATTCTCTTGTGCGGCTTTTTCCTTGAAATAAACGCGGGCCCACATCTCCTAGCCTGGGTGCGAGACACCGCGTTGAAACCGTGATGACGGCATAGTCGCTAGGGTACACATTTCGAGTCGAGTGACTCAGATCTTCGGGATGTGACTTAGGGTCACATGCAAATGTCGATTATAGGTCGCGGTTTATCGAAATTCGACCGAGAGGACTGTAGGAGTCTACAGAACAATACGGACTAGGATACGAGTCTCACACTTCTACTTAATCTTCTTTCTGAACACCCACTTATTGTTCAGAGCTTTCTTACCCTTAGATAATTTAACCATATCATGGGTGTGGTTCTTATGTAAGGATTTCATCTCCTCTTGCATAGCTTTCAACTACTCCCCCTTATGCTCATCAGTTAGGGCCTCAGAATAATCTTCTAGCTCCCCCCAACAGTGAACACAATGTACTCATGTGGTAAGTACCTCTTGGATAGGTGTCTGTCGCTAGATGTCCTCCTCACCTGTGGCTCAATAGGTAGATCAAGTGGGGGTTGTTCCCCCGGTCTATCTTCTGGAGGAACTCAATCGTCCTCTCCATCTTGTTGTACTATCTCGTCATCAGGCACCACATGAGAAATAACCGAATTCATGTCATCTATCTCACCTGAACTAGGTTGGGTCTTCTCTTGCTTACAAATGTCTTATATACATTGATCTTTAAAGAAGACTACATCTCTACTCCTGACGAGCTTCTTCTTGGTTGGATCTCACAATCTGTAATCGAACTTTTCATCACCATACCCCAAGAACACACATTGTCTAATCTTCGTATTGAGCTTGGACCTCTCATTTCTTGGTACATGAACGGATACCCTGCATCCAAATACCCTGAGATGACTGTACGATGGATCTTGTCTAGTCCACAACTTCTCAGGTACTTCTTCATTCAACGAGGCTGATGGAGACTTGTTTATCAAATACATTGCCGTATGCATTACTTTTTCTCAGAACATCTTGGGTAACTTTGCATGGGATAATATACATCTGATTCTCTCTACAATGGTGTGATTTATTTGCTCAGCCACACCATTATGATGGGGGGGCTTGGGAACCATCTGTTCATGTCGTATACCTAGGGACTTACAATACTCATGGAAGTCATCAATACATTCACCACCATTGTCAGTGCGGATGTACTTTAGTGATCTATCTGTCTCTCTCTCGACCATAGCATAAAACATTTTAAACATACCAAAGACCTCGTCTTTGGATTTCAAAGCATAAATCAAAACCCTCCTAGATGCATCATATATAAAAGTGATAAAATACAATGCCCCATCTAAGGTTTTTATCCTCATAAGACCACAAATATCATAATAAACCAAATCTAATGCATGCATTTTATTAACATGGGAAGAAGATTTAACAAATGAAACTCTATGTTGTTTCCTTAATAAACAGTCAATACAAGTTTTGAGAGGTATACCTGTCACTTCTGGAAGGACCCGCTTCTTCGCTAGCAGTTGAAGCCCTTTTTTCACTCATGTGGCCTAGACGTCTGTGCCAAATGTTAATAGTTGAATCTTCCGCTGTGTTCAACCCACCCTTGCACACACTAACACTTACCTTATAAAGGGTGCAACACTTCTTCCCTCTAGCTGCGATCAACAAACCCTTGATGAGCTTCCAGCACCCACCAACAAATTGACTTTCATAGCTATTATCATCCAACATTCCTGTCGACATCAAGTGAGGCGAAGGTCTGGAATGTGCCTCACATCCCTGAGAACCAATACGCAGCTCACATCGGTCTTCACACAAATATCACTGACCCCTACGATCTTTGATATGCCAGAATTCTCATTTTCAATGTCCCAAAGTCACCTGACTTGTAACTTGTAAAGAAATTCCTGCGTGAAGTTACATGAAACGAAGCTCCTGAGTCTATCACCTACTCGGTGTCCTGACTCATACTCGTGAGACAAACATCATGATCTACCGAAAGAATAACTACAACGTTGTCATCTGAAGTGACCGCAGTGGAGTCTGATTCATTTTCCTTCTCCTTTCCTTTTCCTTTCTTGTCATTATTTTTCTTATGACATTCATGCTTATAGTGGCCCTTCTTACCATAATTCCATCATTCAACATCCTTCCTGACACTCGAATTGCCACTTGATTTATCCTAAGCCTTCCCGCCCTTTCTGTTCTTTCTTCTCCCCCGATCTTGTGTCATAATGGCCTCTTATTAAGTAGACCCCTGAGACTTCCTCTTTGTCTCCTTATTGAAGAGACAATTAGTTACTTGTTCTATGGATACCTTTCCGTCTGGCACAGAGTTACTCAGAGACACCACCAATGTCTCCCAACTATTAGGTAATGAGCTAAGCAAAAGCAAAGCTTGTAGTTCATCATTTAGGACCATCTTCATAGCGGAGAGTTGGTTCAATATGTTGCTGACCCCATTCATGTGCTCATCCACAGAACCACCATCTTTGAACTTGAGATTCATAAGTCGTCTTATCAGAAAAATCTTATTGTCGGTTGTCTTCCTCTCATACAACCCTTGCAATTTCAGTCATAGGCTAGTGGTTGAGGTTTCTCTAGACACATGGGGGAATATGGAATCATCCCGCCATTGTCTAATAAACCCCACCGCCTTCCGGTCTAAGTTCTTCTAATCATCATCTAACATATCCTTTGACTTTGCTGATATGCCTTGAATTGGAGCATACAAGTCCTTGCAATAAAGAAAATCCTTCATCTTAACCTTCCATATGGTCCAGTTAGAACCATTAAGACTGATCATCTTTAATGAGCCACCTTCCATAATTCAGAACTGATCTCACTCCGTTCAACCAACCTGAACTCTCTGATACCACTTTGTTAGGGACGTTGCACAAAAACCTTAGTATCTCGTCTCCCAAAAAATACTAGAATTATGGATGTAATAAAGCAATGAAATAAATCAAAGTATAAACCACATGACTCGAGAATTTTATGTGAAAAACCCTCGAAGAAGTAAAAACCACGGGACCTAGTCCAGAGCAACAATTCACTATGAAGTAGAACGTTACAACCGATCACAAGCACACCCTGCTTGGATCAAACCTTCTTTATTTATGCAGGACTAGATGAACAATAAGAGAATAATGAAAACGGATAGACCTCACCGATCACGAGGACGCAGAAGAGCTGAGACGTTAACTGCACAGTAGATCACCTCTACGAGCAGAATCCTTCCTTCCACAAGATTCCTCTCTCTTTTCTCTCTCTCTCTTCCTCTAGAATCACTTTAGGAAGCCTTAACATGCCCTAGAATACCCCTAGGGACCCCTATTTATAGTTTAGGTAACTTCCCTTCTGCACCTCTGTAAAACTGCCTCAAATTTACGCAGTTCACATAAAATCTGCGGAGAATCTGCATAACCTTCGACTAGTCGAGCTTGACCCTCGACTGGTTAAACTAAAAAAATGTAACTTGTTGGACTTTGAGTCGAGCAGCCCACTTGACTGGTCGAGCAGTGTGGTAATGCTAAGATTTGAGGCATCCGATTTGCACTACCTCTCCTCTGAACTGAGGAGGAAAACCCCATTAGTTGGCATCCTAGATTGGGAATCAACTTTAATTCAAAAGTATTTATGCATGGTATATTTACAGGTGTTTGAATTTAATTACTAAATCAACTTTAATATATCTAGTTAGTGACATATGTAATGTTTGACACAATAGTTATAATAAGCCCGTTGAAATATATGCTTTGCTCGAAAATGATGAAATTCCAAGTCTAGGATGGGCCACAAGAACAAGATCATGTCTGAGTGACTAACCAACCATTTTTAACTGTTGATTTACATGGAAAATATTTGGATGGTGTTAATCATCATATTAAAGTAATTATAGTGATGTAATTGATAATCTAATTGTTTTAGGATATCATTAGTGGGCCATGTGCCCAATAGAATAATAGTATGGTGATAGTTACACATGCAACTCTTGAAAAGATTTTAGATGTAATCTAAGCTCTCATCGTGGATTTCAAACCCCTCTTCAAAGGAATTTAAAATCCCGTGGATATGAAAGCCCCAATTACTGTATGCTGCCAAACAATAAGGGGATTTGAAACACCCCAAATCCATGGTGCCAAACGACCCCTTAGTGTTGAAACAAGGTTATCTTCACTCAATCTAATACTTGAGCTATGGAACAATGTGTTGTTGGTAGGCTACCTTATAAATTCTTTGTACCTATCTTGCTTTGCTAAAAAAAATAGCATTTTTGTACTTTTAATTTTGAAAATTATTTTTTAAGTTTTAAGTATATATTTGGTTAGTCCCTTAATTTATTAATTTAGAAAAGAATTTATACAAATTTGCACTTCTCTCCCTGGGTTGGAAGATTTGTTAATTTAGAGTCATTCACCTACACGCATGTGCCATCATGGCACATAGGTCTGAGATAAAATCCATTCACTGGTTGGTTTACCCATGTTTTCCTAAATTTAATCTAGTCCACTCAAAAGTTGGACCCCAATATTGGAAATAGGTCAATGGGCTACAAAACTTCAGCCAAATGTTTTAAAGTTGTATATTTGTTTTGAAAACTATGACACACTTGACAGTAGATCAACATCATGAAAATGCCTTTATTTGTCAATGTACGTGAATGTTGAGTCCCAGTATCAAGTGAGCCCTATATGAAGACTATAAGACCAAAGACTCTTCAAGTTGAAGAAGTTAAGTGTGCTTTACAGGTATATTAAGTCCCACTTTCCAGACCAAACCCTATCAGGTAAAAGATCCACTTAAAATAAATCTAAACTTTCCCAAAACCATATTTGTAAAACCCTTGGTAAGCTTATATCAGGATTTGTTTAAAGCCTATAGAGATAGATCGAATAAGAAAATTTCATGTATTGTCGATTGCAATCGAGCAGCTTCGATGGCATTAAAATAGAGGTCCATCAGTCCAGCAACTAAACTAAAAAATCCTAGATAAGTTCAAAGGAATCGAAGGCAGTTCGATGGAATCGAAACTTAAGTTTCAATGGCATCGAACCCACTTCGATGGCATCGATATAAGTCCTAACATCTCCAATAAGCTTTGAAAAATTCTAAGTATACTCGACGCAATCGAATCCATTTTGATGACATAGAAGTAAGTTATCGATTACATCAAACACCGCTCAATGGCATCGAAAATGGGACTAGTTTGTCCAATAAACTTTCAAGGAAAATCATATATTCTCGATGGCATCGAAAGCCACTCGATGACATCGAAATTCGGATTTCAATGCCATCGAAATATGGACCAAATTGTCCAAAGATTTTTCATAGAAATATTAATTTATTCATGATGGCATCGACATTCAATCAATGACATCTTCGATAGCATCAAAAGCATGTTTGATGACATCAAATTTTGGCTCAATCTGTCCAGCAACCAAATTGATATTTTCAAAGAAAATCTCAATGGCATCAAGCCATCTCTCGATGACATTGAAGAATATTCAATGTCATCGGACAAAATCTATTTTACACTTATTTGAAAACCTTAGTTCAAACCCTTCGATTACATCGACAAGATTAGATTTCTGCCCTTTTTTAACCATTGGGATTTGACTTTATATAAACACTTAGGTTGCTCCTTGGCTTTTTGAGTGAGCATTGAAGAGAGCTTTGAGAGAGTTATTACCTGAGTTATTATCCTTGCTCTCAAGCCCTCTTTTCCATAGGAGTTCATCATTCAATCCATGGCTTAAAGGCATTTATTGGTATATTCATATCTTGGATTGAAGAATAAACTCTGGCATTCATTGATCATCCAGAAGTACTCTTTAATAGAAAAATATTATGCTAGGATCCTTGAATGCTTAGCTTCTAGGAATCTTCTCTAGCTCTTAAATACTTATCATTTATTAGAGAAGATCGAACCAAACCCTGACCCAACAACCTTGTACTCGATTGGAGCATCTATAAGCTGTTGCAGTTCAAGGGAGTTGAAGATGCGTCATCAAGAAGAAGATCGCCATCAACATGTGTTAAACGGGGCTCACTCACTTGCAAGTAAGTAATAGAGTCCATTTAGTCTAAAGATCTTTCTTTGTATAGGATTAGGATTCAGAGTTTGGTTCTCGAACTTGTTAAGACCTTTCATAGGCCTTCGACGGGAGAATACATGTAGTGTCCTTGTGTAGGACCTACTACCTTGTATAGGCATTATAGGTTGCCATGTGCAGGCCCTAAAAGTTTCCTTATGTAGGCAATGTAAGATGCCTTATGTAGGCACCTAGGGTTGTCTTGTGTAGGCACCCTAGCTAAACTTGTGTAGGTTGCAAAGGTTTATGGTTAACCTGATTTAAAACCATTGGATAGTGAAATCTGGTACACTTATGGGAATGAGTGCGTCAATCGGGAGTGGAGTAGGCACATAGTCGAACTACTATATATTGTTGTGTTTGTGATGCTATAACACCCTGAAAATCGAAGGTCTGAGCAAAGGCTCAACTCCCAAGATCCATTACATCACTTATGCAACATTGATAATAATGATTAAATATTGTCTATATTAGTACCTTAAACATGAATGAGATTACACTAAATCAGCACATCATACTCGGGTCCTTACTCTTACCCGGGTGGTAGACTCTCAGGGATTTCAACTCCTGGTCAAGGGTTCAAGTACCCATAGGTGGTGAAATTCCACCAGCGTGAGTGTGTGGGATGTGTGTGCGTATATAAAAAAAAAAATCAGCACATCATACTCTAGAGACAATTAGATTACACAAGCAAAAGACTGTGATAAACATATAAAGCATACAAGTGTTTGTAAGTCCCCAGAGTATGAACATGTCACCGGGCTAAATAATTACATGTATAGTTTTAAAATTTACAAAATGATAAAATGTAATGGTTGTCTAATCCGTATCCCTATAATCCCGACGACGTAACTGTAACACCCTGAAAATCGGGGGTCGTGTATAAACTCAACTCCCGAGTTCCAGACCGTCACTTATGCAACAAAAATAGTTATGATTCAATGTTGTCTGATTTAAAGCATTCACATGAGTAAAAGTATACCAAAACTGCAATTCATACTTCAGATCCAGTGATAAAAGCAAGCGGAAGACTAAACAATATATATATCACTGTATGAAAAAACAAAGTAATCTCATCTGTCTCCAAAGTATGACCACATCTCTGAGTCTCATATACATGTAAATAAACAAAAGAACAATGTTCAAAAGAAAAGTCCCACTGATGTTCCCTCGATCCAGGTCGCCTACGGGAAGCCGTCATGATACTGCATATACGAGAACTCATCCTGGTCCTCGTCGATCTCCGGCTCCACCTCCTGGATCTCGTCCTCACCTGCAACTACAACAGGGTCTGGTGGGTGTTGCAAACACCATCCCGTAACGTGGGAATGAGTGATCAACTCAGTGGAATCATAGAGCAAAGATTAGCATGTTCACAATTCAATCACGCGATAATAGTAAAGCAGTAAATCAGACAAATCCTAATACTGTTGTTAATGCAAGATGGTATGACGTGATGTATGCCCTCACCGACGATCACCCTCATGCGGCAACATCTTACGACCGCGGCATGCCACACTCCCTAGAGTGCTCCACATCTTCCAGGCACATGCAATGCTATGGTGATATGATTACCAAGTTGTTATTAGTCCATTCAAACAGCAGGATTGGGAAACTAAGGTATTTTCCTTGTATCAATCCCAACACGGATCCTGTCTAGGGTCGTCACTCCTAGTAATCTCATACGATGTATATTTCGTAGGTCACTACAAGGGCTGTCAGGGCTGTTGCTCGCACTCGTTGCACCGCTCCCCCATCACCTTATCAATACAGGCCTACAGTACTCTACTGCACGGAAGGGTCGTCGCCTCCCGTGGACTCAGAATACGCTCGCGGTCACTACAAAGGGCTCGTCGCCTGATCAGTGTAGGCCGACAGCTAGAATATAGTGTCCCATACCACCATAATCTGCTCACGAGTCAAGGTGCTCATTGGTCACTACGGGGAGGTTTGTGGCCCCAGCGTAGGCCGACAGCTCGACCACGGTGTCCCATACCACCATGCCCGGCTCATGAATCTTCATGGATCAAGGTACCACGGTTAATAGGGTTTACAATGGTAAGTTCAGTACCCTAGGTTCAAGCAGTTATGATACATACAAGGTGAACAAACATCGGCCAGTCGGGTTACTTGACGGGCTCGACTAGCGCGATCGCATCTCAAGTTGAACGACATGAAGTGCGTAAAACACTTCGCGTGGCCTAACCACTGCCACCAACTCTCAACCCGAATCACGTTCATCGACGCGTCGTTCGTGGCTATGACCAGTCAACCACGAATTCGCTCGGTTACCGACTGCCTGGACTAAGTCAAGTCCCACACATCTATGGTATTACATTAACACTATATACCAGGGTATTGGAATTGAAATACATCACGTGAGCATGTTAACACATGTCATAACATTCAACTTAAGCAAATCTTCAAGGCATACCTTCCATGCATGTTCAACTTAAGCAAATCTTCAAAGCATACTTCCTATGCATGTAATGCAATCATGCATAAGGTCAACATGTAGGAAATCATTTAGGTCAGCATCTTAATCATGAAATCAATCTCAAACTACTACATAACATCATTAAATACAATACATACTAGTACAAGCATTTATACAAACACATACACTACACACTTAAGTCCACATATAGTATGTCGACCCAAAGTGCGCAACTAGGCGAATCTCTTCGCCAAACTAATTATACACGCCTTCCTAACTTCCTAATGCGACAACAAACCATGTCAATCACATCAGCAAAATGTGAATGTAAACAGTACTTCCTACAAATGACTAAAATGCCCTAAATCTCATATTCTTCGTTAGTTTACGAAACGGGAAACGGAGAGCATTTTGTACATGTCAAACGGCGATGCCGTCAAGAATCTACTATTAAACGACATTGAAAGCGTTGGGAACCGTCAATCAAAGCGTCTAAAATCCTCACCTTATGTCTTGTAGACTCGGGAATTGAAACGGAGCGTATACGCTTCGTCTACGGCGAGTAAGGAGCCTAATACACAAGATCCGTAAGCTACATCGCTATGGAAACAAGGGAAACTCAAATCAATAACTATTTAGGGTTTTTACTTACCTAAGATCGCGGTGGAATCGCCGGGAAAACGGTAGAGGTGTGTTGCTTAAGCACGTGCAACGCGTAGCACAAGTGGCGGGAAGAACTCTCCCACACTCTCACAATCTCCCACCTTTTTCTCTCTCCCAAGCTAGGGCTTCTCTCAAATTCGGATGGGAGAGAGGAGTGAGGGTTTCAACCCCTTTTATAGCCTAAAACATGCCCAAAATAGGCTTGGGAACAATGTTTACTTGGTGCCTAACCAAATCGGGGCCGTTTCGGTCCAAAAGGGCATTTCTGGAGGTCCCCAGGCCAAATGCGGTCGGACTTAAGCTCATGCATACTGGATCTAGCACACATCCAGTTTTCAGACCGGTTGGGTTCCCAGATCGCATGTGGCGGCCCAGTTTCAGTTTAACGGTCACCGCACCAAGATCAGGCCTATAAGTCTCGTGATATATAATAGATATTTTTCCTGATCCAAGGGTGTAATTTGGCTGTATTCTGACGGTCAGAACGCTCAATACTGATGCGTCAAATTGTGTGCCAGATTTGAATTTCAAATTCCAATTCTATCCCTATTCTCACTCTCTTCGGTCCGGGCTCAATGAAATAGCCTGTGATTATCGGTTTGACTTGATTTTTGGAATGAGTGTCAAGTCCAGCTAGACGGTTCTAACGGTCTAAGATAGGAGGTATCGGACTTTCGACGTGCGGTCTAGATCCAATACGAAGATTCAAAGTGGTTCAGAGAACAAACCGGTTTAGAGTTTGATCCGAGGCTTTAGAGCATTATAGCACCCTTGGTTCCACTCGCTTCGGGCCTTGTAGAACGTATTTAAAGTGATCAGGGACCATTTCCCAGCTATTCTAACATTGCACTAGCTAACCTAGTCATATTTTCTAAAGGAATGAATTCTACGCAAATTTCGGGTCGAGTTGGTACTCGAGCCCAAGTATGGATTTTTCACGGGCGTTACAATCTACCCCCCTTAACAAATAATTTCGTCCTCGAAATTTTGTACCTTTTCGTACTCCTCGAGAAGCTGTGGGTAGTTCTTTCTGATCTCGGCTTCTGTCTCCCAAGTAGCCTCCTCCTCAGTATGATGCGTCCATAGTACCTTCACAAGGGGAATCACCTTACTACGCAGTACCTGCTCCTTCCGGTCTAAGATGCGTGCCGGTCGCAGGATATAAGTAACATCCTCTCCTAACTGCACCTGCTCCCATCTGATGATATGAGAAGGATCAGCAACGTACTTCTTCAGCATAGAAACATGAAATACGTTGTGGACGCTCGCGAGGGGCGTGGGTAAAGCCAATCGGTAAGCCACTGCTCCCACACGGTCGAGGATCTGAAATGGACCAATGAATCGCGGTGCCAGCTTCCCCTTCTTCCCGAACCGAAGGACTCCCTTCATAGGGGAAACTCGCAAAAACACGTGATCCCCGACTGTGAACTCTAGTGGCCGTCGTCTCGTATCGGCGTAGCTCTTCTGTCTGCTCTGCGCTGTAAGAAGCCGACGTCGAATAATATCGATCTTCTCTGACGTCGCCTGCACCAACTCTGGGCCAATCAAGCTACGCTCACCGACCTCTAACCAGCAATGCGGTGCGCGACAAGGTCGCCCATACAGCGCCTCATAAGGTGCCATGCCGATACTCGCCTGGAAGCTATTGTTGTACGCAAACTCCGCATATGCAAGACAGTCATCCCAACTGTCCTTGAAGTCCAATGCGCAAGCTCGCAACATGTCCTCCAGGATCTGGTTCACTCGCTCCGTCTGTCCGTCCGTCTGTGGGTGGAAGGCAGTACTGAACTTCAACTTCACACCCATAGCCTCCTGAATGCGAGTTCAGAAAATAGAAGTGAACCGCGTGTCTCTGTCCGACACGATCTCCAACGGAACTCCATGCAGACGCACAATCTCTCTAATATACAATCTAGCCAGCTCATCTGCAGAGTTCGTAACTCTGATCGGTAGGAAGTGCGCCGACTTCGTCAATCGGTCGACGATCACCCAAATGGAATCATGCCCCTTCCTCGTCTTCGGCAACCCAGAAATGAAGTCCATGGAAATGAAATCCCACTTCCACTCTGCAATCGGCATAGGCTGCAAAAGTCCAGGTGGTCGGCAATGCTCTGCCTTCACCTGCTGACAAGTGAGACAACGGGACACGAACTCAGCTATGTGGGTCTTCATACCTTCCCACCAATACGTCCTCTTCACGTCACGATACATCTTCGTGCTGCCTGGATGCATCGCGAGTCTAGTAGAATGCGCAGCCTCCAGAATCTCTCGTCTCAAGTCAGGGACATCTGGGACGCATAGGCGGCCACGGTATCGTAAGCCCCCATCCATACCAACTCGCCAGTCGGCGTCAGCATCATCACTGGCCTGCTCTCGAAGCTCAGTAAGATGCGCGTCGTCCCTCTGCGCCTCGATGACTCAGTCATCGATCTGAGATCGCACCTGTACATGTGCGATGAACTCGAATGGCTCCTCTACAGTGAGTTTCTGCTCAAAGTCTCGCAAAAACTCAACCATATCCCACTCGGCAACCATCAGCGGAGCTGCAAACTCTATCACCTTCTTGCGGCTCAACGCATCAGCCACAAGGTTCGCCTTCCCAGGATGGTAGGAGACTTCAAACTTGAAGTCCTTCAGCGTCTCCATCCATCGCCGCTGCCTCATATTCAAGTCCCGCTGCGTGAATATGTACTTGAGGCTCTTGTGGTCGCAAAAGAGCTCGAACTCCTCTCCGTAGAGGTAATGTCTCCAGAGTCTCAGTGCGAATATCACGGCTGCCAACTCCAGGTCGTGTGTAGGGTAATTCTCCTCGTGCTTCCTTAATTGTCTCGAGGCATACGAAATTACCCTGTCCCTCTGCATAAGGACACAACCCAAACCAACGCTAGACGCGTCAGTGTATATAGTGTATTTAACCCCTTGCTCTGGCAATACTAGCACAGGGGCGGACGTAAGCCTGTCCTTCAGCTCCTGAAAAGCTGACTCCGCCTTATCATTCCAGGCGAACTTCACGTCCTTCCGTGTCAACTGAGATAAGGGTCTCGCGATCTTCGAGAAATCCTGAATGAAGCGCCGATAATAGCCAGCGAGACCCAAGAAACTCCTCACCTCAGTGACAGAACCAGGCTGCTCCCAGTCCTGCACCGCAGCTACCTTAGACAGGTCAACTGCCATGCCGTCCTTGGACACCACGTGTCCCAGAAACTTCACCTCCTGCTTCCAGAAGTCGCACTTCTTGTACTGTGCGAACAACTGATGTCGTCTGAGCGTATCAAGGACCAAACGCAAGTGCTCCTCATGCTCCTCTCGACTCCTAGAGTATACCAAAATGTCGTCGATGAAGACAACGACGAATCGATAGAGGAAAGGCCGCAATACCCGGTTCATCAGATCCATGAACACGGCCGGTGCGTTCGTGAGACCGAACGACATCACGAGGAACTCGTAGTGACTAAAACTGGTCCTGAATGCTGACTTCTGCACGTCCTCATCTCTGACGCGCAGCTGATGATATCCTGACTGAAGATCAATCTTCGAGAAGTACTGTGCTCCTCTCAACTGATCAAACAAGTCATCGATCCTGGGCAAGGGGTACTTGTTCTTCACCGTGAGCTGGTTCAGCCTGCGATAATCAATACACAATCGCAGCGAACCATCCTTCTTCTTCACGAACAAGACCGGTGCTCCCCAAGGAGACACGCTAGGCCGTATAAAGCCAAGCTCTAGCAGGCCATCAATCTGCGTCCTCAACTCCTCCATCTCACATGGTGCCATGCGATACGTCGGCAGTGAGACAGGTGTAGCACCAGGAATCAGATCGATAGTGAAATCGATCTCACGTCGGGGCGGCAAACCAGGGATCTTCCTGAACAGATCCCCGAACTCAGAAACAACTGGCGTCTGCTCAAGTGTCTGGGCACCAGCGTTGCGCAATAGAGTGGCGTAGCTAAGTATGCGGAAAGGAAGATTTACCCGCACTGAAAACGTGAAAGGCGTGCCCTCAGGCTCGTACACCGTCACCACACGAGCCTCGCAGTCAATCTCCGCTCTCGCTGCAGTCAACCAGTCCATGCCAAGAATGACGTCGAGATAAACGAGCGAGGGATCGACGACCAGATCAAGAGTCATCGTCCTGCCTCCCAGATCAACTAAACAACCCTCACACATCTGGGTGACATCCGAATAATCTCCATGAGCTGCAAGGACTCGCACGCTATCCATAGTGATAGTCTGCAACCCAAGACATCTGACTACGGCACGCGATATCAAAGAAATCGTGGAACTAGTGTCCACCATGACAAGAACGGGAGTACCTCCGATATGGCCCGTGACCTCGAAGGCTGAATGCTGGAAAGTCGGCGTCGTAGCTGCCTCAGCGGTCAGTGCATGAACTCGAGCCTGCTGTGGCCGGTTCGGCAGCTGTGTCAAGGGCCGTGGAGGCTGTCTAATCTGCGATACTGTGGGTCTGAAAGAGGGATGCGCAGGAGCTGACCGTATAGGCGGTGCTGATATCGCCTGTGGACGTACACGATCAATCTTCTGCGGCGGCGAGAACCCACTGTCCCGCATCCTGGAAAAGCAACTCTGCGCTAAATGGCCCGTCCTCCCACAGTATGTGCATGACAAATCAGGGCACCGAAACGGTCCTACTGGCGCCGTGGTCCTAGTAGGAGGATCAATGCGAGGCCTCTTGCCCGCGGAGGGCCTGTCTGTCAAATTCGGTCGCGGCCTAGAAGTAGTCGGGCCTCGAGATCGCGCAAGTCGATCCACGTCCTGCTCTGCCCGCATGGACATGTGAACCAACTCCGCATAGGAGGGGAAACTGATACAGCACATCTTCGACCGAATATCCGGTCACAAGCCCTCCAAAAAGCGCCGTATGCGCATCTGCTCATCAGCTAGAATCGTCGGGACGTACCTGCCCAACTCTGTGAACCGATGCTCATACTCGGTAACTGTCATCGCTGCCTGCCTGAGACGGAGAAACTCATTCTCCCTCTCGTGCCTGTAGGTCTGAGGATAATACTTCTCATGGAAGCGGAACTCGAATGCTGCCCACGTCCATACGAAATCTGCGGCAACAGTCCGCAATATACTATCCCACCACATACTGGCCTCTCTCTCAAATAAGAAGGTAGCCAGCTCTACCTGCTCAGCCTCGGTACAGTGCAACATGCGTAGAATCTTCGACACTCGGTCGAGCCAGAACTCAGCCTCCTCGGGTCTGTGAGAACCCGTGAAAGTAGGAGGCCGCAAGCGCTGGAATCGCTCCAGAAGGCCCCGTGTGTCGGCAGGATTCCCCGCAGGGAAAGCAGGCTGCGCAGGATGTGCTATGCCCTCATCCTAGGCGTAAGTATAGGCATCCTCAGCTGGATGCGCAGGTGGTGCAGGCGGAGTAGATGCAGTCGCACCCCCACCCTGGGCTAAAGTCCCAACTATGGTGGTCAGAAGCTGCTGCTGCTGTAGCATCATAGCCATCATCTGCTCGAATCTATCAGGGGGTGGAGCAGGCTGTGGCGGATGAGGTGCGGAAGTAGATGCGCGCTGTGGCTCTCTAACTGATGGTGTAAATGGCGGTGGTCCATCTGTAGGACCAACAGTAGGCTGAGACGACCGAACCGTCTCAGGAATTGGGCCCACAGCAGGGTCCGGACGAGTACCAGACTGAGAGGGAGTCTGATCCATCTGCTCTGACAATGAAAGCCGAACCGCGCTCCTCGTAGTTTTAGGTGGCATTCCCTATATTCAAAATAGGGCGCAACCTTGTCAGTCTCAATTGCACAATACACCTCAATCATTCACTAAAGAGTCAAAGGCATTCCATGCATTTCAATTAATCAAAATTGTCACAATACAAGGGATATATCCTTATAAGCATCATGACTAGAATGACATGGAAATCAAAACAGTTAAGCAACAGCAACATAAGCAAAGCGCTAGCCCTAATAGGCTTTACACACATAAAACAGAAAATGGCTAACTACTCATAACAACATCAAAGATTGCGTCGCTAGTCGGAGTCTGGTGACGGAGGAGGAGCACCCTTATCCTGTAAGCAACACAGGATTGCCTTTAAGGTGCGAGTCACCTTGCCAAACTTCTTCTTCGTAACGGCCTTGGCATTAGCGACCTCTGCTCGAAGTTCTTGGACTTCCCTTCGCAAAGCGGTCTGGCTCTCCTCCATCCGAGCAATGCGATCGTCGATAGTAGCCTGCGCAGAAGGAGGAGGGCTCTCATCAGTATCCTGAGCCTCCTCTTCTGCTTCTTCCTGAACCTCTTCCTGAACCTCTGCTCTAGGTTCTTCTTCGCTTTGATCTTCCTCTTCATCAAAGTCATCCCCACTATCCCTTTCAAGTTGATTTTCACGATATTGCGACCCAATCTTCATCTTAACCATTGTCGACTCATCGATGGTGTGAATCGATACCGGCAATTCGGGTCCAAGTCTATAGGCAAACTCAAGCGCAATCTTACAAATGAGTCGGCCAAAGGGAAGGGATTCGGATGTTCTCCTCGACCTGGCTATGAGAACTATCTGCCGTAAGATGAAAGTGGCCATACATACGTTCTCTCCCTGGGCCACCAGAAATAAGAAATCGATCATAAGACGTGTACATTCAATGCGGTTCGTCGACCTAGGATAAACATTGAACGTGCAGATATGATGCAGCAGACGCAAATCCTCAGACATGTACGTCGCCTTGAGGCTATTATTAGGCTGCCATGGAACCAACTTACCGCACAGAAACCTGGTGCGGCGATCTCGTTCACGTCTAGTCCTCAAATTCCTTCTCACTTGGATGCACATCACCTAGAGGCACATTGAGAAGTCGCGCAATCAACCGGACGTCGATCGTAGCCATCCGATCTCTACCAAAAGGGATTTTGAACTGCAAAGGATCCAAGGTAGGATTCTGGATGCTAGCATAGAAGGCACGAACAGTGCTCACATTAGCACGAGCGCGAGCTTCAAAGATCGGTCCCCAGTGCGCAGCTTCAATACGTTCGAACAATAGATATTCGCCGAACAATCGCCCATCTACGTCCGCCTCAAATAACACTCTACGATCAGTGTATTCACTATGAGGCATCTCTGATAGAATGGTTCGTCTAAGATGTGCATGGGGATCCAAATCCCGCTTTGTACGGCACTCCAGGACTGCAGTTGGACCTGCGGCGGCGCTTGAACTTGCGACACCACCCCGCGGTCTTCTCAATCGAGCAGGGCGGCTCGGCCCAGCCTCGTCTGTCACAGTTTTCCTCTTACCCATCAAAGATATGATGGATGAGAGCGACAAAAGGCCCAAAATGGCTTCCACAAAAGCCATGAAAAACGCCGAAAATGCGAAGAAATGGCTGCCCAATCTGACAAAAGGAAATCTAGGCGTCGTAGAGGGATGCTTCAAGCTTCCCAAGGCTGTACTTTCAGGGAAAAATACGAACAAAAAGATGGGATGGAGCAGCTCACGATTTCAGCTATATTTGAGGGATTTTGGAGCTCCAAATGGGGAAATCTTCAAGGAAAGGGGCTGCCAACACCCAATAACTGATGGGTGGTGGTCGGTTTTGGCCAAGGAAGGTTGTAGAGGTGGTTTGGGACGCCGGGGTTTGGGATTGGTTGCTGAAAATCGAATCTAGGGTATGCAAGGGGGATGTTTGTGAAGGAGAGGTGGGTTTTGGGGGTTTTCGTGATGTGGGAGGTAGCTAGGGGTGATGTGGAGGCTATTTAAGTGGGTGCGCCCGAAGGACGGCACCAACTAAGCTCGCCGGCCGGCGATGGCATCGCCGGTCAACTCGCAAGTTGACCGGTGGGACCCCATGGGTCTGGTCCCCCATGGTCCCAGGGTCCCATAAAGTCAGGTCCCACCCCTTGGTTCATAGTATTTTGGTCTCTATGAGCCCAAACATGTGTTCGGGGCTTTTCGGGTCCACATCACAATCCCGAATACCAAACCATATAATGCAGCATATGAATTTGGGGTAGAAGGAGCCAGTACACCTATCTAGCTCCTTAGTTGCTAAAGAAAGTGAATTTAGAATGGCCTTATGGCCATTTTTCATGAAATTTTACTATTCACTGTAAAATTTGGTGAATGTACTAATTTTTATTATTTTCACATTAGTTTTGATGCCTAACATGAAATGGATAAGAAAAAACTGAAGGTTGAAGTGTTTAGAGGAGGAATTTTGAGAATTTTTGGCAAAACGAGGTTTTTAAGCCCTGGCGATTGATTACAGAAGTCGTGGTCATTCCACGGCCCATGGATTCACTTTTGCGACTTAAAACCGCTCATAGGACGTCTCAACCCAACTTCCTACAGCTTAGAAGTGATTCGGGTTGCTTTACGCGACCCGAGATACGTTACAGACTCGATCTTGCGATCGATCCTTATAGACTTCGCCTATCGGCGAATCTGTGATCCTAGAAGTGTTTCTAGACCCTTCTCGCACCCACCTAAGTCAAAGGAAGTGACAGCGTACGTCGCAAGACCATAACCCAGGCCCAGTATACTCTCATTCACGCTCTGATACCAACTTGTAACACCCTGAAAATCGGGGGTCGTGTATAAACTCAACTCTCGAGTTCCAGACCGTCACTTATGCAACAAAAATAGTTATGATTCAATGTTGTCTGATTTAAAGCATTAACATGAGTAAAAGTATACCAAAACTGCAATTCATACTTCAGATCCAGTGATAAAAGCAAGCGGAAGACTAAACAATATATATATCACTGTATGGAAAAACAAAGTAATCTCATCTGTCTCCAAAGTATGACCACATCTCTGAGTCTCATATACATGTAAATAAACAAAAGAACAATGTTCAAAAGAAAAGTCCCACTGATGTCCCCTCGATCCAGGTCGCCTACGGGAAGCCGTCATGATACTGCATATACGAGAACTCATCCTGGTCCTCGTCGATCTCCGGCTCCACCTCCTGGATCTCGTCCTCACCTGCAACTACAACAGGGTCTGGTGGGTGTTGCAAACACCATCCCGTAACGTGGGAATGAGTGATCAACTCAGTGGAATCATAGAGCAAAGATTAGCATGTTCACAATTCAATCACGCGATAATAGTAAAGCAGTAAATCAGACAAATCCTAATACTGTTGTTAATGCAAGATGGTATGACGTGATGTATGCCCTCACCGACGATCACCCTCATGCGGCAACATCTTACGACCGCGGCATGCCACACTCCCTAGAGTGCTCCACATCTTCCAGGCACATGCAATGCTATGGTGATATGATTACCAAGTTATTATTAGTCCATTCAAACAGCAGGATTGGGAAACTAAGGTACTTCCCTTGTATCAATCCCAACACGGATCCTGTCTAGGGTCGTCACTCCTAGTAATCTCATACGATGTATATTTCGTAGGTCACTGCAAGGGCTGCCAGGGCTGTTGCTCGCACTCGTTGCATCGCTCCCCCATCACCTTATCAATATAGGCCTACAGTACTCTACTGCACGGAAGGGTCGTCGCCTCCCGTGGACTCAGAATACGCTCGCGGTCACTACAAAGGGCTCGTCGCCTGATCAGTGTAGGCCGACAGCTAGAATATAGTGTCCCATACCACCATAATCTGCTCACGAGTCAAGGTGCTCATTGGTCACTACGGGGAGGTTTGTGGCCCCAGCGTAGGCCGACAGCTCGACCACGGTGTCCCATACCACCATGCCCGGCTCATGAGTCTTCATGGATCAAGGTACCACGGTTAATAGGGTTTACAATGATAAGTTCAGTACCCTAGGTTCAAGCAGTTATGATACATACAAGGTGAACAAACATCGGCCAGTCGGGTTACTTGACGGGCTCGACTAGCGCGATCGCATCTCAAGTTGAACGACATGAAGTGCGTAAAATACTTCGCGTGGCCTAACCACTGCTGCCAACTCTCAACCCGAATCACGTTCATCGACGCGTCGTTCGTGGCTATGACCAGTCAGCCACGAATTCTCTCGGTTACCGACTGCCTGGACTAAGTCAAGTCCCACACATCTATGGTATTACATTAACACTATATACCAGGGTATTGGAATTGAAATACATCATGTGAGCATGTTAACACATGTCATAACATTCAACTTAAGCAAATCTTCAAGGCATACCTTCCATGCATGTTCAACTTAAGCAAATCTTCAAAGCATACTTCCTATGCATGTAATGCAATCATGCATAAGGTCAACATGTAGGAAATCATTTAGGTCAGCATCTTAATCATGAAATCAATCTCAAACTACTACATAACATCATTAAATACAATACATACTAGTACAAGCATTTATACAAACACATACACTACACACTTAAGTCCATATATAGTATGTCGACCCAAAGTGCGCAACTAGGCGAATCTCTTCGCCAAACTAATTATGTACGCCTTCCTAACTTCCTAATGCGACAACAAACCATGTCAATCACATCAGCAAAATGTGAATGTAAACAGTACTTCCTACAAATGACTAAAATGCCCTAAATCTCATATTCTTCGTTAGTTTACGAAACGAGAAACGGAGAGCATTTTGTACATGTCAAACGGCGATGCCGTCAAGAATCTACTATTAAATGACATTGAAAGCGTTGGGAACCGTCAATCAAAGCGTCTAAAATCCTCACCTTATGTCTTGTAGACTCGGGAATTGAAACGGAGCGTATACGCTTCGTCTACGGCGAGTAAGGAGCCTAATACACAAGATCCATAAGCTACATCGCTATGGAAACAAAAGAAACTCAAATCAACAACTATTTAGGGTTTTTACTTACCTAGGATCGCGGTGGAATCGCCGGGAAAACGGTAGAGGTGTGTTGCTTAAGCACGTGCAACGCGTAGCACAAGTGGCGGGAAGAACTCTCCCACACTCTCACAATCTCCCACCTTTTTCTCTCTCCCAAGCTAGGGCTTCTCTCAAATTCGGATGGGAGAGAGGAGTGAGGGTTTCAACCCCTTTTATAGCCTAAAACATGCCCAAAATAGGCTTGGGAACAATGTTTACTTGGTGCCTAACCAAATCGGGGCCGTTTCGGTCCAAAAGGGCATTTCTGGAGGTCCCCAGGCCAAATGCGGTCGGACTTAAGCTCATGCATACTGGATCTAGCACACATCCAGTTTTCAGACCGGTTGGGTTCCCAGATCGCACGTGGCGGCCCAGTTTCAGTTTAACGGTCACCGCACCAAGATCAGGCCTATAAGTCTCGTGATATATAATAGATATTTTTCCTGATCCAAGGGTGTAATTTGGTTGTATTCTGACGGTCAGAACGCTCAATACTGATGCGTCAAATTGTGTGCCAGATTTGAATTTCAAATTCCAATTCTATCCCTATTCTCACTCTCTTCGGTCCGGGCTCAATGAAATAGCCTGTGATTATCGGTTTGACTTGATTTTTGGAATGAGTGTCAAGTCCAGCTAGACGGTTCTAACGGTCTAAGATAGGAGGTATCGGACTTTCGACGTGCGGTCTAGATCCAATACGAAGATTCAAAGTGGTTCAGAGAACAAACCGGTTTAGAGTTTGATCCGAGGCTTTAGAGCATTATAGCACCCTTGGTTCCACTCGCTTCGGGCCTTGTAGAACGTATTTAAAGTGATCAGGGACCATTTCCCAGCTATTCTAACGTTGCACTAGCTAACCTAGTCATATTTTCTAAAGGAATGAATTCTACGCAAATTTCGGGTCGAGTTGGTACTCGAGCCCAAGTATGGATTTTTCACGGGCATTACAGTAACTCCAGGTCTGCATAAACCCACCAAAGAGTTGCATGTAAGAGAACTCCTCCTCGTCGTCATAAAAGTCAGGCTCCGTCTCGTAAGCCTCACCATCACCTGTAGCTACAACAGAGTCAGGTTAGTGTTTTAAAACACCGTCCAAGAGTAGGAGTGAGTGATCAACTCAGTGGAGCTATAAGGCAAAGATTAACATGTTATCAATTCAGTCAACCAGTAATGATAAGGCAATACAGCAATCATATCCTAAGTACTCTTGTTAATGCAAGAATGGTATGTGATAATAATGCATGCCCTCGCCTGCACTCCCTCAGCGACATCATCTCACGATCGCGCATACACCACTCTGGACACATGCGCTCCCACACCAAAGCACATGCAATGCGATGCATGGTCATGTTAGCCAATATTTAATTAGGCTTATTCATATAGCTAATTCAGGAAGCTAAGATACCTCCCTTTTTATCATTTACCCAAACAATTATCCATCTAGGGTCGTCAATCCCAATTAATCACATACGATAGGCAAGTTATAGGGAAACATCATCCCTGATTGAAAAGCAGCGGATAGGCAAGTTCAGGTTGCTACGAAGAGGCTCATCACCTCATCATAAGCTTAGTTTATACTCGGTGTTACTACATAAAGGCTCGTCACCTTAGCGTAGGCCGACAGCTTGAATATAGTGTCCCATACCACCGTATTCGGCTCACAAGTTTGGGTTGCTCAATGGACACTACGGGGAGGCTCATCACCCCAACATAAGCTAACAGCTCAACCACGATTTTTCATACCACCATTCCTGGCTCATGAGTCTTAGCAGATTTTGGTACCAAGGTTAAACGGGTTTTTCACTGGTAAGTGGTACCTTAGATTCAAGCAGTAGCGTTCATATATGGTGAACATACATTAGGCCAATTAGGTTACTTGACAAGCTCAACTGGTATGAGCGCACGTTAAATTAATCAACATGGAGCGCATACATACTCCTCATGGCCTAACCACTGTTGATAATCATCGTACGACTTAGATTCATCGAACGTATCTGTTGTGGCGAAACTACTTCGACCACTGATCGTAAACCGTTACCGATTGCTTGGACTACGTATTAGTCTCAATCATACTCAAATACAATAGGCATTCATATGTGATAGTCAAAACAACATGTGACAAATAATTCAAATATAAATCTCATTTAAGTATTTTAGCAAACACATAATGCACATGATATCATACATAGGCATTTCATCCATAAATCACATAGTAGCGAGATAGGTTAAGAAAATTGTAACTATAGATACGATAATTGAGAATCCTATCTCAACGCCCTTATTAACTACATTTCAACAAGCAACTTCTTTTTCAAACATTTTATCAAACAATTAACTATACATATCAACATACATGTAATAAATTAGTTATAATATATATTATAGCATATCCTTTCACAAAGGAGTTGTCACACATACAATAATTATATATTCTCAATCAATAATCATGGCAAGCACAAATCATAATTTCGTATTCATTCAAACATTTCAACAAACACATGGAATGCATCATATTCAACATAGTTCATATATATGTGTAATACACGGAAAACATCGCATGTACGTACATGTGACAGCAATCAAGTCAGTCATAAATCATTAACTGACATTGAAGGCCTTGAAAACCATAACCTAAACGTTTATAGTCTGTACCAATCACCGATACGCCAATTATGAACTCAGTTCGTACACTACGCCTTTGTCTATGGCACAATGGCTACCTAAATCATGAAATAGGTTAGCTATTTCACCATTTCCTTTATTTAAATTCTTAAAATAGATTAGGGTTAGGATTTCTTACCTAAAAATGGATTTAGATTCGACGGTGTAGTGACACGAGAGAGATGATTTGACACGTGGAGTGGTGGGAATGAATTCCAGCAACTATCTCTCTCTCTCTCTCTTCTCCTCACTCTTTTCTCCTCTTTTCTCTCTTCTCTCTCCTAGGAATTTAGAAAATTCGTATGGAATGAGAGAGGGGTGGATTTAGGGCTTTATATAGGCCTAGAACTAGTTTAAATGGCCCTAGGGCCATGGTATACTTAGGTCATAGCCAAAAAGTATCTGTTTCGGGCCAACGGAACTCATCTAGAGGTCCATTACCTATATACAGTCCACAGAAAGTTCTCTGATAATTGATCTATGTCAGGTTAAGATTTTGATCCGATCGGATTAGTGGATCGACTGTGGAGGACCAGTTCCAGTTCAATGGTCATCGTCACTCGATCAGGGCCACAAGTACACTAACATGTGTAAGGAAATTTTTCTGATCCAAGGGTGTAGTTGGATCAGAATCTGATGGTTTAAAACCTTAAATTTGACATGCAAGTGAATGGCCCAAATCACTTAAGATTGAGTTTATTTTCTAAAGATATTCACGTTTCTCACACACTTCGTTCCAGGTTTAAGTTGTTCATTTCTGGATACTACTTGGACTTGATTCCTGCGATGGTTGTCAAGCCCAATAAGGTGGTCATAACTGTATAGTTTCACGGTAATCAAACTTTTGACGTGCGGTCCAAGTCTAATACGGAGCTTCAATGTGCTCCTAAGAGCAACTGGGTTTTGAGATCTCTCCTAGGTTTTTAAGTAATGTAGGGTTAGCGATTCTACTAGTTTTGGATCTTACAATTCATATGGAAAGCAGTTCAAGCTAATCTACTAATTAATTCAGTTTAGTACTTAATTAATTTTCATCTAATTTCTACATAATTTGATCATTAGTAATTTCTGTCTGAGGTGGTACTCGGGTCTTTGTACGAATTTTTTCGAGACGTTACAATCTATCCCCTTAAAGAAAAAAAATTTCCTCAAAATTAGTACCTTTTCATACTCCTCGAGAATCTGAGGGTAGTTCTTACGGACCTCGGCTTCTGTTTTCTAAGTAGCCTCTTCCTCGGTGTGATGTGTCCACAGTACCTTCACAAGCAGGATAACTTTACTGCGCAGCACCTACTCCTTCCCGTCTAGGATACGCGTCGGTCGCAGTACATAAGTAGCATCTTCACTCAATTGTACCTGCTCCCATTTGATAATGTGGGAAGGATCAGGAACGAATTTCTTTAGCATCGATACATGAAATACATTGTACACGCCTGTGAGTGGTGTGGGCAAAGCGAGGTGGTATGATACCACACCCACTCGATCTAGAATCTGGAATGGACCAATAAATCGTGGCATGAGTTTTTCCTTTTTATCGAATCGAATGACTCCCTTCATAGGAAAAATCTTAAGAAACACATGGTCCCCAACCTCAAACTTTAACGGTCGCTGCCTCGTATCAGCGTAACTCTTCTACCTGCTCTGTGCTATAAGAAGTCGACACCTGATAATGTTGATCTTCTCTGAGGTCGACTGCACTAACTCTAAGCCAATCAAACTCTTCTCACCAACTTCTGCCCAATAATGCAATGCTCGACATGGGCGTCCATACAGTGTTTCATTGGGAGTCATGCCACTGCTTGCTTGAAAGTTATTTTTTTAAGCGAACTCTACGTGGGGAAGATAGTCATCCCAACTGTCTTTGAAATCGATCACACATGCCAGCAACATATTTTCTAACACCTGATTCACCCGTTCCGTCTACCCATCCATCTGTGGGTGGAACGCGGTACTGAACTTCAGTTTCACACCCATCGCTTCTTGGATACGAGTCTAGAAGATAGATGTGAATCGAGTGTCTTAATCCGACACGATCTTCATAGGCACTCCATGCAGACGTGTTATCTCCTTAATGTATAGCCTAGCCAAATCATCTACTAAGTTTGAGACTCTGATCAGGAGGAAATGAGCGGACTTCGTCAATCGTTCCACAATCACCCAAATAGAGTCATGTCCCTTCCTCGTCTTCGATAACCCTGAGATAAAATCCATAGAGATGAAATCTCATTTCCATTCAGCTATAGGCATAGGCTGAAGTAAACCAGGACGTCCATGATGTTCAGCCTTGACCTGCTGGCATGTGAGACAACGGGATACATAGTCTGCTATGTAGGCCTTCATGTTGTCCCACCAGTACCAACACTTCATATCTTGATACATCTTCCTACTACTAAGATGCATCGCCATCTTCGAATTGTAAGCATCTTCGAGAACTTCCCTTCTCATGTCATGAAGATTTGGGACGCATAGGCGACCATGATAACGTAAACCCTCATCCATACCAACTCTCCATTCCGAGTCTTCATTGTTACTAGCTCACTTTCTCAACGCTGCCAACCCTTCATCTTTCTTCTATGCCATAATGATTCGGTCATCGATAAGTGGTCGTACATGAATATGTGCAACGCTCTCAAACTGCTCCTCTACCGTAAGCTTCTGCTCAAAGTCTCGCATGAATTTCACCATGTTCCATTCTTATATCATCAGCGGAGCTACAAATGCTATCATCTTCTTGCGGCTCAACGCATCTGCTGGAAGGTTAGCCTTATCAGGATGGTAGGAAACCTCAAACTTGAAGTCTTTCAAGGTTTCCATCCATCGTCACTGCCTCATATTCAAGTCTCTTTGTGTAAATATGTATCTGAGGCTCTTGTAGTTGCAAAAGAGCTCGAACTCCTCTCCATAGAGGTAATGTCTTCAGAGCTTTAATGCAAAGATGACGACTGCCAACTCCAAGTCGTGCATAGGGTAGTTGTAAGACCCGTATCTTAGTCTATACCGTTCCATAGACTTCCACGGTCTTACCGGTTGAATTTCGACAACCTTCGACCCTTAACCGATATTTACGCACGACCCTGATTAATATTTCGTCAACCTGTATCGACTCAACCCAAGACTATTACCATAGTGACCGCACCGTCGTTGCGGTTCCGATGCCGCGACTTGCGCGCCGAGGCGATACCCTGGTCAAGAGATGTGGGCCAACGTTCGGTGCGAGAAAAACACCGCGCGTTGTGAAACTCAAGAGAATCTCTACGATGTGTCACATCAATCAATCAATCCATCAATCCATCACATGTCAAGTACACATCACTTTCACCATTTCCCAAGCAAGCCACAAAAGTCCTCCATGCCCATACTTTTCTTACACAAATAACTCAAAAGTCAAGAAATTCTTACACCACCCATACTTCTCTTACACAAAAGGCCACAAAAGTTAAGATTTTCTTATACATCCATCACTCACCACATCCATCCATCACCCATCTCTCTCTCCCTTTACAACTCTCTCTCTTTCCCATTTTCAAATCACATTCCAAAGCTAAAGAAAAAAAATCACACGTCCAAGCCTCTCCCCATTTCTCTCAAACTACAAGTGTGGCCCACCTTCCCACTTTCCTACCTTATCATCTCCTATCCTAGCTATCCATTCCTCATCTCATCCATTGAAATTGAAGCTAAGGTGCTAACGGACCCATAGGAGCAAGAAGATCGGACGGTGGGTGCTAGATTATGGTAGTTTTTCATGTTTTTGAGATGGGACAAGTGAGACCAACCAATCAATGGTTTGGATCTCACTTGGGACCCTAAAGTGTGGCTGATGGCCTACTTGGATCATCATGATCATTCCATGATGGGGCCATTCTCCATGGACCCCATCATGGTGTTTATTTCATTACATTAAAAAAGGTCATCTAGACCGTCCATGTTGGTGGAGAAAGGATCTCCACCGTTGAACTTGATTTTTGTTAGTTCCATGTGTAAAGGGACCCATTTTATTGTATGATCTCTTACAAGGGAGGGCTCATAGTGGCGGAGCCCTCCATCACAAGCGTGTCCCACTCTCTATCTCTCTCTCTCTCCTTGTTTATTTCATTTTTTTTTTGAGATTATGATAAGGTTGTGTGGCCTATCCGAGTGGACCCCACCATGAGGCATGTACTCTATCCAAGCCATCTTCAAGTGGGGCCCACCTTATATGTCGTACCCACATCATCCATCAGTGGTGGCCCACCTCAACAAGGCCCACCTCCATGTACGTGTCATGGTCCAGGGAACGTTCCCTGGACACTGGAAGAAGAAAAAAAAAAGGGGAAAGAAGAAAAGAAGAAAGGAAAAAGAGCCCTTTTTGGGTGGACTGTTTGTGTAGGCCCCACTTTAATGTTTGTATCCAATCCATACCGTCCATCCTATTCCTTGGATCATTTTAGGCGTTGATCCAAGAGTTGGAGTTGATTGGAAGATCTGGTGGGCCATAGCGTCGAAGATTGCATCATTACCATTCAAAGATCATGTTCTTATTTTATTTCATTTTCTAAACATAAAAAAATTCAAACTTTAAACTCTTTGAATTTGTCCCGAGCCGAGGAAGCCAATGGACGGGGTGGATCTGCTTGACGCGGGCCGCACACATGAAAAACTACAAGAAAACAAATTTTTTAAAAAAAAATAAAATAATATATATTAGGGGCAACGCCTGCTGCCCCTGACATTTGCAGCAGCAATGTGCTGCGTCACCGAGTGGACAAGCAGCTGCCCACGGCTGCTGCCGTGGGCCCCACCATGATGTTCATCTGTCATCCAACTGGTTCACACCGTGGACCACCTCCTGAAGTGGGCCCTTGCCAAAAATCAGCTCCATCCATGACTTGGGTGGCCCACACTGTAGGAAACAGTGGGATTGAACGTCTGCCAATGAAATTCTTTTGATGGGCCACAGAAGTTTTGGATTGTGATGAAATTTATTTTTCTTCCTCATTCTGGTCCGTGGGACCTTACCAACCGGCCGGATGGAAAATACATGTTATGGTGGGCCCCACATGGAGCCCACAGTGATGTATGTGTTTCATCTCCACCGTCCAGCGGACGATGAAGCCCACTGGTGTGCGTGCGTGCGTGTGGGTGTGCATGCGTGTGTGCGTGCAGCGTGAGTGTGTGCAACGTGTGTGTCTATATATATATATACATATATATATTATATTGTATTATATATACATATTGTGTGTGTGTATATATATATATATATATATATATATATATATATATATATATATATATATATATATATATATATATATATTATATGTGTTTATATATTACACAATATATATAACATTCTGATGGTGGGCCTTCATGTGGGCCCCCACCATTGATGCAGGTGCTGCATCTAATCTGTCCATCCATTTTACAGATCATTTTATGGAATGAGTCAAAGAATGAGCCAGATCCACAGTCCAAGTGGACCCCATCTCGGCATGATTTGAGGTCCATCTTAATGTAATTGTGACAGCTTATTGGGGCCCACTTTGATGTGGATGTAAGGCCCATGGGATTGGACCATTTGATATATCCCAAGGCCCTTGGGACCAGACCCATTTGATTCATATAAGGCCTATGATTTAGGCCCATTTGATTTATATAAGGCCTATGGGTTTAGGCCCACTTGATCTATATAAGGCCTATGATTTAGGCCCATTTGATATGTATAAAGCCCATGGGATTAGGCCCATTTAAGACACTTAAGGCCCATGTGATTAGACCCACTATAACATACTCTGAGGCCCACGGATTATGACCCATTGCAATGCACATAAGGCCCATTGGTGTGACCCGTTTATGTGGCCCATTTGATGAATAGAAGGCCCATATGATATGGTCCATTTGATATATATGTAAGGCCCAATGGGATGAACCTAAGGTCCATTGCAATGTGTAATCCCAACACAGATTAAGTAGCGATGTTTACAAAGATCGTACCTTGGGAGCAATGTTAGTTTGATGTCCACATTGCGAGTGTAATGTTGGTTGGATGTCCACATTACGACTCTCCTTAGGGCCCATTGCTAGACCCATACTTATTGTGTATAGCCGTCCAGGCCCATCTGCATTGTAAGGATAGTTCATCTCATTATAACATGTTTAGTATAGTTCCATGACTCATGATCATACGCATCATATGTATGCTTGATATGAGAATTGACTGATCATAGCATATGCCTTCGGACAGGTTGTTTATGGGCTCCCGGTTAGGCGGGTTGCCCTACATGAGCGCACGATATGCGCAGAATTTGTTGCATGACTGAATAGCGTGATTCATACATTCCGCGTTTGTGTGACATGGTTATTGTACGCCCTAGCGACATCGGGGCCTAGCCTCCACAAAAGCATCGTGGTTGGCAGGATTGGATACCGAAAATCTTGTTCTACATGGGGTGCTATAGATATCCCTGAGTGAAAGTTCCTAAACCCTTATAGTACCAAGAAGTTGCTCCAACGTCTAGACCGAGTGGGTAGATGAGCGTTGAGTGCCGATTACCAGACGGTTGTGGTCTCCACTGTGTCGTGGTCGGTTGGAAGGGGGTACGGCCATACCCGCCCGAGTGTAGGGGGCAATGCTAAGCTGAGTCTAACCAGCTCGAGGAATGGGTCCACTATCGACGAGTCATGCCCGATATTGGCAGACGGATAGTGAGGTCTCATCCACTTACCTTATTGCACGCGATGAGGAGGCGATTTGGTTTAGAGTGTACTACACCCCTATGATATCTCAGATTTGAGCTGTATTGATGTATGGACATAGATGAGGATCTGTATGCTTGAGTTGCATTTCACATCGCATGGCCTTGGGATGGTCGATATCATTCATGTTTTGCATCGCATAGCCTTGGTACGGCTCATGATATTATGGATCCATCTGCATATTCTGCATTACTCTGATATTACATGATCATATTACTACTTTGCGCACATACTTTCACCACCCTCTAAGCTTTCTATAAGCTTATGCATGACCGTTGCGTGCAGGTGACGTTGGAGCACAGCAGCACTGAGGCTGGAGCACTTGCAAATCATTTTTAGAGTTTTTGTTCCTTACCATTGTATTTCCCTTTATGCTCATTGTACTTGTAAATTTTTTGATCATAGTGAAAATGTAATGGAATTCTTGGTTATTGTTTGTGGGTTATGCCTTTGGTTATGCTTATTACGAATCAAACTGACGTTGAAAATCCTCCTCGTAGCATCCCAGGATCGAAACTTTGCGAATGGGCGCTAGGAGCCAAGAATGGGGTTCTACGGAGGCTGTCGGCGCCAGATTCGGCGATTGAGAATTTTGTGAGCCTGGTTTCCGAGTTTGGGGGGTGACAGAACTTCTCCTCGTGTTTCCTCAACTGTCACGATAAATAGGAAATCACTCTATCCTTCTGCATCAGAACACAACCTAAACCAACACGAGAGGCATCAGTGTAAATGGTATATCTAACCCCCTGCTCTGGCAATACTTGCACGGGTGCGGACGTCAACTTGTCCTTCAGTTCCTAAAAGGCTGCTTCTGCCTTCTCATTCCAGGCAAACTTGAGATCCTTCCGAGTGAACTGAGACAATGGTCTGGCTATCTTGGAAAAGTCCCTAATGAATTAACGATAGTAACCTGCCATGCCAAGGAAACTCCTCACTTCAGTAACCGAACCGGACTGCTCCCAGTCCTGAACTGCGGTCACCTTAGCAAGGTCCACAGCTATTCCTTCCTTGGACACCACATTTTTCAGGAACTTGACTTCTTATTCCAGAAGTCACACTTCTTGTACTGGGCAAACAACTGGTTCTTCCTGAGCATATCAAAGACTGCTCGCAGGTGCTCCTCGTGATCTTTCCGACTCTTGGAGTATATCAAGATGCCTTCTATGAATACGATGATGAATCGATACAGATACGGACGAAACACTTGGTTCATAAGGTCCATGAACATGACGAGTGCGTTTGTGAGTCCAAATGACATCACAAGGAACTCGTAGTGCCCAAAGCTGGTTCTGAACGCTGTCTTCTACACATCTTCATCCCTGACGCGCAACTGGTGATACCTTGATTATAAGTCGATCTTTGAAAAATACTATGCCCCTTTCAACTAATCGAATAGATCATCTATCTTGGGCAAAGGATACTTGTTCTTCACCATCACTTGGTTCAATCTGCGATAATCAGTACACAATTGCAGCGATCCATCCTTCTTCTTCACGAACAACACGAGTGCTCCCCAAGAAGATACACTTAGTCGTATGAAGCCTGCATCCAACAGATCATCGATCTGTCTCCTCAGTTCCTCCATCTCACATGGAGGCATGCGATACATCGGTAGAGATATAGGTGTCTCACCTAGAGCTAGGTCGATGGTAAAATGGATCTTGCGCTGAGAAGGTAGTCCAAGTATCGTCCTGAACACATCCATAAAATCTCAAACTACTGGCGTGTTCCCAAGTGTCAGATCATCAACATGCTCTAATAAGGTAGCATAACAACTAACACGATAGTACCAACTGACCTGAACTAGGAAAGTAAAGGTCGTGCCCTCAGGTGTACGGGCTATCACCACTCTAGTAACGCAATCGATCTCTGCCTTCATCTCGGTGAGCCAATCCATACCAAGAATGACATCATAATGACATAATGGGATGAGCATCAGGTCAACGAGCACTGTTCTGCTCCCTAAGTCTATCAAGCAACCTCTACAAGCCTTGGTGAAGTCTTAGAAGGTCCCTGTGTCAGTAAGGAGTCTCACCCCAACCATAAGAGTAGTTTTCAATACTAGTCACTTGACTACTGCATATGATATGTCGAGATAGTGGACCCAATGCCTATCAATAGAAACACGGGTGTACCTTGGATGTGTGTCGTGACTTTGAAAGTCAATGGTGTTACAATTGCTGTCTCGGACGCCTCACCTGCAAGTGAGTGCACACGAGCTTGTTGAGGACGATTTGGCTGCGGTACCATAGATTGTTGAGGTGGCCTACTACAAGGTACATTAGGCCTATAGAAAGGTTGTGTTGGGGGTATTAAACGTAGAGGTGGAGCTGAGATAGCTTGTAATAAATTAGTTATAACATATATTATAGCGAATTCTTTCACAAAGGAGTTATCACACATACAACAATCATATATTCTCAATCAATAATCATGGCAAGCACAAATCATAATTCCATATTCATTCAAACATTTCAACAAATACATGGAATGCATCATATTCAACATAGTTCATATATATGTGTAATACACGAAAAATATCGCATCTAAGTACATGTGACAGCAATCAAGTCAGTCATAAATTATTAACTAACATTGAAGGCCTTGAAAACTATGACCTAAACATTTATAGTCCACATCTTTCACCGATACACTGATTACAAACTCGGTTCGTACACTACGCCTTTGTCTACGGCACAAGGGCTACCTAAATCATGAAATAGGTTAATTATTTCACCGTTTCCTTTATTCGAACTCCTAAAATAGATTAGGGTTAGGATTTCTTAACCAAAAATAGATTCAGATTCAACGGTGTAGCGACACGGGAGTGATGATTCGGCACGTAGAATGGTGGAAATGAATCCCAACAACTCTCTCTCTCTCTCTCTCTCTCTCTCTCTCTCTCTCTCTCTCTCTCTCTCTCTCTCTCTCTCTCTCTCTTCTACTCACTCTTTCCTCCTCTTTTCTCTCTTCTCTCTCCTAAGGTTTTAGGAAATTCGTATGAAATAAGAGAGGGGTGGGTTTAGGGCTTTTTATAAGCCCAAAACTGGTTCAAATGGCCCTAGGGCCATGGTATACTTAGGTCATAGCCAAAAAACACCTGTTTCAGGCCAACGGAACTCATCTGGAGGTCCATTGCCTATATACGGTCTAGAGAAAGTTCTCTAACAATGGATCTATGTCAGGTTAAGATTTTAGTTCGATCGAATTACTGGATTGACCGTGGAGGACCAGTTCCAGTTCAACGGTCATCATCACTCGATCAAGGCCACAAGTACACTAACATGTGTAGGAAAATTTTCCTGATTCAAGGGTGTAGTTGGATCAGAATCTGACAGTCTGAAATCTTAAATTTTACCTGCAAGTGAACGGCCCAAATTACTTAAGTTTGAGTTCATTTTTTAAAGATATTCGCGTTTTTCACACACTTCGCTCCAGGTTTAAGTTGTGTTTCTAGATACTACTTGGACTTGATTCTCACGATGGTTGTCAAGCCCAAAGCCAGTCATAATCGTATAGTTTCATAGTAATCAGACTTTCAACGCGTGGTCCAAGTCTGATACGGAGCTTCAATGTGCTCCCAAGAGCAAATGGGTTTCGAGATCTCTCCTAGTTTTTTAGGTAATGTAGGGTTAGCGATTCTACTGGTTTTGAGTCTTACAGTTCGTATAGAAAGCAGTTCAAGCTAATCTACTAATTAATTCAGTTTAGTACTTATTTAATTTTTGTCTAATTTCTACATAATTTGATCCTTAGTGATTTCTTCCTGAGGTGGTACTCAGGTCTTTGTACGGATTTTTTTGAGATGTTATAGATGCATTCTTTTGTCTATGTTGTGTTGATTCATGGTATGATTAATTTTCGTACACTACATATTTGTTGCATCGCAACTATTGTACATTTCATTATCCTATCTTTTGAGTGTGAATAGTTTTATTTTAATCCTACTCATTTCTGTTTAAATTAGTAACATTAATTTTTAAGTAGAATTAAAATTTTAGAAGTCCTATTCACCCCCCCCCCCCCCCCCCCCCCCCCTTAGGACACTTAGGTATAATTTCATACTTCAATTACAGTTTACCACAATTTCACCTCATTCTTGGGCTGGGACATCAATACAGTGGTGTATTTTTAACGGATAGATTGAATCCTAGACCTATATGCCATGATGGCAAACTTGTGGCATGTAGGAGTTGTATTACACATCCGGGCTAATCAATTCTTGTATATGGAGAAGCAAAGCACACAACTTCCTGATAACCCTGCCTAAAGTATTATGAGGGCCATCATGATGATGACCCATGCAACCACTACGTGAAAAAAAAAAAAAAGATAAATTTTGAGATGGTGGTTGTGGACCGTTTGCAAAATTCCTTAGTTTAAAGACGGTTTAGAGACAGCCGTAAATTGTCTATAAAATTTTAAATGGCTCTTGACCATCCTTAATACGAAGGAAAATTGTCTTTTTATTTAAGATGGTCAGAATCCATCATTAACTGCGGAGAAAAGACGGCTATCAACCGTCTGGAATAAAGACGATCTTTAACTGTCTTGTATGCAATCATCTGAGACGGTCAAAGACCGTCCGCATTAGAGATGGTCATTAGCAGTCTTATAGAGGTTATTTGAGACTGTCACTGACCATCTGCATTAGAGACGGTCCTTAGCTGTCTTATAGGCAGTCATCTGAGACAGTCAAAGACCGTCTGCATTAAAGATGGTCATTGGCTGTCTTTTACTGGTAATTTGAGACTGTAAAAGACCGTCTACATTAGAGACGGTCCTTACCTCTCTTATAGTAGTCTTTTGAGACTGTCAAAGACCATCTACATTAGAGACGGTCCTTAGCTGTCTCATAACGGTCATTTGAGACTGTCAAAGACCGTCTACATTAGAGACGGTCCTAAACCATCTTACCTTTCCATTACCATCACACATTGGAGCATGCTTTAATATGGGGTTACTGTGGAGGCCACCTTCATGTATATATTATGTATCCAGGTCAAAATTTGAGAAGTTCAAAAAAATTATGAATTTTGAAAAAAAAAAAAAAAAAATAGTTGAGAAGCTTAGAAAAATAATTAACAAGTTTAAGAAAAATTTAGATTTTGAAAAAAAAAAAAAAAACTATGATTTTATAAAAATCTAGATTTTGAAAAAAAAAAATTAAGAACTTTGAATAATGTTGATAATTTTGAAAACAAAAAAGATTTTGATAAAAAAATGATATTTTGAAAAAGAAAATTTTAAAAATTAAACAAAATTATTAAAAAATTAATAAATTTGAAAAAAATATATTTTTTTTAAAAAAGAAAACTAGATTTTGTATTTTGACAAGAAAAATTGAAAAGTTAGATAACAAAAGTGAGAGTTTGATGATGTGTTGTATATCCTTGCCACCCATGTGTTTCTCCAACTCATTTTTGGGCCGGGTATAAAAAATTGTGAAGATTTAAATCTTAAGTGGACCACACCATTGAAAAGAATGATAATATAGTACCTTGCCATTAAAAATTATAAAGAGCCCATCGTAAGGTTTTAGTAATGTTTATTTGCTATCCAACTAGTTAATAATGTAAAGAAGATCTAGATGAAGGTAAACTACAAAGATCAAATTGGTCCAAAACTTTTGTGGCCTTCAAAAGGTTTTTAATGGTTATTCATCATTGTTTTGATTGGTATGGCCCACCTGAGATTATTGAGTTCTTATGATTTGAAATCACATCCTAAAATATGATTAAAAAATATATGGACGATGTCGATATGCATAAAATATATCAAGGTGGACCCTACACAATTAGAGTAACACCCATGAAGGAGTTACCTAAATAGTGAAATGGTACTATAAGGTCACCTCATGGGAACTAATTCCCATGAGGTTAATCTGTGTGGGCACCTCCATGATGTGTGTATCAATACTATGCATTTGATGTGTCCCCTTTAAGTCCAAAAATCAGTCATATACGAAATTCAGGTGGGCCGTAGCATCTAAAACTATGTGAAGACATCCCTTAAACATATAAAAGCATTTGGTAGGTCCCACATGAGTTTTAGATGTGTATAAAACTTAGTCTAACTCCTCATCCAAGTGGAATACACATAATGAATGGGCTGGGTCTATGAACCACATCTAGGTGGGCCCAATAAATGATTACGAATGTTTTAATGGGAGGGTAACCCTCTCAACTATAGTATGTGGTGTGGCCCACCCAAGTCATGGATTGACTTTATTTTTAAGGTCATGGCCCACCATGGAATGGTGCATCTGACTGATGGGGCAAATCCAAAGTTCAAGTGGACCCACCATAGAAAAGAGTGGGATAGTGACACCCACTATTGAAACCTTCTTAGGGCCCGCCGTGATGTTTATTTGAGATCCAACCTGTTTTTAAGTTAATACATACATGGAATAAGGGAAAACACATATATTAGCTTGGTTGAAAACTTCTACGGCCCAAAGTAAGGTTTTAATGGTAGGCATTCAATCCCCACTGTTTTTTGTGATGGGGTCTACTCGAACTTTGAATCTACCTCATACTTTAGCTCGATCAGAAGAAGTTTTTAATGTTGGATATTCACCATTTCATGTGGTGTGGTCCAAATACTTGGATGAATAGGAAAAATAAATTTCATATTGATCCGAAACTTTTCTGACCCCCGAAAAGGTTTCAACGCACATTGCATCCTACCCTGTCATATCCAGTTAGCAATGACACAGTAAATGTATTTGGTTTATCCACACTGTCAATCCATTTTTCTAGATCATTTTAGTGGTTGAGCCCAAAATTAAAGCATATCCAAAGCTCAAGTGGACCATACCACAGGAAACAATGGGAATAATGATTTCCACCATTGAAATCTTCCTATGGCCTACAGTGATTTTTATTTGTCATCCAACCTATTCAATCGATCACAAATACATGGATGAAGGGAAAACTAAAATATCAACTTGATCCAAAACTTCAGTGGCCTCCCAAAATTTTTTAATGGTAGACATTCAGTTTATACTATTTCCTATGATGTGGTCCACTTCAGATTTTTATAGGCTTCATTTTTTAGCTTATGTAATAAAATTATATGTTAAAATGAATGGATGGAGTGGATAAAATGAATAAATTATGGTATGCTCCATAGGATTTACTCAGTACGGTTAGGAACGGATTGGCTACTCCCCCTGACACCAGCCAATGGTTGGTGGTCGGTGCTCTGTGGCCCCCACCATGATGTATGTGTTTCATCCATGTCGTCCATATATTTTTACAGATAATTTTACAATATGAGAACAAAAATGAGATATATCCAAATCTCAAGTGGACCACATTACAGGAAACAGTGTTGAATGAGCGTCAACCATTAAAAACATTTTGGTAGCCATAAAAGTTTTGGATCAAGCTGATTTTTGTTTTTCCCTTCGTCTGGTCCTGTATGACCAGATCGATAGATTGGATGTCAAATAAACAGTACAATGGGCCTTAGGAGGATTTTAATGGTGGATATCCAATCATTATTGTTCTCATGTGGTGTGGACCACCTGAGACTTATATCCCTCTAATTTTTGACATAAGCTCTAAAATGATCTTTAAAAATGGATGAACAGAATGGATGAAACACATATCATGGTAGGGCCCACAGAGCACTGTCCATAGGGATCGCCCAAAATTGGGCGCGCGCTCAAAACAGAGCCGCACCCAATCTCCCCCTATTCTCTCACTCGCTGCCGTCCCTCCCTCTCTCTCTCTCTCAACATCTCGGTCCCAGACACCCCTAGCCTGGAGGCCGTGCGTCGCCCTCCTTCCAACGTCTGACCTCTCTCTCTCTCTCTCTCTCTCTCTCTCTCTCTCTCTCTCTCTCTCTCTCTCTCTCTCTCTCTCATCATCTCGGTCCCAGACACCCCTAGCCCAGAGGCCGTGCATCACCCTCCTTCTGACGTCTGACCTCTCTCTCTCTCTCTCTCTCTCTCTCTCTCTCTCTCTCTCTCTCTCTCTCTCTCTATCTATCTATCTATCTATCTATCTACTTGCTCTCCCTCTCACGTCCAAACTCCCCTTTTCCACCAGCTAGCCGGGTGGTGTTGGGGTCATCACCTAATCCGAAAACCCCCAAACCCTCTCTCTCTTGATCGACTCTCCCCTTCTCTCTCTAATGGATCTCTCTCTCTCTTCCTCTCCTTCTAACATCAGCCAACGGCGTTCTACCGCAACCAAGCAGCTCATCAGTCACATCATGATGGAGATCCGACCATACCTCAGCATCTAATGAATAGGGTTTCTAACCTAGAAGGTAATTTTTTTTTCTTCATCTTGTTTATATGCTTGTAGTGGAGATTGGAATTAGTGTTTTCGATTTGGGATTGGAATTATGTTTTTTCCTTTTGGGATTGGAATTTGGTTTTTCATTTGTGATTGGGATTTGGATTGGAATTAGGGTATTTCTTTTGGGATTGGGATTGGAATTGGGGTTTTTCATTTGGGAATGGGATTGGTAAACTTCTCCCCCATCTGATTAGTGGTCTGCAATTAGCCAGCTGGTAAAAGAAAAATCCACCAAATGGCCTATTGTAATGGATGAGATTTTCGGGGCATGGCCTGTTTGTGATGGGGCTCACCAGATGGATGCTGTGGATATTAGGTCACAATTGTACAAGTATTGTTGCCACAACTTAGAGGTGTTTCCTGCTTGGGAAAATTTGGGGCAGCATGCTCTACTCCTTCAGCACTCCCTGGGTGATGCCAGCTTCAATCGATGGCATTTTCTATCCTGATTTGCAGAAAGATGGAAGGGCAAGTTGAGATCCAAGTGGTGCCTCTTGCTGGTGGTTGTTCTTTGGCATGTGTGGGCAAATAGAAATGATTGTTGCTTAAAATAAGAGCAGCTTGACTTCTGGGGTTGCTTGTAGGGTGAACTTGTGTTGGAGGGATTGGCTCCTTGATGGTTGTTTGAGAGTTTGGTTGCCTTAAGGGCTGTTATATTTTATCTTTGTTTGTTTCTATTGTCTTTCTTTTCTTTCTTTGTTTTTTCTCTTTTTGGTTTTTGGCCTTGAGTAAACTTTGGTTTTTCTCTTTTTTCTTTTCGTTCTGATTCATTTCTTCAACCCTCAACATTTCATCTCCTACCATGGTATCAGCACAGATATCCAGTCCTAATACTCTTAATGTTACATTCTATTTTTGGTTTGAATAATTTTAGGCATTTCTTTCAATTAGTGCTCATTGTCAAAACAATTTGTGTTTATTATTATTATTTTTTTTTTGTGTTGTACATCATGGATCAGTAATGCGAGGTTACCAACCTAGATCCTCCACTCACAGTTTCTTCATTTTGTAAGACCCTTAATGCTTCTGACACAAGCACCCATGGAAGATTTTCTGTTCTCAAAAAGCATGCATATGAATGCCTTCCACCACTGGTGAGCTTCTAATAATATGTTTTCTTTTTATTCTCCAACCATTGCACTTGCAATGTAGCTATTCTTACTTGCATTTCTTCCAGGTTCTCTGCTCAAGATATATCCCAACATCCCCCTTGGGAGGAATTGCTATCTACAGATTTGCATGGAATTGAATGGCATTTTTGTCACATTTTTTGAGGTTAGCTGTTATCTTTGCATTGGGAATGTCTTTCACAAGTTCTTATTAATTAAATGCTAGCCATGATCTAAAAATGAGTGCCCACTTTGCTATAAGACATTACACGTGTAGTGTAAAGGGTGCGTATGAATGTTTTGCATCAATCCTCAGAACCCGCTCTGCCGTAAGACATTACTATGCATGACGGTTCCCAATAGGTTAAGTTGCAAATTATTATAAAGAGTTGGTTGGATATCCTTTATTTTTTATAAATTTTGTTAATAGTTGGTTTGATGATGAATGTATTTACGAATGTGAATGAAAATAAATAACTTATAATATATATTGTTGGGGAAAAATATGTTAAGGCCGGAGATTCGAATTTCGAGTAGGTCGGCTCCACTGGCACTGCCCGAAGAGTCCGAGACAATGGTCGGGGTCGAGGGAATAATGGAAAGGCCAAGAGGCATATAAGCATAAGATGACTAAAGTTACTCAGTCGGAGAGTTAATTGCATCTGCGTAAGCCCACAAAAGGCCGAGCATGTTATAAGCCACCCGACCGATAGAATAAAACCGACCTAATGAGTTGGTTCTATCGGCCACAGAGTAAGGAAGGATGACGGATAAACACTGAGACTATTCCGTCTGTGAGAAGGCAGAAAACTTATGCTCCTGAGCCGGCCGAGACTCTCCTAGAGTCGGTAACGACCAAGCCGAAACAAGAGAAGTGAATGCAAATACTGCTCCGAAAATCCAAGAATACGGGTGTCCGATCCCGAGATCCTCGGGATCGGGCACAATCAGTGAAGAGGATCAAATCTCCAAATATGAAGGAGAGGAATCCTCGCATGATAAGGTTGATCCGGCCTTATAATAACCATCTCCTTCACAATGAAAGGTATGCAATATAAAACTAAAAAAACCCTTTTCCATTGATCAGGAGACTGACTTAAGCATCGGAGGTTCCCCGGCTCTAGCCAGGGTCCCCTTTATATTGTTGATTGTGCAGGTGGGAGAAGATCCGACCGGGGGAACCGTCCCATAAAAATACACCAACGGTTTGGCGCCGTCTGTGGGAATCGGGCAAAAAGTCATTTTCTACGATTTGTTGAATGGCAAGAACTAGGAGGGCGGATCAAGATGAAGCGGGGGAGGCCGCTGCCAGCACAGCTCAGGGAGCCCCCCTACAGTACCTCCAATAACACCGCCTGTGACTACCAGCCGAATCGAAGTCCAAGAGATGCGTTTCGAAATGGCTGTTATGAAACACATGTTGGAACAACTGTGTAATCAACAGATGCAGCAGCATCATGAGTCAGCGCAGGTTCTCCCGCCAGCATCTTTGGCACAGCCTGCTGCTCCACAGTCTCCTCGAGAGCCGAGTTAGCATCAAGGATCGAGTCAGCCAGCGCTAGCTCGCTCTGCAATGACCATTTTACCTCCCTCTGATTTGTAACATAAAATAGATCAGAGGAGGCGAAGTTAGCTTCCTGTAGAAGAAATGGCAGAGAGTGCGGAACCTTGGAAAGCCAATATACAAGACTTCAAAAATGAGGTTCGGAAAAAGATGAAAAGAGAGATGGCAGACATGAAGCACGATCGGAACACAAATCTGACCAAATCCAAGGAAAAGGCTTCTCCATTTATGGACGAAGTAATGCAGGCGCGATTAGCGGAGAGGTTCTGCTTACCCCAGATAACTCCCTTTTCTAAAAAAATCGATCCGACAGAGCATATTGAATGCTTCAGAACCTAAATGGAGTTACACGATGCCTTGGATGCTGTTATGTGTCGAGCCTTCTCTCTCACACTAACTGACGTAGCCCATCTTTAGTTCAAACAATTAAAACCAAAGTCAATTAAGTCATTTACTGAACTCAGTGACGCTTTCCTTAACAACTTCATCGGTGGAAAGAAGAAGCTAAAGCCGCCTGCACATCTAAACAACATAGTTCAGAAGGAAGGAGAGCTGTTGAAAGATTACATCAAGCATTTTAACTTCGAATCTCTTTAGGTTCGGAGACACTCGGAGGAGACAGAGCTTAACTCTCTCATGCAAGGGGTGAGAGATAAACCTTTTTTAGCATCCCTGGACAAGAATCCACCCGAGTGGGTAAATTTATGGTTCGTTCGGACAAATATGCCAACATCGAAGAGACCCGACTCCTGTGCGAGAAGGTCCAAAACATAAAACCCTCAACTAAAGAGTCGGCCAAGAAAGAAGCCGACTTAGCCGGAGGAAAAAAGTAAAAAGATGATCGAGCACGAGACGAAGGCAGGTCGAGCAAACAACTCGACAGAAGATTTTCTACATACACCCCTCTGAACAAGTCTCAGGAACAGGTGTTGATGGAAATCAAAAATGAGGGTTTCGTCAACTGGCCCGAAAAACTCCGAGGAAACCCGAATCGACGGAATAAGAACAAGTACTGTCACTATCATCGTGACCATGGTCACAACACGAGTGATTGTTATCACTTGAAAGATGAAATTGAGCGGCTAATTAAAGAAGGCTGACTCAAAGAACATATGGAAGGATCTGGTGCTCCAGCAGGACCGAGTGAAGATCGGCCCACAGAAGAAATCCGGACGATTATCGAAGGGCATTAGGGCGGTGGAGATTCCAACAATGCACGAAAGAATTACGCCAGAAGCATCAATAGTCCAGAGTCCGAGATTCTTATATTGTCCTGGCCTTCCAAAGAAAAGAAAAGAGAGAAATATTGCATCTCATTCACTGAGAAACACGCTCGAGGCATCCATCATCCTCATGATGATGCGATCGTAATCGCCCTCACTATCGCCAATAAAAAAGTGTTCCGAATATTAGTGGACACAGGATCATCGGCGGATGTATTGTTCACCCAAGCATTCAAAAAAATGGGCATAGGACGATCGGCCTTATGACCGGTCTGAACCCCACTTATAGGATTCTCGGGTGGACAGGTACTTCCAGAGGGAATTGCTTCACTACCACTCACTGCCGGAACTGCACCTCACCAGACAACTGCAATGGTCGACTTCCTGGTCATGGACCAACCATCGGTGTACAATACTAGGTCAACCATCCCTAAGCCTCCTTCAAGCCGTGGTATCTACGTACTACCTTTTCATGAAATTTTTGACTGAGTCGGGAGTAGGAATTATGAAAGGTGATCAACAAGACTCCCAGCGATGCTATACGACCACAATCAAAGCTCCGACGGAGATATCGATGATCGAATCGCTGGACCCTCAAATTGGATCTCACGAATGGGGGCAACCGATGGAAGAACTCATCTCAGAATCCTTAACCGAGACAGATGACTCGACAGTAGTGCAAATCGACTCGTCTCTGATTTCACATCTTAAAGAGGAACTGATCTCCTTGCTTCGGCGGTATGCCGATATATTCGCTTGGAGCCACGAAGATATGCCCGGAATCGATCCCTCGGTCATAACGCACCGACTCAACATCGCACCAACTCAACATCGACCCGAATTACAGGCCCATCCGACAAAAGAGACGTCCTCTCGACCTAGAAAGGTACGCTATCATTAAAGAGGAAGTCGGTAAGCTCCTTAAGGCCAAATTCGTTGAAGAGATATACTATCCAGAGTGGATAGCCAATGTTGTGCTCGTGAGAAAAGCCAATGGAAAGTGGCCTCTCTGTATAGATTATACAGATTTGAACAAAGCCAGTCCCAAGGACAGCTTCCCTCTTCTCCGCATTGATCAGTTGGTGGACAGTACTGCAGGACATGAATTGCTTAGTTTTATCGATGCCTATTCAGGCTATAATCAAATTATAATGCATGAAACTGATAAATCAAAAACCACCTTTGTCACCAACAAAGGCCTTTACTGTTACTGAGTGATGCCATTTGGTTTGAAGAACGCCGGAGCAACGTATCAAAGGTTAGTGAACAAAATGTTCGCTCGGCAGATCGACCGAACTATGGAAGTATATATAGATGATATGCTCGTTAAAAGTGTGCGTGCAGCCGACCATGTGGTGGACCTAGAAAAAATGTTCTTGACTTTACATAAGTACAAAATGAAGTTGAATCCTAACAAATGTGCTTTTGGTGTGAGCTCGAGAAAATTCCTCGGTTTCCTCATTAGTCAGCGAGGAATCGAAGTGAATCCTGAGAAAATCAAAGCTTTGCTCGATATGGAGTCTCCGAAAATAATTAAAGACATCCAAAGGCTGACAGGGAGAGTAGCTACGCTTAACCGCTTCCTGTCCTAAGCCACAGATAAATGTCTCTCGTTCTTCAAGCAATTGAAGGGACGACAGACGATGGAATGGACGGAAGAGTGTGAAAAAGTATTTCAAGAACTGAAGTCTTATCTTGAGTCTCCACCAATATTGCCTAAACCTGAGCCAGGAGAAGCTTTGTTGTTATATCTGGCTGTATCCAATGCAGCACTCAGCTCGACCCTAATACGAGAGAGCGAAGGGAAGCAATTATCAGTGTACTATGTCAGTAAAGACTTACTACCGGCAGAGACAAGGTATCCTCAGCTCGAGAAAGTAACCTTAACCCTGGTAGTATCCTCGCGATGACTCCGGCCATACTTTCAAGCTCACACCATCATCGTTGTGACCGACTTACCTTTGCGCCAGATTCTTCAAAAGTCAGAGGCTTCCGGCCGACTTACAAAGTGGGCTGTCGAATTGAGTGAATTCGACATACAGTACAGGCCGAGGATAGGCATAAAAGGACAAGATGTCACTAATTTTCTTGTTGAAGTGACCTCCAAACATAACACAATGCCTGACTCTGAAGAGGTTACTGAAGCAGCGGCTTCTTCTTCTCTCGGCCCATTACCTAACCCAGCTCCTTGGAAGCTATTCGTTGACGGCTTATCTAACTCTAAGGCAAGCGGGGTCGGGGTAGTATTGAAAACTCCTGATCAAACTTGTATGCAGTATGCCTTACGACTTGAATTCCAAGCGTCGAACAATACAGCAGAATACAAGGCCTTGTTACTCGGCCTTCGACTCGCTGCAAGTTTAGGTGCAACTCATCTCAATGTTTTCAGTGACTCGCAGCTGGTCATTAACCAAATCTCTAGTGTCTATCAAACTCGGAAAGAACAACTGAAGGCATACATGGAAAAGGCCAAAGAATTAATCAGTGGATTTCAGAAATGTGAAATAATCCGGATACCCAGGACCGACAATGCCAAAGCTGACTTATTAGCAAAGCTCACCTCGGCCGATGAAGACGACATACCTCGGTCTGTTCCAATCGAATACGTAGCTAAACCAAGTATAAATGAGCCGATAGACTCGGCTATACTTTTCATCGACTCGGAACCTACTTGGTTCGATCCAATCGTCCGTTATCTCAACGATGGAGAACTACCGGAAGATCATACCGAGACACGATGGCTAAAGGTTCGAGCGTCACGTTACACCATCTTGAATGGGGTACTATACAAAAAAGGGTTTTACGCTCCCTTACTAAGATGTGTGGACTCTCATGAAGCCGATTATGTTTTATGGGAGATACATGAAGGAATATGTGGGAACCACTCAGGAGGACGTTCGCTCGCCTACAAAGTGTTACGGCAGGGGTATTACTGGCCGACTATACAATATGATACTAAGAGGTTCGTCCAAAGATGCGACAAGTGTAAGCGATTTGTGGTTATCCCGAGGTAACCCCCGAGGAACTGACTCCGATGTCTGGACCATGGCCCTTTGCACAGTGAGGGATCGACATCATTGGACCCTTCCCTCTAGGGAAGGGTCAGACCAAATTTGTTGTGGTTGCAGTAAACTATTTCACGAAGTGGGCCGAAACCGAGCCATTAGTAAAGATAACCGAGCAAAAAATTACAGGATTTGTTTGGAAAAATATCATCTGTCAGTTCGGGATACCTCAGACTATTATTACCAATAACGGAAGGCAGTTCGATAACAAATAATTTTGTGAGATGTGCAGCAATCTCGGGATCCAAAACATGTACGCCTCGCCTCATCATCCTCAGATGAATGGACAGGTTGAGGCCGTTAACAAAATTATAAAGCAGCATCTCCGAACGAAGCTCGATGTAACAAAGGGAGCATGGGCCGGGGAACTTCCAAATATATTGTGGGCCTATCGACCTACGGCTCGGACTGCCATGGGAGAAACTCCCTTCTCCCTTTGTTATGGCTCGGAAGTAGTTACCCCAGTTGAGATCGGTATTAGCTCGGCCCAAGTCAACACGTTCAGTGAACAGGAGAATAATGAACTCTTATCACTCGGGCTCGATTTATTGGAAGAGAAAAGAGAAAGAGCTCGATTACGAATGATGGCTTGACAGAGTCAAGTGTCTCAGTTTTACAACAGCCGAGTCAAAGTCAGACGTTTTCGAGCCGGGGATATGGTCCTCCAAAAGACGTTCCCAAACACGAAGGAAGTTGGGGCGGACACATTGGGACCCAATTGGGAAGGTCCCTATATCGTCTCAAGCACCATCCACCCTGGAACGTATCGGCTGGAAGACCTAAATGGGCAACTGTTGCCTCACCCTTGGAATGTCGAACATCTCAAGATCTATTACCCGTAAGGCAGAATAGAAAGTGCTAAAGAATAATGGAAGAGAGATGTAATTGAAGTCAATTCAATAAAACTAAAAGTTTTATTTTTTCTAAGTATTTTACGTCGGGTTACAGCCAATGGTAAAACTACAAGAAAGAGGGATGACACAACTGTCGACAAAGTGAATGACCCCTCTCGGTTGGGGACCACCCCCTAGACAGTGCCAGAAGGACCAGCCTCGTCAGCGGCAGCGTCCACAGCAGGAACTTCTCCGTCGATGGCATCAACGTCAGTAGCCTCAGCCACAGGACTATCGGCTTCAAAAGCGAAGAGGTCAAGGTTAGGGAAGGTTGCCTTCATCTCCAAAATGTAGGCCCTGTAACCACCTTGATAAAGGCGGTCCCTTTCTTCTTCAAACTTTGAGGACTCAAGGAAGGCGTCTACGGCTTGGTCCTGTGCCTCCTTGGCTCGGCAGGCCTCCTCTTGAACTTCCTGGGTAAAGGCTGCAGCGTTGGCCCTATCCCAGGTGAAAGTGCTCTCGCAAGTACTGTGAACTTGAAGAAGATGCTGATGCTTTTCCTCAGCCTCCTTTAGGACTGAGGTCAAATGAGCATTGTCGGCTTTGACTCCTTCAAGAACCATCCTTGCATCCTCGGCCACTTTCCTGGCATCCTCGGTCGCCTTCCTGGCGATTGACAAATCACCAGTCATAATGCTGATGCAACCCTCAGCGATCTCTCTACGACCCTCTGCCTCATCCACAACCCTCTTCGCTGTCTGTGTCTCGGCCGTGAGCTTTTGAGCAGCGGACAGCTCTGAGAAAACCTTAACAACACAAGGGGCCAACTGCGAACGGAAGACAATAAGTTATAAGCAAGGACTCAGTTAGAAGTAACAAAGAAGAGAAAAGAAAGTATTTTACCTTAAAAAGTAGCCTAGCCGTATGCCCGAGAGTCTGCAGAGTCGGGGTATTGTAGAAGCTAACAAAATCTCTCTCACTCCCGTGAGCGATGGCCCAAGGAATCATCCCCGAGATGACCTTGGAGAAGGGAGACAACTCCTGTTGAGTCATCTCCCCTCTCGAGGATTCCTCGCTTGGTACCTCTCTCGGCCTCGGGACCTCTTCTACCACGGGTCCTGGCTCGGGATCCGACTAAGAGACTGGAAGACTCGGCTCCACTTCTTCCACCCTCTCATCAGGGTTGGAAAGCACAACTACTTGTGGGGCAGCAGGGACAGGAGCAGACGGGGCAGCTGGCTCCTTGGCCTTTGCAGGGGTCTTCTGTTGCTTCGAAGGCCGAGACCCTGACAACAGAGCCGACCTCGAAGGGGCTTTGACCTTGGAAATTGGCTTTAGGGATGGGCGAGATTCGGCCATGTTATCAGAAGCCGACTTGAGATATGGGCGAGCCTCGGGAAGGTCTTAAAAGAAGAATGAAGATGGGTTAGACAGGAAACTGAGAGAATGAAACAGAGCGGGAAGAATTACTTGAGACAAATGAATCTAAACCCGCGAGATGAAGACGCTTGGGTTGTAGAAGCAGTTTCCAAGATCGGTCTTCTGCACTTAACTTCTTCAGTTCTCTGATCCGAGCTAGAGCACCGGACCCGAGCTTCCCTCTTTTCTTCAGGATATCTGCAAAGCATCATAAGGTCAGGATCAACACAAGACAATGAAGAAGAATAAAGGTTATCAAGCTGAGTCATCGAGTCACCTACTTTCCGAAACGAGCGAGAGACTCGAGGTTCTAACGGCCACAAATCGGCCGACTCCCATTGTCTGCACGCCCAAAACCACCTCTCCTTCCAGTATTTATTAGAAGTGGGTGGGTCGGTAATCAGAGACCCGCCTTTACCTCTCCATGCACTCAGGAAGTATAGGCCAGGAAAATTTGGGTTTGGTCTTACTTGGTACAGATGGAGGAATTTGTCAACAGTTAGTGGGAGCTGCTCTAACTCAGCCCATAGCACAGCGCACCCAAATAAATTCCTCCATCCGTTTGGAATAATCTGATCGGGAGCGAGTTTGACCCAGGACAAGAAATCATGAGCAATGGGTTGGAGTGGCAAGCGCAAGCCACATTGCATTGCGACCTGGAAAATCGTGACCATCCCCGCAGGGGGATGGTCAGGCGAGTCTTCTGGATAAGGAAGATGAAGTACGATCGAGTCTGGGACATAAAACCCAACTCAGATTCGGTTTAGATCGAATTCAGTCAAAACCGAGACAACGAGACCGCTCGGATCATCTTCGGCTCCTTCTCCCTTAGAAGAAGATTCAGAGGCTTCTACAATTTGGTTTACAGGATCTGGGACAGCAACCCCCTCAGCTATAATTATTTCCTCTTCTCTCTTTTCCTCCTCCAATTGATCCATCCCGAGATTGGGTCTCCCTAGATGGGCTACCAGAGACACTCCGCCACTAGAAGGAACGGCTTGACCGGGACACTCAGCTGATGAGTTATCGGACCCCCTTGTGAGCTGGAATGTGGCATCTGCGCCAACGGCGAACTCCGTCAGTAAAGAAGGTGGTTCCGCAACATTTCAAAAATGTTGGGACACACCCTCATCTCCGAACATCCCCTCCTAGGGGCTCTGGGAGCTATACGTGGCCATTAACTTCTATAGGAGTGGAAGGAAAGAACTCACCGGGGAAGATAGCAGCGGATGCAAAAGGAGTTGACGGAGGAAGGAACGACAGCGGAGGAAAGGAAGAGGAAGAGGAAGGAAAGCTCAGAAGAGGACACAGGGGCAGGAGGAAGGAAGGAGAAAATCAAATTCGTACATTCCTCCCGCCCAGCCTTCTTATAGCCATGCCACGTGGCAGAGGCATTTAATGAAAAAGTGAAACGATGTTCGTCTCAACTCCTCCGCTCGACACGTGGCGCACGCCGGCTGACAGCGGTAACGTCATTGCCACATGTCCAAATCCCATAAGCAGACAAAATGACCTGATGGCTGGCCGAGCGTGCGACCTCAGGAGATGCACCGTCATACGTTAGGGACGACGCAAAGGGCATTAAATGTCTCATCATGACCTCGGACTCTAATACGAACTGACCTAAAAAACTCATTGATCCTTGGTGTCATGAACAACACAAGGAGTAAGGGGGGCTCACTGTTGGAGAAAAATATGTTAAGTCCGAAGACTCAGATTTCGAGTAGGTCGGCTCCACTGGCGCTGCCCGAAGAGTCCGAGACAAAGGTCGAGGCCGAGGGAATAATGGAAAGGTCAAGAGGCATAAGCATAAGATGACTAAAGTTACTCGGTCGGAGAGTTAACTGCATCTACGTAAGCTCACAAAAGGCCGAGCATGTTATAAGCCACCCGACCGATAAAATAAAACTGACCTAATGAGTTAATTATGTCGGCCATGGAGTAAGGAAGGATGATGGATAAACACCGAGACTATTCCGTCCGTGAGAAGGCAGAAAACTTATGCTCCTGAGCCAGCCAAGACTCTCCTAGAGTCAGTAACGACCGAGCCGAGACAAGAGAAGGCGGTGTAAATGCAAATACCACTCCAGAAATCCAAGAATACGGGTGCCCGATCCCGAGATCCTCAGGATCGGGCGCAATCAGTGAAGAGGATCAAATCTTCAAATATGAAGGAGAGGAATCCTCGCATGATAAAGTTGATCCGGCCTTATAATAACCATCTCCTTCACAATGAAAGGTATGCAATACAAAACTAAAAAAATCCTTTGCCATTGATCAGGAGACTGACTTAAGCATCGGAGGTTCCCCGGCTCTAGCCAGGGTCCCCTTTATATTGTTGATTGTGCAGGTGGGAGAAGATCTGACCCAGGGAGCCGTCCCATAAAAATACACCAACATATATATGTGTGTGTGTGTGTGTGTGTGTTATCAATGGAGGAGACCTTGTTTAGGGGGACATGAAATTCTTGTAGCCTATGGGATGGTGCCCCAATATTGGTTGTATGTTACTAGTATGTAGTAGATAATATTAGGTTCAATAGTAAATAATACTAGAGAACACCTAAACCCGATCCGAACCCAAAACCGAACCTGATTCCCTAAATCTAAACTTAAACCTATAACCTTAACATATAACCTAAACCTAAACCTAAACCTATAACCTAAACCTAAACCTAAACCTATGACCTAAACCTATAACCTTAAACTAAAAGTAAAATCTAAACCTAATCTTAAAACGTAAATGTATTCTCAAATCCCTAAACCTAAACCTATAACTTAAAACTATAACCTACAACATTAACATAAACTTATAACCTACAACATTAACCTAAACTTATAACCTATAACCTAACCTTAAACTAAACCTAAAACCTAAACCTAAACCTAAAACCTAAATGTATTCTCAAATCCATAAACCTAAACCTATAACCTACAACATTAACATAAACTTATAACCTATAATATTAACCTAAACCTATTCTCAAATCCCAAAACCTATAACCTAAACCTACACTTATAACTTATAACCTAAATCTATAGCCTAAACCTAAACCTAAAACCTAAATGTAAACCCAATCTCGAACCTGAACTCGATTTTCTAAACCTAAACCTTAACGTATTCTCAAATCCCTAAACCTAAACCTACACCTAATCCTAATCTCAACTCCCTAACCTAAACTTGAAAACCCAAACTTAAACCTGATCTCGAACTCAAACCTGATTTCTTAAACCTAAACTTATAACCTTAACCTAAACCTATTCTCAAATCCCAAAACCTATAACCTAAACCTAAACCTAAACCTTAACCTATAACCTAAACTCAATTCCCTAAACCTTAACCTATAACCTAACCTAAACCTAAACCCATAACGTACACTTATAACCTATAACCTTAACCTAAACATAAAACCTAAACCTAAACCTATACTTATAACCTAAACCTATTCTTATAACCTAACCTATACTTATAACCTAAACCTATTCTCAAATCCCAAAACCTATAACCTAAACCTAAACATATAACCTAAACCTATAACCTATAACCTAAACCTATAACCTAAACATAAACCTACACTTATAACCTATAACCTAAACCTAAACCTAAAACCTAAATGTAAACCCGATCTTGAACCCAAACCCGAATTCCTAAACCTAAACCTTAACATATTCTCAAATCCCTAAACCTAAACCTACATTTAATCCTAATCTCAACTCCCTAACCCATAACCTAAACCTTAACCTATAACCTATAACCTATAACATAAACCTAAAACCTTAACCTTAACCTAAACCTAAAACCTAAATCCTAAAACCTAAACCTACACTTATAACCTATAACCTAAAACCTAAACCTATACTTATAACCTAAACCTATTCTCAAATCCCAAAACCCATAATTATAACCCAAACCTTAACCAAAAACTATAACCTATAACCTAAGCTCAATTCCCTAAACCTATAATCTACACCCTAACCTAAACCTATACTTATAACCTAAACATATTCTCAAATCCCAAAACCTATAACCTAAGCCTATAACCTATAACCTAAACCGAAACGTATAACATAAGCCCGAACATAAATTCGAACCCTAATTCCTAAACCTAAACCTATACTTATAACCTAAACCTATTCTCAAATCCCAAAACCTATAACTATAACCTAAACCTTAACCAAAAACCTATAACCTATAACTTAAACTCAATTCCCTAAACCTTAACCTATAACCTATAACCTATAACCTAAACTTATAACCTATAACCTAAACTAAATTCCCTAAACCTTAACCTATAACCTATAACCTATAACTTAAACGCAATTCCCTAAACCTTAACCCATAACCTAACCTAAACCTAAACATATAATCTACACTTATAACCTAACTATAATCTAAACCTAAAACCTAAGCCTAAAACCCAAACGTAAACCCGATCTCTAACCCGAACCCGATTTTCTAAACCTAAACCTTAACGTATTCTCAAATCCCTAAACCTAAACCTACACCTAATCCTAATTTCAACTCCCTAACCTAAACCTAAACCTAAAATCTAAATGTATTCTCAAATCCTTAAACCTAAACCTACACCTAATCCTAATCTCAACTCCTTAACCTAAACCTAAACTTGAAAACCCAAACCTAAACCTGGTCCCGAACCTGAACCTGAACCCGATTTCTTAAACCTAAACCTTAACCTATTCTCAATTCCCTAAATCTATAACCTAAACCTAAACCTAAACCTTAACCTAAACCTAAACCTAAACCTATACCCTAAACCTAAACCTTAACCTATAACCTATAACCTATAACCTATAACCTAAACCTATGACCTATAACCTAAACCCAAACCTAAACCTATAACCTAAACCTAAACCTAAACCTTAACCTATAACCTAAACCTAAAACATAAACCTAAACCTAAAATCTAAATGTATTCTCAAATCCTTAAACCTAAACCTACACTTAATCCTAATCTTAATTCCTTAACCTAAACTTAAACTTAAAAACCCAAACCTAAACCCGAACCCGATTTCTTAAACCTAAACCTTAACCTATTCTCAATTCCCTAAATCTATAACCTAAACCTAAACCTAAACCTATAACCTAAACCTATAATCTAAACCTAAACCTATAACCTAAAGATATTCTCAAATTCCTAAACCTACACCTGATCCTAATCTAAAATCCCTAAAACTAAACTTACACCCAATCCTAATCTCAACTCCCTAACCTAAACCTAAACCTGATCCCGAATCCGAATTTGAATCCCTAAACCCTTAGCCTAAACCTAAACCTAAACCTAAACCTATAACCTAAACTTAATTCACTTAACTTAAACCTACACCTTAACCCAAACATATAGCTTGAACCCGAACTTGAATCCGAATTCCTAAACCTAAACCTAAACCTACAACCTACAACCTTAAACTAAACCTAAAGCCTATAACCTAACCTAAACGAAACCTATAACCTAAACTTATTCTCAAATCCCTAAACCTATTCTCAAATCCCTAAACCTATAACCTAAACCTATAACTTAAACCTATAACCTATAACCTATAACCTAAACCCAAACCTAAACCTATAACCTTAACCTAAACCTAAACCTTAACCTTAACCTATAACCTAAAATCTAAAACCTAAACCCAAACATAAAATCGATCCCAAACCCGAACCCAATTTCCTAAACCTAAACCTTAAACTATTCTCAATTCCCTAAAGCTATTACCTATAACTTAAACCTAAACCTAAACCTACACCTAATCCTAATCACAACTCCTTAACCTAAACCTAAACCTAAACTTGAAAACCTGAACCTGAACCTGAACCTGATTTCGTAAACCTAAACCTTAACCTATTCTCAATTCCCTAAACCTAAACCTATAACCTACACTTATAACCTAAACCTGAACCTATAACCTAAACGTAAAACCTAAACCTAAACCTAAAACCTAAATGTATTCTCAAAACCCTAAACCTAAACCTAAACATAAACTTATAACCTACAACATTAACATAAACTTATAACCTAAACTTATAACCTATAACATTAACCTAAACCTATTCTCAAATCCCAAAACCTATAACCTAAACCTAAACCTAAACCTAAACCTAAACCTAAACCTATAACCTAAACCTAAACCTTAACCTATAACCTAAACCTTAACCTATAATGTATAACCTATAACCTATAACCTAAATTCAATTCCCTAAACCTTAACCTATAACCTAACCTAAACCTAAACCTATAACCTACACTTATAACCTAAACCTAAACCTACAACCTAAACCTAAACCTAAACCTAAAACCTGAATGTATTCTCAAATCCCTAAACCTAAACCTACAGCTAATCCTAATCTCAACTCCTTAACCTAAACTTGAAAACCCAAACCTAAATCTGATCCTGAACCCGAACCCGAAACCAATTTCCTAAACCTAAACCTTAACCTAAACCTATAACCTAAATCTAAACCTTAACCTTAACCTAAACCTATAACCTAAACCTAAACCAAAACCTATAACCTAAACTTATAACCTACAACCTAAACCTAAAACCTAAACTTAAACCTAACCTTAACCTATTGTTGTTTCTATATTTTTTTAAACACTCTTTTAATTCATTGCTTAGTTTCAATAAGATTGTACATAATCTGTTGTAACGGGAAAGAAAAGGGCTTAGTTTTTGAGTTCTTTTAAACTTCCTTATCATCCACACATAGCACTGTAAACCTTTACTAAACTGTAACTCTAATCGAAACTTTATGTGCAATCTGATCAAGTGCATTAACATCTAATACTATCTTATTCCTTTGTAGGATAACATTGACGTATTTATGGGCCCTTGTGCTGCGATTCTTGTTCTCGTCATCATTGGACTCTCATGCATGGGAATCAAGGATGTATCCCTTTAACACGTGCCCTTTTTTATAAAGCTTTAATTTTTCTTGTTGTTTCTATTAACTTGAATTAAAACACTTTTTTACATTATTTACTTGCATTAGTTTTATTTTACTGATCAGTTTTATTTTTAAAAAGTGTACCCACTTTTTTGAAAAAAAAAAAAAAGTGAATGAAGTTTCTACAATTCTTTATGATTATAAATTATAATGTTTTGTTGGTTGAATATTTTTTTATTAGATGAAAGACACAAAAAGAAAATTGTTGCTGATTTTTTTTTATTATTATTTTTAATGCAAGAAATTTTCTGACGGCTTTAGGCCGTCCATATTTTTCTAAATAATCAAATCTGAGACGGTCCATAACCGTCCTTTTAAGGTTCATCAGAGACGGCTCATAACAGTCCTTTTTAAGGACAGTCCATGACCGTCCTTTTAAGGTTCATCAGACTGCTCATAAGTCCTTTTTAAGGACGGTGTATAACTGTCCTTCTTTACAGACTGTCCATAACCGTCCTTTAAATGTCCTTCAGCAATGACGGTTCATGACTGTCCTTTAAATGTCATTCAACAATGACGGTTCATGACAGTACTTAAAAGTAAAATGACGCCGCAAAATAGGACGGCCCATGCGACGGTTCAAAACCGTTCTTTTTGTGATTTGAGACAGTTTTCAACCATCCTTTTTTCATTGTTTTGGCGTAGTGAACAACTACTCTGTCCATTTGTTTCTCCATATCATATTAGGTTTGATTCCAAAATTAAGGTAGATCCAAGACTTGTGGGCCATGCCACTTGAAATTCGGAAAAAGGGAGAATTCAATCCTTGCCAATGAAATCTGTTTTTTTTGAAGTCTTAAATCATTCAGAAACAGGGTCTGTCGATGCATCGACAGACCATTCGATATCATCAAGAACTGTTCGATGCCATCGAACAGTGCTCGATCCCAGTGAGAATTTTTGGATTTTCTCCAATTGGTCACTGGACTAACTGGGTACTTTTTCGATGCCATCGATGTTGGTTCGATGACATCGAAGATCAGTTTGATGCCATCAAAGATGGCTCAATGCAATCAAAGAAAATCATATTTTCATGTCTTGTCTCTGTACTAATCGGGTATTAGTTCGATGCCATCGAAGGATTACTTTTGATGACATCGAGGTGTGTTCGATGACATCGAATGGATCCATGTAAATTTATGCAGAGTTACGATTTTGTAGAATTTTTTTCCTATTCCGATTGTGATTCTTCCAAAGGCTATATATTGGGGTGTAATCGGGATTGGGAGGTATTCAAAGCTTTCTAATTCATTCTAGGGTTTTAAGGGTGTGGCTTGGGTTGATTCGAGGATATTTGGATTGGGTAATCTCTCTACTCTTGTAATTTCATGCTTTCATGGTGATATCTATCACTTTATGCCATGGTTTTTTTCTGCAAGGATTTTTTCACGTTAAATTCCAGAGTGTTTGCGTTGTGTTTGCGTTGTGCTTGCTTAGTACGATTGGATTAGTATACTTGATTCGTCTCTGTGTGCTTCCGCAGTCCCCTAACGAAATCTTCATGGGGAAGTGTTTTCTGCAACATGTTCACCGACCATGCATTTTTTAACATAAGCAATTTTTAAGAAACAATTTCAAAGAATTGCTTGAGATTCAATTATGTAATTGTTAGAAGCACTTTTTCCCATAAGTAATTTTAATAAAGAATTTCAAAGAATTTCTTCATATCTATTCATTTTCCAAGATGCAAATTTTATGGTTTAGAATATTTTTACCAAAGTGGTGATTATCGAGGAGCATAAGAAACAAAGTTGGGTTGGGTCAACCTGAACCCAACTGGCCCAGTCCAAATTTTTAGTTGTGTTGGGTTGAAAATCCTCAACCAAGTTGAGTTTGAGTTGAAGCTTTAAGTGACCTGGCTCCACCCCAACCCAAACCTAAACCCAATCTTAGGTTGAGTTGAGTTTGGGTTGAAGCCTAAAGCGACCTGGTTCAACCCAAACCCAACCTTAAATGTAGTATATATACATGTGAGTTATCACTAACATACATAATATGAACATAAAATTGGAGTTTAGAAAAAATTAGAATTCATATAAAAAGAACAACATTAATTTTGGGCCATAACCTGGTCACAATATTGCTCAATACTCAATGGATGGCACAAATTTCTAACAAATGTATAGTGTGTTGAGATCTCTAACAAGTATTCAACCCCTCATACGAGCGGCTCTTTATTGATATTCATGAGCCGCTACGCGTGAAGAATTTGTTTGCATCAGTCAGCACTTAACCCGATCTTAAATTGAGTTGGGATTCACAAACCTAACCTGACCCGAGCACCTCTAGAACCAGGCCTACAGTCAGGTTGGATCAACTGAGTTCGAGTCAATCCGAACCAACCCAAGTTGAAGCTCTACCTACCCTTCTCGAATTAGGGTTAAGCTTGGGTTGATCATCAACCCGACCTGACCCAACCCAACCGAGTTGCACCTCTAAAGGTAAGGCACACTCGGTGAATTCTCTGTTGTTGATTGGACTTTTTTTTCCGGCCAAATAACACAATCATAAAATTTGTAGGATGATCAGATGGATAGGATCAAAGAATCATCCGGTAAATGCGAATTTTAAAAGATTGCCCATAAAGCATGGCCAGACTGAATGGACGGTTGAGATTGACTGAGTTTGAAAGGGCCTCTACGTGTCCGCATGTTTTGTTGTTGTTTGCAGGACCACTAGCAAATGACTAAGATATTGACGCTAGGCTTTTGCATGCGATGTGCTGCAGTAGAACACGTGCCGTGCGTGAACTCCACACGCCATTGCTTGCGACGAAGCCGATTTTCGTGAGGATACTACGTTAGCCTTGTGGCAAGCACGTGCCCAGAGTGCTCATCGTACTAGCCGCTCATGGCACCTTCCCTACAAGCATATTTACATGCATGACACGTGCCAACTCGACAACTCTCCTAGACATCTGAGCGGTTCATAAGATGGTCCCTACCATGAAGATGACCCTACATAATTTATCAGGCCATTCTACTCGTCGCATGGATGACACGTGTACATTGGATGATGCACAATCAGGCCATTCTACCCATTGCATGGATGACACGTGTACGCTGGATGGTGCACAATCAACCAGTGTTTCTAAACCGTCCATCCTTTTAACATTGGACCTAATTTTTCAATACAGTCATCTTGACGGTGGGTACATCTTGTGCACTTGTCAGATATCCCGCGTGCACTGCATGTAAAGGTGCGTGTAGGATTAGTAAACCTAGGCTAAAGTATATTACGTCCGTCGCAATCTCCTCTAGAAGTTGAGTTGACTACACAGCAGCATCTAGACATGCATTCCTTTCACATTGACATGTCTTTTGTATATTTGCAACTTGCAGGACGTCCTTATTTTGGTCCTCCAGCATCTCTAACCTAATAAGTTAAGTGTTTTTCAGTTCGATGCGATGAACGATCACGGTCCACATCTATTGTCTATGGCCATTCATGAAGCCATTGACTTTTTCATCTTGAATCTGGAACGTTTACAAGTTTTTTATATTCGACATCCATACCACGGCAGAAGTTCAACCGCTAGGATTTTTTTATTTTTTATTTTTTACGCACACACCCACACCACGCACACCCACTCAGACCGCATGGGCACGGGATCCCTGGTCAGCGATGAAACGGAGGCTAGCCTACCACCGAGCCATGGAGCCGGACGCCAGGACTGTTGAATAGATGTTTCATTCCAAGGCTTTCAAGGGTGTAGCCTACGGATTCATTCGAATTTCTTCACGCTGGGTTATCTCTTCTCTTGTAACTTTTTACTTTCAGAGTGTTTAACTTTCAGAGTGTTTATTGTCCGTGATTATTTTTTTTCCTCTCAGGTGTTTTTCACGTTTAAATCTGTTGTGTTTACATTATACTTGCTTGGTGTGATTGAATTACTCCACTTGATTTATCTACTTGTGCTTCTATGGTCCCTAGACAATGGTTGCATCTGATGAGGAGCATTCCATAACAAGACACAAGTTACAGTAACGGATTATTATTATTATTATTATTATTATTATTATTATTATGATATGATGTCTCAAGTTTAACCCGTAATACCACATCTTATTGTCCACCCAACAGATAATTTCCAAACAAGTGCATGTAACATGGTCCAAGAATAAGCTCCATCAACTCATCGATGCTGTCCTGGATTCCATCATGTGTAATATTTGTGGGTGTGTGAGATCTACTATGTAGCTCAGTTCCAACCAAACAACTTTAGGCATGTCAAAATCAATTGTGTGGCTTGATTCAAATTGAACAACTTTGACCCTATACAAATATGTTAGAATTGATAATATATAACTGAAATATGAAAAGTATGGTCACCTATTTAGCCACTTGCAAGATGTTGTTTAAAATGATTAGGCGATAATCGAAGGGTAGGGTTCGTCTTCCGAGAATGAATTGTACCTTGCCTTCTATACAAAAAGACTTTCAAATAAAAAAAGCAAAACAAAAGGAAATACTTGAATTCAAGTGCAGGGAGTAACTACAAAAGATCATTTCCAAAAGGATTATATCTAACGATTACGGTTACCCCTAATAAGAGATTATGCTACCGATTATACTAAGGAATGTAAATGACTGATTATGTTAATCAACATAAAGGATAATTGAAAGATAGATTTGATTTGTTTGATTGGGCTGGTATGATGAATTGTTTGATTGGGTTGGTATGAGACACTTTGCTTCTTTAAAATCCTTTGTTATTTATAAATCTCATTGCAGTAGTCATCTACATGATTCTTCCCCACATTCAGTTAATAACAATTGCTTCAACACCACTTCGACCTTCCAAACTCTTCCTAGACACCTATCTCGGTAATTGCCTCAATACCGTTTTTTTCTCGAACACGTCCGGTATTCGATCTTCTTAGCCATGCTTCTTCTATTAATGACGTGTAGCACTCTTGGCAGCATCAGCTGTGATTCCACAATGTGTGTTTGAAATATCCTCAAAGATCTTAGATGTGCTTTATACTTTTTATGCAATAACACGTGTCCTTTCCTAATTGGTTGTTTTACGAACAATAAATAAAAAAATATATGATACAACATTGCCCCCCACGGCACTTTATGTTTGAGAAAAAGGTGAAAGCAATGGTGGTATGTTGTTCTATACAATAAACGTGATCGATCTACTTTCCACAATGTCAACTCTCTATTAAATCAGTTGGCAGAGATGAAAACCGAAGGGCGATTTTGCTCCTTTTCATCAAACGTCATTGCGACACCTCGCACACAATAGAATCGTACGAGTCATAATTATTCTTTCATTAATGTGCATGTTCTTGACCGATATATATGCAATTTTGAATCAGTTTTTCTTTTTTTTCTCTATAACTCTTATTCTTTATGTCTCATCTTCTTCTCAAATTCTCCAAGTTTGCTTTTGTTACCTTCATGACTACTTCTTCATCTTTCGGTCCTGCAACGTTCCATGAGGAAGACTTCAGAAGAGAGTTAGACATTCTCTCTCAGGATTATGAATGACATCATCTTCACCACCCCTTGTCAACATAGATAAGGCATATTTACGGTCAGACCAACCTTCCATCTTGAGATATTCCACGAAAAGCTTCGATCGGTGGAATAATTCTTCTCAGGCTGTCCAAGTGAAAAACTTCTTATTCAATCTAATTCCCTTCTAGATACTCTGAACACCTTTAAAGCCTTAAGATCATGGTCAAGACCCATGAAAGGATGGTAGGAATGGTACAACCATGTATTCGAACAGCATGGCAATATAGGGAAACAGGTTGGCATTTACAAATGCATCAGTATTTCTTTGCACGAATATACAACAAACACTTCCCTTCTTACTATAGCTTCAACTTTTTAGTGTTGATCGACCCACACCTTCCACTTCGAATGCAATCCCATGAGTCCAACGGTCATGATATTTATGATATTTATGTTTTCACTCATCTTCTCCCTTTTGGCGATCAAGTCCATCCTAACTTGGCCCAAGATGACAAGCACTACTTTGTCTTTCCAAATAAGAATGGCAAAGATTATTCCAACTTTATACTAATCCAATGCAAAACCCACACCACCGTTGATAATCAGGAACACACGACATTTCTATTGATGTGAATTTTCCGTTATTTACTCTTCGAAAGTGTTATGCATATCACAAAAGAATATGTCCACTTGGTTGAGGCACTAGCTCAAGGATGACAGCTAACTCTAGCTCCGTTCGTACTTGGCCATTTATACGGTAGCATATATGAAACAACCTTCAAATACTTTTACCACAGCAAAGGGCCTCTTTGGCTTATTCAGATGTGACTTTGTGAATATTTTTGCTTTGCTTTTGTAAATCCTAGTACTCATTCCAATTCTTATACTTCATTCGGCTAGTGCAACATCTTTTACCTTAAGTCTACTCATTTATTTGCATATTATATGAACTTCTTCTCTCTCACCCAAACAAACCCAACCGTTCATTTTGTCCTTTTAATGTAAAGAATTTATTTCAGACTGGTCCACGGAGGAATAAAAGATAGCCAATGTAGAGATGGCCAAGCTTAAGGAGAGTTCTCTCATCTGCAAAGATCTCCCCTTTGGAAGCACCATGAAGACATGTGTCAATACTAAAGTTGGGTCGAATAGTGTTGTCCCAATTTTCTTGCTCGCCAAGTCAGCCTACCTCAATACATTCCTTACCCATTCACCCATATATAGAACCTGTAATTAACCTCCAAACCATTACTTATTCGTGGATTTAGTTAGTACTTTCCAAATTCTCCACAACAATTTTGAAATTGTAAGTTCTGCTTTTCAACCTCCTCCCTTCCCCATCTATCCTTGCCAAATAATCACTTTTTGTAATTGGTGGAAAAATTATTATGAGAGATTGGTACTGAACCCACTGAACTCATCATCGCCCGACTCTTTCCTTGTGTAACGAGGATAGAAAAACCCATGACCAATAAAAAGAAATCAGCGACCGAGGGCAATAAAAAAACAATGGTCACTACAAGAAAAGGGGGCTTTAGCCTCGGTTCAAAATTGTGGCACTAAAAGAAATTGGCCTTTTACCAATGAACTTATTTCCAACGAAATTGATTACATCTGTAAATATGACTTTTCCCGACAAAATATGATTTCGTCAGCAAAAGATTCCCGCCACAACCAAATATGTTCCCGCCACTATTTGCAACGACGGCCTAAAAACTTTTCCCAACGATATTCTATATCGTCGGTGAAAATGACGATACATAATATTTTCCAACGATTATTTCGTCGGTAAATTTAATATTTCCCCAACGAAATTTGATTTCGACGGCAAAAGATTCCTGCCACGACCAAATATGTTCCTGCCACCATTTACAACGACGGCCTAGAAACTTTCCCGACAATTATTTCGATTGCGCAGCGAGATTCCATCACCAGCTAGAAGCCTGGACCAGTAGACCTGTACAGAGGGACTCACTGTCGGCAGGCGACAGGATCTTGGGTTCATCCTAGAGCCAGGGAGAATTGGATAAAAATTCTTACATTGTAAAATTTAATTGCATTGAATTATAATAATGTCATTCGTTATGAAAATTCATATGTTTTCATTACAGGCGGCAATGGACACCATACGCAGTCAGCCCACTCACAATGATAGTCAGCAAAGTGAGCCAAATATCCTGAGCAAGGTGCTTGGCACCCGGCCATTCTAGATATTTGCGTGGGTTTAGCCATGGTGTCAAGCTCATAACACCCGCTAGAGTTGCCTCCAGCCCATCCGTTGCTGAGGAGAGCTCCCTACGTGATGTAGAGCGGGTCACGGACAGTTTCATGACCAAGCTGGATCAGAAAAAGCCCGGTCGACGACAGAAGTGATCCGGACCGTTGGACCTAAGATCGGGCGTATCTCGCAATCCGGAATGAGTTATCTGACGTAAAATATATGATTTTAGGGTAGAACGAGCTACCTTAGCCAACCAACCCGGCTATACCGGGTTGCGCAGCCTGGATTTGTGAGAAACCCCCTAATCGGCGGTCGTTTCTCCATTTTATTTTCATTTTTACTATAAATAGTAAGTTTTAGTTTGCTTATAGCTCTTCATCCATTGGACTTTAGGAGTTGTGTCCAACATGAAAAGTGTTTAGGATAATTAGGAGAACGGTTTGGTGAAGCCAAATACGACACTTACTATTTTTGGCCAAAAACCTTGCGCACTAGTAGACATCACAACCGTCTATAAATAGTAAGTTTACTATTTATAGTAAGATGCGGATTCTAGGAGTTTTAGTTGTAATTTGATTCTGATTTCTTTCCTATTGCTTGGTACCCTTATTTAAAGGGTTGTGAACTCATTTTTAGTCATTCATCAGTTAATTTTAAATTTTATTAGAGTTTATTTCTATTTTCCTGCTTTCTTTCCTCGTGGATTCGAGAAGTCTCTGTGAGGAGTCCAGAGAAGCTCCGTGGATTCGGAGTAGTTATCCTTGAGGAAGACGGTGATCGACCTCATCACGTTCATCCCTGCGTCAATTTGGTATCAGATCGAGGTTTCCCCTCGGGCCGATGACAAACAACGAAAATATGAATCAAAATCGTATGAACGGTGATACAGAGATTCGTTATCTTTCGGAAAGAATGGAAGCTTTCCATCGGGAGAGTCAGTTGACCATGCAAGGGCTGCAGGCAACCCTCGACCATCTTGCGGATGCACTACTTCCGCCCCGAGCCCTAGGCGGTGCTCCACCACCTATGGTCGCTCCTCCACCCATGGTTGCTGTATAACGTGACCCCGATTATCGCAGAGCACTACCAGTGGCAAACCGTAGGGCTACACCAGATAATTCTAGTTCCAGCGACGAGGACATTAATGAAGGTTTCGACCAACAACCAATCCATGGAGCAATCGTTTAGATCATGCTGAAAGAAACTATCGAGGTAAGGCTGAACTTCCTAGTTTTAACGGTTTATTACATATCAAAGATTTTTTCGATTGGCTAGCCAAAGTGGAAATATTTTTCGTTTATATGGACGTGTCAGATCATAAAAGGGTGAAATTGGTAGCGTTTAAATTAAAATTTGGTGCTTCTACATGGTGGGAACAATTACAACTCTCACGAGCCCGCTAGAATAAGGCGTCCATCGCATCATGGCCTCGGATGAGACGTCTTCTTTGATCTCGATTTCTGCCCAGTGATTATAAGAAGATATTATTCCAGCAATACCAAAATTACCGGCAAGGAAATCGAACTGTTACAAATTACACTGAAGAATTCTAGTGGTTGGCTACACGAAACGATCTGTCAGAATCTGAGTCACAGAAGGTGGCACAATTTATAGGTGAGTTGCAACCGGCAATTCAGGACCGAGTTCAGATGTACCCAGTCGGGACCGTAGATGAAGCAGTTCAATTGACAGGGAGGGCAGAAATACAACTTGCGAGAGCTCCTACTCATCCCTATCCTTCAAATCAACCACCTATGACGGGTCCCACACAGGATCCAGTGCTAACTCGAGAAAAAGATCTGGTAGGAGAACGTCCTCAACCTCCTCCACCCGTAAAACCTGATACAAGGAGCGGATCATTCAGACCTCAACGGGCAGCATCATGACAGCGGGCCCGAGTAGGATTTCAAATCCTTATGCTCGGTCAAGGCCGAACAATTGTTATCGTTGTGGCCAACCAAGCCACTTATCAAACACTTGTCTTCAATGTCCCGCAGCACACTTGACTATAAACGAAGGGCGTACTGAAGATGAGGCCGCAGAACAAGATCATGGCTTTGATGAATATGAACAAACCACTAAAGAAATAGCAGGTGGCGATGAATTGATGAGTGAGGATAGTGGCGAATCTCTATGTCTCGCCCCAAACTCGAAAACCGGTCTCACAAAATTCTCGATCGCCGAATCCGGCGCCGACAGCCTCCGTAGAACCCCCATTCTCGGATCCTAGCTCCCATTCGCCAGGTTCCGATCCTGGGATGCTACGAGGAGGATTTTTAACGTCAGTTTGATACGTAATAAGCATAACCAAAGGCATAACCCACAAACAACAACCAAGAACTCCATTACATTTCCATTATGATCAAAAACTTTACAAGTACAATGAGAAAAAAAAAAAGAAATACAATGGTAAAGAACAAAAACTCCAAAATGCTCTGCAACGTGCTCATGCCTCAGCGCTGCTGCGATCCAACGTCACCTGCACGCAACGGTCGTGCATAAGCTTACAGAAAGCTTAGAGGGTGGTGAAAGTGTGTGCGCAAGGTAGTAACATGAACATGCAATGACAGAGTAATGCGGAATATGCAGATGGAACCATAATATCATGAGCCGTACCAAGGCTTATGCGATGCAAGACATGAACGGTATCGGCCACCCCAAGGCTATGCGATGTACAATGCAACTCAAGCATACAGATCCTCATCTATGTCCACACATCAATACAGCTCAAAATATGAAATATCACCGGGGTCTAGTATACTCTAAACCAGATTGCCGCCACATCGCGCGCAATAAGGTAAGTGGAAAAGACCTCACTATCCGTCTGCCAATATCGGGCGCGACTCATCGATAGCAGACCCATTCCTCAAGCTGGTCAAACTCAGCCTAGTATTTTCCCCTACACTCAGGCGGGTAAGGCCGCACCCCCTTCCAACCGACCACGACACAGTGGAGAGCGTAACCGTCTGGTAATCGACACTCAACGCTCATCTACCCACTCGGTATAGACGTTGGAGCAACCTCTTGGTACCATAAGGGTTTAGAGACTTTCACCCAGGGATATCAATAGCACCCCATGTAGAAAAAGATTTTCGGTATCCAATCTTGCCAACCACGATCTGTCTGTAGAGGTTACGGCCCCGATGTCGCTAGGGCGTACAATAACCATGTCACACAAATGCGAAATGCATGAATCACGCTATCCAGTCATACAACCAATCCTGCGCATACTGTGCGCTCATGTAGGGCAACACCGCCTAACCGAGAGCCCATAAACAACCTGCCCGAAGGCAAATGCTATGATCAGACAATTCTTACGTCAAGCATACATATGATGCGTATGATCATGAGTCATGAACTGTACTAAACATGTTATAACAAAATGAACTATCTTACAATGCAGATGGACCTGGACGGCCTATATACGATAAGTACTGTAACGCCCGTGAAAAATCCGTACTTGGGCTCGAGTACCAACTCGACCCGAAATCGCGTAAAATTAATTTCCATGGAAAATTAAGCGTAAGTTAGCTAGCGCAACGCTAGAGTAGCTGGGAAATAGTCCCTGATCACTTTAAATACGTTCTGCAAGACCCAAATCGAGTAGAACAAACAACTCTACAATACTCTATAACCTCGGATCAAACTCTAAGCAGGTTTGTTCTCTAGACCACTTTGAATTTTTATATTGGATTTAGACCGCGCGTCGAAGGTCCGATACCTCCTATCTTAGACCGTTAGAACCGCCTAACTGGACTTGACAATCATCTCAAAAATCAAGTCAAACCGATAATCACAGACTATTTCGTTGAACCCGGACTGAAGAGACCGCGAATAGGGACAGATTTGGAATTTCAAATTCAAATCTGGCACACGACTTGACGCGTCAGTATTAAGCATTCTGACCGTCAGAATTCATCCAGATTACACCCTCGGATCAGGAAAAATTTTTATTTATTATCATGAGACTTCCAGCCCTGATCTATGTGCGGTGACCGCTGAACTGAAACTGGTCCGCCACGTGCGATCTGCGAACCCTGCCAGACTAAAAACTTAATACGTGCTACATCTGGTACGCATGAGCTTAATTCCGATCGCAATCGACCAGGGGACCACCAGAAAGTAACTTTTGGACCGAAACAGCCCCGAAATGGATAGGCACCAAGTAAACTTCGTTCCGGAGCCTGTTTCCGGCGTTTTTAAGCTTATAAAAGGGGTTGAAACCCTCATTTCTCTCTCCCATCCGAAAATTCTAAACCCTAGAGAAAAGGAGAGAGAGTTTGAGAGAGATATTGGAAGGGATTTTTCTCGCTTCTAAGCCACCGATAGCTGCTGTTTCAGCAACTCTTTCCAATCACCTGGACGGTGATTTCTCCGCTTTTTCAGGTATGAAACGACCCTAAAAGTTGCTGATTTAGGGATTACTTGGATTCGTAGCGTGTTAGCTAACGTATTTCGTAAATCAGGTCCTCCTACTGCCGTAGACGAAGCATACACGCTCCGTTCAAAATCCTGCACCCGTAAGAGACTATGTGAGGATTTTAGACGCTTTGATTGACGATTTACAACGCTTTCAATGTCGTTTAATAGTAGATTATCGACGGCACCGCCGTTTGACATGTACAACATGCTCTCCGTTTCCTGTTTCGTAAATTAACGAAGAATATGAGATTTAGGGCATTTTAGTCATTTGTAGGAAGTACGGTCTACATTCATATTTTGCTGACGTGATTGACATGGTTTGTTGTCGCATTAGGGAGTTAGGAATGCTTGCATAAATAGTTTGGCGAAGGGATTCGCCTAGTTGCGCACTTTGGGTCGACATACTATATGTAGACTTAAGTGTGTAGTGTATGTGTTTGTATAAATGCTTGTATTAGTATGTATTGAATTAAATGATGTTATGTGGTAGTTTGAGATTGATTTCTTAGTTAACATGCTGACCTAAATGATTTCCTACATGTTGACCATATGCATGATTCCATTACATGCATGGAACGTATGTGTTTGAAGATTTGCATAAGTTGAATGTTATAACATGTGTTAACATGCTCACATGATTGTATTTCAATTCCAAAACTCTTACATAGATTGCTGATGTGATTCCATAATTGTTTGGGACTAGACTTAGTCCAGGCAGTCGGTAACCGAGCGAATTCGTGGCTGACTGGTCATAGCCACGAACGACGCGTCGATGAACGTGATTCGTGTTTAGAGTTGGTGGCAGTGGTTAGGCCACGCGAAGTGTTATACGCACTTCATGTCGTTCGACTTGAGATGCGATCGCGCTAGTCGAGCCCGTCAAGCAACCCGACTGGCCGATGTATGTTCACCTTGTATGAGTCATAACTGCTTGAACCTAGGGTACTGAACTTACCATTGTAAACCCTGTTAACCATGGTACCTTGATCCACGAAGACTCATGGGCCGGGCATGGTGGTATGGGACACCGTGGTCGAGCTGTCGGCCTACGCTGGGGCCACAAACCTCCCCGTAGTGACCAGTGAGCACCTAGATTCGTGAACAGATTATGGTGGTATGGGACACTATATTCTAGCTGTCGGCCTACACTGATCAGGCGACGAGCCCTTTGTAGTGACCGCGAGCGTATTCTGAGTCCACGGGAGGCGACGACCCTTCCGTTGCAGTAGAGTACGGTAGGCCTGTATTGATAAGGTGATGGGGGAGCGGTGCAACGAGTGCGAGCAACAGCCCTGGCAGCCCTTGCAGTGACCTACAAAATATACATCGTATGAGATTACTAGGAGTGACGACCCTAGACAGGATCTGTGTTGGGATTGATACAAGGGAAGTACCTTAGTTTCCCAATCCTGCTGTTTGAATGGACTAATAACAACTTGGAAATCATATCATCATAGCATTGCATGTGCCTGAAAGATGTGGAGCACTCTAGGGAGTGTGGCATGCCGCGGTCGTAAGATGTTGCCGCATGAGGGTGATCGTCGGTGAGGGCATACATCACGTCATGTCATCTTGCATTAACAACAGTATTAGGATTGTCTGATTTACTGCTTTACTATTATCGCATGATTGAATTGTGAATATGCTAATCCTTGCTCTATGATTCCACTGAGTTGATAACTCATTCCCACGTTATGGGATGGTGTTTGCAACACCCACCAGACCCTGTTGTAGATGCAGGTGAGGCCGAGATCCAGGAGGTGGAGTCAGAGATCGACGAGGACCAGGATGAGTTCTCGTATATGCAGTATCACGACGGCTTCCCCTAGGCGACCTGGATCGATGGGGTTTCAGTGGGACTATTTTGAACATTTTATTTTTGTTCATTTGTATGTATATGAGGCTCAGAGATGTAGTCATACTTTGGAGACAGATGAGATTTACTTTATTTTCCATACAGTGATATATATATTGTTTAGTCTTCCGCTTGCTTTTATCACTGGATCTGAAGTATGAATTGCAGTTTTGGTATACTTTTACTCATGTGAATGCTTTAAATCAGACAACATTGAATCATAACCATTTTTGTTGCATAAGTGACGGTCTGAAACTCGGGAGTTGAGTTTATACACGACCCCCGATTTTCAGGGTGTTACAAGTACGGCCCAGTAATGGGCCCTAAGGAGAGTCGTAATGTGGACATCCAACCAACATTACACTCGCAATGTGGACATCAAACCAACATTGCTTCCCAGACACGATCTTCTTAAACATCACTACATAATCGGTATTGGGATTACACATTGCAATGGACTTTAGGTTCACCCCATTGGGCTTTTCATATATATATCAAATGGCCATATCCTATGGGCCTTTTATTCATCAGATGGGCCACATAAATGGGCCACACCAATGGGTCTTATGTGCATTGCAATGGGTCAAACCCGTGGGCCTTGGATTGCATCAAATGAGCTTAGTCTCATGGGTCTAGTATGTGACCCATGGGTCACACCAATTGGGTCCCATATGTAGATCAAGTGGGCCTCAACCCATAGGCCTAACATGAGTCAAATGGGCCTAAATCCCTAGGCCTTAAACAAATCAAATGGGCCTAACCCATGAGCCTTCAATAAATTAAATGGGTCTAACCCATAGGCCTCGTATGCATATCAAAGTGGGCCTAAACCCCTAGGCCTTACATATATCAAATGGGCCCAGTCCCATGGACTTGCAACACATCAAATGGGCCTAAGTTCTTAGGCCTAAAATGAATCAAATGGGCCTAGCCCATAAGCATTTTATAAATCAAGTGGGCCCAAGTTCATAGGCCTTAAATGGATCGAATGGGCCTAGCCCATAAGCAGGTTACAAATCAAATGGGCCTAACCCATAGACCTTTTGCAATTAGAGGGGCCTAACCCATACATGAGGGGCCCACCCAACCAACAGTTCAGGCCTAGAACAAATCACACCAAGTGGATGGACGGTATGGATGCATTTCATGCATCATGGTGGGTCCCACTGTCCAGTGGACAGTGCGGATAGCGCACGTACATTACACAGGGCCCCACCGTCCGCTGGACGGTGGAGGCATACATGCAAGGTGGGTGCCACCGTCTGCCTGGACGGTGGCTTGAAATACATACAACACTGTGGGGCCCATGTGGGGCCCACTGAAATATTTATTTGGCAATCCAACCCATTCACAAGGTCACTCGGACCTGGATGAAGGGAAAGCATAAATTTCAGCTTGATCCAATACTTCTGTGGGCCCCAAAAAATTTTTTCAGTGGTAGAATTTAATTCACACTGTTTCGCGTGGTGTGGGCCACCTGAGTTTTGGATCTGACTCATTTTTGGAGGGGGGGCCCACCACTGGGGTGGCCCACCTAATGAACAAGTTGGATGACAAAATAAACATTGTTGTGGGGCCCACGAGCAGGGCCGTGGGCCACCTCCCCACGCCCGTCCGCCCGCCTGTACAAGGCTGCACGCAGGAGCGTGCAGCCACTGGACGTTGACAGGAAAACCCGTTTTCCGGGGTTTTTCGCATGTGGGGCCCGCAAAAGTGAAATCCGCCCCGGCCATTACGATCAGTGGCCCGAAACAGACGAAATGAGTCCAGAGTTCAAATTTTTTTGATGCTTAGAAGTGAAATAAATTAAGAAAATAGAGTTTGAATGGTGAGGGCGCAATATTTGACGCTATGGCCCACCAGGTGATTGGATCAGCTCCAAACTTCTACCCAACGGCTAAAATACCGTGGGTAAGAGGATGGACGGCTTGGATCGGATATAAACATCAGGGTGGGGCCTATGCAAGGGGGCCACCCCAAAAGCTTCCCTTTCTTTCTTCCTTTTTCTTTTTCCTTTACAACGTCCAGCGTCCCAGACGCTGGACGATTCAGTATACAATTTTTTTTTTTTAAATGGTGGGCCCTGATGAAGTGGGCCACCACATGATGGGTGACATGGGTTTAATATTTAAGGTGGGCCCCGCTTGAATAAAATAAATACATCAAGGTGGGATCCATTCAAGTGGGTCACACCATCCTATTGCATAAAAAAAATAATAATAATAAAATAAAATAAAATAAAAGAGAGAGAGAGAGACATGGAGAGTGGGACATGGCTTGTGATGGAAGAACCCCGATATTATGGGCCCTCCCTTACAAGAAAATTATACAATAAATAGATCCCTTGCACATGGGACCATTGAAAATGTAAATCAACGGTGGAGATCCATTCTCCACCGATATGGACGGTCTAGATGACCTTTCTAAATGAAAATAAACATTATGATGGGGTCCATGGAGAATGGCCCCATCATGGAATGATCATGATGATCCAAGTGGTCCATTGGCCACGTACTAGGGTCCCAAGTGAGATCCACACCATGGATCGGTGGGCCTCACTTGGTCCACCATAAAAATAAGTAAATCTACCCTATAGAGGCACCCACCGTCCGATCTTCTCGCTCCTAGGGGTTCCTTGGCACCTTGTCTTCAACTTCAATGGTTAAGATGAAGAATGGAGGGTTGAGATGGAAGATTTTGGGGTAGGAAGGTGGGCCACTTGGAGCTTAGGAATTTTTACAAAATTCCATACGTATGGACTCTTGTTGCTTGGAATTTTTGAAGAGAGAAAGAGAGAAAGAGAGAAAGTGATGTAAAGGGAGAGAGAGAGAGTGATGGATGGATGGGTGAGTGATGGTTGTGTAAGAAAAGCTTGACTTTTGAGGCTTTTGTGTAAGAGAGGTATGGGTGGTGAAGACTTTTGTGGCTTTTTGTGTAAGAGAGGTATGGGAGATGAAGACTTTTGTGGTTGCTTGGGAAAAGGGATGGAAGTGATGTGTACTTGACATGTGATGGATTGATGGGTGATTGATTGATGGGATTGATGGGATTGATGTGACACATCGTAGAGATTCCCTTGGTTTTCGCAACGCGCGGCATTTTTTCGCACCGAACGTTGGCCCATAACTCTTGACCAGGGTATCGCCTCGGCGCGTGAGTCGCGGTATCGGAACCGCAACGACGGCGCGGTCGCTATGGTATTGGTCACGGATTGAGTCGACTCGAGTTGTCGGCACATGAATCAGGGTCGCGCGTCGATATCGTTTAAGGGTCGAAGGTTGCCGAAATTCGACCGGTAAGACCGCGAAAGTGTACGGAAAGGTACGAACCAAGATACGAGTCTTACACTCTAGTTGTGAGGCAACTACTGTATACCCCACGAACGGAATTACACCCACGACGACACAATATATTTCGTACTAGGTGCACTGTCAGCGGAAAGGTCTGTGATGTGATCATAGACAGTGGTAGCAGCGAGAACATCGTCTCAAGAGTGATGGTGGATAAGTTGCAGCTACCAACAACGAGACATCTTTTCCCGTACTCAATTGGCTGGATAAAAAAGGTGAATGAGACCAAGGTAACTGAACAATGCACTCTCATTTTCAATTGATAAACATTATAAGGATCAGATACTTTGTGATGTAGTCGATATGGAATCTTGTCATATGCTACTCGGTCGACCCTGTCAGTCGGACCGTGATGCGACCCATCGGGACGAGACAACGTTTACATATTCGTCAAGGATAGTCAAAAAATAATCATTGCCCCTATAGCACCAAAGAATCACCCTGAAGCCTCTAAAGTAGAGGGGAGTTCTCTCTTGACTATTCGGAATTTCATGGAGGAATCCAAGGAAACTGGTGAGGTATACATCGTAATGGTGAAGGGCGAGGAAAAGGAACCCTCAAACATCCCTCAAAGTTTAAGACTGTTGCTAAACGAATTAAAAGAAGTCTGGCCTGAATATTTACCTAATGGATTGCCCCCATGAGGGACATCCAACATCACATAGACCTCGTCCATGGGGCTAGCCTGCCCAACCGCTTCATTATCGGATGAGTCCGAATGAGTGTGAGATACTTCAGGGGCAAGTGGAGGAATTGATCCATAAGGGTCTATTGAGAGAGAGCATGAGCCCATGTGTTGTACCAGCATTATTAACGTCAAAAAAAGATGGAAGCTAGCGCATGTGTGTCGACAGCCGAGCAATCAACAAAATTACCATCAAATATCGGTTCCCAATACCACAGCTGGACGACATGCTCGATATGCAAAGAGTGGCTAAGGTGTTCTCTAAACTAGATATAAGGAGTGGATACCATTAGATTCGTATCCGACCCGGTGATGAGTGGAAAACAGTATTCAAGACAAAGGAAGGGTTGTATAAGTGGCTGGTCATGCCATTTGGCCTATCAAATGCACCAAGCACTTTTATGCATTTGATGAATCAAGTTCTAAAACCGTTCGCTTGCCGATTTGTGGTAGTATATTTTGATAACATACTGATATATAGCAAGGATGAGGCAGAGCACAAGAAACATCTCAGGCAGGTGTTGCAAGTCCTACAAGATAATAAATTGTACCTCAACTTGAAAAAGTGTAGTTTTTTAACTGACAGCCTGTTGTTTCTAGGATTTGTTATAATGTCCACAGGCATTCGGGTGGACGATGAAAAGGTGAAAGCTATTAGGAACTGGCCGATCCCGACAAACATTCATGAGGTGAGCAGTTTTCACGGGTTGACAACTTTCTATCGTCGATTTGTGCGAGATTTTAGCACCATAGTCGCGCTTATAACAGATTGCATGAAGAAGGGAACGTTCTAGTGGACCGATAAAGCTGACAAGAGCTTTCACGAGATCAAGCATCGTTTGTCTACAACACCGGTCTTGGTGCTTCCTAATTTCGACAAATTGTTTGAGGTTGAGTGTGACGCTTCATACGTCGGAATTAGGAGAGTATTATCACAGGAAGGCAGGCCGGTAGCCTTCTACAGCGAGAAGCTCAAGGAAGCCCGAAAGAAGTGGTCAACTTATGAGCTTGAGTTGTACGCAGTTGTTTAGGCGCTGCGACATTGGCGGCATTATCTGATTCAAAGGGAGTTTGTTCTGTACACTGACCATCAAGCATTAAAGTTTATTAATAGTCAGACTAACGTGAATCGTGTGCATGCTAGATGGGTTGCATTTTTACAGGAATTTACGTTCGTTCTGAAGCACAAGTCAGGTCAGCAGAACAAGGTGGCTAATGCACTTAGTCGTCATGCATCACTACTTGTTACGATGAGCAACGAGGTGATCAACTTCAATTGTCTCAAGGAACTGTATGCCAAGGAAGAGGACTTCAAAGATTCTTGGATGAAGTGTCAAGAAGGTCACCCCAGTGACCTTCATATACAGGACAATTTTCTCTTCAAAGAGAATCGATTGTGCATCCTCCAAAGTTCTCTAAGGGAGCAGATTATTTAAAAGATACATGGAGGTAACCTCGGTGGACACCTTGGGCGAGACAAGACGCGAGCTCTTGTGGAAGAGAGGTATTACTGGCCGCAATTAATACATGATGTGGGAAGAACCGTACAACGTTGTCATATTTGCCAGACCTCCAAGGGGCAATCTCAGAATGCGGGCCTCTACACCCCGTTACATGTGCCTGACGGCCCTTGGGAGGATTTATCAATGGATTTCGTGCTTGGTCTCCCACGAATACAACTCGGCATGGATACGGTTTTCGTGATGGTCGATCGTTTCTCCAAGATTCCGCACTTTATCCCATACAAGAAGACCCTCGATGCAACACATGTAGCGAATCTATTTTTCAGAGAGGTCATATGGCTACACGAGGTCCCTAAGACCATTACTTCTGATCGTGACACGAAATTCATTAGTCACTTTTAACGGACTTTATGGACTCGATTCGATATACGACTTCAATTCAGCATTGCTTACCACCCACAAACTGATGGGCAGACCGAAGTTGTGAATCGCACATTGGGGAACCTCCTTCACAGTATTGCAGGAGAAAAGCCGAAGCAGTGGGACATGGCCTTGTCTCAAGCAGAGTTTGCATTCAACAACATGGTGAATCGCTCGACAAGGAAATTATCGTTCTAGATTATCTACGGACGAGTGTCTCACCACACACTTGACTTGGTCCCTCTGCCCAAGCACCCAGGCACAAGCATCGCAGCAGAACATAGGGCAGATAAGATCATGGGCATCCATGCGGAAGTGCAGGCCAAGCTACATGCCTCGAACAAGAAGTACAAGGAACAAGCGGACAAGCACCGGTGACAAAAGGTGTTCAAGGCGTAAAGAGAGATTTCCGACCAAGACGTACAACAAGTTGAAAAATAAGAAGATTGGACCCGTCTTAATCATTCGAAAGATCAATAATAATGCTTATGTTGTTGATCTTCCAGATGACATGGCGATCTCACGGACTTTCAATGTCGCGGACCTGACCGAGTATCATAAACCAGAGCAGGATGTAAACTCGAGTACGAGTTCTTTTGAAGTGGAGGGGACTGATGTAGAGCAGGTCACGGACAGTTTCATGACCAAGATGGATCAGAAAAGGCCCGGTCGACGATAAAAGTGATCCGGACCATTGGACCTTAGATTGGGCGTATCTTGCAATCCGGAATGAGTTATCTAATGTAAAATATATGATTTTAGGGTAGAACGAGCTACTTTAGCTAACCAACCTAGCTATGCCGGGTTGGGCAGCCCAGATTTTAGAGAAACCCCCTGATCGACGGTCATTTCTCCATTTTATTTTTGTTTTTACTATAAATAGTAAGTTTCAGTTTGCTTATAGCTCTTCATCCGTTGGGCTTTAGGAGTTGTGTCCAACATGAAAAGTGCTTAGGATAATTAGGAGAACGATTTGGTGAAGCCAAATAGGACACTTACTATTTTTGGCCAAAAACCTTGCACACTAGTAGACATCACGACCGTTTATAAATAGTAAGTTAACTATTTATAGTAAGTGGCGGATTCTAGGAGTTGTAGTTGTAGTTTGATTCTAATTTCTTTCTTATTGCTTGGTACCCTTATTTAAAGGGTTGTGAACTCGTTTTTAGTCATTCATCAATTAATTTCAAATTTTATTAGAGTTTATTTCTATTTTCCTGCTTTCTTTCCTCGTGGATTCGAGAAGTCTCTGTGAGGAGTCCAGAGAAGCTCCGTGGATTCGGAGTAGTTATCCTTGAGGAAGACGGTGATCGACCTCATCACATTCATCCCTGCATCACTACGTCAAGCTGAGATGGCAGAGAGAGAAGTTCAGCAGTTATGGGTCGTCGTCAATGACATCAAAGAGCAATTGGAGAGGCAGAGGGAGGAGCAGAGGCGTAGGGAGAAGGAGCAAGAAAGGAGAATTGAGGAGATGTGGGTGGAGCATGAGCAACAGATGCATGAGATGTTTCAGGCTATCGCTGCACACTTTTCCACCGATGCCCCACCACTTCCGCCTTCATCTTCATAATTTTTTTTAATTTTATTTATGATTTATTTTATATACGAATGTTAAACTTATATGTATTTGTGCGTGGATGAATGTGGGTTGTATATATGTGGATGTTTGTGTATTGATGGATGTAGTTTTCGTTTGGATGGATGTGGATGTGAATATGATGAAAATGTATTGTAACAAGTGTATTTACATGTGTGTAACAGGAATTTTTTCTTGAATTTTCAAAAAACAAAAAAAAAAAAAAAAAAAAAAAAAAAACGAGTATTGCCGACAAAATATTTCATTGGTAATAGTAAGTTAAAAACTTATACTCATCGATAATGTCATTAACACAGTTTTACCGATGACGATATTCGTCGGTATAAGTTGTGTTTACCGACGAAATATATTATTTTTTCCTACCAAAAGTAACATGTTTTACCGACGATTTTAGTCGTCAGTATTTGTTTTATCATTGCCGACGAAGTCATATTCCATTAAGAAAAGCCTTTAACCACGGTCTTATTGCGACGATCTTTCCGACGACATATTTCGTCGATAATAATCATTACTCACGAAAAACGATAAAATAACGACGAATTATGTCATCGATAAAAGAGCAATTTCCTATATTATGGCTAAAAAAGTTAAAAACTGATGTTAAAGCCTTCAGCCTCAATTTTACCTCTCAGTTATCCAAACCGAGGTTAAAACCCCCGTAGTTAAATATTTTAGCCTCAATTTTAACAAACGAGGCTAAAATGACTTTTATAGCCTCAGTTCTTCAAGTGAGCTAAAAGAACCTTTTTAGGTTCAGTTTTCTCAAAATGAGACCAAATCAAAATTTTAGCCTCCATTGTTTCCAACCGAGACTAAATTCAAATTTTAGCCTCAATTGCCTCCGACCGAAGCTAAATCTATTTTTAACATCGGTTCTCAACAACCAAGCCTTTAGCCACGGGAGATGTAGTCTCATTTTAGTTAACTAATGCAAAACTGAGACTAAAGATAGATTTAGCATTTGTTGGCATCAATTGATGCTAAATTCAATTTTTAACATCATTTATCAATAATCAAGGCTAAATCTAGTTTCTATCAACAAAAGCTAACAATATTATAATCAACCAATGATTGAACCCGTGCATGTTTCACCCATTTAACATCCATCAAGACAACAATCAACAAAACAATTAATGGTCTATTTAAAGTTTTCAAAACAAACAAGCTGCCACATAGCCTTCCACATGAACTATTTCAGTAAGGTCCCCTTCCACGTGACTATTTTCTCTCGGATCGGAGTATCACTGCCAAAGGAGCATCATTTCCATGAGTTACCATCAATCCTGTAAAAAGGAAAACAGAAAACTTAATTATGATGAATATCATTAGATTAGAAAGAAAAGCATGATCAGTCTTAAAATACTCACCGGAGATTATTGTTTAATTTTCTCGACTGGGCAGAATCCAGCCAGTAAAATGGTTATTTCCAACATTCCTGGCAACATAGCAGAGGTGTGAATTATTAAGAGGTTCAACAGGTTAAAAAAATACCAAAGATTAAAAATAAAAATAAAAATAAAGGGCTAGTTTCCAAATTAATTAATATTGTATATGATCAATTAAGATGAAAATTTTTATATGTATGGGCTGCTTGGGATGTGAAACAGGCAACTTTGGACCCAACAAGATAATGAGATAATGATTTAAATAGGATAAAAAGACCAAATACATGTGGTAAAATATTTACATATGTAACTAGTTTCCTAATAAAATACTTTACCATGGAAAGCATTTACATATGTAAATGGTTTGCAAACAAATGTACCCTAAATACTACATGCTTCCACATATCATATTTACATTTATTTTTTACAATACAGTAATTGGTTATGCAAAAGATGTAAATCTCTCAAATTTCTTGCAAATGATATTAGAATACCTGGGGATCTGATCTCAGAATTGTTTGCAGAAGGAAAATATAATCAAGCATGTATCCAACCTGTATTAAGGTAGAAAGCATTGCCATCATGTGAATACATAAAGACATGAAGGTGTATAATGAAAATCCATTTTTATCACACTGATTTGTGTATATTAAATTAAGATTCAATAGAATAACAACTCTCTGTGGATGAGATGTTGGAGAAGGAAGCATACTCCTTACCTGCTTCAAGTAAATGAGAATTTTGTCAAACTCCCTCCGTTCAGAAAAAGCAGCGACAACTTTTGGGGTAGCCCTTGCCTTGATATATATTTTCAATGCAAGGTCGTTGTCCACAGTCTACAATAGAAAAAAGAACCAAGATTTGAAAACACAATAAATGAAAAACAGTCTAATCTGCAAGATGGATAAAAGAAACCGTGAAAGTAACAAAGACCAAATAAAACTAACCCCTGCATGAGTATAAAATTCATTTTAGTGCAACTCAAACACCAATTATAATCAATATATTTTCCATGAATCATTGAGGGTAAATTATTACCATTACCATATAATGAAACCATTGAGTGACTAGGAAAGGAAAAGTTCCAAAACAACCTTCACAAGATCCCCATTTTTTTCTTTTCTTTTTATTTTTAACACATGCACACACACCACCACACACTCACGACGTAGTGGGATTTCACCACCAATGGGTACTCAAACCCTCGACCAGGTGTTGAAACTCCCGAGAGTCCACCACCGGAGTAAGAGTAAGGACCCAATTCACAAGATCCCCTAGTTCCTCACTACACTCAAGCTTGTCCGCAGCCAACCAATTCTCCAACAGCATTATGTTACAGGCTCCAATCTTCCAATAGCATTCACAAATGATGCTTTCATCAGTATATTCATTCATAACACTGACCTCACGGCTTTGGGACTCTCATGAGAATTCGACTTTTGCATAGTTGGAAATTAAAGCAGTGTTTGTGCTTAAGACCAACTGCTCTTGCAACTCAGAGGTCCCATTACCTGCATTCATATGATGATTACTAACAGATACTAGGCTGAGAATACATATAAGAACAGGGACCCTAATAAAGAAAGAAATTGCACATCAGATCAAACGTACCTTTGATTTTGTTCCGAGCAGCCATAGGACCAGAGAAGCAGGAAGAGCGTTCCTGTTTCAGTACACAACTAGAAGCAAGCTTTCTGATACTCAAAAGCTATCATGGTCTAGTTCCCACGTGGAAAGTGCATAAATGATCCGCCCCTTCCACCCCTGACGCATCCACTGGCTATCTTCGTCGATGACGAAATCCTTATGGTAGCAACTCCTCACCCTATCCCTCACTTTCCCCATGATATCCTGATTCAATGAGAGCTGCTTGAACCCAGCCAGGATCGGAATATCTCAATTCAGTTTAGGAGTTGGTAAATATCAGGTACTATTCAGTAAATCAGCACCAATCCTACAAACCATGGATTGGTGCACGTGGCGATTGACCAATAGGCCACATCTTGGATAAGGCACAGACTAAAACTCTAGAAGTTTATACAGATGGAATGGTTAAAATATTCCTGATTACTGCAATTTTTTTAGCTTGGGCCCATCCATGAGGTGGCATTCAATTTTTACTTTCCATTTTTACTTAACAAACAGGGCCATCATATACCTTCCATCTGGTGATTGATGAACACTGAGAAACTGAAACGGATGCCTGCACGGAGGACAGGAAGGATTCTGATTATACGTGCCCATATTAGGATGCAATCCACAATACACAAAGTAGACAATGCAAACAAAGCAACAGTTAGTATCATCTAGACAACATTTCCAGGCCTTCAAATCCTTTTTTATTTTTTTATTTTTTTATTTTTTTGAAGAAATGCAGTTGGGGCCATCTCAAAAACAAGCAAAATCTCAGTTGATATATCAGGAGTCTTAAGCTCAGACAGGCCTACATATTTCCTCCAATGTATGTGCTAGGCGCCCAACAAAAGCTAAAATGGCAAAACTTTCTCAAACAAGCTAAAATAAGTACTTGCAGACATTTGAAAACCAACATCTCCATGGAAACTGGAAAGCAGAAGAATAGCATCATACTTATAAAAGTGACGTACCTATCTCTCTTCTATTTCTTCTCTTCCTTCTCGGCTTCAGCAGCCTTCTTCAACCTTACTCCCACGTGACGCTCATTCGTCCGTTCCAAGCGAAGTTGAAATGAGTTTCTCTTATGTTTTACTAATGAATCACAAGTGTTTCAAAGAAATTTTGAAGTGCAAAATTATTACTTTTTCAAAATTGCCTTTCACAAACGTTCCCCAAGGGAACGCATTTCAATTCTGACAGAACCTTTGAAATGCAAATCTGCCTTTTCTGAAATGCATTTCAGATGGCCCTAGGGTATTTCCAGCTACCATGGTCAAGATGAACTATTTCACATATGCAGGTTACAACTACCATCAAGAAACATGTTTTCCTGAATGGTGTGGATCTATTACCAAAAAAAGGAAATTGTTTGGATCTATTTTCAGCAAACTCGCAATTTCTGCAAGATGAACAGAAACTCTCAGCCAGCAAACTATGTTGTGCTTGGCCATGTGTTTTCTTATTTTACAATACTTACAGCAGACAACTATTTTAATTTTTCTCTACAATTGTTAATATTTTTAATTTATAAATTACTGCATATAGAGACAAGTTAGGTTGTAGCTTTGAGTCGACACAACCCAGATGAACATGGAACCAAGTTGACTTTTCAGGTTCTTAAACTATGATCCTTACACAAAGTACAAAACCACTACAAAAGGATTGCATGAACAAACATAGAAACAGATGAAACAATCTTTTTGGAAGTGAAAAGCTTAAGGTGTGATACACTCATTGTTTTAAATAGCTATGCTTACACTACGTAGCATAGCATAGTACGTAGCTCATGAAAAGCTTAAGTCGCATGTAGCTCACATGATGTTTTCAATGATTTGTTACATTTTTCCATTTTCAATAAAAATTAGTTAGCCTTTTTAATGCTTTTAATAAAATAAAAATAAAATAAAAAATAAAAAAACAGTATTAAATCAGTTTCGTTGCTCTTTGTTCACCTTTAAAAAACAACAAGCATTTTCCAATCATGTTTCTTTCTCTGCATGTTGCATATCTGCATAGACAACATCAGCATCCTCCACAGATCTTTAACTGCATCTTAGCAACAGTACCCACAGATTTTGTAGTTTCAGTCCTAAAGAATTCAGTTCAGTCAAGAGGAAGTGACCAAAAATAATGATGAAACCTTAGCATTCACAGCGAGAAGTAGCTGGCAAATATCACCACAAGGGATATTTGCATTAACTCAATACAACTGCAGTATTATTTCACCACTCAAAACTAAAAGCTTGTAGTAAAAATGATATGAAAAATGCTTATTGAAACCAAATCAAATCCCCTACTCATACAGCTAATGCATTAAAAAATAATAATAAATAATAAATCCCCTGTTATACATGCAACAAGATTGCTTCTCTTATTCTACTGACAAATCCCTTCATCACCACAGTCAACAGGTGGATCCAGCCCCTGTATTGGAAGGATTGGACTATTAAGACCATTTTGATAATGTGTAGCCCACTTGGTCATTGGACCAGGCGACCAGCCTGTGCTTCTTCTTTTTTCTTTTTTTTTCCTATCTTGCTCACTATTAACTGGTTGGAGATTGATCTAAATTCAAACAGTTTTCAATTGAAAGGAAAAATGCAGGATTGATTCTATTGTACATTACCTTACAATTCCTCAGTCAAATCTCTTGATAAAAATCCTTTCTGAATATCTGAACTGATGAACAATCTGTACCTGTAACACCAAAAGAGGAAAAAGAAACCAGGGATTTTAGATTTTCTACAAATGAAATCATATAGACGGAAGGACCATATGTAACAGGGAAACCGAGATTGTTTAACAGGGAAACATGGAAACAGAGGCGATTGTGTCCCACCAAAGGCCAAAGAAAACAGGAAAAAAGCTGGGGTTTCTACTGACCTTATGTAAAACAATGTCAAAAGGACCTTGATCTGAAAGAGGCCTGTTGTGGTTGATTGCAACAAATAAGATCCCCTTCTTCCTACACGGATTTTTTGACAGTTGTTCGTTAGTAGCAGAGATTCAGCAAAATCTCCCATAAATAGCACCAAAACCTAACCCTAGATCGTTCCGATCTATGAGATTCAGCAAAATCTCCAAAAATAGCAGAGAAAACGCAATCTAGAGATAGGGAAGCTCAAATCTCATTAAGAAAAGATAGCAAAAGGCTGAGATTCAAAGCTCTCAGTTGGAAATCGCAGCAAGAAAACGCATCTTGTTTATCTAGCGTGGGAAGCAGATTGTGACCTACCTGGACTGCACGGAAATCGGCTCCATCCCTTCTTTGGATCTCACAAAGAGAGAGAAAGAGAGAGAGAGAGAGAGAGAGAGAGAGAGGAGGGAGACGGATCGAGAGAGAGAGAGGAAGTGAGAGAGGAGGGAGACGGATCGAGAGGAAGAGAGAGGAGAGAGGATTAGGGCGAGAGAGATTGAGAGAGAGTAAATCTGTATTAGCTGATTGGCTGGTGTAAACGGGAAGCGGATTGGCTGGTGTACCACACACCAACTATATAGCTGTTGCATTGACGCCAGCAAGTTCTGTGAGTCCCATCATAATGTATGTATTATATTCAAACCGGCCATCCATTTGGCGAGCTACTCTCAAGGCTTCGGACCAAAAATAAGACAGTTATACAGATAGTGTGACCATAACTTGGAAAGGCATCTGTTGGAAGGGCTAAAATGCTCCTATATTTGTGACTTTTTTACCTATGGCCTATTCTCAGTGGGACGCTCGAGATGAACAGTCAGGATATTATACATGTGTGTCATCTGTCCATACCAGCCGATCAAAACTCAAGCCCGAACCAACTTAAAACCCAGTTTCATAGCAGAAAGATGACCAATGAAACGGCTTCAGCCAAAGCACCATGGCTCGCTGTTACGGCCCAGGAAGATGGATGATAGAATTTATCAAATTCGCTGGGCTGATCCAGCCGTTGATGCCAGGGGCTCGTACTTAAATATTGGCCCTGTGGTCACAACGGGCCAGTGGCAAATGGCCTGGCCGTGTCTATTTACCCATTCCATTCATCAAACGGCCCACTCTTTTAGAAAAAGATTGGACTGTTTAAAGACACTTGTTACAGTTTCTATTCTACATACACGTGTCGTTGAGATACTTTTTAGCTAAGAGCTCGAGTTTCAACGATCTCAACTGTTCATATGATGAGACTTGTGGTGGATGGAGAACAATTTTAAACCTTTGATCGTTGAACTCTTTTACTTGTTGGGCAAATCATTCAACATAGTTGATCACTAAGCAATGGGCCCACTTGTACAAGTCGAAAATCCATTAGGTGGGCCTGCCTATTTCCACCCCTAACAGAAGACCTGGCAAGTTATACTTCAAAGCGACAAATTTGTTTAATAAAGTGATAGGGACCATTGATTTAGTGGCCATGATGTCAAACACATCTTCAACCTGCAAACAGAAAACCATGGTGGAACCCAAAACTGGTTTAGCCCAAAAATCAGGTAGCGTAAGACCAACATTTGCAAACCCAAAACTGGTTTAGCCCAAAAATCAGGTAGCGTAAGACCAACATTTGCAAAATAGACTTTTAGCCTTGGTTCCTATACAATTAAGGTTAAAAAGTAGACTTTTGACCTTGGTTCCCATGCAACTAAAGCTAAAAAGTAGACTTTTCGCCTCAGCTCTTTTGCCTTGGTTCCTATACAATTAAGGTTAAAAAGTAAACTTTTGGCCTTGGTTCCTATGCAACTAAAACTAAAAAGTAGACTTTTCGCCTCAGCTCCTATGCAACTGAGGCTAAAAAATAGACTTTTCGCCTCAGTTTCTTAGCAATGGAGGTGAAAAATAAATTTTTAGCCTCAATTCCTTAGCAACCGAGGTTAAAAAACACATTTAGCCTCCATTTTTTCAACTGAGACTAAAAAATTATGGCTAAAGGCCTATTTTCTTGTAGTGAGTATCAAAATTAATTGTCCTTAGGCTAGAGAATGACATGGTCGTGGAGAATGACATAGGCCACATCGACCATCCCCCGCCTTTCTTCAACAATAAAGGTGGTTGACCTAACATCTCCCAAGTCAAAGCTTCAAAAGATTACAGCTGCAAGCCCTGTCAATGGAACTACCAGCCTAAACAACCCCGATATCTATAGCTCCGCTCATTCTCAGGAGGATTTCAGATTTAGGACCTCTTCTAGGTCTCATCCCTAAACCTCCTACTACTCTAAATGTCTCAAAGAGTTACTCCACAATGGCTTGCGCTGACTGAGCCATAAGGAAAACTCCAGGTATTTCTTATGTAGTTAATATTATTTTTGCCTTTGAAAAATATTATAATATAAAGTATTGGCCAAGAATATCACCTTCAAAATATTCTTAGGAAATAAAAGAGGTATATTAAAGACATGCAAAAGCCCATTTTAATCGAGCTCAGAATAAATGGGAGAAAAAAAAGGTCGAATGATCCTAACCTCCTTTTTAATCGATATCTTACACCTTACATACCTCATCCACCCCCTTTCCCTATCTCTAATAGTCCTCTTGTGATCACTATCGACAATAATATCAAATTTCAATCAATAATTGACGAATACTCTGCTTTTGTTGTTCGCTCTAACTTAAGTGGACATTTTCTCTTTCTTTTCTATTTGTTTACTTTATGTTTTCTGCTTCTTCTGACATCTTTAACACCTTTGCAATGATAAGGAACATTTTGGTTATTGAGAAACAAATTCTTTCTACAGTACCACAACCTCAACAATCTGAAAGAGCCATTGTTGTTGTTGTAGCTGACAAACATATCACTCTAATGGAAAAACTCATTGTCTCTAATTTTGAGGCGACTACAAGTGATGTCCGTCGACCTAACAATCAAGCTCAATGGGATACAAAAATTGCCCAATCGATAGGACCTTTGCATGTTTCCATCTATTCTAGGGCTTCATGGACCTAGATGAGCTGGGAGTTCCCTAAAAAGTTCTTCCTGTCTCATAAAACCAACACTCTTAGGCATGATATAATGAACTTCTCTAGAAAAAGAGATGAAACTTTTTTAGTGTTGGGAACGATTCAATGATTTACTTCTCACTTGCATACACCATGGCTACAAGATTTGGTAGATGATTAGCTTTTTCTATTAATAACTAAGCTCAAACATGCGTCAACTCATAGAGACGATGTGTAATGCGAATTTATGAATATGGATCCAGAAGATGCTTGGGATTTCTTAGGCATGCTAGCTGAAAATGCCCAATCATGGAACATATCCAAACAAGCTAGTAATCCCAAGGCAGTGCCAAGAGAGAGGGGAGTACATGTGCTCAAAAAGGAGGAAGGTATTAGTGCAAGGTTGGTAGACCTCACAAGGAAGATTGAGGCTTTGGAATCTAGGAAGCAAGTGATCCAACTCATTGCAATCATTGAAACCGTATGTGGTATTTGCGAGAGTGAGGTTCACCTAACTAAAGATTGTCCTATGATTTTTTTGTTTAAGGAAGTGTTGCACGCTCAAGCGAATCCTATGAACACGTATCAACGCCCCTTCAGTACATTAAATTCTAACACGTACACTCTTGATTGGCGGAACCATCATAATTTCAATTGGAGAAATGGACAGACTGCGAATACACTAATAATCTCTAAGGGCCATCTACTAGACCCCCATCAAGGAGAACCCTTGAGTATATGTTGAATGCATTCATTCATGAGCAAATGCAAGCCATAAATGAACTCAAAACTTCAGTTGCAAGAATTAAGCTACAACTAAGTAATAGGAAGAAAGGGACATTTCTAGCCCAACCTTAACCTAACCTTAAGAGACAATTCGAGATAAGTGATCCCAATTCTTCAACCCGATATGTGGAACATGTTAAATCCATTACCACCCTAAGAAGTGGTAAAGAGATTGATAAGAATATTCCTAAGAAGGTTGAGAAACTTGAGAAATCCAAGGACTCAAAGGATAATGGTGAATCCAGCAGTACTCTACATAACATAGAGCCAGTGTAAGAATATAAGCATGTACCATCCTTTCCCCAATGTCTTACCTCATTAAAATGGCCAAGCGAAAATCAAGATATTTTAGAGGTTTTCAAATAAGTCAATATCAACATCCCCCTTCTTTGATGCAATTAGACAATTCCCATCCTATGCCAAATTCTTAAAGGATTTGTGTGTGGTAAAGTGTAAGTTGAACGTACACAAGAATGCCTTTGTGAAGGAACAAGTGAGTGCCATCATTAATCAAAACACTCCCACAAAATATAAAGAATTTAAAAGTCCTATGATCTTATGTATAATAGGAAACTTCCGAGTAGATAAAACACTTCTAAATCTTAGGCAAGTGTTAATATGATATCATACTCGGTATACGAGCAATTGGGCCTTGATGAGTTGAAACCCACCAAGACAATGTTATAATTGACTGACTGCTCAAGTAGAATACCAAGAGGAGTGGTAAAACATGTGTTAGTCTAAGTGGATAGATTCTACTACCCGGTAAACTTTATTATCTTAGATACACACCCGATTATAAATCTGAGCACTCAAATTCCTGTCATTCTAGGCCAACCATTCATAGTTATTGCTAATGCCATAATCAATTGTCAGAATAGGATCATGAAAATATCTTTTAGGAATATGACCTTGAAGTTGAAGATGTTTAATTTGCACAAACCACAAAAAGATGAGGGTTTGAATCATGAGGTGAATTTGATTGATATATTTAAAGATGATGAGCCTCTTTCGACTAAAATTTTTTAACCTCTAAAAGTATGTTTGGCACACTATGCAGATTCAAGCGATCCTATGATTAGAGATATAATGAATGCCTTGCAGATTGTATTTCGGTGCCTGACACTAATCGGGAAGAAAAATATTCTAAAAAATCTCCTTCTACCAATTCTAAATGTTTACTATTAAGGGAGGAGGATCGAGAATTTGAATCAAAGTCTAAAACTTCAAATTTTACTAACACTATGTTGACTAAAGAGAACATTACTAAAATTCAATTGTCTATAGTCTCTTATTAACCATGGTACATTAATATTGAAAATTTTCTGGCCATAAGTGAATCATATGTTCTTTGGACACCTCACAACAATAAACAAAAAAATTTTGATGAGGTACGTAGATTTCTATTAACAATTATGGTCCACGATATCCAAACTTACTCTACAATAAGTTTATGGATGATCTTATTAAAAAGCTTGTTGAGAAATTTTTTCAGATACTTGATAGTTTAGATTTATGAATTTATTATTTTCTTAGGATTAGCTTGCTTTATTCATTGAGTTTAATTTTTGAAACACCAACTGACAGGAAGTTCGCACTAGCTTATCTATATGTCGCCTTTCAGGTACTTTTCATTTATTCCTCGCTATTTTTGTTGCTCTTATTACATATGTTTATACATTAAGGACAATGTAGAATTTAGATTGGGGGTAGATTTCCTTTAGAAAATTCTTGTCTTCATATTTGTGATAAATTGTTGAATATTTTTTAACTAAAATTTTTTATATTTTAAAAAAGTTTCTCTGAATGTAAGTGATTTTGAAATTAATCCGGAGATGAGAATGATAGGATATTTAATGTTGAGGATTTTTTAAACCTAAAATTTAGTTATTTGATAGATTTTAAAGTTAAGTTTGAAGTATTTAAACTTTTAATTAAAAAGTTTTAAACATTGACTGAGTCATGAATTCACATCTAACTTACATATTAAAGTTTAAGTATGATATTAAATTGTTAACGTGATTATTATTGAGCATGATAGAAACCAAAGTTAGAGAATTTGTACATCATGTTCAATGAAAAGAAAAGAAAAAAGAAAAGAAAGTAATACCCAGTTAAAAAATAGTTGTCATTGAAAAGGGCTACCTATCGAAGTTCCATGAAAAGGCCATTGAGAAAAATGTTGAAAATATTGTCAAGGCCATCGATGGAAAAATCAAAAGCTAGAAAAGTATAGTGTTGAACTGTAAGGAAAATTTTGGTTTATACTTTGGTTATCCTGAACTCTTTTGATTATCAATATTATCATGAAAGTAGATAGTTGAACATTTGGTTGTCTCAAGTCTATATTTTACTATGGAACTCAATGTTCAGAATTTTTCTAACTATATTATTAATACTTTGAACTTGATTAGGATATTTACCAAGTGCTAGAGTTTATGTGGAAGTAGTGCTCTACATTAGTGTACTTTGAATTTCTATAATTTGGATTGGTTTTAGAATTCCTTGAGTTTAAAGGAAATTATTCAATTGGTTTCGAAATATCTTTCGGATGTTTTACTCGAGACTAGCAAAATGCTGATTGGGGTGGTGATAAGGTTTAAATATTGTATATTTATCCTCCGGATTACATTATTTTTCCTAGCATTTAGGTGTTAATTAAATACAATTATATACATTTTCATCATACAAGGTGATTCAGAAGCCTAAAATGAATACGTGCTTAAAAAATATATTAAAGTTAAAAAAGAGATAAAATTGAAGACATAAAAGAATTGGGTCTATGGAAGACATTATTGAAGATTTCAAGTATCAAATATCCAAGAAAAGCAAGTACAAAGGATGTAAAAAAGGCTAGACAAATCATAAAGTACATCAACAGAATTATAGACTGTTCGGTCCCACCTGATGTTGGTTCGGTCCGACCGAATGTCCACATAACAATCTAGTAAAAATTTGTGATTTTCAAAGTTAATTTGACTTGATACTTAGGTCCAACTGAAGCCATGTTCATGCCACTGAAGGAGAGTTCGATGCAACCTAAGAGAGACAGAGACTTCAGATAAATATTGAAGAAATTCGGCTACAACCAAGAGACTAATTTGGTGTGACCGCAGTGATATTCAATGCGACTGAAGCATAACAAAAATGCATAAATTTGAAGTCAGTTCCAAGTTGGTGCATATTTTTCCTATTTAAAAAGATGTTTTAAGCTTTCCTAGTTATGAATCAATGTTTGAGGAAAAGATCTAGCGGTGGCGGAGTTTCCATGGAGCCGTTCTTCTTCTTTTATCCCTCAAATCTAGTTTGTCATTTCAATTTTTCTTTATTTTTCTTTCTAAACTGTTAGCCATGTTAGGCTAATATCTTAGCTAAGGCTAGGGCTGTACACGAACCGGGCTAGCTCGATTAACTCGCTCGACTTGGCTCGAAAAAGCTCTCTTGACCTGGAACTGAGTTTGGGTCGGAACGAACCATTTTCTTCGGCCCGAAACTGAGTTTGGGCCGAGTTCGAATAGGTTCTAGTTCGGCCCGACTCGACCTGGCCCGACCCAGCTTGACTCGGCCTATATATATATATATATATATATATATATATATATATATATATATATATATATATATATATATATATATATATATATATATATATCCTAAATTCTTACCCAGTTACCCTAACCATTTACAGCAATCCAGGCTGTCCAAATCGTGGGTCCCTTTGTAGATGGAGTAAAGTCCCAAAATTCTATGACAAAAACCCTTCCCAAAAATCAAGGTCGTTCAAGTTACTTGCCAAAACCCTTCCCATGGAGTTGATGAAGCATAGTAAAAAAATCATGGCCGTCCAAATCATGGGTCGAAAACTGGCCCGAACTCGGCCCGAATTAGCCCGATTACTGACCAGCCGGGTTCGGGCTAGACAAGTTGGCCCGGCGATCGGGCCGGGCCAGGTTCGGGCTGGATAAGTTGGCCCAGTGACCGGGTTCGGGCTGGTTTGGCTGGTGACCGGGCTGGGCCAGGTTGAGCCCAGTTAGACTCGGTTCGGTCCGATGTACACCCCTAGCTAAGGCTAAGGGATGACGCTTATAGTTGAATTACGGTATTTAGTTTATTTTATTCAATAACAATGGATTGAATGATGATAATGGATTGATTTATTTTGCATTTACTTTAAAGTCTTAGAGTTGTTTATTTCTAGATTTGTTATGCACTCCGGGTACAATGAATGTTTTGATTTAACAATTGTTTAGTCTAAATTAGAGAAGGATTCAATCTGTATAGTTGATTGATCTATTGTTACCTAAGGGTGCTTGCAATTGAATCTGAGTGCTTCATAAGAAAATTATTCAATCGAAATCATATTCTTATTGGTGTTAATGAATGGTTTAACAAAATTATCTTCTGATTTGATAAGATAGGACTTTGATTCCAATTAAGATATACATTGAATCAATGAATGAGATGTTGTGATTGCTATGAGTTGATTCCTAGATCTTTAGTCTTTTATTTATTTGTTTTAAAATTCTTTCATTATTTACTGAATTAAAAACATAGACCAACCTTTACTGTTAGACTAGTTCTAAACTGTATTCCTCGTTCTTTAAGGAATCGACCTCAATCTTACCGAGTTATTACTACATCGCAGTCATGCACCTGGGGTTGTCAACCCTTGGGTTCAATTAGTTCACCTCCAACCTTTACAAGCATACACTCCCATTGGAGGCCTACACAAGGATTTGGCGCACGTACACTCCCATATCGAAGGAATGCATTTTTACCCGTGTCATTGGCACCCATATTTTGGTAAATACTCTTATGATACCATCGAGTCATCATATGATGAGGATGTACCCTCATGAAAGACTAATCTATCTTCTATTCTGGTCAAAGTATTATTGAATACCCGCACATCTAAAGCCAAACTTTTCTAACCAATAAGAATATATGTAAATCTTATATCAAGACTATAAGCGGACATGATATTTTGGGATAGGAAACCTTTTCCTAATATGAAAAGTAGAATTTCTGTTGGTCAGTATAAAAACAAGAATTTAGGTCCCGTCAGGTAAAGCCATACTGGTTAATTATCCTGTTCCTCTTATAAGACAGCATGGGGCAAAAATGAATAAGTTATTCAGAATATATGACTCATTTAAGTAAATAAGTTAGGTTTGAGTGGAACTATGCCATCCGTGATGACAGTAAATGAGTAGATCCAAGCGAGCAACAACAAAGAAACAAACATAGAAAATGCTATCTTTATAAGTCACCTAAGATGAACCAAAATCATATGCTCTTAATGTTTCATGTTGGAAATATTGGATTAGTTCTTTACTAAAATAAGGAAAACATAAAGCCATTTCTAATCCATAACACATGGCCAAAGCTCAAACTGTAAGAACCTGCGGTGGAGATAGTTCTCACCCTGGATAAAATGGAGTTGGAACCAGCAAAGCTTCTCTTAGGTCTGTTATATGAACGTTAATAGCTCATTAGCCACAGTTGCGCCGGCCATTAGGACAATCCTATCAGGATCAAATTTCACTCTTTTTCCTCTTATTTGCTCCATGAAACTTGCCATTGCTAGGTCATGAATGCAAATGTTGCAGAATAAGGTTAGGACATCATTATGCAATTCCAATGCATTTCATCGTGAATGCAAACTACTTATCTAGTATAAATATAAATGAAACATGAGTGTTTTTACATTATCTTCTTAGATAAAAGAAATATAAGATGATTATATGAACTAAAGAGAAGATTTAGGTGCTTTTATAGAAATAAATTCAAAGTGTGGAACATATTAAAAAAAAAAAAAAAAAAACACCTGTCTGAAACTTTTAAGTCCATAGTAATCTTGAAACAAGGCATTTTTTCTAAAACTAGAGATCTCAATCCCCCATTTAAATGTTTTTGGATGTTGTTCCAAATACTCTGTCCAATTCAAAATATAAAACACAACATTTAATCCAAGGCCCAAGATTACAGCTACACATGTACTTACATTCATAGGGAAATAAAACTCCTTACTTTTAATCAACCATGTTATAGACTATACATAGTGTCTGTGGGAGTTTTGTGTTGGGGGCCTTGCACAAAACCCTAGGATCTAGCCTCCCAAAACAAACCAGAATTATGAATAATAAAGCAATGAAATAAATCAAAGTAACAATCACATACCACGCAAGAGATTTTTATGTGAAAAACCCTCAAAGAGGTAAAAAACCATGGGACCTCGTCCAGATCAACAATCCATTATGAAGCAGAACGTTACAACCGATCACAAGCACACCTTGCTATGATCAAACCATCATCACTAAACAGTAAGAGAAATAAAGAAAATGGAGAGATCTCACCGATTACGAGGATGTAGAAGCGCTGAGATGTTGATTGTATAGTAGATTACCTCCACGAGCATAACTCCCTTCTACAAGCTTCCTCTCTCTCTTTCTCTCTCTCTCTCTCACACCTTTGATAGCCCTCTTGTATTTTTCTTGTACACCATCATACCCTAGAAAAATCCTAAAGACACATTTTTATAGTTTTAGGAAACTTCCTTCCGCATCCCAGTTACGAAAGGACTTGCGAAACGAAATCTGCATAAAATCGTGGAATGAATCTGAAAACCACGACCGGTCGAGACGAACCCACAACCGGTCAAGCGCCACCTACAACCGGTCGTGAATCACCTATGATCGGTCGAGTACCTCGAAGAAAATAGTCTGCACTCGCTGGACTTTGAGTCGTGTTAGGGCACGACTCCATGACTGGTCATACACTAGCCCACGACCAGTCGAGAAGCGCTCACGATCGGTCAACGATGGGTCAAAAAATCCCATCAAATCTCTTCCTTTTTGACCTAGAAGGGATTCACCTTCTTCAAGCCATCCTGGTTTCTACAAACCTCAAACTTGCCCTTGAATAAAGCCTTGGTCATCATGTCTGACCCATTATCATCCGTGTGGACCTTCTCAAGCTGTAACACCTTCTATTCGAAAGTATCCCTGATCCAGTGATACCGAATCTCTATGTGCTTTGACTTGGAATGCTGACTTGGATTCTTACTCAAGTGTATAACACTCTGACTGTCGAAATAGACCACGTGCTGCTCCTGCTTCAGGCTAAGTTCCTGTAGGAGCCTCTTCATCCAAAGCATCTCTTTACATGCCTCTGTGACTGCAATGTACTCAGCCTCTATAGTCGACAATACTATGACCTTCTATAGCTTGCTTTGCCAAGAAACTGCTCCTCCTGCAAATTGAACATGAACCCCGATGTAGATTTCCCGGAGTCTACATCACTTGCCATATTTGCATCTATGTAGCCCTCTAACACAGGTTTATCGTCACCATAGCATAGGCTTAACCTAGATGAGCCTCTTAGATACCATAATATCTATTTCACCGCTGCCCAATGCTCTTTGCTAGGATTGGCAAGATACCGGCTAACTACACTAACTGCATATGTTATGTCTGGGCGTGTACACACCATAGCATACATCAAACTTCCAACAGCAGACGCGTAAGGTATCTTCTGTATTTCTTCCACCTCTGCCTTCGTCTTGGGACATTGTCTGTCGCTCAATCTGAAGTGACCATCCAGTGGAGTACTGACCGGCTTCACTGCATTTATATTGAACCGCTTTAGGACTTTCTCAATATATTGCTCTTGTGACAGCCAAAGCTTCCTACTGCTTCTATCATGGGTTATCTCCATTCCTAGGATCTGTTTAGCAGGGCCCAAGTCTTTATCGTAAAAGACTTGCCCAACTCTTATTTCGGCCTATCGATCTTCTTGATATCTTTTCCCATGATGAGCATGTCATCAACGTATAACAGCAAAACTAAGAAATCACTATCTGAGAACTTGTGCGTGAACACACAGTGGTCCGACTCCGTTCTGTCATACCCATGTTGTAACATGAATGAATCGAACTTCTTATACTATTTCCGTGGAGCTTGTTTCAGTCCATACAAGTTCTTCCTCAACCTATACACCATATGCACTTTGCCCTTGACTTCAAACCCCTCTAGTTGGGGCATGTAGATCTCTTCTTCCATGTCACCATAGAGGAAAGCAGTTTTGACGTCCAACTGCTCTATCTCCAGATCCATGCTAGCCGTCAACCCAAGCAACATCCGTATGGATGTCATCTTCACCACTGGTGAGAATATTTTCTCGAAGTTTATGCCTTTCCTCTGACCAAACCCTTTTACCACAAGTCTGGCCTTGAACCTTGTCTATGAATTTTTCTGCTCAACCTTCTTTCTAAACACCCACTTGTTACTCAAAGCTTTCTTGCCCTTGGGCAATTTCACCATGTCATAGGTGTGGTTCTTATGCAAAGATTTCATCTCCTCTTGCATAGCTTTCAATCACTCCTCCTTATGCTCGTCGGCTAAGACTTTAGAATAATCTTCTGGCCCTCCCCCATCAGTCAGCATAATGTACTTATATGACAAGTACCTCTTGGACGGTTGTCTGTCTCTAGATGACCTCTTCACCTGTGGCTCAACAGGTGGATCAAGTGGGGGCTAAGAACTCCCTCATCCTTTGCACCTTGTTGTACTCCCCTGTCATCAGGCACCACAAGAGGAATAATCAGATCCATGTCCTCTAGTTCACCTAAACTAGGTTGATTCTTCTCTGGCTTATCAATGTCTTCTATACACTGATCTTCAAAGAAAATCACATCTCTGCTCCTAACGAGCTTCTTCTTAGTCACATCCCACAATCTGTAACTGAACTTTTCTTCACCGTACTCTAAGAATACACACTATCTGATCTTCATATCAAGCTTGGACCTCTCGTCCTTTGATACGTGAATGGATGCCCTGCATCCAAATACCCTGAGATGACTGTACGATGGATCTTATCCAGTCCACACCTTCTCAGGTACTTCTCCATTCAATGGGGCTGATGGAGACCTATTTATCAGATACACCTCTGTGTGCAGTGCTTCTCCCCAGAACATCTAGGGAAATTTTACATGGGATAACATGCATCTGATTCTCTCAACAATAGTGCGATTCATTCGCTCAGCTATACCATTATGCTAGGGGGTCTTGAAAACTATCTGTTCATGCCGTATACCCAGGGACTTGCAGTACTCGTGAAAGTTGCCAATGTATTCGCCATCATTGTTAGTGCAGATGCACTTCAATAATCTACCTGTCTCTCTCTCGACCATAGTATGAAACAATTTAAACACACCAAAGACCTTATCCTTGGATTTCAAAGCATAAACCCAAATCCTCCTAGATACATTATCTATAAAAGTAACAAAATATAATGCCTCACCCAAGATTTTTATCCTCATAGGACCACAAACATCAGAATAAATCAAATCTAATGCATGCACTTTATTAACATGAGAAGTAGATTTAACAAATGAAACTCTATGTTGTTTCCCTGATAAACAATTAAGACATGTTTTGAGAGGTGTACCTATCATGTTTGGAAGGAGTCGCTTCCTCGCTAGTAACTGAAGCCCTTTTTCACTCATGTGACCTAGACGCCTGTGTCATATGTCAATAGCTGAATCTTTCGCTGCGTTTAACCCACCCTTACATACACTAACACTTTCCTTGTATAGGGTGCAACACTTCTTTTCTTTGGCTGCGATCAATGAACCCTTGATGAGCTTCCTGCGCCCACTAGTAAACCGGCTTTCATAGCTATCATTATCTAACCTTCCCATCGACATCAAGTTGAGACGAAGGTCTGGGATATGCCTCACATCCCTAAGAACCAATGTGCAGCCCACATCAGTCTTCACACAAATATCACTGACTCCTACAATCTTCGATATACCAGAATTTTCCATCTTCACGGTCCCATAGTCACCTGACTTATAGCTTGTGAAGAAATCCCGGCGTGGAGTCGCATGAAAAGAGGCTCCCGAGTCTATCACCCAGTCGATGTCCTAACTCGCAGTCGTGAGACATACATCATGATCTACAGAAAGAATAACTACAACGTCGCTATCTGAAGCGACCGCAGTGGAATCTGATTTATCTTCCTTCTTATTTTTTTTTCCTTTCTTGTCGTTCTTAACCTTAGACATTCATGCTTATAGTGGCCCTTCTTGCCACGATTCCAGCATTCAACATCTTTTTTATTACTCGACTTACCTCTTGATTTATCTCGGACCTTCCCGCTCTCTTGTTCTTTCCTCTCCCCTGTTCATGTGCCACAAGGGCCTCTTGCTAAGTAGACCCCTGAGACTTCCTCCTTGTCTCCTCATTGAAGAGATAACTAGTAACGTATTCCATGGATATCTTTCCGTCTAGTGCGAAGTTACTTAGAGACACCACCAATGTCTCCTAACTGTCAGGTGTTCACTATATTGCTGACCTCATTCATGTACTCGGCCACAGAACCACCATCCTTGAACTTGAGATTCATATGTCGCCTTATCAAAATTTTTTTATTACTGGTTGTCTTCCTCTCATACAACCGTTCTAATTTCAGGCACAGGCTAGCGGCTGAGGTTTCCGTAGACATATGGTGAAACACAGAATCATCCATCCATTATCTAATAAACCCCACCACCTTTCGGTCCATCTTCTTCCAATCATTATCAGACATATCCTTGGATTTTGCTGATATGCCTAAAATTGGAGAATATAGGTCCTTGCAATAAAGCAAGTCCTCCATCTTAACCTTCCATATGGTCCAGTTAGAACCATTGAGGCTGATCATCCTTGATGAGCCACTTTCCATAATTCCAAACTGATCCTACTTGTTCAATGAACTTAAACTCTGATACCACTTTGTTGGGGGCCTTGCACAAAACCTTAGGATCTAGCCTCCCGAAACAAACCAAAATTATGGATAATAAAGCAATGAAATAAATCAAAGCAACAATCACACACCACACAAGAGATTTTTACGTGAAAAACCCTCAAAGAGGTAAAAAACCATGGGACCTCGTCCAGATCAACAATTCACTATGAAGCAGAATTTTACAACCGATCACAAGCACATCTTGCCATGATCAAACCTTCATCACTCATGCAGGAGTGGATAAACAATAAGAGAAACAAAGAAAATGGAGAGATCTCACCGATTATAAGGACGTAGAAGCGCTGAGATATTGATGTTGAGGCATAAAAATAATAATAAAGGGAGGGGTAAGCCCGAAAAGAATGAGAGAGAAAGAGAAGTGGAAAAGAAGAAAGATGAAATAGCTTAAGGTTATTTGCATAGTACTGCGTAACCAAACATTCATTGCGCAGGACTGCACAACCTATATTCCAGTTGTGCAGGTTATCGCAAAGAACTTTGAGTCTAATTCTTTGTAAAAGGCCTCAAGTATGGAAGGGTGGGTCCCATGGCACTAAAATCGAGGTTTCACACGTGCGAAGGTCTATAAATACCCCCTCACCTCCTTCTTTTGGACAGATTGAAGATTTTTGATATGAAGTAGAGCAAGGAGGAAGACTGAAGGTGAGAGAGCAAGATTGCAATTTGTGCAGGCCGGCACAACCAATATCGGTTGCGCGAGACTGCGCAACTAAACTGCCCTGCAGTCTGTGAAGATCAAGGGCTGTCATGCTGCTGAATTATTTGAAGCCTTCAAAATCCTTCTGTTCAAGTTTAAAGGAGAATAATCAGCAGAAGGGCATATTCCTCCTAAGTCCTAGGAGACGACCGAAACAAGCGTCGGAATATTGCTGAATTTCATATCTAATTATGTCATTCGAACTTAAAATAATTTCTTTCTTTATAATAATTTGTCTTAGAATCAAGGGACATTAGAAGGATGTAAATGAACTCACTGTTAATAAAGCGTGATGATTGCTTCAAATACTCTTTCTTTGTTATGTTTAAATAAGATAATCCCCCAAATCGAATGCTTTTATTTCTTGTTTGAAACAATTGATTACATAGTAGATCACCTCCATGAGAATAACCTCCTTTTTACAAGCTTCCTCTCATCTCTTTCTCTCTCTCTCACACCTTTGATAACCCTCTTATGTTTTTCTTATACATCATCATACCCTAGAAAAACTCTAGAGACCTCTTTTTATAGTTTTAGGAAACTTCCTTCCGCATCCTAGTTACGAAAGGACTTGCGAAACGAAATCTGTGTAAAATTGCGGAACGAATCCGCGTAACCACGACCGGTCGAGACGAACCCACGACTGGTCGGGAGCCACCTACGATCGGTCGTGAACCACCTACGATCGGTCGAGCACCCCGGAGAAAAATAGTCCGCACTCGCTGGACTTTGAGTTGTGTTAGGGCACGACTCCACAACTGGTCGTACACCAACCCACGACCAGTCGAGAAGGGCTCACGACTGGTTGATGACGGGTCAAAAAACCCCATCATTTTGTGCTTTGATTGCTAGTCCTAAGGCCAGAAAAAGAGGGGTTGTATGAGGTTAACAAATAATATAAGACTTTTACCAGAGCTTCTATCATGAATCCTGACAATATGACATTCCAAACTCGGCCCTCAATAGAACGGAACAACTGAACAGGATTTGTGCAGTAGACCCCAATTAGTTGGGAAAAGGCTTAGATAATGATGATGATCATGATATAGGGAAATGATATATACACCCTATGTTTTCTAAATACTTAAGAATAAGAAGAAGATCAGATTGAAAAGAAAACCTCAATTGACAAAGCAATTTGAACTGAACAACTAAACATTTCATTAAAAAGAAAAATAAAAATAAAATCAGCAAGGAAGAGCACAAACCTGTAAGGAAAACCCTAATCCCAACCAAAATCCACCAAATCCAGCCCGAAATCATGATAGAAATCTAAAGAGATGATCACTTTAATCCATTCCTCTGTATGCTTATCATTTTCTACAGTTTTGCTCATATGAAACAGGCCTATTATGAAAGGAGAGAGTGCATTTCTCCATCTCAAATGGATGGAATTCCTCATAGGCCCATTATGAAAAGAAAGGTTATCTATGGATGTTACCATAGTTTCTTGGCGAAGCTTTTTGCAAGTTTCCTTGTTTTGTTGTTGTAAATATAGGTAATCTAGGCAAAGGCAACCCACTATAAGAAATAAAACCCAATATCCATAAGTAAAGCAATAATGCAAATAGCAATAACCCCCCCCCAAAAAAAAAAATCAAATGGAAAACCGAACATCCCACATTTATGGGATTTCTCAAGAATCAGAGACATCCAATCACTAGATGGGCCACACCTTGGAACAATGGACCACTGCCCAAAAACCTTCAAAAGAAAATTGCAATTGCTGAAAACACAAGACGTGTAATAATAAAATGGAATGAAAAAAAAAAAATCACATTATATCACCACAGCTTCCAATAAACATTCCCATTAGCATAAAAGAAATTCCATAGTAATTCACAAAGAATAGGACAAACAAATTCACAAGATTTATTACATCAAAGGAATCTGCACCAAAAATTAGGTAGTTCGCTAAAAAACGCATATCCTTTCACATTAAACCAAATGTGTCATGCCCCATCACTTTGATGTCACTGCGAGCATATGTACGCGACTTCCTGTGTAAAATCTGTAACCCAATACTACCTGAATCGTACACTTTTTTATACTTCCACGGGTCATCTGACGTTTCCCACGAGACCTGAATCAAGCGTGCAAGTACACACCTGAGTGGTTGAAACTCAAAAATTTGAAACCTACATCATATCAACCACCCCGCCGCCACGAGCGCAAAGGTAACTTCAATCAGTCGATGCAATGAAGTATTAAGGTGGTGCGGTGTAAAGAACTTAGCATTGTACATGTGCGCTAATATCTCAATAAAATAATACAATGATTGATGCCACTTTTTCTAGAAAACATTAGCTTAATTAAATTACTCTAAGTAGCCTTAAACCCCATGATTAAGCTCTTAATCAATCAACTTTTTAAAAGTCAAAAGAGAATCTCTTTTTTCCTTAAACTAAGGAGAGGTGGGACACCTCATTTTATCTAGAAGTAGTTAGGTGTACCATAAGCACCATTATTTGGCATAAAACATGAACTAATTAATATAAGTAGTGTTTAAAGCAAACTAATAAAGTAAAGACATAAAAGTCAAAGACACGTTTTCTTAAAATAAGCAAGTGCTAGCCACATGCCCTTTTACTTTTCTAGAAAAGTTACAAACAATTAATGGCACCATCATTTACCCACTTAATCCTTAATTAAGGTAGACAAATTCTCTTTGAAATAAGGAGGACCATCCGCCTATGTCAACTTTAGAAACTGCCTCCTTGATCACTCTTATTTATATAAATATGCACCCTCTAACACAACTTACACCATTGAGGAGATCCATATCATTAAACAAGGTGATTATATCCCCTTCACCTATTCTTTTATTTTTATGTTATAGATTTATTTATTTTTTTCTTTTACACACGCACCCACCACACACCCCGTAGTGGGATTTCACCACCTATAGGTTTCGTATCCAAGACCTCATGTTGAAACTCCTCAGAGTCTACCACTCGGGCAAGGACTGGAATTATAGATGATGATGACTGATTTTGATAATGAGGTTGTGGGACCCATTGACCGGTACCCCATTTGCAACATCCAAACCCTTCTTCGGGTCACACGTACATGGATGAATGGGATATACGTATATCAGCTCGATCCTATATTTCTTTGGGACACATTGACCATGGGCCTCACTATGACGATGATCATCGTCCAACCCATGGGTTGCTCTCACAGCCTTGGATGGAAGAGAAAACACAAATATTAACATGATTCTAAACTTTGTAGGGCTCTAGCAGCCTTGCTACGTGCAAGGCACCCAGACCCTCCACCCATTTTCAGCCCTTTCTGGGTGGCCCACCAGAGGTGGAGCCCAACCTGATACATGCATCTGAAATCTGGGCCAACCCCACCTGGGACCCACCATGATGTAAGGGTTCATCCAGCCGTCCAGCCTGTTGCCCAGTGGATAGCGCTGGATGCTGGCCAGACCCCTCTTTAAAACACGCACTCACACACCAACACAGACACACGTGAACACCTAACTCACCCAGATGTGGGGTCCACCATGGATTAATCCTCCATGTTACAGATGATCCATATTATCCATCCAATGTCGCTGGACATTTAAGTGTAGGGGCCTAAACCTGGGACCGATCCAGACCAAAGATGGGCCACGGCAGAAATAGTCGGGATGGAACATCCACCATTGAACGTGCAGGGCCCCACCTTGTTGTTCATCTACTGGACGTTAGCAGGATGCAACCTGCAAAAAAAAATACATATATAATGATAATAATAGTAATAATAATATATAATATATACATATATAAGAGCAGGAGAAGACATCCCTGGACGTACAACCCCCCTCCTTTTTTACCTTTGTCCTATGGGGCCCACTGTTGGACCCACTATGACGTATGTGCTCCATCCACGTTGTCCATCCATTTCTCCATTTCATTTTAGGCTAGCAGCCCAAATACTGGGCAGAATCGGAGCTAGGGTGGGCCACACCAAGGGATGGCGTGGACAGATATGTCCACCGTTAAGATGGTCTAGAACACCATCCAACAACCTTACAAAAAAAAAAAGTAATTATATATATATATATATATATATATATATATATATATAGGAAAGGATGAGCTTTTAAAGCCCAATGAGTACACACATATGTGCAGTGTGTCCTACATGCAAGCAAGATAAATGACACGAAGAAAGGTTTGGATGTTGCAAGTGGGGTACCGGTGAATGGGTCCCACGACCTCATTATCAACGTCACAATCATCATCATCTATAACATAAAAATAAAAGAATAGGTAAAAGGGAATGTACTCACCTTGTTTAATGATATGGATCTCCCCAATGGTGTTAGATAGACTTGATGTAAAGCCTTGATAAGTGGCCCACCACCTCCTCCTCCTCCTCCTCCTCCTCTCTCTCTCTCTCTCTCTCTCTCTCTCTCTCTCTCAGCTTAAAGGGGTTTAACAAGGATTGTAAATTACGTACAAAAGTGGTCTAAGTTATGTTGGAGGGTACATATTTATATAAATAAGTTTGATTGAGGAAGTAGTTTCTACAGTTGGCATAGGTGGATGGTCCTCCTTATTTCAAGGAGAATTTGTAATAGTCTAAAACACCTCCTTAAATAGAGAAAATTCACACTGAATTTGCATCGACTTCAATTTTCGCACTTTTGTAATGCTTCAGTTGCACCAAAGTGGGTCTTCGATCGCATCGAAATCTAACTGAGCCCATCCGAAGTTACCTTCGGCTATAGCCAAATTTCTCCAAAATATGTCAAAAGTCTCTATCTCCTTTAAGTCGCACCAAGCATAACTTCGGTGACACTGAACATCACTTCGATCACACCTAACAGTTGAACAGAATTAAGTTTAAAAATCATTATATCATTGTTTCTTGATGAACTTTTTTTAACACATTCAGTCAAACCGAACCAACCTTAGGTGAGACCGAATAGTCTATTATTTTTATTACTGGACTATGTGATTTTTCAGACTTTTCCTCAACTTCGATACTTAGTTTTCTTGGATCTTTGGCATTTAAATCCTTCAATATTGTCTTCTAAACATCCAATTCTTCATTACCTTTGAACTTAATATATTTTTGAGCTTTAAATCATCTATTTAAATACATATTCAACTTTAGATTCAAAATCACCTCGCATATAGAAAACATATCTAATTAGATTAATTAATCACTTAAATGCAACCAAAATTAATGCAATTGAGGAGATAAATATATAATATTTAGGCTTGATCACACCTCACAATTAGTATTTTACTAGTTTCGAGCAAAACATGTGAAAGATATTTCAAAACCAAATGAATGAGTTCTTATAAGCTCAATTAATTCTAAAACACTATCCAGATTATAAAAATCCAAAGTATATTAATGGAGAGTACAATTTTCACCTAAACTCTAGCACTTAGTAAATATCATAATCAAGTTCAAAGTGTTAATTCTATAATTATAAAAATTCTAAACATTTAGTTTCATGAGTGCATATTGAAATCTAGACCTAACGCATTCAAAGGTTCAATTATCTACATTCATGTTAACATTAATAATCAAATGAGAATTCAGGATGACCAAAGCTTAAACCAAAATGTGTCTTACAGTTTAACACTCCAGCTTTTGATTTTTCCATTAAAGGTTTTTACACTATTATCATGCTTTTTCTTATTATCTTGTCCATTCAAAATTCTTTTCCTTCATGGACACTTTAATGGTAACCTTTTTTTTACGATAACTATTTTTTTAATTGAGTATTATATATTTTCTCTTCTCTTTTTTTTTCATGAACATGATGGACAAATTCATCAGGCTTGGTTTCTATCATTTTTAATATTCATCAAGTTAACAATTCTGTATCCAACTTTGAAACTTTAATGTGTAAGCTAGACGTAACATGTAAATTATATGACTCAATTAATGTTCAAACTTTCTAATTAAGAATTAATAACTTCGAACTCAACTTCGAAATATAACAAATAACTAGAATACAGGCCTCAAAAATCCATAACATTTGTGTTTTATCATTCTAATTTTTAGATTAATTTAAAAATCATTTAAATTTACAAAAAAAAAAAGCTCAAAAGTTTAAAATTCAGCACAATTTGAAGAATTTCCTAAGGAAGCCCTACCCTCCAACCTAAATTAGATATTGTCATCAATATAAAAATATATGTAATGAAAGAAAAATGAGTGCAATCAAATTGTAAGCAAGTAGAGGGTAGAAATTTAACATCTTTACTATTTTGGATTTTTAAAAATCCTTAAATTTTTATTATATGTAATTAACTTATATTATCACTTAATGACCATTAGCACTCAATACTAATTTATACAGAGGTGGTACCAGTAAAGAACCGCACCAATCCGATTAATCAACTGTATGAAGCTAATGAATCCGTCCAAACACTTGAACATCAAGTGTAGCCCCATGATTTACTCACATAGAACCCAAATCTAACCGAGTCATCGCTAACTAATTAAGACAATCATGACTAAATTAAAGATCTAACCGAGGCCGAGTCAAATAAGACCCGAATCTTAACTATTAGATTAAATGAAACCCGTACTCTTTTAGTATAAAACTGACGGTTTAGAGTAATCATGACCAAATCTCCATTTTTACTAGTTATAAATAGGTTATCCTATAAACATAGGTAATCCAAATCCTAATCATCTCCCACAAGAAATCCCAATACCTAATTCATTCCAGAAATGCCCCGAATTTTCAAACAAGCTCTAGACCGCTCGCTGGCGGGCCACTAATTTCAAAACTATAGAAAAATGTTTGTCTTACTGGGCTCGACATCCATCGCTGGAGTCAGACCTAGTTACTGTCTAGAACCGCTCAACTTGAGCCAAAGGACGAGTGTATGAGAAGTGCGAATATCCTAAAAGAAGAAGCTGAGACTTAAGTGAATTGGGTCGTCCACTCTCATACAAAGTTGAGGATTTCAGACTATTAGTTTGCGACCAAACTTCACACGTAAAGTAAGAATATTTCGCTACACATATCTGTATAGCCGCGACCTCGATCGACCATCGTGATCGTTAAACAGACTTCTAATCATGTCCGTTGATTGGCATATCCAAATGACAGGCTGATCATATCCATACATAGATTATCATTAGGGCTAACTATCATATGGTGTATATTGAGTTATACATCCTATACTGGGCCCTAGAGGCTAGAAAAACCCTCCCATAAGGCTAGTATAGTAAAAATTCAACACTTGGGACCATTTGTACCAAATCTGGCATTATAAAAGGGGCTTCTTTTGGGCACCCCTCTTCCCATACGATTTTGTCCTAGAAAAAGGAAAGAGAGAAGAGAGAAAAGGGAGAAAGAAGAGAGGAAGAAGAGAGTAAGGAAGAGTGAAGAAGAGGGAAGGTAGGCCATAGCTCTAGTGGGGCCCAAATGAGACCGATTCTTGCAACTCCTCACCTCTTCCTCAACAAATCCTTCACACATAACCAGAAGAGCCCCTCTCCACCGATTGAGTAGGTAAAACCCTCATCTCTTAGAAATTCCTCATACTGAGGGTGGATTCACATGAGATTCTAACATGCAAGTACATTGTCTTAGGATTCCGGTCGATTGACACCAAGTTCAGAGTTCCTAGGTCATTTTTCAAGTCTTCAACGATCCATAAGTGCGGACTATTATCCTTAGGTAGCCTAGTACCAATTTTATTATTAATCTAATGATTTTAATTGCTTGGATGATGTATTTGGAGAATTTAGAGGAAACCTAGGAAAGACCTTACCCTTGATCCTTTAAATTTACATAGAATAGTTAGAAAATGTTTGTTGCCTCACACATGATTTGGTATAAATGGATGATTGCATGTTCATGGCTTGTTTGGTTCCTATATGATGCTGTCTTATGGCATATATAATTCATTAACTCTTGTGCAATTTGGTTCTATGAGATATATGAAATGCTTAGCTTCCTCACTAGCCCACACACCACACATGCACCTTTGTTTCATAATATTGTTAGCTTGCTTTGTAAGAAAAATCTGAATTGTATGTTAGGAAATATGGATGCATGGTATTGCTTATGTTAGTTGATGACCCTGACCATTGGCATGTTGTGGATTATCATCAAACCCTTGGGTTGGTCAGGAACATAAGGAGAGTGTAAGTGGTCTTGTTGGTAGGACTATCCTGAGACTAAACCTGTGGATTTGGGCGGGTGTGTATGGGCGACAGTAGTTTGACTACATGGGTCGCTCATACCCGATGTCATCTATCACGTACTCGCCTAAATTTGTGCAGCCTAGTCTACTTACTGACCAACCTTGTTTGTTAACCCTGTTTGCTCACCTATGTATGGAACCTGGAACACCCTACAACCGTTGTAGCCATTGATAACCAATTGGAGTCGATCCACCGACTTGTGAGCCGGACATGGTGGAATGGGACACTGTGGCAGAGTTGTCGGCCTACGCTGGGGTGACGAGACTCCTCATAGTGACCGCGAGCGATTCCTTTTCTTAGCACTCCCCATGTGCCTAAAGTCGGGGATGGAGAACTCGACGAGATCAAGGATGGCGAAGCCCTAGCCTCACACATTGAGCGGTCTAGGCTTCGCAACTAGTTGAGGACATTGATACGTGGGGTGTACTAGTTTTTCCAATTTGCTAAATGAACGGAATTAACTAAATACTCGGTTAACAATATTCATGCATCATATTAGTTAGGGTGACGACTCGGCAGTTGAGGTAGCAATGAGGGAGTGTTGGTCATACGCAATCGTTAGACAGAGTCACTCGAGGGAGTGTTATTATGAGGGCATGCATCATATCATTATACATGCACATGCATTAACAAGATTAGTTAGTTTTTATGAATGTATTGCCTTTCATTAAATATATAATTTAATTGATTTCTATTGTAACTTAAGACTAATAGCACCCACTGAGTTGATCACTCACTCCCACTTTGGGATGGTGTTTTAAAACACCAACCAGATTCTCCCGTAGATGCAGGTGATGTAGTACGAGGAGCTTGATGACGAGAGTCTTGATGAGGAGGACGAGCTGTCCTACTTCCACCTAATGGGCAGTTCTCCATCAGACTAGTAGGCGGGATTCTGGATCGCTAAGTAGTGGGCTCAGTGCACAATTCTTTTGGATATATGATTCTTTTTGTGATTTTGTTAGGCAACGCCTTGTACGACCCATTTATATTCTTTTGGACCTGTATATATTGACCTCTTTCATTTCAGTAGACAAGTTGTGATTGTGCTTCATATTCCAAGTAATTCCATACTACACATTTAAGCCTAATTAAACGCAAATTAATAAAAATTGGTGACAATTTTCAAGGCATTACAAGATGGTATTAGAGCAATAGCTTGAAGTCAATTGGGCCATGGGTCATGAACTCACTAACGCATCTGCTGACTTTGGTGGGGGCGCAATAGCGATACTGAAATGATAGGACTCACCTCAGGTACCGAATCGACAAGTCTTAGATGGAGAATTGTTCACTCCCCAAGTGCAGGGTTGTGATATCATAATAAACTCGGTAAGACCGAGGTTGAATCCCAAGGGACTGAAACTTGTATGTAATCTGAAACTAAGTAGAAGTAGAAGCAGACTAAGGTGAAAACTAAATCAACTGTAAATTGAGAAATAATTGTAAAATATTAATCTAAAACTTAAGAAATTCAAAGGAAAGGAAACTAGGAATTCAGAGGATCTACTTGTAGAGATCAGGGAGATCTTACGCCTGCTTTAAGAATCATGGAAATTAAACTGAACTTACTTGATATAGTTTCAAAGAGATGAAAGGTATATGAATTAGAATGGATTCCATCACCAAACCATGCCCAGGAGAAAAAGCAAACAACAGAATTAAACTAATTACCAACCAATCAACAATGCATGAGGGTTAGGAAGGGTACCGTCATTCGACCATGCCCAGGAGATGATGGTGAACAACAGGGCTTCCTGATGTCATAAACATAAAAAGGAAAGGGACATGCTCAAAGCCATTGCGGACCCATTGTAATTTCAGTCACAACAGACCCATTGTAATTTCAGGGAGATCTTACGCCTGCTTTAAGAATCATGGAAATTAAACTGAACTTACTTGATATAGTTTCAAAGAGATGAAAGGTATATGAATTAGAATGGATTCCATCACCAAACCATGCCCAGGAGAAAAAGCAAACAACATAATTAAACTAATTACCAACCAATCAACAATGCATGAGGGTTAGGAAGGGTACCGTCATTCGACCATGCCCAGGAGATGATGGTGAACAACAGGGCTTCCTGATGTCATAAACATAAAAAGGAAAGGGACATGCTCAAAGCCATTGCGGACCCATTATAATTTCAGTCACAACAGACCATTAAAGACTAAAAAACATTCCCTTATAATAAAACTAAAATTAAAAAGAGTTCAGAACATGAATCAGAGCCGTTGGATCAGTCCCATCACTCCACAAGCTTCACCTCTTAGCCCTAGCTAAGAGGTTACCTCGCCATGATGCGGCTATAGCTCTAAAAAATTATGAAAAACAAAAAGGAACACAAGAAAATAAAAGAAAAAACTCCCTCACATCCAGCTCCCTCTATCTCTTTATAGCTGGAAGGGATAGTAGGAAGGTCGGTTGCAAGGAACCGACCTTGCCTACTTAGAAACAGCGTCGGAAGCTGGAGTCGATGAAAGAGCCTACGCAAAGAGTTACGCAGCAACTCTCTTTCATTTTTTTTCGGCACTATCGGCCCATGGCCGTCTTGATCCGAGCCATTTAGGCTCCTTGAGCTTGATCGGTGGTCCCATGGGGAGGCTTTGAACGGTCCAGATCATAGCCACGATCTGTATCTTGATCACCAAACGGACTGCAGTGTTGTTGTGTTGCGTCAGCTACTTCTGGATCGCGCCTGCTGAGGAAACCGCAACTCTGCAATAGTTGGTGGGCCCACGATCGAGATTTCCAGAGGAATCTAACCCGTCCATTGGATGCGACACAAAAAAGCATTCTGATATGGAAGTTTTGGATTGAATTTGGTGTGGCCCGCCAAAGTTTCTATTTTATTGTCCAACCTTCATCTGTATGTAGACCTCTGATGTGTGCGTGTATGGGAATACGTGGACACCATAGCTAGGGTCGTCCTCACCGTCCGGAAACGTTGGATGGTTCAGATTATCCATTCGGACAAAGGAGGTGGGCCACTGAGATCACATTCCCTCGGACGTTCGCAGACAGACAAAAATGAAAACTCCGTTTTAAGAAGGAAGTGCAGTCAAACGGCCTTTGACTGGTTTGGTTGGTTCAGTGCACAACAAGAGCACGATTTCTGTATGCTCTAGCCACGCAAAGTGGGGCCCATATTGATGATCCATAAGGATCTACTCCATCCATCTAGTTTCCCATCTCATTTAAGGGGTCGAGCCCGAGTTTGAAGCATATTCAGATATTAGGTGGACCCAAAATCAATGGTTTATGGGTTGATCTGTCGTTAGGTCACTTTCACAAGGATTTAGGAGTTGAAATTCGATGTGTACAGTTGATTTGTGGTCCTCAAGCCATATATGAAGTTTCGAGTCGAACGGATGGTGAGAACCCAGTGATCTTGCATTCTAGATGAATTCCAGGCCCGTTTAACGCGAGCGGCGTGATTTTCTCGAATCTCTAGCATGTAAATTCTTTGATCTCTGTCCACTGGAGTCCGTCCCTTTCCTTGGTGTTTTCTGAGCGTAAAATACATACTTTTAGCATCCTTTTGTAGTCCAAGCGCCTAAATTCACCTTGCAACACAAACATGATTAAAGCACGACGTTAAATGGTATCATGCTCGTAAATTCAGGCAATAACTGGGGTCTAATATGTAATATTTGACCCTCAACAAGAATTTAACTTACGAAGGGCTTAGACTGAGGAGAGAGAGCATGACAATATTAGAATTCGATCTGTGTGCCTTACGACACGTTTCAGCCCGTCCTTGGGCAAGAGCTCGGGAACTTAACGGCAAGACCCGATTCGACAACTAGAAAATTTAGGCAGTCCATTCCACCCAATCCCTAAGTCTAAACTCCTCTTTTCAACCTATCTCCTTTAAATTCTCACCTTCCACCCCTTTATTCTTCTAATTGTTCTATGTACCTTCATTTTAGACACAAATCCTAAAGTTTAAGGATAAATAACTATAATTAATCAAAAATTTACAATAAATATTAAAAATATAAGTAAAATAGACTTTTAACCATTAACCTGATGGAATCTTACGAAATAACCATGTTATTTGTATAAAGAAGCTTCTCCTACCCCAAATTCATATATGGCGCGTCGAATAACTCATTCTGGTTTGCAAGATACCCGCGTCGAAAGATCAATGGTCTAGGGGCCCGGTGTCACCCCGCCCAACTTTCCAGCGGGCCAGCGTGACCCTGCCCAACTCTCCAGCTGGCCGGCGTGACCCCGCCCGACCCGAGTTGCCCTACGAAATTTCTTCTAATTTTGAGTTTACTTCAAAAATTCATATCTCCTTTGATATAACTTCGATTTAGGTGATTCAAGAGCCAGATTGAAGCTTACAAGTCTAGTTTCATATAAAAATAAAATAAAAATTATAATTTAGTTATATTTGGAGTGAATTGACAACCATCCAAAAATTATTAGTTTTAGACGGTGGTTACTTCTATAATTTTTATAATTTATGTACAAATCCAAATGATATGAAATTTGGTGGGATGACTTAAAACTTGATGATAAATCATCATAAAAATTTTAAAAATAATCCAATTACTAAAAGTATAAGAACTGTTACAAGATAAGTCCCAACCTTCCTTTCAATGTACACACTAGTGGGGCCCATTTCCATTGCATTTTAAGGACCCAAACCCCTCATTCCTCCCCTCTCACTCCCCTTCATTGCTTCTAAACCCCTAGAAAGACCTCTCCCTCTCCCATTCTCAAAACTAAATCCCAAAACCACATTCTCCTTCTTCATATCTCCCTTCCCTCCAACCACACATTTCAAATCTTACGTTTGTCAATGCATGTGGATGATTTTAAATAGAAGAAGTGTTCGTTGATGTAGATATGGATGGTGGAGATCACGTTTAAGAGACTTCGCTTGGAAAAAAAATTAGTTGTTTTGAGTCTTCCTCAACTGATGTTGATCCTGTTGTTTATAAGCCTGTTTGGGCTGAAGGTGATGGAAGACTAGTGCCTGCTACAAATGACGAGGTTATGGAAGTTGAAGATTCACTTGAGGATGACGGGATAGAACCTCCTCTAGTTAAAGACCCTGTGTACACTAAAGGATATATTTCAAATGATGGGTTTTCCTCCAGGAAGGCTGATTTAGAGAGCTTAGAAGGTTTTCTTTCACAATGTTTCTTTCTGTGTTGTTTCCTTGTGATTAGTTATGATTTTGCACATATTTTGATTATGAATTATATGTGTGCACTTCAGTGAATTGGGTACTCAAGGTCCTATTGTGTTTCATTCCTGGGCATTTCAACCATTTCCTCCAATCACTGCTTTCTAGAATCTTCTACTCTATGATGCATTGTCCCTTAAGAAATTCAAATATCTAGATGCCTTAGAACACAAAAAGGGCTTACTCTTTTCCTTTAATTCCTGCTACAACATCTAGTTGCTTTTGGAGACTAAGGTTTTACTTATTTTGTTAGGTAAGAAAATATATGGAATGATTAGAAAGAAAAAAAATAATAATAAATTTATCTTACAAAAAAAATAAAAAATATATTTTATAAAATAACTAAATATTTTTAACATATTTTAGTAATTAAGACAGTAACTATTAAATGCATGGTCATGTCACTTAGAGTGCAATTCTAGTAACAATAGGAGTGGGAATAAGGAATTTGTTAAGATTGTTGGCTAAGAAGTTTTCCAAATGATCACCTTGATATATTGGTTTGATAATTCATGAGTGGAGAGATTGAGATTTGAGAAGTATGTTACCTATAGACTTCAAGCGAGGTGGAAGAAATGGAGATGTGCATATGGAGTTTTATGTGATCGTTAAGGTGCCACTCAAATTGAAAAAAAAAAGAAAAAAGAAAAAAAGAAGGGAGATTTTATAGGGTGGATATAAGACCAACCATGCTTCATGAAATAGAATGTGGGGCAATTAAAGAACAATATGTTCATAGGATTAGTGTAGCTAAAATAAGGATGTTGAGATGGATGAGTGCCAAGACAAGGAAGGATATAATTAGAAGTGGATGCATTCGAGGGAATTTAGGAGTAGCACCGATAGGTAATAAGATGAAGGAAAGTAAATTTAAATGGATTGGTCATGCACAACAGAGACTAAGAACTACACGCATTAGAAGGAGTAGATTTATATGGACACCCATACCGAGCCCCACATTGTTGGGTGGAGGTCGATAAGAAAAGTTTAATCAGTTTAAACTTGGTTCAGGCGACCTCAGAAAAGATACATATTATCAGGCGTCGACTCCTAGTGGCCTAGAGTAGACAAAGGAATTATGCCAATTCCGAGTGGCGTTCGATGCGACCCCACCGAAATCTTTTGCATCCTTCTTAGCATTATTAGCACTTCAAACCTCTGAGATACCTTAGAACTTTCGATTCTTCCTCCCCTCTTGAAATTAATAAAAATGAGGCATACTTTGCTCATAACCTGTTAGTCATAGGATCGAAACTACAACATACAAATACAATCTTAGGCCATTGAAAACCTTTCCGAGATAATCGTTTGACCAAGGCATAGTGAAGGATTTATTAACCCAAATTTGGACATAAATCAAAACGAAGACTCTCTTAGACCAAGACCCAAAGGACAACCTTGTAAATAGGAGATTTAAACTTTTCAATGATGGCAATTTCCTAAACATTTAGATTGATCGAGTTGTATAATTACGGAAGTATACACCTGCGAAGCATTCGCGGCTTGACCCAATTCTCAATCCTGAGTGACTACCAATGGACTCACTGTTTTGACCGAGTAGAAGACCAGAATCCATCAGGATTAGGAAGGGATATAACGAGTTGTCTGCCCTAGTCAGGTGGACAATCGATGTATCGGATCAAAGCCTACCACAACTGTCTTTCCGTATTAGCCCAATCAGAAATATTAGAATATACACCTTTAGGTAAATTTTATCAACAACCACTTAGTACAATAATAATGATTTTGACATTTGTTTTTAAACCTCAAAGGTAAAAACTTTTAAGAGGGTTAGAATATAATAAGCAAGGCTAATATAGTTAGTATGCACCTTACTACGCATCTAGGCTTGAAATCAATAAAACTTAGGTAAACGAAATGATAATATCTTTATTTATTACCCTTAGGCAATTTCGGAGACGAAATTATTTTTAAGGGGGGTAGATTGTAACATCCTAAATTTTTACTGTTTTGGATTTTTAAATATCCTTAAATTTTTATTATATGTAATTAACTTATATTTCACTTAATGACCATTAGCACTAATGTTAGTTTATACAAGGGTGGTACCAGTAAAGAACTGCACCAGTCCGATTAATCAACCGTATGAAGCCAACGAATCGCCCAATCACTTGAACATTAGGTGTAGCCCCATGATTTACTCTCATAGGACCCAAATCTAATCGACCCATTGCTAACTAATCAAAATAATTACAACTAAATTAAAGATCTAACCGGGGCCGAGTCAGATAAGGCCCGGATCTTAACTGTTAGACCAAATCAACCCCGTACTCTTTTAGCCTAAAACCGACAATTTAGAGTAATCATGACTAAATCTCTATTTTTACTAGCTATAAATATGTCATCCTATAAACATAGTTAATACAAACCCTAATCATCTCCCACGAGAAATCTCAATACCTAATTCATTCCAGAAATGCCTCAAATTTCCAAATAAGCTCTAGACTGCTTGTTGGCGGACCACTAGTTCCAAAACTATAGAGAAATGTCCATCTTACTGGGCTCGACGTCTATCGCGGGAGTCAGACCTGGGTACTGTTTAGAACCGCTCAACTTAAGCCAAAGGACGAGTGCATGAGAAGTGCGAATATCCTAAAGGAAGAAGCTGAAACTTAAGTGAATTGGGTCATTCACTCTCATACAAAGTTGAGGATTTCGAACCGTCGGTTTGTGACCAAACTTCACACGTAGAGTAAGGATATTTTTCTGCTCATATTCATATAGTCACGTCCCCGATCGACCATCGGTGACCGTTAAACAGACTTCCAATCATGTTCGTTGATTGGCACATCCAAATGGTGGGCCGATCATATCCATACGTAGATCATCATTAGGGTCAACTATCCTATGGTGTATATTGACTTATACACCCCCATAGTGGGCCCAAGAGGCTAGAAAAATCCTCCCATATGGCTAGTATAGTAAAAACCCAACACTTGGGGCCATTTGCACCAAATCTGGCTGTAATGCCCTGAAAATCGGGGGTCAAGTAAAGCTCTACTCCCGAGTTCCAATGCATCACTTATGTAACATAAATAATGATGATTGAATGTTACCTGTATTAGTGCATTTAAACATGAGCGGGATTATACTAAAACAACATATCATACTCCAGAATTAATGTAATTTGCAAGCGGAAGACTGAACTATATGCATTTAATTATGAAAACGTTCCACAAAGTTCAGAATATGAGTATGAAATCGGGCTAAATATATACATATATTGTTTCTAACCATATAAAAATACAGGAAGTAAATGTGTTCAACTAAACAAGTATCCCAGTAGTCCCTACGCATCGATATGAGATATATATAGATCCGTCCGATAGTTGAACGTAGGAGAACTCTTCCTTCTCACCTACAAAATCCAACACTGCAGTATAGACCTTGCCATTACCTGCATTTACAATAGAGTCTAGGTAGTATTTTAAAAACACCGCCACAGGTGGGAATGAGTAGCTAATTCAATAGAACTATAAAGCAAAGGTTAACATGTTATCAATTCAGTCAAACAGTAATGATAAAACACTACAACACTCATGTCTTAAGTACTCTTGTTAATGCAAGAATAGTATGTTGTAATGATACATGCCCTCGCCTGCACTCCCTCTTGCAATAACATTTAACAATCGCGACATGCAACACTCCTGCTGTTCTCTTCCACACCAAAGGCACATGTGATGCGGTGTATGAGCGTGATTACCGAGTTCTTATTAGACCTTTTCATACAACAAGATTAGGAAGCTAAGGTACCTCCCTTTATTTCATTTACCCAAATAATGATCCATCTAGGATTGTCAATCCTATTTAATTACATACAATAGGCAAGTTCGTAAGTTTATACTATAGGTTGTTACGAGAGGCTCTCAGCGTAGGATTAATTCACACTCGAGGTCACTACCACCCACGCCCTACCAACTAGCAGTCTATTTTTGAAGGCTCGTCACCAACCAGACTGGGACCACAGCCAGGCTGCGCTGGGGTAGGCCTATTTATACTCAAAGTCACTACGGAAAGGCTCGTCACCTTAGTATAATCCTAGTGTATACTCGAGCTCACTACTAGAGGCTTGCCACTTGGTTGTAGGCCGACAGCTCGAATACAGTGTCCCATACCACCGTATTCGGCTCACGAGTTTGGGTTGCTCACTGGTTACTACGAGGAGGCTCTTCACCCCAGCGTAGGACGACGGCTCGACCACGATGTCCCATACTACCATGTCGGGTTCATGAGTCTTAGCAGAACGAGATACCAAGGTTAAACAGGCTTTTCACTGTAAGTTTGGTACCTTAAGTTCAAGCAATAGTGTCCATACATTAGGTTAATCAGGTTACTTGATAAGCTCAACTGGTATGAGCGTACGCTGAATTAATCGACATGAAGCGCATGTGCACTCCTCGTGGCCTAGCCACTATCGATAATCAGCGTATGACTCAGATTCCTCAAACGTATCCATCGTGGCTAAAATAATTCGGCAACTGATCGTAAACCATTATCGATTGCTTGGACTACAACGTAGCCCCAGTCACACTCCAAGTAATAACATTCCCATATAGTAAACATAACAGGATTTAGCAACTAACTCATACATTTTAATCATTTGAGCATTCTATAAACACATAGTGAACATGACATCATACAAGTACATTTCATACATAAATCATTAAGCCTAATGTAAATTACATGGAGAAATCTATTTGAATCACTAAGGTAATTGAGGATCTCAACCCAACACCTGTAATAAATACATTTCATCGAACAATTACTCATTCAGGCATTTTATCAAACACCTTGACTACACACTACACACTACAACATACATATAATATATTAGTTATAACCTATATTATGGTGAATCTTTTCACAAAGAAGTTGCCACACATACAACGATCATGTATTTTTAATTTAACAAGCATGACAAGTATAAATCATAATTCCATATTCATTTAGACATTTTAACAAACACATGAAATGCATTATATTCTACACAATTCTAATATATGTGTAAGATGCTGAAAACGCCGTATTTAGACGCATGTGATAGCAAGCAAGTCAGCCACAAACCATTACTGACATTTAAAGCCTTGAAAATTATAACCTAAATATTTATAGTTCGCACCTTTCGCTGGTAAACCCGTACCGAGCTTGGTTTGAATATTACGTCTTTGTCTACGGCACAACGACAACCTATAGGATGAAATAGGTTAGCTATTTCACAATTTACTCTATTTGAATCCCTAAAATAGATTAGGGTTAGGGTTTTTTACCTAAAAAGGGAGTTGAAATCGACGGTGTAGCGATGTGGGAGGGTGAATCGAGGCATAGAGTAGCAGAACAGAAGGACAGCAGTAAACTCCAAGGATCTCCCTCCGATCTCCACTCTTTTCTCTCCATTTCTCTCTTCTCTTTTAGGGTTTGGAGAAATTCTTATTTGAGAGAGAGAGGTAGGTTTAAGGGCTTTATATAGGCCCAGAACTGATACAAATGGCCTCAGGGCCATGGTATACTTAGGTTATAGCCAAAAGGGCATCTGTTTCGATCAACGGAGCACATTTGGAGGCTCCTATTCTACATGCAGTCGGAATTAAGCTTCCTACCATTGGATCTAGGTCAAGCTAAGTTTTCGGCCCGATCGGATCAGTGGATCGGCCACGGGGGACCTGTCTCAGTTCAACGGTCACCGATACTCGATCAGGGTCACAAGTACGCTGACATGTGTTAAAAAATTTTCCTGATTCGATGGTGTAATTGGGTCAGATTCTGACGGTCTGAATCCTTAGATTTGGCCTGTAAGCGAACGACTCAATTCACTTAAGTTTTAGTTCATTTCCTAAAGATATGCGTGTTTCTCACATACTTCGCCCCGGGCTCAATTTGTGCATTTTTTGATACTATTTGAATTTGATTTTTGAGATGGTTGTCAAGCCCAGTAAGGTGGTCATAATCGTATAGCTTTGGGATAATCGGACTTTCGACGCGCTGTCCGGGTCCGATACGGAGTTTCAATGTGCTCCCATGAGCAACAGGGCTTTGAGATTGCTCCTAGGCTTTTAAGTAATATTGGGTCAGTAATTCTAATAGTTTTGGGCCTTGTAGTTCACATTTGAAGTAGTTCGGGCTAATTTCACAATTAATTAGTTTAGTACTTAACTAAATTATGCCCTAATTACGACAGAATAAGGTCATAGGGAAGTTCTACGCCCCTTTTCTGGTACGTTTAATTAGTATATTATTCTAATTATTTTTTTAGTAGTTCATCATAAAGTATACTTCATCTCCATCAAATTTTAATAAGTTTTGTGTTGTAGATATATTCTAAAAATTCTAGAAGCAGCAGCTGTCCAAACTAATAATTTTCAGACAGTTATCATAACGACCTATATTTACTATATTAAAATTTTATTATATTTTTCACTTATTTTTATATGAAACTATACTTATCAAAATTCAATCTGGCTTTTAAATCACCTAAATCAGAATTATAATAGGAGAGATATGACTTTTTGAAGTCATACAAAAATTATAAAAAATTGGGCAGAAAACGAGCCAGCTAACCGCCACGCCCGCTGGCCGGCGAGGCCTCGCCGATCTAGCGATGGCATCGCCACTCGCTGGACTCTAGGGTGATGGTATCCCCCCCCCCCTCCTCTCTCCCGGGGTGTCAAAAAAGTGTAGGACCCACCTCGGGTCCCCTCGATTTGCGTTGTTTGTTCCTCTAAGTCCGTTTGATGTGGTTTCATAACTTGATATTTAAAACAAGTGTATTTTGAAAATCAGAATAAGTTATTCAACGTACAATATATGATTTTGGGGTAGGAGAAGCTTCTATATCTAAATAACCTATTTATTTCATAAGATTTCAAAAGCTTAATAGTCAAAAATCTAATTTATTTATATATTCAATATTTATAGTAAATTTTAATTTTGTTATTGTTCTTCATCATTTAAACTTTAGGATTTGTGTCTAATATGAAAGTACTTAGAAATATTTGAAGAATACGGTGGTGAAAGGTGAGATTTTTGAATGAAAGGTGAGATTTTGAAGGAAATGATTTGATAGAGGATTTGAGACTTTGGGATTGAGTTTTTGAGAAGTAATTAAGGTGTTATGATCGACCCATTGCGTAAGGACGTCTAACTCCAGGTTTGTAAAAATCCTGGCCATTACACTGGCATTATAAAAAGGGCTTCTTTTGGGCACCCCTCTCCCAATATGATTTTGCCCTAGAAAAAGGAAAGAGAGAAGAGGGAAAAGAAAGAAAGAAGAGAGGAAGGATGAGTGAAGAAGAGGGAAGGTAAGCCATAGCTCTAGTGGGGACCAAATGAGACCGATTCTTGCAACTCCTCACCTCTTCCTCAATAAATCCTTCACACATAACCGGAAGAGCCCCTCTCTACCGATTGAGTAGGTAAAACCCTCATCTCTTAGAAATCCCTCATGTTGAGGGAGAATTTACATGGAATTCTAACATACAAGTACATTGTCTTAGGATTCCGGCCGATCGACACCGAGTTCGACATTCTTAGGTCATTATCCAAGTCTTCAATGATTCATAGGTGTGGACTATTATCCTTAAGTAGCCAAGCACTAATTTTATTACGAATCTAATGATTTTGATTGCTTGGATGATGTATTTAGAGAATTTAGAGGAAACGTAGGAAAGACCTTACCCTTGATCCTCTAAATTTACATAGAATAGTTAGGGAATGTTTGTTGTCTCTCACATGATTTGGTATAAATGGATGATTGCATGTTCATAGTTTGTTTGGTTCGTATATGATGTTGCTTATGGCATATATGATTCATTAACTCTTGTGCAGTTTGGTTCTATAAGATATATGAAATGCTTAGCTTCCTCACCAACCCACACACCACACGTGCACCTTTGTTTCATAATATTGTTAGCTTGCTTTGTAGGAAAAATATGAATTGTATGTTAGGAAATATGGATGCATAGTATTGCTTATATTAGTTGATGACCCTGACCGTTAGCATATTGTGGATTACCATCAAAACCTTGGGTTAGTCAGGAACATGAGGAGAGTGTAGGTGGTCTCATTAGTAGGACTATCCTGAGACTAAACCTGTAGATTTAGGCGGGTGTGTATAGGTGGCAATAGTTCGACTACATGGGTCGCTTGTACCCGATGTCGTCTATCACGTACTCGCCTGAATTCATGCGGCCTAGTCTACTTACTGACTAACCTTATTTGTTAACCCTATTTTCTCACCTATGTATGGAACCTGAAACACCCTACAACAGTTGTTGCCCATTGATAACCAATTGGAGTCGATCCACCGACTCGTGAGCTAGACATGGTGGAATGGGACACTGTGACCGAGCTGTCAGCTACGCTAGGGTGATGAGCCTCCCCCTAGTGACTGCGAGCGATCCCTTTTCTTAGCACTCTCCATGTGCTTGAAGTCGAGGATGAGGAACCTGACGGGATCAAAGATCGCAGAGCCCTGGCCTCGCACGTTGAGCGATCTAGGCTTCGCCACTAGTTAAGGGCATTGATACGTGGGGTGTACTAGTTTCCTCAATCTAATAGATGAACTGAATTAACTAAATACTCGGTTAACATTATTCATGCATCGCACTAGTTAGGGTGGCAACTCGGCAGTCGAGGTCGCAATGAGGGAGTGTTGGTCATACGTGATTGTTAGAAAGAGTCGCTCGAGGGAGTGTTGTTGTGAGGGCATATATTATATCATTATACATACACATGTTTTAACAAGATTAGTTAGTTTTTATGAATGTATTTCCTTTCATTAAATACATAATTTAATTAATGCTTGTTGTAACTTAAGACTAATAACACCACTGAGTTGATCACTCACTCCCACTCTGGGACGGTGTTTTAAAACACCAACCAACTCTCATGCAGATGCAAGTGACACAGAGTATGAGGAGCTTGACGACACAAGTCTTGATGAGGAGGACGAGCTGTCCTACTTTCACCTGATGGGCGATTCTCTATCGGCCTTGTAGGCGGGATTTTGGATCGCTGAGTAGTGGGCTCAGTGCACCATTCTTTTGGACATATGATTCTTTTTGTGATTTTATTGGGCAATGCCTTGTGTAACCCATTTATATTCTTTTGGACCTATATATATTGACCTCTTTCATTTCAATAGACTAGTTGTGAATATGCTTCATATTCTAAGTAGTTCCTTACTGCACATTTAATCCTGATTAAATGCAAATTAATAAAAATCAGTTATAAGTGATACTCGGGAACCTGGGAGTTGAGTATACATGACCCCCAATTTTCAGGTTGTTGCAAGAAAATACTTGAAAGACAACGAATATATAAGTGCGAGTGCAAACTTCATTTCAACTTGTGTTTCAACAACTAAAATATACTTACATGGAAAACTAATCCTAAAAAAGTAATTAAACTCCTAATTTTAAACTGATCAATCCTAAATAAATAGGATCATCCCAAGACATGGGTTCCTCCTCAAGCAAGTATCTCGGCAAACTTCTCAACATGCTTCTTAACAAGATCATCCAAAAGTCCATTTTGCAATGGGCTTAGATATCTTGGAGCATATGCGTTAAGAGAAATTTGTTAACCTCAGCAAAAAATCTTCGATCATAATCTTAAGGTATTCGGATCGTATAGAATTCACCTATGGTAAAAATAATAATAATAATAAATAAATAAATAAAATAAAAATCAATATCATTGCACCATAGTGAATACGAGACTGCAAATAATAATAAATTCAGTAAACTTATCCTTAGTCATCGTAGTCTTCATGAACTTCAAAGTTTCACTCTTTGGGTCAACTTCCAACTCCTCCAGCTCTGATGATAAATATTCAGAATTTTTGGAAATGAGATTTTCATAATAAATTTCTTCCCGGCCAATGTCATGCACCGAGGTACAATCTCACAAGGCATTCACTATGTCTCTAATCATGAGATTGTCTGAATTTACAATGTGTGTCAAGCATACTTCTAGAGGTTTGGGAAATTCAGTCAAGAGAGGCTCATCATCCACAAATGTATCAATCAAATTAACCTCGTGGATCACATTCTCATCCTCTTGCGGCATATGCAAATTAAACACATTCAACTTTAAGGTTGTATTCCCAAAAGATATCTTCATAATCTCATTCTGGCAATTTATTATAGCATTGACAGTAGCTAATAGATAGGCATTGGAGTAAGATTTTGCCAGCCCCTTTTCGATAGAGTTCACTATCGATCATGACATAATTTACAGCCAACCTCCTCACATTCCTATTGACCTTAGTGCACGGGTTCTGAAGATAACCCATAAGAGGAGCCCTCCAATCTTCTTCCCCTAACTCTGTTTGACATATTTTCATAACATTTCCTCTTTCAAAAACATATGGTAGGGACCTTCTTTGGATAACAGTCCTCCTTTTAGCCGATCCCCTTAGGACATCGAGCCATGCAGCTAACTGTGCCATTTCGTTGGCATACATGTTATGATCTCTAGTAATGTGCGTAAGCTATACTTACACGAAACAATTCCGCATCTCAATTTCCAAAGCATAGTATGACAATAAGGTTGTACCAGTACATTTGAGGGGCCCTGCCATCTAATTGATCATTAACTGTGAGTCTCCTATTATCTTCATCTTTCTTGCAACTAATTCCATAAATAATTCTAAGTTGATTATCATAACTTGGTACTTAACTTGATTATTGGTGCAGTCGGATTCCAATTAGAATGAAAACTCTTTTTTGTTTCCTTTTGTTGCAATTAAGATTATGCCAGCTCCTAACACCTTATATGTTTTTATCCATCAAAGATCAACTTCCATGGTGTCAACTGTACGAATACAGATTCATAATCTTTGGAGAAATCTGTTCTTCCAGATTATATGGGTGGTCATCCAAAAAATTTGCCATGGCCTGACCTTTTACTGCCTTTTGAGGAATATAACAAATATTAAATTCAGATTAAGCTAGTACTCATTTGTCAATTCGATCATTCAAAATCGGCCAATTCAACATATATTTCACTAGATCTATAACGTCCTGAATTTTTACTATTTTGGATTGCAAAAAATTCTTAATTTTTTTTATATAATTAGCTTACGTCATCACTTACTGACCTTTGATGCTTGAAGTGAGCTTATACACAGGTGGTATCGATAAAGAACTGTACAAATAAGATTGATCAGAGGTAGAAAGCTAACGAATCCGACCAATCTTTTAAACATTGAGTTTAGCCCTGTGATTTGTTCACATATGGCCTAAATCTAGCCAACTTATCACTAACCAATCGAGAGAACCATAAGTAAATAAAGACCTACCTAAAGTCAAGACAACTATGGGTCAGATCTTAATTAATAAACCAAATCAACTCAGTTAATCATTTAGCCTATAAACCAATGGTTTAGAGTAATTATGACCGAATCATCATTTTCGCTAATTACGAATAGGCCACACTATGAACGTAGTTAATCTAAACCCTAATAATTGCATACAAGAAATCTTAATACCTAATTTATTCCAGAAATGCGTCGATTGTCCGAACAAGCTCTACACCGCTTGTTAGTGGGCCACTAGTTCTGAAACTATAAAATAATATCCATCTCACTAGGCTTAACGCTCATCACGGGTAGCGAACCAAGAAAGTGCTCATAATTGCTCAACTTGGGCCGAATGCCAAGTGCTTGAAATGTGCAAATCCCCTAAACTGAAATCTAGAAATTAAGTGAAACTAGTCACTTTGTTTCTTAATGAAGTTGTGACTTTCGGGTTGTCAATTCATGACTAAAGTTGGGATACCAACTAAAGATATTTCCCCACACATATCTGTATAATCGTGGCTCTGATCAACCATCAGTAGCCGTCGAAGAGACTTCTGATCATACTTGTCGATCGACGCATCCAAATAGCGGGCTATCGTATCCATATGTAGATCATTATTAGTGTTAATTATCCTATAGTGTATATTAACTCCTACACCTCATAGTGGGCCCTAAAGGCTAAAAACACCCTCGCATAGGGTTAGTACAATAAAAACCTAGCCCTTAGGGCCATTTGTACAACTTCTAGAACTATGTAAGACCTTCATTTAAGCACTGCCTTCTCCCATACGAATTTCATGCCCTAGCATGGGTGAAGGAGAAGAGAAAGAGAAAGAGAGAGATGGAGAGAAAAGAAAGAGAGAGAAGTGAGAGAGAGAGTACGTGTGTGTATGTGTGAGGGAAATCTTAGTTTTTAGAGTTGATATTTCTTCAACCAAACCTTTAGCTACTCCCAAACCTTCACAACTCCACCCATGCCAAGGATTGGAGGTAAGAATTATATATTACCCTTTAATTAAGCAACCTAGTATAAATTTCTACTCATTAATGGTGTTTTCTTGATTTTGATTTATGAATTGATTATTTTTCCCCAAATCTCTAACCATGGAAGCTTAAAATCAGAGATTCCTTCTTAGAGGTGTGGACCATTATCTCTAGGCTGTCGATTACCGAGTCTTATACTTCAGTTAATGATTTGTGCTTGTGAATGTGTGAATACATGCTAACTTGCACATGTATATTTTGATTTACTTTTCATAAATTACTATTGTCGATATGGTGAGGCTTGCATGTTCAATAAAATGCCCGAATGAGTAAATTGTTAGATTTTTTGCTCATACTCATTCTTGTCAATTACTATTGTAGGTTAACTAGTTCTGCCAAGTGATTAGGACTACTTGAGTAGTTGGGTTAGTCGGCAAATCACAGAACATGGGGGTGGCCCGGGTTTGGTCGGCCACCCCAGATCATTCATTTAATCCGGGCCGAACACGGATGACTGACAATAGCTAGGGTATGAGGGATGCTTGCACTTAATACCGGTTGCCCTAATGTTCACCCGAGTCAACCAAATTCGTCTAACAATCGACTAAACATGTATGTTCACCACGTTTGATCATGATTACATGAATATAGAATACTCCATACCATTTGAAAAGTCTATAATAACCATTAACAGTACGATCCTCAAGTCTCATGAGCTGGACATGGTGGTATGAGACACCGTGTTTATGTTATCGGCCTACACTAGGGTGACGAGCTTCCCTATAGTGACTGTCACACCCCAAATCCAGAAATCAGATTCACAGGAATTTCGACCGCCGAATCCGGTGCCGACAGCCTCCATAGTATCCCATTCTCGGCTTCCAACGTCCATACGCCGGATTCCGATCATGGGATCCTACAAGGAGGATTTTTAACGTACATTTGTTTCATAACAAGTATAACCACAAGTTTACCCAAATCACAAAGGCAACATCATCATCAGATATCCACTAATATAATCATTTGAATACAACACTGAAAGGAAAATACATATATCGAAATCTGTAACGGCTTAGAAAAATCCGTACTTAGACCCGAGTATCACCTCCAGTAGAAATCATTTAGAACCAAATCCCTTAAAAATTTAATGTGTATTAGCTAGCGCTAAACTAGATTACATGTGAAATTAGCACCAATAACTTTTAATACGATTTGTAAGACCTAAACCTGTAGAATCATTGACGCTATATTGCCCTGAAATCTAGGATCCAACTCTAAACTTAGTTGCTCTCGAAAATACTTTGTAACTTCGTATTGGATCTAGACCGCACGTCGAAATTCTGATATCGATGAACTTAGACCATTATAACCGCCTAGTTGGACTTGACTATCACCTCGAAAATCAAACCCAAACGATGTCCTGAGACCATTTTCTTGAGTCCGGAGTGAAGAGAGTGAGAAAACGAAGATTTTTAGAAAAGTAAATATGATTTTAAGTAATCTGGGACGTGTCGCTTGCGCGATATTTCTAAGCATTTTGACCGTTAGATTTCGACCCAAATTCACCCTCGGATCAGGATAGGTAGCCCATACATGTCAAAGTACTTGTGGCCCTGATCGAATTTCAGTAACCATTGACTTGAAACTGGTCCACCATGGACGATCTGAAAACCCGATTGGATTGAAAACTTAACTTACTTAAGATCTAATACTAGTGAGCTTAAGTCCGACCGCATTTGATAAGAGGACCTCAAGAAGTGCTTTGTTGGATCAGAAAGAGTCCGATTTAGTTATAACCTAAGTATACCTTGGCCCTAAGGCTATTTTCATCGACTTTAGGCTTATAAAAAGGGCTTAAACCCTCATTCCCAAATTCCATACGAATTTCCTAAACCCTAGCTATTCAAGAGAGAGTTAAGAGAAAGAAAGTGAGAGAGAACCTGTTGATTCTTCGTGGGATTCTTCCCAATTCATCTACGTATCTGAATCATTATTCCGGCGATTCTGATTCCATTTTTGGATAAGTTAAGCCAACCCTAACATGTTTTGAAGCTTAGAATAGCTATAGTGAAGTTATAGCTAACCTATTTCATGCCATAGGTAGCGTATCTGTCGTTGACGAAAACTTATCATCTGAATCACATCTAATACTCATTTTCTAGTTTAAGGTGCGGACTATATACGTTTAGGTTATGGTTTTTAAGACTTTCAATGTTAGATAATGATTTATTCATGACGTGAATGCTATTACGCATGTCAAATGTGCTATTTGTTTTGATTTACATATATGTATAATCTATGTTATAAATAGCGTATTTCATGTATATGTTAGAATACCCGTATACATATGAAAATTATTCTTATGATTGCCATGATTAATTGTCATTGATACATGCTTGATATGTATGCGGCAACTCCTTGATGAAAGGACTTGCCCTAATATGTAATGGAATCGACAAACGTGATGTATGTTGAATAGTGTAGTCTAAGTGTTTGTATAAATGCTTGAATGAGTTAGTAGTTAGTAAAGTGTGATTGTTAAGGTTGTTGAGATATGGATCTCAATCACCTTAACTGTGTGTATGATTTCCTCCATGAATTGTGTAACTTAGATTATTCATGTTAACTATGTGTATGATTTCCTCCACGTACTATATTTATATTCAAGTTATATTTCATAAATGTCCATATGATCGTAGGATATAAATCAAATGCATGTTGCTGCGCTTGTACGTGATTGGGCCCGTACTACAGTCCAGGTAATCGGTAATCGTACTTTAAATGGTGGTTGAGGTCGTTTCCACCACGCAGGATGAGTTTAACGAATCCGAGTCGTGCTTAGGATGTTCGACAGTGGTTAGGCGACACGGAGTGCTTATGCATTCCACGTCATTCAACTCAATATACGCTTGGCCTAGTTGGGTTTATCTACTACCCCGATTGACCAATGTTTGTTCACCATATTTGGTCGCTACTGTTTGAACCTAAGGTACCAAACTCACCATTGGAAAGCCCCTCTAACCTTGGTACCTCAATCCGCTAAGACTCATGAGCCGATTATGGTGGTATGGGATACTATATTTGAGCTGTCGGCCTACTCTGATTGGTGACGAGCCCTTTGTAATGACCAGTGAGCACCTATACTCGTGAGCTAATTATGGTGGTATGGGACACTATATTCAAGCTGTCGGCCTACTCGGATTGATGACGAGCCCTCTAGAGTGACCTCGAGTATATCCTAACACTGCATAAGGGCGACGAGTCTTGTTGTAGTTAATAGGATATAATTAGACCTGTATTGATTGGTGACGAGCCCTTTACAGCGATCTATAACTATACATCGTATGAGATTTCCTAGGACTGATGACCTTAGAATGGATCAATGTTTGGGTAATGATATAAGGGAGATATCTTAGCTTTCTAATCCTGCTGTATGAAAAGGAATAATAAGAATTTGGTAATCATACCCATATCACCGCATTGCATGTGTTATCAGTGTTGGTGTAAGAGCACTGAGGAAGTGACTGACATGCACGACCATAAGATGAAGATCGCAGAGGGAGTTATGATGAGGGCATGCATCATTATCTCATTCATTCTCGCATTAACAAGAGTATCTAGGACATGTTTGATTGTACTGCTTTATCATTACTACTTGATTGAATTGATAATATGTTAACCTTTACTGTATAGCTCCACTGAGTTGATCACTCACTCCCACGTTCTGGGATGGTGCTTAAACACCAACCAGACTCTGATTTAGCTGCAGGTGACAGTGATGCTTGCGAGGTAGAGCCGGAGTTCGACGAGGACGAGGAGGCTTTCTCGTTCATGCAGTTCTCAGGCGGGTTCATGTGAGCCTTGTCCTGACTAGCGGAGATTTTGGGATATGTATATGTTGATTTTGCACAGTTGATACATGTATTTTGATACACAATTGTATATATTACCCTGGGCAGAGCACGCATCTTTTGGGGATTATTTTTGAATTATATATGTACTTAAGTCTTTCGCTTGCATTTTCTATCTATCCCTGGATTATGTCTACTGATCTAACTTAATCTACTTCATGTTTTATGCGCTAATACAGACAACATACATCCATCATTATTTATGTTACATAAGTGACGTTTTGGAACTCGGGAGCTAAGTTATGCTCGACCCCCGAATTTCAGGGCGTTACAAAATCAAAGCTTCAAAAGTTTGATGCATGCTCCAAGCTCAATGCTGTTGCAACCTAACGCCACCTGCATGCATCTATTATGTATAAGCTTATAAAAAGCTTAGAGGGTAGTGAAAGTATGTGTGCAAGATAAGTGCCAAACACACAAATACAACGTTATAATCATACAATGTCTGAAATACTGGCAAGCTCATAAGTCATACGATATTAGAGTAAACAGAAATACTGATAAGTCTATAAATCATACAATATCAGAGTACGCAATACAGATCAGCTATGCAAATGATGAGTCATAAAGAGCCAAATATCGGATACCGAGGATGCAATGCAATGTATAATTCCTGATGATTTCATGAATACCATCAGCTATATCTAGACCATATAAATGTAAAAATACAGTAACCCAAAATATCATACGCCGAAGATGTAATGAAGTATGCGGTGGAATGGAATGACCATGCTGGAGTGTGAAGTTGGGATGATAGAACGTAGTATCGCAAGCTATGAGGTCCACCACAAGGACTTCTATCCAAACCAGTCTCATACCTAAATTTGGATAGTCTGTCTCAATGTGGTAAACTCCTGATCTCAGGTTAGTCGTGCACCCTAACCGAAATCCTGACCATTGCGAAGGTACACATAACAAATAGATGTGCACCACCAGTCCAAGTGGATAGCGAATGAATGAATGAATGAGTATGCAACTCTTACTCAATAAGTCCACATATCAGTACAGTTCCTCTCTGGGATATCACCGGGGTCTATTATACTCTACGCTAGCTTATCGCCCCTATCCAAGCGCACAACTGGGTAAGTGAAAGAGACCTCACTATCCTCCTGCCAATATCGGACTCGGCTCGTCGATAGCGGACCCATTCCTCAAGCTGGTCAGACTCAACCTAGATATTGCCCCCTTACTCATACGGGTAAGGTCACACCCCTTCCCAACCGACCATAACACAGTGGGAGACGCGACCTACTGGTATACGACCCTTATGCGCTCATATATATCCACTCAGTCTCGACGTTGGGGCGTCTCCTGGCCTCAGAGATTTAGGAATTTTCACCCAGGGACATCTAGGGCACCCATATGCTAGAACCAAACATTTTCAGTGTCCCATCTGGCCATCCCGACATGCCTGTGGAGGTTATGGCCTTGATGTCGTTAGGGCGTATAGTAATCACCATCACACAATGCAAGATGTATGAGTCATGCAGTGTAATCATGCATCAATCCTGCCCATATCGTGCGCTTATGTGAGATAACTCTACCTATCAAGGAGTCTCATAAACCATCTGTACTAAGACATATGTAATGGTCAATCACAACTGATAACAAACATGCAGATGATGCATATGGGCGTGTATTATGATGCTATACAACTGACATCAACAATCGGCCTCGACAATGTGGACATTTAACCGACATTACCCCCAAGGAATGGCCCACATAGAGCCTAACATATAGTTGACCCATGGCCTCGCACAAGGGCATAATATATGACACCGTGAGCCTCACTCAGGAGTTTAATATACATCCCAATGTCCCCTCACAAGGGCCTAATATGCAACACAACGGGCTCCATCGCCTGGCCCTCAAATGCACCATAATGGGCCTCATCACATAGGCCTCTCATGCATCAAGCCGAGGCTGAATGCTCATCAGAACGTGCCTCAAATACGGGCCGCATATACATCACAATGGGCTTCAACAATCTACCTTAACAATCAGAGTTGGCCTCGATAATCAAAATAGGCCTCAATAATTGGAATTGGCCTTGATAATAATCGGAATCGGCCTCGACAATCGAAATCGATCGTTAATCAGAATTATCAATCGGTCACGTCAATCAAAATCGGTAATCAGTCACGATAATAGGAATTGATCGATAATCAGAATTGACAAATCGGTCACGCCAATCAGAATCGGCAATCGGTCATGATAACCGGCCTCGATCGCTAATCGGCAGTCAACCACGACAATTGGAATCGACCTTTATAATCGGTCGATCAAGGCTTAAGGGAAGGTCATAATGTGGATATTAAACCAGCATTGCACATTAATGTGGACATTTAACCAACATTTCTCCCAAGGAGTGGCCCACATAGGGCCAAACATATAGTGGGCCCATGGTCTCACATATGGGCCTCATACACAACATAGTGGGCCATATACAACCTTAATAGGCTACATGCATGGGCCTCATATACAACACATCGGGCCGAAATACATCTCATCAAGCCTTGCCCATGGGCCTCGAATACCTCACAATGGACCACGTCCAAAAGGGCCATAAATACACAACGGGTGGGCCCTGCACATGGGCCTCATATATCTCAGGTCGGGCCACGACCCATGAGCCTCAGCTATAGCAAGTGGGCCGCATCAATAGGCCACACCAATGGGCCTCAAGTGGGCTACAAATATATTAAGGTAGGCCTCAGAGATGGGCCACAGAATACATCAAGGTGGGCCTCATTGTCGTCCAATCAGGCCCACCGTTCTAGGTGAGCTACCTACACCATACATCTATATTTTTTTTAAGATCATTTTAGAGGGTTGTCCAAGTGAATCATAACGGGAGATCATTTGGGCCATACATAAATAACTGTAGAGATAGTGGTTCTCACTGTTAAAATAATCACAGGGCCCACTATAAAGTTTATTCCCCATATAATCTGATCATAAGGTCACAAAGACTTGGATTAAAGGGGAAAACAAATATCATGTTGATCCAAAACCTCTATGACCTAAAAAAAAGTTTCAATGGTGGACGTTCAATCTCCACTGTTTATTGCAATGTGGCCCACCTGACCAACGGTTGGACAAAATATATACATAAAGGTGTGGCCCAGATGAACAGTTGGGATATAACACATCCCCCATTTCCAGGGCCCCAGAACTTGCAGCGTGCATACAGCAACGAAGCTGCTCTAATGGATGACATGGATAAAACATTACATCACGGTAGGTCCCACGACTTGTACACGGCCTGGATTTCAGGCATGTGCACCACGTGTGGGACCCCATTAACCGTCTCTACAAATGGTTGAATGGCATAAATACAACGTATGCATCATGGTGGGTCCCGTCATAATATACATTATTATATTATATAATATTTTCTCAAATAGATGGGTCCCACGTGGGCCTACCATATATATATAATATGTTATCTACATATATATTATAATAATATATTATTATATAATATATTGAAAAGTGTCTAGCGTCCAGGGTCTGGACATTGGACGGACGATGTAGATGTAAGGATCATTCATCATGGGTGGGTCCCACGTGTGGCCCACCCCATACAATATAATACATTATTATATATTTATATTATATCAATATACACTACATGTGAGGCACATACAACAGCCATCATCCACAACTGGATGAAACAGATGGACGGTTGGGATTCCCAGATCATGCTGGTGAGAGGAGTACCAGCCAACTGTCCAGTAGGTGGGTCCCATTCGCCCAGAATTTTGGATGACGTGGACAAGAACCATACATCACGGTAGGTCCATCCAGCAAGTGCTTTTATATGTTAAGCATATCTTCGCATGATTTAAGATGGTGTGGGCCACCTAAGTGCCGTGAACGGCTGATTTTTGGGGTGACCTGCTGATTAAAGGGAACCCATCAAATGCACGGTGTAGATGTTCAACATACATCACATTGGGGCCCGTGGTGGGGCCCACCATTCCACCCTACTGGGACGCTGGACGCTACTTGCTGCAGCATCCTCTGGACGCTGACAGCAACAACCTTAACATCTTGCTCCTTTCTTTTTTTTTTCTTTTTTTTTTATTTAAAGAAATATTTCATAGGTGGGGCCCACATCAATAAAATCCACACTGACTATTGGTCCCCCCGACTCGTAACAGATCTAACGAGACCAATATACAGTATTTTTTTGACGTAAAGAAACATCGCAGCAGGCCTTAACAGTTTAAATCACCCAAAATCACTATTTTCTCTATTATGGCCCACCAGAGACTCAGATTGGCCTCATTTTTCAGCTCAACGCCTCAAATGAGCTAAGAAATAGGATGGACAACATGGATCGGATACATACATCAAGGTCAGATCCATGTGTGTGTGGACAGTGTAATGTATAAAATATAAAAATTACGTTGGACTCCCTGGATGCACAAGGCGCATAAAAAAATATCACGATGGTTTCCACCATCTGGGAAGCAAGATGGATGGATGGTGTGGGCTTCACACGTACATCAAGGTGGCTTCCACGTGGGTGGGGTCCATGTTTGGATGGTGTAAATAAGGCACATACATCATGTAGTGCCATGAGGATGGGCCACCACCGTTTGGATCAGATTGTTATTTATGATTTCCTCCGTCAGGGTCTGTCCGCCATGGACAGCAATATGGGCTCCACCAATTGGATCAGGTGGGCCACACACACACATCAGGTGGGCCACACCTCACTATCATCAATACCATAACAAAAGGTAAAGAGAGAGATAAAGGGAGAGAGGTCGGATGGTGGAGGGACCCTGCCACTATGGGCCCCTCGATACAAGGCGTACATCAAGATGGGTCCCACCATATGTGGGCCCTCAAATAACAAAATCAAAGGTAGGAAACATAAAATCACCCACCTCGAGATCTCTCCTTCCTTCTTCCGTCAATGCATGATAGAGTCCCAAAGGGACAATTTCAGTGGTTGAGATGGGCTTAGGATGGTGGGATCGGGTAGTAGAAAGGTGGGCTACACTACTCTCTTCCATGAAAGTCATGGAAGTAAGTTTCTCCCATGGAGCTTGGGAGAAATGAGAGAGAGAGAGAGAGAGAGATGACGGGAGAGAAGTGATAGGAAAGAGGGATGGCGAGTGATGTAAGTAGGTACTTTGTTGTAAGAAAATGTTGACTTTTGGAGAGGGTGGTTGTACTTAATGATGGGTGTGAGTAATGGTGAGTGATGATGAGTGATGGGAGTGTACTTGACATTTGATGTGATGGATTCTCTTGAAATTTACAACGCGCGGTGTTTTTCTATAATTTAATGTAGGCCCACATCTCCTGGCCCAGGTATCACCTCGGTGCGCAAGATGCGGCATCAGAATCGCGGCGATGGCGCGGTCACTAAGGTACAAGTCTTGGGTTGAGCCGACTCTGGAATATAGGGCACGACTTAAAGTTGTGCGCAACTATCGATAATAAATTGTGGATTACTAAAATTTGATCGGGAGGACCGTGGAAGCCTACAGAACAGTATGGGTTAGGATACGGGCCTCATAGTGACCAATGATTAATCAAGAAGGCTATGAGCTTAGTAAATCAAACTGTAATGATGTCACGATTGCTCCACATTTGTGTTTGGGTGATGACTCATATATTTTTGGGCGCCCTCTACCCATCAATGGGCTGCATAACCCTGTGCGTTCGAGCTATGTCATCCGGGTCCTTAGTGATCGGTTAGGCTAGTTAGTTAGGCCAGTGTTAGCCTCACATTGATTGAGAAGTTATTGCCTGGATGATAAACCCAAATATGGATCAAGGGACATAGGCATGAAGCCACTACGACCACGCCCCATTCCTAGTGATCCAAATGAGACTAATGATCAAAATGAAGGTACTTTAGCTTTACCAATTTTGTTAGATGAACAGACTTAATTAACTCACTCAGCTAACACAAACATTCATCTCATCGCATTAGTTTAGGTTGTGGTGACTTGGTAGTTGAGGTCACGTTCCGAGGGAGTGTTGGTCATTTGTGAACATAAGAGGGAGTCGCTATGACGGATTGTTGGATGGCAAGGGCATGCATCATATAATAATGACATACGTGTGCATTAACAAAAGTGTCTATAGACTGTATGCTTAAGTTACTTTTTATTAATTGTGCATGTGGATATGATAACATGTGTAACTTAGAGTTAATGGAACCACTGAGTTAATCACTCACTCCTACTCTGGGACGGTGTTTTAAAACACCAACCAGACACTTTTGTAGATGCAAGTACTATGGAGTCTAATGCGTTAGAGGAGGCCCACATATATTCGAAGGAGTCCTCGTACTTCCAGTTGCAGGGTGGGGCGATGTAGGACATTTTCAAGACATTAATGAGATTTAAGAGTCGATACATTTTGTATTTTTGAAACTGTATATTTTGTAAGTAAACATATTTTACTTGCTTTAAAATTTACATTTCTTTTAGAGTACATCACATAGTCTAGTTTAATTCAAGGAATTGCTTAAATGTTAGGTAAAATGAACTATGGAACTCCGCAAAGCATAAGTGGCACCCGGGATATCGTGAGTCGAGTATCTACATGGCCCCCGAAATTCGGGACATTACAAGATCGGTCACTGCTATTACATTTACTCTTTTGGCCAATAAATAATGTCTTAATTTAGTGGTCATGTAGTACAATGATAAGCATAACTTTTCTATAGCTAAGTAATGTCTCTCCGTGTCAAGCAACATTCGACTCAAATAATAAGATGCACACTATTTTTGGGTCTCGTCGTCCTGGGCTAAGAGAGCTTCAACCGACTCTGCAGATGTTGCAAAATATAGCTTGAGTGGTCGACCTTCGACTGGTGGCATTAACACTGATGGCCTTATCAAATATTCTTTGATCCTATCTAAAGCTAGCTAATGTTTTTCTTCCCATATGAACTCGGACCCTTGCTTTAGCTTTATCAATGACTAGAATATGTTGGTCTTTCCTGTACAATTATATATGAATCTTCACATGAAATTGACTTGCCCTGAGAATCATTGCAACTTTGATTTATTCATTGGTGGGTGAGCGTTAATGATTGCACAAGCCTTGTTTCAATCAACTTCAATTCCTTTCTAATGCTCTAAGAATCCCAAGAAATTACCGTCGAAACCTATAAAACACACTTTAGGGGGTTCATTTTTAGCTTATGGAGACTCATTTGTTTAAACGATTTACGCAATTGAACGATATGGTCTTTTATATTGGCTGACTTGACCACTACATTGTTCACATAGACATCAATAAATCAGCCAATCATATCATGGAATATGGCATTCATTGCTCTCTAATATCCCACATTCTTAAGTCTGAAAGACATCACCACCTAATAATAAGTTCTTAATGGACCCAGACACCTGAACCCTGTCTTTGTCACATCCTCCGTTGTGATATAAATTTGGTTATACCCATAATGGCCATCCATGAAGGATACAACTCAATGCCCAACAACCCTATCAATCAATTGATCAACCACGGGCACTAGGTATTCATTCTTTGACATGGTCGGATTCAAAATTTAGAAGTCAATACAAACCCGCAATTTTCCATTCTTTTTTATAATTGGGACTATATTCGAAATCCATTCAATGTATTTGATAGGCCTAACGAAACCAATATTTAGAAGCCATTCAATTTCTTCTTCTTTTTTATGAGTTACTCCCACTGTCATTCGCCTGGGTGGTTGCTTATATGACTGATACCCTTCTTTTTATAGGTAACATGTGCTTGACTAAACCTAGATCGAGTCTCAACATCTTATAGTAATCCCATGTGAAGCAACCAGTAAAATCTTTAAGTTAATCAACCGTGCTTTCTCTTAGGATCTTAACAAATTGCTAATGAACGTAGGCTTTAGGACTTGCTCAGTCCCTAAGTTGACCTTCACTAAAGGATCTTGAACTTGGGGCCAAGAACCTCCATTTTATTAGGAGCTTCCTCGAGCTCTATGTCCTTTTCTTTGATCAAGACATCCATATCAACCAAGTTCACAAGACAACCATCATCTACCTTTCTTAGGCTTTTTTCAAGCCTTCTTATTTTGGCCATGAAATCGACTTCGTATTCCTCATCTCTTAATGTAGCGATCATGAAATTTCTTCGATAGTACAACGTGGAACCGTCCGATAAGAAACAATGTCCCTTAACAAGGTATTGTCCGGTTATATTACTTTCGTAAAGTCTTACACAACACTATCTGGATTTATATATATATATATATATTCCAGTTGGTTGGCCGAACTTGTTCCTTCCTATAAAACGAATTAGCCCTACTTCTTCCCCATAATAATAGGCTTCATTTACATTCAAAGTGGACAAGAAGGGATTATTATCATCCATGACTAGTTCAACTTTATCCCAATTTTAGAAGATTACAAATTGATGTAGGGACAATAGAATACACACAGATGAATGAATCCGGTCTCTACCCAATAAGGCATTGTAGCTAGATGAAGTGTTGACCATAAAAAATGAATTAATACTGTTTTGGTTCCAACAGTTAAGTCGACTGGTAAGATGTAAGTGCTTATACTCAAGCACATAGTAGTTTATCAAATTTCGTAATCCTATAAGGATCGTAAGCTCTATTGAAGACAAGTTATCAAATCGATCAAGTGTCTGAAAAGAATACTCAACATCTCAAGTCAAGATCATTCATGGTTTGAAGATCAGAACACTTCGTATGAGTCAACCATCAGGTCACATAACCCTAGATTGACCATAGGTTAGGTGTATTTCACACATGCATAACAATGATCATATTTTATGTAAAATAGACTCACAGCTTGACATTTGGTTTGGCCAGCCTAACTAACTTCGGCCAACCCTACATTATTTGGGCAAAAAGGCAGATATTAAAAGATTTTTCCACAGCTTGTTCAGACAGCCCCACCATATGATCAGCCACCCAAGATGGGTTCAGTCAAGTTTCCAACAATGACACAATTTCGAATTTAAGGTATATTGGGCCAACCGAACTTGGGTTTGGGCTAGCCAAATTTTTGAAAGATTTTATCCCGTAAAATCTGAGTTCACGTAATCTTTGGAATCCGGCTAGTCGAACCAATCCTCGGGCCCTTGAACTTTCAGAATCTTTGGCTATAAATAGAAGATCTCTCTTACTCTTCAAAGCATAAAAATTCATAGATCTATCTTGTGTTGAAAAGAGTGAAAGTCCAAGCCTCCTTAAGTTTTTTGCATTCTAATTTTTATATTTATTTTATCTAATTCTATTCTCTCTCTCAAGTTAGTTTAGACTGTCTTAATAGAGTAATCCATACTCTACTTGAGAAATAAAGAATCGAATTTGTAGCATTAGAGTATCATTCATTTTATTGAAAATATATTAGATCACTTTATTTCTTTTTCAGTTGAACTCATACAAAGACTTCATCTACATACAAAGAAGAAGATTGCTGCATTCAAGTTACAGATTCGACTTCGACTCGTCAATCGAAGATAAGTATTGTCGTTATATTTATTTCAGTTTGAGTTTTTCTGAGATAGCTCAGAAATCTCAGCGAGTTTGTTTATGGTGATCCCATGAAAATCACAAAGTGGGTTTAATTGTCATAGCTCGTGAAAATCGTAATAACTGTATCAGGCTATTAAGGTGACCCTGGGAAAACCTTGAGATAATGAAAGCTAAAATTGCGAGAGTAGTAGTTTTGAGAGTGGAGTAGGTTGCATTTAAGCACCGAACCCTATCATTCTTTTGTGCATTGTGGTGATTGCTTTTTATTATTTATGCCTATCTTATGCTTCATTTGTTCCTGCTATAGTTTGATATTTTGATTTCAAAGATGTCGTGAAATAAGATTGTCCTACCTAAATCCTTTAGCTGAATGTTATCCCATGAACTATTTGATATCAAGAATTCAATACTTTAAGAAATTGAGTTTATTTGATTTATTATTCTGCATTGAATCGAAATATTTGGCATAGTCCTATTCACCCCCCTCTAGGACATCTATAGCTCGTCCTTTCATAGGACCTTGTGAGTGTTCATAACGTAACCAGCAAAATTACTGATAGAACTTTCGAATGGATCAAATCAGTTGCTGTCTTTCCTAGTTTTGACATCATTCTTAACAGTAAAAGGTTGATGATGACCCCATTATTGACCAAGATTCTGGTAACCGATCATCGTTCAAGATGAGCAGATATGTATAACGGCTTGAGATGATGTATCATACCGTGAGTAGCTATTTCTATGACCACCCTTTCAGATGTGGCCCTTGACTCCACTGTATTGTGTTTATATGTATTTTTCCATCCGTCTCGAGTTCATTTCTAGTCATCTACTGACATGGAAAAGAAGCATGTTGTATTACATCTGGAGGACTAAATTCTTCCACATCACTTAACCATTCTAGTTGGTTGGGTTGGTTTAACCTGGAAGCTGGAAGGTAGTGTGAATACCATATTGTAATGGAACACGACGGTGATAATGTCCCGAAGACAATTCCTTCATTCGAACATTACCCCCTAGGGTTCCTACATTCATTTCCATACTAAGGTCTTTGACTTACTTAACACTGTTATCAGTCACAAGGTGGATCAATGTGTTTGCCGGTGAGACAACTCGCAATGCCTTAACAGTCATTACTATTTCATTTACTAGCCATTCATCTATTGGGAAGCATTTGCCACTAAGATAATATGATAAATTGTTGTAACCATGTTCCTCCTTTGGACTGGCTGATAACATTGGAATTCTGGTCACATAACATAGGAGATCGAATATAACGTCTCGAAAAAATTCGTACAAAGACCCGAGTACCACCTCAAGCAAAAATCGCTAAGGACCAAATCCTTTAGAAATTAGATGAAAATTAATTAAGTACTAAACTAAATGAATCGGTAGATTAGCTAGAACCACTTTCTGAACGAATTGCAAGACCCAAAACCAGCAAAATCACTAACGCTACATTACCTAAAAACCTACTATCCATCTCAAAACCCAGTTGCTCTCGGGAGCATCACGAAACTCTGTATTGGACCTGGATAACGTGTCGAAAGTATGATTACTGTGAAACTATACGGTTATGACCGCCTTACTAGATTGATAACCATCTTGGAAATCAAATCCAAATAGTGTCCAGAAACGCACAACTTGAGCTCGGAGCGAAGTGTGTGAGAAACGTGAATATCTTTAGAAAATGAACTGAAACTTAAGTGAATTGAGTTGTTCGCTTGTAGGCCAGATTTAAGGTTTTAAACCGTCAGATTTTGACCTAACTACACCTTCGGATCAGGAAAAATTTCTAAAATATGTCAGTGTACTTGTGGCCCTGATCGAGTAACGGTGATCGTTGAATTGAAACAGGTCCTCCGTGGTCAATCCACTGATCCGATTGGACCAAAATCTTAACCTAGCCTAGATCCAATGTTAGGAAACTTTTCCTATACCGTATGCAGGAAATGGGCCTCCAGATGAGCTCCGTTGGAACGAAACAACCACTCTTTGGCTATAACATAAGTATACCATGGCCCTAGGGCCATTTTCATCAATTCTAGGCCTATATAAAGACCTAAACCCACCATTCTCTCATTCCATATGAAATTTCAAACCCTAGGAGAGAGAAGAGAGAAAAAGAGAAGGAAAGAGTGAGGAGAATAGAGAGAAAGTGAGAGATTGTTGCTGGGATTAGATCCCACCACTCTACGTGTCGAATCATCTTACCTGTATCACTATACCGGCTATTTTGACTCTATTCTTGGGTAAGAAATCCTAACCCTAATCTCTTTTAGGGATCAAAATAGAGAAAATGATGAAATAACTAACCTATTTCATACTATAGGTAGTCGTTGTGCCGTAGACAAAGACGTATTGTTCAAACTGAGCTTGATACGAGTCTACTTGCGAAAGGTGCAAACTATAAACGTTTAGGTTATGGTTTTCAAGGCTTTCAATATCAGTAATAATTTATGACTGACTTGATTGCTGTCATATGTGCTTAGATATGATGTTTTCTGTATATTACATATATATATATATATATATAACTATGTTAATTTTTAATACATTTCATGTGTTTGTTGAAATGTTTGAATGAATATGAAATTATGATTTGTGCTTGTCATGATTATTGAGTGAGAATATATGATTGTTATATGTGAGGCAAATCCCTTGTGAAAGGATTTGCTATAATACTTGTTATAACTACTTTATTACATGCATATGATATGTGTAGTCTAATGTTTGATAAAATGGCTGAATGAGGAAATGGTTATTGAAATGTATTTAATTAGGGTGTTGAGATATGATTCTCAATCACCTTATTTATAGTTACAGTTTCTTTCATGTAACCTATCTTACTATTATGTGATTTATGGATGAATACCTATGTATGATAATATGTATGCTATGTGTTTGTTAAAATGCTCAAACAAGATTTATACGTGAATTGTTATCACATGCTATTTTGACTATCACCCATGGATGCCTATTGTGTTTGAGTATGATTGGAACTACTGTATAGTCCAGGCAATCAGTAATATTTTTTCGAGTTAGTGGCCGAGGTCGTTTCGCCACACAAGATATGTTTGAGGAATCCGAGTCGTACGCTACTTATCGATAGTGGTTAGGCCATAAGGAATGCTTACGCACTCCATGTCGATTAAGTCAACGTGCGCTCGTACCAGTCGATCTTGTCAAGTAACCCGATTGACCCATTGTATATTCACCATGTATGGATACTACTGCTTGAATCTAAGGTACCACTTACTAATGAAAAGCCCGTTTAACCTTGGTACCACGATCCGCCAAGACTCATGAGCCGGACATGGTGGTATGAGATACTATGGTCAAGCTGTTGGCCTACGCTGGGGTGACGAGTCTCCCCGTAGTGTTCGGTGAGCAAACCAAACTCATGAGCTGAATACGGTGGTATGAGACACTAATTCGAGCTGTCGACCTATGATCATGTGACGAGCCTCTTGTAGTGACCTCGAGTATATACTAAGACTACACTAAGATGACGAGCCTTTCTGTAGTGACCTCAAGTATAAACTGGGCCTGCGTTGAGGTGACGAGCCTCTCCGTAGCGACTTAGAACTGCCATTGTATGTAATTAACTAGGATTGATGAGCCTAGATGGATCATTGTTTGGGTCAATGATATAAAGGGAGGTACCTTAGCTTCCCAAATCTGTTATATGAATAAGTCCAATTAAGAACTTGGCTAATCATGCACATGCACCGCATTGCATATGCCTTTGGCGTTGGTGTTGAGCATAACGGGAGTGTTGCATGGGCGATCGTGAGATAATGTCACAGAAGGAGTGCAGGTGAGGGTATACATCATTATCGTATCTCATTCTTGCATTAATAAGAGTACTTAGGACATGATTGTTGTACTGCTTATCATTACTGCTTGATTGAATTGATAACATGTTAACCTTTGCCTATAGCTCCACTGAGTTAATCACTCACTCCCACTCTAGGATGGTGTTTTAAAACACCAACCAGAGTCTTTTATAATTTCAGATGACGATGAGGCATACGAGACAGAGTCTGCCTTTTATGATGATGATGAGGAGTTCTCCTATTTGCAACTCTCCGGCAGGTCTATGTAGACTTAGAGTTGCGCCACCGGGGCTACAGGGATATGGACTAGATGACATTACACTTTATCATTTTATGAATTTTGGTATTATACATGTAAATATTTAACCTAGTGACATTCATACTCTGGGGACTTACAATCACTTATATGCTTATATATATTTATCATGGTCTTCTGCTTGCGTAATTTAACTGTCTCTGGAGTATGATATGCTGATTTGGTATAATCTCACTCATATTTAATGCACTAATACGGATAACATTTAATCATCATTATTTATGTTTCATAAATGATGTATTGGAACTCGGGAGTTCGGCTCCTACTCGACCCTCGATTTTCAGGGCGTTACACCGAACTGCCCACACTATGTTTTTAGTCACTGGTTCTTCAGACCCGGGAATTTTTCAAAATGGTTGTGATTGGTTTACCTTCTACTTTCGGCCGAGGAAGATCTGTGACTTCTTTTGATTCTCATCTCACCGCATCTCGACATCTCTGCATGCCATCAACATTTTTGAGCTTGAGTTAATGCTTCTGGTTCTGCCAGAAATTTTGGGTGCATAACCCTCTTCCATACTTCTTCCCAAGTTGTTGGGGGCTTAACCATTAGTTGGTTAGGTACTCCAACTTGCTGGCGGCGGCTAAGGGTTGTTCATTATGGTCGATACTAATAATCCCTCTCCATTTGTCTAGGAATCATGCATCGGCCTTGCAACCTTGATTTGGGAGGATCTTCCCATTCGAGAATAGTCCTTATAGCACATCGGTCACACAGTTGTGAACCCCTCCTGTCTTGCTGAATGGTGTTCAATCGAGCAATGTTAAAATGAGGAGATCAACATCGCCTTGCATTGGTCATTGTGGTATACCTTCCTGGTTGGTTAGACTAAGATTAATCTTTGGTCGTGGCCGATCAATCTTTCTTAGATTCGTTGTAACCATATTAACCTCAAGGTTGGGTAGGAATAGATACATGTTGATTAACATGACATCCTCGCCTTTTTCGGGAACTTTAACAGCCTACGATCGATGTTATCCTAGACGACATACTTGAATACAACATATTTATTAGTCAAATGATACTAAGTTCCATGCCATTTGCAATATTCAATCTTTTGTAATTCTTCGGCTGAATGTATTTTATGATTTATGGAAACCTTGATAAACTTTTCAGCTAACAGAATTTCAAATATCTCATCGGCTCTTGTGATATTAAAAGTATAAACCATTTGAGTTTTCTGTGGAGTCGACGTAGTTGATTTTGCTTTGACCAGTGCTGAACATGCAAGTGGTTTCTTAGCTACCACTTCGACAATCACGATATTGTAATTTGGGTCATGATAATAAGTTTCTATTGATGAGGTTTTTTTGCCAGGCACCTTCTTACAGAAGTTCCTTGTACCTAAAAGTCTTCCTAGTCAAGTCATATAGGTCCACAACTTTGTTCCAATAAACTTCTTACAAAGTTTATACTTGAGCTCGCTAGTTGCATAAATTCAGCTTTAGTCATAAGAATCTTATATCGCCTTTTTGCCATTTTAAATTGAGTAATATAACTCTCACAAGTCTTTCCTAGTAATTGCCAAAAATGGGCAAGAGCGGCCATAGTTATTTAACTATTCTTGGAGAAAAAAACATAACTATCTATTATTGGAGAAAAAATTGAGCATGAAATTTCTCCTCAATTTATTACCAAGTGTGTACCGAATCTGACAATAGGTTTGAATACCATGTAAAGGCCGTTGCCGTTAGTGAATGACCAAATAATTGTAACTTATGATAGTTATCATTCACCAACTCTCTGCACTGCATGGTAAATCAACCGACGTGTTCAATAGTTGACTGACCAGGATCGCCTGAGAACAAGGCAAAGTTTGGTCGATAGTTTTGCGGCAACGAATGTTGCCAATCTATTCATTCAGGATATAGTATATGATACATTGGGACAGTATTGCGGCCAAGTACTTGGCCTACAACCTCGCATACAATTTGCATGATTTGGTCATGATCCACTCGTTGAGGTTCGATGATGGGTGGTGGATCGGGGTCTAATCGGCTCAGTCCCTCTTAGAATAAAGGTTTCCTAGGAAATTGCTAAGGGCTATATCCTTTTGGTAATCCTTGATTTCGATTTTCAGATACAAAACTTCTAGCATCTTGCTCCAGTTGTATAAGTTCAATGGGAGGCGGAGTATTTCACATCTCTTGAACTAGGACTGGTGGTGGATTCTTTTTAGAGGAGGCATAGGTGGTAACTGAACTACATTGCCAATAGAACTTCCTTCAACATTATATTACATTACCGTTGACATTTGTTCGGCCATCATTACCATCAATCGATGCATGACCTCAGTCTGGCTAGCCATATACCTGTTAGTATTTTCAATTTGAATTCAAAATTGCTCAACTTGGGCTCTTCTATATTCCTAGACATGCTAAATACTTAGTTGTACATCTTGAAGCACGATCACTATCTCGTTTGGGAGAATAGTCCGAGAGGTCGATGCTCCTTCCCGATCCCAAGTACCGAGTGTTGGAATATTGTTCAAATTCAATGATTTAGGGGCCACTCCAACCGGCTTGTCCTCGACTGGAGGTGGTGCGTTGGTGTGGAGGGCTCGATCCCAGCGATTCAAGTGTTTCTTATATTCACAATTTCGATTGGCAACTATATGTTGTTAAATTAGAGACAGGGTCCCACCGGGCATGCTAAAAACTAGTGTTGCTTAGTCCGTTTGGTTGGAATGCGAGAGACTCATAATTGAATTTGTGGCTCAATTCAAACCAAACAACTATGACCCCAACCGTCGAGATAGGCAGACATGTAGTGTATGATTGAGATTTGATGAGATCGGTCACCTATTCAACTACCCACTCAATCTGTAAATAGGACAAAATGATATTTAGAGGACAAACTTCGTCCTCTAATGATGGGTTGCACCTTTACATTTCGTACGAAAGAACTTTTCATTACAAATAAAGTGAAACAAGAAAATGGATTCTTGCAATAGGTCATGAAGAACGTTTACAAAATAAAAAAACATTTTCTGATGTGGAACTAAATCCAACGCGAAAACGTAGACTCAAATTAAAACTAAGATTATCAACTACTTGATTAATTTACAGATTACACTGGAATGTAAACAACAAGCTAAAAGTAAAAAATTACACTAAAAAATGTAATTGAAAGATAATATTTGGTTTTGATTGAGTTGTTATGAGATTAGATCCTTCCGCTAAATCCTTTTGTTATTTATAACCTTAATACGACTATTTAGATGCTTCTCATGTTCTGACAATTGTTATAACCGTTCAACAACACTTACTTTTTTCTGGTTGTTTTTCTATCATACGTCTTGTACCCATTCTTAATTCATTTTTCTTCCATCCCCCATTTAAACAATTACGTGGCATTACTTGATACATTCCGGTTATATTACCAAGAAATTCCCTTTCAGTATATCCCAGTAGATCTTTAAAACCACTATGCGGATACATATAGATCACTTGTATCTTACTCTGAGTGGTTCTTACCAGGAGTTACGAACACATGGATGAACATCTTCAACTGCAAACATGACATTGTTTTCATTGCAATCCTTACCATCCAAATCGTTAATGCAATAGTGGAATATAACATTCCAAAAACCTGCACTGTAAAGATGATATTATCTCTCTTATTCTGCCTTTTAATTTGGACTACTCACCGTTAATTGGATGGTTAAGATTGCTTGATCAGTCTGATCTCATAGGTACGCTCCATCCACAACTTTTCAATAATTTGAATGGTCTGGATATGCGTAGACGGGTGCAACTTTGAAGGAGGGTGAGTAACCACTCACCACCATTCCATGAATATCATGAATATCACATGTTGGGACTTTTATATCAGTACTGCCCCACTTAAAAAATACGATAACTCGTCATCTTCACATTGGGCACGAACGCGGATCTATCCAGACATTCAAATAGTTGCTCCTATTGTGAATGGTACATACTTCTAAAACCACACTGATCAAATAATCTTAACCATCTAATTAATGTCTATCAAATGAATGATTAAGATTAAAATGGTAGTTGGTGTCACAGGGAAAGGGTGTTGGGGGCCTTGCACAAAACCTTAGGATCTAGCCGCCCGAACAAACCAGAATTATGGGATAACAATGCAATGAAATAAATCAAAGCAACAATCACACACCACACAAGAGATTTTTACGTGGAAAACCCTCAAAGAGGTAAAAACCACAGGACCTCGTCCAGATCAACAATCCACTATGAAAGCAGAACGTTACAACCTTCGTCACTTACGCAGGAGCGGATAAACAATAAGAGAATAAAAAAAAATTTGAGAGATCTCACTGATCACGAGGACATAAAAGCGCTGAGACGACGGCTCCCTTCCACAAGCTTCCACTCTCTCTTTTCTCTCTCTCTCTCTCTCACCCTAAGGCCTTTTAGGAAACTCTCTTGTACTTTTCTTCATACAACATAATCCCTTAGAAAACCCTAAGAACCCTTTTTTTATAGTTTTAGGAAACTCCTTTCCGCATCCCTATTGCGAAAGGACTCAAATTCACAATTTTGCATAAAAACTACGTAACCTAGGACTGGTCCTAGAAATTTCAGGATTGGTCCTAGCCGCCTACGACTGGTCGTAGACCGCAGAAAAAATTAGCAACAACTCGCTGGACTTTGAGTCGTGGCAGGGCTCGAACCTACGACCGGTCGAGCAGCGCGATGAAACCCTCCAAAATTTCAACCACTGCACCATCTCTCCTCTGAACTGAGGAGGAAAACCCCATCAAATATCCTCCTTTTCGACTCAGGAGGAATTCACCTTCTTCAAGCCAGCTAGGTTTCTACAAACCTCAAACTTGCCCTTGAGCAAAGTCTTGGTCATCATGTCTGACCCATTATCGTCCGTGTGGACTTTCTCAGGCTGTAACACCTTCTGTTCCAAAGTATCCCTTATCTAGTGATATCAAACCTCTATATGCTTCGACTTGGAGTGCTGACTTGGATTCTTGCTCAAGTGTATAGCACTTTGACTATGCAATGATCACGTGCTCTTCCTGCTTCAGGCTAAGTTCCTGTAGGAACCTCTTCATCCAAAGCATCTCTTTACATGCCTCAGAGACTACAATGTACTCGGCCTCTGTAGTCTACAATGCTACGACCTTCTGTAACTTGCTCTGCCAAGAAACCGCTCCCCCTGCGAACGTGAACATGAACCCCGATGTAGACTTCCTGGAGTCTATGTCACCTGCTATATTTGCATCTGTGTAGCCCTCTAACATAGGTTTCCCTTCACCATAGCATAGGCTCAACCTGGATGAGCCTCTTAAATACCGCAATATCCATTTCACCGTTACCCAATGCTCTTTGCCAGGATTGGCAAGATACCGGCTGACCACACTAACCGCATATGCTATGTCTGGGCGTGTACACACCATATCATACATCAAACTTCATACAGCTGACGCATAGGGTATCTTCTACATCTCTTCCACCTCTACCTTCGTCTTGAGACACTGCCTGTCGCTCAATCTGAAGTAACCATCTAGTGGAGTACTGACCGGCTTCGCTGCATTCATATTGAACCGCTCAATGACTTTCTCAATATACCGCTCTTGTGACAGCCAAAGCTTCCTGCTGCTTCTGTTCGGGTTATCTCCATTCCTAGGATCTATTTAATCGGGCCCAAGTCTTTCATCGTAAATGACTTGCCTAAGTCCTGTTTCAGCCTGTCGATCTTCTTGATGTCTTTTTCCATGATGAGCATGTCATCAACATATAAGAGCAGAACTATGAAATCACCATCTGAGAACTTGCGCGTGAACACACAGTGGTCCGACTTCGTTCTGTCATACCCATGCTGTAACATGAACTAATTGAACTTCTTGTACTATTGTCGTGGAGCTTGTTTCAGCCCATACAAGCTCTTCCTCAGCCTACACACCATATGCTCTTTGCCCTTGACTTCGAACCCCTCTTGTTGGTGTATGTAAATCTCTTCTTCCAGGTCACCATGGAGAAAGACAGTTTTAACATCTAACTGCTCTATCTCCAGATCCATGCTAGTCACCAACCCAAGCAACACCATTGTGGATGTCATCTTCACCATTAGTGAGAATATCTCCTCGAAGTTTATGCATTTCTTCTGACCGAACCCTTTTACCACAAGTCTGGCCTTGAACCTCATCTGTGAATTCTTCTGCTCAATTTTCTTTCTAAACACCCACTTGTTGCTCAGAGCTTTCTTGCCCTTAGGCAGTTTCACCATGTCATAGGTGTGGTTCTTATACAAGGATTCCATATCCTCTTGCATAGCTTTCAACCACTCCTCCTTATGCTTATCGGCTAGGGCCTCAGAATAATCTTCTGGCTCTCCCCCATCAGTCAACATAATGTACTCATGCAGCGAGTACCTCTTGGACGGCTGTCTGTCCCTAGATGACCTCCTCACTTGTGGCTCAACAGGTGGATCAAGTGGGGGCTGCTCCCCCGGTACATCTTCTGTAGGAACCCCCTCGTCCTCTGCACCTTGCTGTACTCCCCCGTCATCAGGCACCACAAGAGGAATAACTGGATCCATGTCCTCTAGCTCACCTGAACTAGGCTGGTTCTTCTCTGGCTTACCAATGTCTTATATACACTGATCTTCAAAGAAAACCACATCTTTGCTCCTGACGAGCTTCCTCTCGGTCGGATCCCATAATCTGTAACAGAACTTTTCATCACCGTACCCTAGGAACACACACTGCCTGATCTTCATATCGAGCTTGGACCTCTCGTCCCTTGGTACGTGAACGGATGCCCTGCATCCAAACACCCTGAGATGACTGTACGATGGATCCTGTCCAGTCCACACCTTCTCGGGTACTTCTCCATTCAACGGGGCTGATGGGGACCTATTTATCAGATACACCGCCATGTGCATTGTTTCTTCCCAGAACGTCTTGGGCAACTTCGCATGGGATAACATACATCTGATTCTCTCAACAATGGTGCGATTCATTCGCTCAGCTACACCATTATGTTGGGGGGGGTCTTGGGAACCGTTTGTTCATGCCATATACCCAGGGACTTACAGTACTCATGAAAGTCGCCGATGTATTCACCACCATTATCAGTGCGGATGCACTTCAATGATCTACCTGTCTCACTCTCGACCATAGCATGAAACAACTTAAACACACCAAAGACCTCGTCCTTGGATTTCAACGCATAAGCTCAAACCCTCCTAGATGCATCATCTATAAAAGTAACAAAATACAATGCCTCACTCAAGGTTTTTATCCTCATAGGACTACAAACATCAGAATAAACCAAATCTAATGTATGCACTTTATTAACATGAGAAACAGTTTTGACGAATGAAACTCTATGCTGTTTCCCTGATAAAAAATCAAGACAGATTTTGAGAGGTGTACCTATCACGTTTGGAAGGAGCCGCTTCCTTGCTAGTAGCTGAAGCCCTTTTTCACTCATGTGGCCTAGACGCCTGTGCCACATGTCAATAGCTGAATCTTCTGCTGCGTTCAACCCACCCTTGCATACACTGACACTTGCCTTGTACAGGGTGCAACACTTCTTTTCTCTGGCTGCGATCAACAAACCCTTGATGAGCTTCCAACGCCCACCAGTAAACCGGCTTTCATAGCCATCATCATCCAACCTTCCCGTCGACATCAAGTTGAGGCGAAGGTCTGAGATATGCCTCACATCCCTGAGAACCAACGTGCAGCCCACATCGGTCTTCACATAAATATCACCAACTCGCACGATTTTCGATACGCTAGAATTTTCCATCTTCACAGTTCCATAGTCACCTGACTTATAGCTTGTGAAGAAATCTCTGTGTGGAGTCACATGAAAAGAAGCCCCTGAGTCAATCACCTAGTCGGTGTCCTGATCCGTAGCCGTGAGACAAACGTCATGATCTGTGGAAAGAATAATAACAACGTCGCCATCTGAAGTGATCGTAGTAGAATCAGATTCATCTTCCTTCTCCTTTTCATTTCTTATCGTTTTTAGCCTTATGACATTCATGCTTATAGTGGCCCTTCTTGTCACAATTTCAGCATTCAACATCTTTTCTGTTACTCGACTTGCCTCTTGATTTATCTCGGGCCTTCCCGCTCTTCCTGTTCTTTCCTCTCCCCCGTTCATATGTCACAAGGGCCTCTTGCTGAGTAGACCCCTGAAACTTCCTCCTTGTCTCTTCATTGAAGAGACAACTAGTAACCTGTTCCATGGATATCTTTCCGTCTGGCGCGGAGTTACTTAGAGACACCACCAATGTCTCCCAACTGTCAGGCAACGAACTAAGCAATAGTAAAGCCTGCAATTCATCATCCAGGACCATCTTCATAGAGGAGAGTTGGTTCACTATATTGCTAACCTCATTCATGTGCTCGGCCACAGAACCACCATCCTTGAACTTGAGATTCACAAGTCGCCTTATCAGAAAAATCTTATTACCGGCTGTCTTCCTCTCATACAGCCCTTGTAGTTTCAGCCATAGGCTAGCGGCTGAGGTTTCCGTAGACACATGGTGGAATACAGAATCATCTAGCCATTGTCTAATAAACCCCACCACCTTTCGGTCCAACTTCTTCCAATCATCATCAGACATATCCTTGGATTTTGCTGATATGCCTAAAATTGGAGAATATAGATCCTTGCAATAAAGCAAGTCCTCCATCTTAGCCTTCCATACGGTCCAGTTGGAACCATCGAGGCTGATAATCCTTGATGAACCACCTTCCATAATTCCAAACCGATCCTACCCGTTCAATGAACTTAGCGCTCTGATACCACTTTGTTGGGGGCCTTGCACAAAACCTTAAGATCTAGCCGCCCGAACAAACTAGAATTATGGGATAATAATGCAATGAAATAAATCAAAGCAACAATCACACACCACACAAGAGATTTTTACGTGAAAAACCCTCAAAGAGGTAAAAACCACGGGACCTCGTCTAGATCAACAATCCACTATGAAAGTAAAACGCTACAACCTTCGTCACTCACGCAGGAGCGGATAAACAATAAGAGAATAAAAAAAAACTGAGAGATCTCACCGATCACGAGGACGTAGAAGCGCTGAGACGATGACTCCCTTACATAAGCTTCCTCTCTCTCTTTTTTCTCTCTCTCTCACACCCTAAGCCCTTTTAGGAAACCCTCTTGTGCTTTTCTTCACACAACATAATCCCTTAGAAAACCCTACGAGCCCCTTTTTATAGTTTTAGGAAACTCCTTTCCGCATCCCTGTTGCCAAAGGACTCAAATTTGCAATTTCGCGCAAAAACTGCGTAACATAGGACTGGTCCTAGAAATTTCAGGACTGGTCCTAGCTGCTTACGACTGGTCGTAGCTCACCCATGACTGGTCGTAAACCGCGGAAAAAATTAGTAACAACTCGCTGGACTTTGAGTTGTGGCAGGGCTCGAACCTACGATCGGTCGAGCGCCTCCCACGACCGGTCGAGCAGCGCAATGAAACCCTCCGAAATTTCAACCACTGCACTGTCTCTCCTCTGAACTGAGGAGAAAAACCCCATCAAAAGGAAAGCTATTTTTAGCGCAAAATTCAAGGGAAATAATAACATTTTACAAAATAAAGCTTGAAGAATGAAATTACAAAAATATCCTTATTTAAGTTTTTCTTTAAAAATTAGTAAAGGCTGAGACTTGCAGGATCCACAACACTTGTATAACATCCAAGCCATCCAATGTATAAAACCCACCATTTTGATAAAACGAATAAAAAATCACGCTGATTGAATCATTAGATAGGCTACACTTGAATTTGGATGTTTTAGTGGTGTAAATTATTTTTTATGAATTGACCTACCTTATAAATGAATCTCCATATATTTGGTTCTCTTTGTGATCATATTGGTTTGCATGGTTTGATGAGAAGGAATTGGGTACTACCCTCATCAGACCTAACTAGACATGGAGGACGGTCCATTAAGGGTTACGTGGACCTCACTATGATGTATTTGTTTTATCTACCTGCCAATATATTTAGAAAAATGATTTTAAATGATAAGCCCAAAATAGATGTAGATCAAATGTTCAAATTAAACTACAAGATATGGTGAGACTGAATGCCAACGGCTGTAAACCTCCTGGATGTCACAGAAGTTTTGGACATGATGTTTATTTTTCTTTTCATCCCTGTCTTTATGTACTTATGAATAGGGCTGTACACAAAATGAGTTAGCTTAGTTAGCTCACTTAACTCGACTAAAAAATGCTTGATTTGACTTAGTTCGAAACTGAGTTCAAGCCAAGTCGAGTTGATTTTTTGAGCTCGAAAAAAATTCGAATCGAGTTTGAGCTTGCTCGAGCTTGACTCAACTCAGATTGAACCCAACTTGAATCAAACTAGTTCGGTGACTAAGTTACTTTGATATTGATCTTGCTCACCAATTGTTTGGTGAAATGACTTAACGAAGTGTCAGCTGGACGTAAGGAAGGTACGTTTCATCAAACAAACACCATTTTTTTTTTTTTTTTTTTTATAATTTTGATGTTGCCTATAAGGTATTTGATGAAATACCTATAAAACTGCTACTGCTATTTTATATACAGTGAGAATTTAAAAGTGTAGTTCATGTGTTTGTGAATATGCTGCACATGCGAACTCAGCTTAATCTTGGTTCGAACTTGGCTCGAATTGGCCCGAACTGCTGACCGATCCAAGCCGAGCTAGCCAGTCAAGCTCGAAGACCAATCCGAGCCGAGTTCGAGCTAAGGTCAACTAATGACCGATCTAAGTCGCGCTAGGCCAACTCGTGCACACCTCTACTTATGAACAGGTCAGATGACAAATAAACATTACAGCGGACCCTGGAAAGGTTCCAGCGGTGGGTCATTGCCACTGCTTCCCATCAAGGTATCCGCACGAAGCCCCTGACAGGACCGTCTGCCTGTAGCCAGGCCTGGTGGCGTTAGTACCCAATCCACTCGCTGTTGGAAGGATTGAATGCCACACGCATACTTACCGTGGACCCATTACTGATTTTTCAGTTTGTGAGAATGAAAAGAGGGTAATGGTGTAATTTTTGCTCTTGAAAAAGTCCTGTCCAGGTATATCGGTTCCTATAGGTACCGTTCGTAAAATCCGAGTCCGGGAGGCTCGAAAAGAGGAAAAAGAAAAAAATGGTTGATATTATCAGCTTATGCTCTATCGAGTGTTGGATAGGAGATTTGGACGGTCTGTATCGCGGGAATCGCCGTGCAAGAGAAGGAGAGGATTTCATTTCATTTGCCGTTCGGATCTCTCAATCTTCCTTCCATTTTTAGATATCGTAGATATTAAACGGTGATGGCTTCCGGACTCTACGCTGCTACATCCTTTTCCATCTTTTCTTCTCCCTTTTCCAATTCCAATTTCCCATCCAAACGCTTCCAAATCTATACCCCTCCTCTCATTTCACATCTTTCCTTCCTCTGCCGAAGCCATAACATTCACAGCAGCAGCACTAGCAGCAGCAGCAGCAGCAGCAGCAGTAACCTCCACTTCGTCCTCCACGACTCTCTTGATGACTCCGGCATCGATACCACACATGCCAGGGTGAGAAAAATCACCTCTCCTTTCTTTCCATCCTCGGGCTAGACTCCTATGTTAGTGTACGAACATTCTAGAAAGTGGTGGTGAGTAGTGTAGTTGTGTACCGTAAAGTACACAATGCATAATTGTGGATGGAGTATGGTGTAGAATTAATAGTGAGCGGATGATGGTAACCATTTGATTCCGCCCACTGAATTTGGACCACTTGCTACTTTTGACTTCAACCGGCCATTTGATGGGCACTAATTGGGTGGTTAGGATTGCTTGCTCGGCGCTGTTTGGATGCAAGTGAAGTTGTGTTCCAGGGCACTAATTGGGTGGTTATACTGCCTTGGACTAGCCATTCTGTTTGCTGTTTGTCAAATACCTTTTGAAGAGGGAATAAAATATTGGACGGTTCCATATGTGACGTCAATAAGGCACTTGAAGATGGATGGTGGCACATGTGGAGTGCTTGAACATGGAGGGTCACACGTGGTGCATTTGGCACATATAACGAGTGTGCATGGAACACTGGTGACAAGCTTCTCTCATATTTATTACACCTTTTTCAAGAGACACTCTGGATTCCTGTGTATGAATGGGTCAGACGAACCATGGATAACTTATCTGCCCCGGAAACTTATCTTGCATCCAAGTAGTCCCTCAGTGTGATAGTGAAGCTATGCTCTGTGCTCCATCACCAATTGTCCCTACGATTAATCTGGTTTGGATAGCTGTGCATGTGTACCATATAAGGAGGATGAGTCACCATCATTTTGGAAATGGTGGTGAACTATGATCGGATCTTTTCCTACCTCCTCTATTTTGAAGGAATTATAGGGGTTTTGCCTCTCATTAAAAGAAGAATTATAGGGTGATGATTCACTTAAATATAGAGTTATGATGCCTCAAAAGGTGAATAATGTCCTTATCAAGGTATTCTATAACGATAACAGTGGCTGAAACGGCTACCACCATTACCTTTACAATACATGGTATAAGAGCTGTTATGAGGGCTGTAATGGCCATTACGGTCCTTTTTTTTTTTTTTAAAAAAATTTTAAAAAAATAAAAAAACCTGTATCAGCCATGTAATGGATCATTACAAGACCTTTACATCCTTTACGAGGGCTGTAATGGCCTTTACAAGTCAATTTTTTTTTTCATAATGGCTGTTACAACCTTTACGACCCCGTAACGTGTAATGATTGCCATTGTTACCTTTATGGCACACCATGGTCCTTATGCACCTATTCCATGCAAGTGGGGCACATGGTTCATTTATCTAGATTGTTAACTTTCTTGGATATACCATAGATGGGGAGACCCAAAACTCTTCTGGATGAGAAAATCTTGGAGGTCTATTGCTTCATTTTTCTCTTAATGATCTACTTGTCGGGTGCGATTCAAAGGTGGTGTAGGATGAAGAAATTATTCCATGCTACTTCATGCTTTTATTGACCAATGAAATCAATACACAACACATGCACACATTGTGCCAATTGGAGATGCTGCAACATGTGATCTACCAATGTAAAGCTCCGAGCGAGCACAAAATCTCTAGTTTACAACAAATGCAATGACGTATTTATTCATAACTATGTTTTACTAAAGTTAAAAAAAAATCATTACAAAAAAAAATCTCTCATTAAAGCTCATGTTAACTTGTATCCTATGTACAATGTAGTTTTGAGGTTTTCCATTTTTCAGACACCATTCACTCAGTAGAAACTACCATAGATTACTATTCTAGAATCCTAAATACAACAATTGTTTTTTGACTCTTCCTAGAGACCAAGAAAACTTACTAAATTAAGATAATTATTCCACAACCCTAATTAATAATATCCTAGTCAAACACTTACTAGAAGTGTACTTCCACCGAACAAAATACCTAAAGCCCTCATTGAGAATTCACTCTAGTTGCTACTACCAAAATCCTTTAAACTGAAAATTTCAAACACTTCAACATGCAATGTTTTGGTTCACCATGCATTTTTTTCTCCACACCATTGTATGGACCTTGGCTTCACATTTCTCATTGAGTTTTGTAAAACATAAGTGACAATAAAAAACATCACCATCTCACCCCATGAAACCACAATAAACCTTCCACATGGCTTTCTTGGCTACAAACAATCACTGATATCTGACCATTTGCAGGCTTCATTTTTTTTTTTTTTTAAAAGAGAAAGTGGGGAGATTCTCAATGACCTAAAAATCTCCCCTTGAACTCATCAAGATTGCTACATATATTGAACTTATCAAGACAAAAACCTAACACTTTGGATTGAAATTACATCACCAAGAAAACATCAATGAAACTGACAGTGCTGATTGAACCCATATTTGCAAAGAAGAAGATGAACAACCTAGTGGCCTCACAACCAATTTCATTGCCACCTTGTGATGAAGATCTTGTTGCATTGGATATTCTCCAAAATATGCTTTCATCATGCTCTCTATGATGAGATCATCCTTCCTCCAATTGCTTCACTCACAAACAAACTTGTAAAATGCTGGCCTCAAACCCATGTGTGCATAACTAATCTAGATCTAATTCCTGGCTTCAGACCACCTCGTTCTAATAAACTCACTACTAGGCCTGTTTTCTCCAATACTAATTGTACAGAAATTTCTACATGCCATATGGATATTTTATTCTACTTCCATGCCATGATGGACAATTGAAATTCATGCATCTGATACATACACGTACACAGACCATGCCAAACGCATGGAGATGCTTTGATATGATCTGCTGAAGCAAATCTTCTACGGGTAACCAAAATCACTAGTTCATAATTAATGCAATAATGTATTTCTTAAACATACATTCTGTGAAAATAAAGGAAAAAACACTAAAAACATTGTGACAAAATCTCTCCCTCCCTATCTCTTGCATACTCTGCTTGCACCTTTTATGAAGAGAGGTTTTGTATTTTTTGACGAATCACCACACCACCCCCTCCCCAATTTGCCACCACCACACCCAAAAAAAAAAAAAAAAAAAAAAAAAACACTAAAACCCTTGTTGACAATTACTATTTCCAACATTAGGAACCTTTCATGTGGGATTGGATCTTGTACACGTGTGACCATAGTAGGTGGTTTGTACTATTTGTTTGGCCTCCATTATCAATGGGATATGCCTCCAAAATCTTCCAAATTAGAAGATCCTGACCTTCAATCAACGGCCTATGACTGGATGGTTAAGGTGAATATTCAACAATGGTCCACATTCAATGGATAATGGTTTGATGATTGAAGGATTATTTCTAATGTCAAAACCTTTGCGGCATTTCCCATCAATTGTGGAGACCAAATCACATTAATGGCTTGGATCACTAAATCGTAGTACCAGATGTACAAAATTCCTCTTCCCTTCTACACCATTCTTTGTAATTCAATGAAACTCTTTGTGATTGATTAGGCTGCCAGGGACGGCTTTTGCTCCCAGATCCAACGACTTTCAAGAATAGAGAGAGAGACAAGCATAACCATCAACAGAGGAGTTGATCTGGGGAAAGTGGCCCTGCACATTGCTGCAGAAGATGACGCACTAGTCTCCCATTCTTCTGTGCCTCTTCCAGTTGATTCGTTCATTGAAAGATTGGATGATCTGTCTATGGGTTTCTGCTCGCTATACATTCCCCCTGTTGGATCATCTCCTGAACTTTTCCTTGGGAATCTGGAGAGGTACTTCTATGTGCACAAGGTATTTTGGATTTTCTGCTTCTCCTTCTCTTTTTCCAATTGCTAATGAATGAATTTTTCTTGTGTTTCAAGAGTTTTGAAAATTGAATTGAATTATTCCGAGAAAAGAATTAGGAAAATAAACAGTACACATTTCTTCATGCAAGTCTGTTTAGACTGTTTGAATTGTGAGCACTAGCCCAAAGGCCACACTCAATTGGTGATTTTAACAATCCATCTTCACTCATTATTTTGAAAGTTGATCTTTTCTAGCTGTTCGTTTGATGGCCTCCAATTGTACGATGGGGTTCATCTAAGCATTGTGATTTTGAGTCATGATCTATGAATCTATCCACAAAGTGGTCATTATTTATATTGAAATACATGTATGTTGGATGTTCTTTTTAGACATGTTTTTACAACTACTGATGAAGGAAGAACTAATTTCTTGTAGTGAATGAGTAATAATAGTATCAATTGGATCTTTATAAGGAGAGAAATGAATGCAGGGGTTATTAGGTGTTGATCATACACGTTGTTTTGTGCATTATATTGATCAATCATGGAGCGTGCTTGATGATGACATCGTGCACACGCACGCCCACACGCCGCCTACAGGTGCACGCACACCACCACCCCTATGCACGTATGTACGCAGGAGAACCCCACCATCGATCTGGCTCGATGATGACATCCAGGGAGGGCCTCCTAGCTAGAAGACAAGTTTTGGTTCAAAAAAGTGGGCCCGATAGTCAAGAAAAGCCCATCATGGGATCTAATGATTGTGGCACACTCGTCGGATTGATTTCATATTTTAGGTTTTGCTTATTGTTATTATTTAGAATATCGTGAACGCTTTAGATTCCTTTGTTTGATTTTTATTTTAGTTTACTTCATCGCAAGTAATAGGTTGCGCACATGGTGCGAGTTTTGGGATATAGGGTTTTCCCTATAAATAGACACTCCTTGTAGTTCTTTTGATTCATTCAAGCGTAATAAAAAAAATTCTTGCTTTATTTTTCTGCTCTCTTCGTGAGTTGTGGAAGAATTCAAAAGTGGGTGCGAAGCCCTCCCTTTTTGAAGGGCTAACTACGTGGTGTGAAGCCACATCTATCCCCATCCGTCCCTACCCTCTCCCATCCATTTATCTTATTGCTTTGAATTTTTCAGCTTTTGCAGCTATTCATTCCCCTACAGCCAGTTTTCAGAATCTGGACCTGTAGGAGGACTGAAACTTCGGTGGAGTACTACGCCTCGACCTTACGTCAGATCGTCGTTAAACTTGGAGGGATTGGAGGTCTCCCCTAGCCGACCATGGCCTAGGTGTCACTTTGGGGAGGCGGGCTTCCATCACACGTGTGACAGCCCACTCGTGCACATGCGTAAGCCCCGGGTCACCATCTGCGCGCAGGAGCTTTCTTCGGGTTAGGTTTTCCTTTGATTTTCCTCTTTTCATTCTTATTTCCTAAACTTTAGCCTTAGTTTGCATTAGCCCTAATTTATTTGCCCTTTTTTTTCACCCTAGGGTTCCTTGAATTGAGATTGGGGAAGCCCTTGGATTATGGACTGTTTGCTATGCATGAGTGGTTGATTTCTATTTCCCCTTGAGATCGTTTGGCTTATAATTTTTATTGGTCTAGTCCTAGCCTGTGTAGGCCTGGACCCGCATAGATTCCCCTTTAATTGAATGTTTGGATTTTCATGTGGAATTTATGTAATTGTTTCTGAATTGGTATGATTAAGCCTGAAATCTTGCATATCATATTTAAATCTCATGTCCTGCATCAAATTTGGTATCAGAGACTAGGGTTCTTGTAGGGGAATTCACCACATATTTAGGGTTTATTTTGTTTGAGTCCTTCATGCATCCAGTTCATCATATATAGCCATTAGAAAACCATATTCCCTGATATATATAGATGAGTTTTAGTAACGGTGTATAGTCTCCTTCATATAGAGTCTCGTAGGGTCATTTAGTTTTTAGACGCATATAGTTGCCGTAGCAGGTCCTTAGGTTGAGCAAGTCAATGTATGCCCACACGTACGGGTTGTGGTTTCGGTTTGCACCCCACACTAAACATGTAGCAATTGCAAGAAACAGTGGCCAAGTTAGCCCAGCAGGTTGAGTCCTTGAATAAGCACTTGGAACAACGCATAGATAAACGCTTTGAAGAAATAAAGGTCTCTTTCCGGGCAAACCCCACCATTGAGGAGAATGCCCAATCTCAGGCAGTTGGTCAGGAGGTTAGACCAAGGAATGGAGGCGGCCAAGGAGCTGGTCATGGGCGCGTAACTGTGCACCCACCTCGTGAGGGACATCATGATCAATATGATCCAAATGTAGAACTCCTTAAGGGAGTTAGGGTAGATGCCCCTACATTTGATGGCCACTTGGACCCTAAAGCCTTTCTAGATTGGCTGGCGAATATGGACCACTATTTTGAGCGGTATGATATGTCTGATGCTCGACGAGTCCGATTCGCCAAGATGAAGCTTGTGGGTCAAGCAAAGAGGTTTTAGGCGATGGTTGAGCGAAAGAAAGAAAGAGCGAGGGAACTCCCAATAGTTCATTGGGTAGAGATGAAAGAAACGCTTAAAGAAAAGTACCTCCGTTTCTCTTATCGCTTACGATTGATTGACGAGTGACAGTCTCTTCGACAGGGTTCCATGAGTGTTGCGGACTATATCGAGAAGTTTGAAGAATACTCGACCTACTGTGAGGTTGATGAGGACCTAGTACTTACCCTTGCTCGTTTCAAAACGGGCCTCCGTCTTGACATCAGGAGAGAATTGCTCGCCAAAGAGATAGACACCATTGAACAATTGTACCAAGTAGTGTTAGATGTCGAGTAATACCTTAAAGCATTTGTGGGAAGGCGGTTTGACTTTCGCGAATCCGGTGTTAAGGCCAACCCTTCTGGGGCTAGACCTAACACGGGATTTCAAAACAAACCTTCCCCTAACGTTCAGGCCAGACCCAAGGATGATAAGGGTAAAGAGATTATCGGGTCTAATTCACGTGGAAGCGGGGCCACTAGGTCAAGGTGTCCTGTATCCGTAACGATATGGCCGTATCAGCCTATACGTAATGATAACGGCCGACACCATTACGCGATACGGGGTTGAAACAGCTGTTATGGAAATTTGTGACCGTAACGGCCGTTACGGGCTATAATGGCCGTCACAGACCCGTAATGGTTGTTACGGGCCTTAAAAAAAAAATAAAAATTGACGTTTTTTTCCTTTCTTTTCTTCTTCTTCTTCTCTTTCTTCTTCTTCCTCTTCTTCTTCTTGGGCGGCTGCGGCTGCGGCCTCGGCCTTTTTCCTGTTCTTCTTCTTCTTCCTCTCTCTCTCTCTCTCTCTCTCTCTTTCTCTCTCTTCTTTCCCTCTTTTTTCTTCTCTTCTTTCCCTCTTTTTTCTTTTCTCTCTTCTTTCCCTGTTTTTTCTTTTTGGTTTCCCTCTCTCCCTCTTTTTTTTTTTTAAAAAAATTTGCTGGTGTTCACCGCACCAGCTAGCTGCGTACGTGTCACGCTAAGACGAGCGCTGACACTCCTCGAGCTCTGAGTTGTACGAACGGTTCAAAGGAGATCAAAGTTATATGGGCTCCATAGTGATGTATTTATTACATCTACACCGTTCATCTATTTTCAGAGATAATTTTAGAGCACTACCCAAAAAATGAATTATATCCAAAGATCATCTGGACCACACAAAAAATAGCAGCGGAGATAATGATTTTCACCGTTAAACAATTCGTAGGGCCCACGGTAACGTTTATTTTCCATCCAATCTGATCAGACCCAAGTGGGCCCCACCATGATGTATATGTTTTATCCATGTCGTCCATCCATTTTGCCACGTCATTTTAGGTCAGGATCCAAAAAATTAGTAATATCCAAATCTCAGGTGGACTACACCATAGGAAACAGTGGTTATAGAATGATCACCATTAAAAATTTCTTAAGGTTCTCTGTAATGTTTATTTTCAATCTAACCTATTAATTGGGTCACATGACACGGATGAAGGGAAAACACACATGTCAGCTTGATCTAAAACTTCTGTAGCCCCCAATAAATTTTTAATGGTGAACGTTTAATTATTGTTGTTTCTTATGGTGCAGTCCACTTGAGCTTTGGATGTGCCTCATTTTTGGGCTTATGCCCTAAAATTATTTGGCAAAATGGATGGAGGGTATGGATATAACACGTTCATCACGGGTGGGGCCCAAAAAACTTTAACACGTGTGCTATACTTCACAATCCGAGTCTCGCCTGATTCGAGCCTTAAAAAATTGTATATGAGACATTAACTTAAAAATTAGCAATTAAATTATGGACTGCAATTGCTAACCCAAAATGCCAAAATCAAATTGTTTGAATAGTTTTAATTGTTAATTTGTGGACTTTTATTTTTAAAAATAGGGCCTTTTGATTTTTTTCATGATTCATTATCCAATAAATGTCCACCAATTCATAAGTGGGATAATGACAATAAATTGCATGAATTTGAGGCTGATTTGGAGCATAGATTGGTCCTCCAAGTCAGCCCCAAATTGGCAACGCCATCTACTCGAATTTAATTTCATTTTTTTAAAGAACTATTGAGAGAAATGATATCAAGTTGTTAAGTATATAAATTAGATATTTAGAAAATTATAGTCAAATTCAGGTTATCTGGTTCATAAATTCATCAGACAGTCTGATACAACTTCTCACCAAAGAGTGGACCATTACACCACTATAAACATGTTCCAATTTATAAATGAATGCATATTTGGAATGCTTAGAATATTTTGGATTTAATCCATATTTTTTCAGCAAAAAAATAAATAAATTGCGCTGTTACGCTCCCGTATAGCCGTTACGCCTCCGTATTCGTATCGGTTTTGGAGGTCACCGTTATGCCAATCGATACCGATACGGGACACCCTGCACTAGGTGTTTTAGGTGTCAGGGGTTTGGTCATTTTGCTCGTTAGTGCGGCACGAGAGAGGGCAACAAAGTACTCCTTATTGATGGGCAAGTAGAAGTAGTGCCCCCAGAGAGTGATAGTGAGGAGGAATATGAGCCAGTCGAAACCCCTAGTGATGAGGAAGAGGGAGCACAAGAGTGTGACTCTTGCAAATTTGCGTTGCGCCCTGGCTCAAGCCAAGAACACTGATGACTGACGCCGCAACACGATCTTCTACACTTATGCAAAATGTGGGGAAAAGAGCTATAAGATGATCGTGGATAGTGGCAGTTGTGCCAACGTGGCATTGACTAGCATTGTGAGTCACTTGGGCTTGATGTTGGAAGCCCATCATCAGCCCTATAAAGTCTCTTGGGTTGATGAAACATTCATTCCAGTCTCGCACCGCTGTCATCCCTATTCAGTTTGGATCTTATAAAGACACAATTTGGTGTGATGTTGTTCTTATAAATGTGGGCCATATCATTCTGGGTAGGCCGTGGCTCTATGACAGGGATGTTACCATATTTGGTCGTTCAAATGTATGTACATTCTGGTTTGAGGGCAAGAAGGTCAAGCTAAATCCTCTGCCATCCAAGAATACAACTGGAAAAGAGTTCACCACACAGAGTGGTGTGAGCGGCCCAAAAAAAGTGGAGTCGAAGGCCAAGTCCAAACCGCTCCATATTTTGAATGCCAAAAGACTTTGAGCGAGAGACGGAGGCGGACTCGATGATATACGCCCTTGTGGCTAGGGAGAGTGTACCAGAGACTAACGTAGAGTTACCTACTGAAGCCATTCAGGTAGTACATGAGTTTCGTGATGTCTTTCCAGATGATTTACCAAATGAGCTTCCCCCTATGAGGGGTATACAGTATGCCATTGATTTAATCCCTGAGGCGACTCTACTAAACCTCCCGCATTACAGAATGAACCCAAAGGAGCACGCTGAGTTGAAGAGGTAGATTGATGAACTCCTAGGGAAGGGTTTCATTCGAGAGAGCATGATTCTGAATGCCGTGCCCGCCCTTTTTACACCTAAGAAGGATGAAACATGGAGGATGTGTGTTGATAGTAGGGCCATCAACAAAATCACAGTCAAGTATCAGTTTTCCATACCGCGTCTTGATGACATGCTAGATATGATGGCCAATGCCACTATCTTCTCAAAAATCGACCTCAAAAGTGGGTATCACCAAATCCGTATACGCCCTGGTGATGAGTGGAAGACGATCTTCAAGACGAAGGATGGGCTATATGAGTGACTAGTTATGCCTTTTGGGTTAACTAATGCCCTGAGTACTTTCATGCGTGTGATGCCCAAGTGTTGAGACCCTTCATGGGAAAGTTCCTGGTCGTATACTTTGATGATATCTTGATTTATAGCTTGACCAAGGAGCAACACATCAACCATTTGAGGCAGGTTTGTGGGATTCTTAGGGCCGAGAAGTTGTACGTCAACCTAAAGAAGTGCGCGTTCTTGTCTAGTAGTGTGATCTTCTTAGGTTTTATTGTGTCAACTGAGGGCGTATCGGCGGATCCTGAGAAGGTCAAGGCCATCGTTAATTGGCCTGAACCCCGTAGTATTCGTGAGGTGGGCAGCTTTCATGGCTTAGCCACCTTTTATAAGCAGTTCATTCGAGGCTTTAGTTCCATTGTGGCTCCCATCATGGACTGCATAAAAAAGGGTGAGTTTCAATGGATAAAGATCGCCTCGAAGGCCTTCAAGGAGATAAAGGTCAAGATGACCGAAGCTCCTGTCATGCGCCTTCCAGATTTTCTAAAAGCTTTTGAAGTCGCATGTGATACGTCAAGAGTCAGCATAGGAGGAGTACTTAGCTAGGAAAGGCACTTTGTCGCCTTTTTAAGTGAGAAACTGAATGAGGCGAAACAAAGATATTCTACCTATGACAAGGAATTCTACGCGGTAGTGCAATCACTACGCCATTGGCGACATTACCTGTTACTGTAAGAATTCGTCTTGCTCTTAGATCACGAGGCCTTGAGATACTTCAGTTCCATTGTGGCTCTCATCATGGATTGCATAAAAAAGGGAGAGTTTCAATGGACAAAGGCTGCCTCGAAGGCTTTCAAGGAGACAAAGGTCAAGATGATCGAAGCTCCTGTCACACGACTTTCAGATTTTTCAAAAGCTTTTGAAGTCGCCTGTGATGCGTCAGGAGTCGGCATAGGAGGAGTACTTAGCTAGGAAGGGTACTCTGTCACCTTTTTTAGTGAGAAATTGAATGAGGCGAAACAAAGATATTCCACCTATGACAAGGAATTCTACGCGGTAGTGCAATCATTGCGCCATTGGCGACATTACCTATTACCGCAAGAATTCATCTTGTTTTCAGATCACGAGGCCTTGAGATACTAGAACTCTCAGAAGAAATTAAGCCCTGGGCACGCCAAGTGGGTTCAATTCCTTCAAAAGTACACTTTTGTGCTTAAGCATAAGGTCGGTGTAGAGAATGAGCCTGCCGACATGTTGAGTCGTCGAGTCACATTACTCAACTCTATGAGCGTTGAAGTTACGGGCCTTGAACGCATCAAAGAAGAGTATTCTGAGTGTCCAAATTTTGGGGTTGTGTATGCATCTTTATTAGAGAGTCCGTCAGGATTTAACAGTGAGTATTTGATTTTGAACGGATATTTGTTTAGGAGTGACCGCTTGTGCATACCACGCACCTCCCTTTGCGATTTTCTTGTCTGGGAGTTACATTCAGAGGCGTCGTGGGTCATTTCGGTCGTGATAAGACCATTGCCCTAGTGGAGGATAGATTTCATCGACCAAGCCTCAAGTGGGACATGGCCAAATTATAGGGCAATGCCGTACTTGTCAACTAGTAAAGCAAAGGAAACAAAATACAGGATTATATACACCTTTGCCAGTCCCATTCATCCCTTGGTAGGACATTAGTATGGACTTCGTGCTTGGACTTCCCAAGACTATTCGGAAGCATGGTTCCATATTTGTTGTCGTGGACCGTTTCTCTAAAATGGCCCACTTCATTCCTTGTTCTAAGACCTCCAACACATCTCATGTTGCCAAGCTGTTATTTAGTGAGGTCGTCAAACTGCATTGGTTACCAAAAACCATAGTGTCTAACCGTGACGTGAGATTCATGAGTTACTTTTGGAAGATACTATGACACATGATGAATACTAGGCTCCAATTTTTTTCTGCCTACCACCCTATGACCGATGGCCAGACCGAGGTGTTTAATAGGAGCCTAGGGAGTTTACTTCGATGTTTAGTGGGGGAGCATACCAGGACATGGGACACCGTCCTACCCATAGCCGAGTTTGCATATAATAGTTCTATCAGTAAGTTCATAGGTCTAAGTCCTTTTGAAGTCGTTACTGGTTACAAGCCTAAGAAGCCTATTGATCTTATCCCCATGTCATTGTCCAATAGGACATCAGAGTTTGCGGAGTCTTTTGCGTATCACATACATTCCTTGCATCAAGAAATCAGGCGAAAGATCACTACTAGTAATGAACATTACAAATTTTCTGCAGACCAACATAGACGTTTGAAAGAATTCAATATTGAGGACTTTGTGATGGTGCGCATTAGGCCCGAGCGGTACCCTCCAGGGGCCGTTCGTAAGTTACACGCTCTTAGTGCTGGGCCCTTTAAAATTATAAAGCAAAACGGTGTCAATGCGTATGAGGTAGATCTTTCACCTTCCATGGGAATTAGTTCCACATTCAATGTGGAGGATCTAGTTGCTTTTTAGGGACCCACGGATACTTTGTCTGGCCCTTCGCTCACCCATCCTGATTCCCCAGATTTGCCCTTTGATCCATGGTCTCTTCCTGACCTTTCATCCCAGCCTCTGCCTCCCATACCTAGACTATGAGATAGTTTCCACATCGGATGACGGGTTTCAGAAGTACCTAGTTAAATGGACGTCACGCCCAGCTTCAGACAGCATGTGACTCACTGAAGAGGAGCTTCAGAGACTTGATCCTGACATCCTGGAGCGGTCTAGGAGTTTTATTTCGCCAGTGGCGAAATCTTCGCAGCCAGGGAGAGTTGATGAGGACATCGTGCACACGCACACTCTCACGCCGTCTACGGGTGCACACACTACCACCCCTACACACGTACGTACGCAGAAGGTGTACCCTACCATCGATCTGGCTCGATGACGATGTCCAAGGAGGGCCTCCTAGTTAGAAGACAAGTTTTGGTTCAAAAAAGCGGGCCCGATAGTCAAGAAAAGCCCATCATGGGATCTCATGATCGTGGCCCACTCGTCGGATTGATTTCATATTTTAGGTTTTGCTTATTGTTATTATTTAGAACATTGTGAATGCTTTAGATTCATTTGATTGGTTTTTATTTTAGTTTACTTCATCGTCAAGTAAAAGGTTGCGCACATGGTGTGAGTTTTGGGGTATATGGTTTTCCCTATAAATAGGCACCTCTTGTAGTTCTTTTGATTCATTCAAGCTTAATAAAAAAATTCTTGCTTTATTTTTCTACTCTCTTCACGAGTTGTGGAAGAATTCAAAAGTGTGTGCGAAGCCCTCCCTTTTCGAAGGGCTAACTACGTGGTGTGAAGCCACATCTATCCCCATCCGTCCCTACCCTCTCCCAACCATATATCTCATCTTCTATCATCATTATTGCTTTGAATTTCTCAGCTTTTGCAGCTATTCATTCTCCTACAGCCAGTTTTCATAATCTAGACCTGTGGGAGGGTTGAACCTTCGGCGAAGCATTACATCTCGACTGTACATCGGATCGTCGTCAAACTTGGAGGGATTCAAGGTCTCTCCTAGCTGACTAAGGCATAGGTGTCACTTGGGGGAGGTGGGCTTCCATCACACGTGTGGCCAGCCCACCTGTGCACGTGTGTCAGCCCCGGGTCACCATCCACGCGCAGGAGCTTTATCCGGGTCAGGTTTTTCTCTTTTCATTCTTATTTCCTAAACTTTAGCCTTAGTTTGCATTAGCCCTAATTTATTTGTCCTTTTTTTCACCCTAGGATTCCTTGAATTGAGATTGGGGAATCCCTTGGATTAGAGACTGTTTGCTATGCATGAGTGGTTGATTTCTATTTTTCTTTGAGATCGTTTGGTTTATAATTTTTATTGGTCTAGTCCTAGCCTGTGTAGGCCTGGACCCGCATAGATTCTCCTTTAATTGAATGTTTGGATTTTTATGTGGAATTTGTGTAATTGTTTCTGAATTGGTATGATCTAAGCCTGAAATCTTGCATATCATATTTAAATCTCATGTCCTGCATCAGTGCTCACTTGTGATTCATATTGTGTCAAAGCACATATGGTGTGGCTTATACAGCTCACACCATAGGGTGGGGAACCTTTCCTATTATGTGCGCCCAAAATGGTTGTTCTATTCAATTTTAACCCTTTTTTTTTTACTTAACATATTAAACAAAAGGGCACATGGATGAATCCCACATTTTTTTTCTCCTCTCTCTTCTCTCTTCTATCTTCTCTCTTCCTCCATTCTTCTCTCATTTAATTGCTAACACTTAATGTGGTATCAGATGATTTGGGATTTGCCCTAAACTTTTCTTTTGTATCCTTTTATTTTTGTTTTTCCATTGTTGAAACCCTATATCTGCCCTGGACTGGTTTTTGTTTTAGGAAATCTAGGGTTTTCCTTTCTTTGGGTTGTGCAGAAACCATGTTGGTTGTCTGCATTAAATGCAGAACTGTGTGGTAGTGATGCTTTCTTCTTTTTGACATCAAATATAAGGACGGATCAAAATATTGTTGGGTCGGTCCAAAGTTTTCTATCATGGTCTATTGGTGTGAATTGTAAGTAGTGTGTATTGTATTGTATGGCTACATTGTGATGACTAAGTGATTGTAGGTGGTTCTAACAAATCATTGACCAGCTGTTTTTGACGGCCGAGTGATTAGAGGTGCTTTTGGTAAACCCGTTGACAACCCCTTTTTAATCAGAGGTGTTTCTTGCAGCCTGTTTTCAACACACACACACACATTTTTATTGGAGGTGTTTCTGGCAGCATGTTTTTGATGCAGGTTGTGTGTTTCTCATATATTGGATTATCTGTGCTAATTATGGAGGGAAAAGTATGGTGTCCAATCTGTCATATCTTCTTGGGGTTTAGAGGACTTCGATAAATTTTTCAGGGCATTTATGCCCGATTTTTGTATATTTTCAAAAATCTTTAAGAAAATAAAAATAAAAAATAAAATCTAATATTAGATCTGTACTCTCCAGCCATTTCCGATTAGATCTATGTAGATTTGATTGAAAAAAAGTTTATTTATTTTATTAAATTTGTCAAAAAATATGTAAATTCCAGATTAAAAAAAATAAATCTGATGATTTTGATCATAGATCTAGAGAGGCCATGCATTTTCAATCAGATCTGATAAAAAAAAAAATTAAAAAAATTAAAAAAATCAGATTTGAGTAGTTTGGTCATCATTTTTATCAGATATGTTTTGGGTTTTTCATTTTGGTGGTGACTGGTGAGGTGATTGGTGAGTTTTTATTTATTTATTTATTAAGACTTAAAAGAGTAATGTTTTTATTTTTATTTTTTTTAGAGATTATTTACATTTAAGGAAAATTTTAAATACTAAGTATTTCTACACTTAATTGTTGCACACAACTAATGTTTTAAATATCGACGATATTGGTCGATATATCCCACGATATATCTCGTATCCCATCAGTGCGATATGAAACGCATAGGTAGTGTCGATATATCCCACATGTTCGATCTGGTGAGCATTTTCAATTTCAGATCCCTTTTTTTTTAAAAAAATTTATTTATTATTTTTTTATTTAATTTGAAATTATGTTAAATCAGTGTCAAATAGTTATAAATCCATTGGTTTTTCATGTTTTGCATGAAAAATCATAGAATTGGTGCTTTGATTTTGATATCTATTGGTTCTTCATGTTCTCCATGTTTTTTTCTTTGAAAATTTCCTTCAATTAGCTATCAATTAAGACTAATTTCGAAGTATTTAGGAGTGTTTGATGAAATGATCGTCACATACACTTTAAAAGTTATGCATTCAATTTGAATGTAGTTGCATAAGTTCGATCAGGCAGTGCATAGCTTAGGACCCTATACAAAGGAAACCTATTATGTGCACTTCTTTTTTAAGATGTTATGATTTAAAGTGTGTATCAAAGTATTTTTTTAACAATCCCTGAAATTTCATTGAAAAATTCAATCAATTTTCCAATGTTCCCATGTTTCCCAAAAAGTGTGATAAATTACCCGATACAAATGATATATCCTGTGTGATAACTGATATCTGTATCCCAAGGATGCAATACGTAACACGATACCAATATTTCGAACACTGCATATAACTCACTTGTCACACACTTTCTCCAAGCAAGCACATGTGCAAGTGAATATACTAGTGAGTATTGAGTAGTGATACTTTCTGAACAAATTAGACTATTAGCGATATATGATATCAATTTATGACATATATTAACAGTTATATATATATATATATATATATATATATATATATATATATATATATATATATATATATGTATATGTAGGGAAATTGTACTATAAGGTCGATCTCATGGGAACTTCTCATGAGGTCGAGTTGTGTGAGCCCCACCTTGATGTGTGTCGAACATCAACACTGTGCATTTGATGGGTCCCCTTTAGGTTATGGGATATCCCAAAAATCAGCCATATACAGAACTCAGGTGGGCCATACCATCTAAAACCACATGAAAACATACCTAAAACATATAAAAGCACTTGGTGGGGCCCACTTGAGTTTTGGATGCGACTGAAGCTTGGTTTGACCCCTCATCCAAGTGGGACGCACAATGAATGGGTTGGATTTGTGAACTACATCTCAGTGGGCTCAATAAATTATTACAAATGTTTTAATAGGAGGATTACCCCTCTCAACTGTTGTATGTGGTGTGGCCCACCCAAGTCATGGATTGACTTGATTTTTAAGCCTGTGGCCCACTATGGAATGGTGCATCTAATTGATGGGGCTAGATGTTCAACACACATCATGGTGGGGTCCACACAACTTGACTTCATGGGAAGTTCCCATGAGGTCGACCTCATAGTACCATTTCCTATATATATATATATATATAGATAGATAGAGAGAGAGAGAGAGAGAGAGAGAGAGAGAGAGAGAGAGAGAGAGAGAGAGAGAGGCATGCTCACCTACGCACGTGCGCACCTTTGCACACGTGTCATGGGTGTTGAATCCAAACTGTCCATAGGATGCGGAATCCCATGCAACCTTAGGGGGTGAATTTTCACCCTGATCTAAGATTTTGGTGGGCCATAGCAAAGAGAAATTCAAATCAAGGGAAGAAACTGTTTGCATTTTTATGGCCCATTGAAGTTTTGGTTCAAAGTAAAAATTGGTACCAGGGGGTTTCATGAGGTTCTGCTTCATGTGGACCGTTCAGATTTTTGAGACTCATCAGATATGATGAGTTCTCGAAAAAGTTCGTAGGAAGTCCGTGCAAACTGGTTCGCAGGTGAGCGTTCCGCTATATATATATATATATATATATATATATATATATATTCCACACTAGAATTTACAACTAGTCAACCCGCCAGGACAACATTCTTACCTAAGAATGGTCCGATACACCATTGAATACGTGGTTAAAATACAAAAATAAAATAAAATGATAGATTCGTGAATATCTCATTTTGTCTTATTTTTTCATATTCTTTTGCTTAAAAAAAATCTGATTGATACGGGCCGATATAAGCCTGATTCCGATAAGCAATGCCGTATCGTATCATTTTTCCACGGGGCCGATATGGTGGCTGATACCGTCATTTAGAATCATGATTGTCCGAAGTATTACTTCTCGCTGAGTAGTTGGGACCTTCTAAGGCCTAGATTTTAAGGGTGTTTTTATGGTGGGATTACGAGGGATTAGAATGTGTTTAGTCATGATGGGGTAGCCTTTCTTCATCATTTTATCCTTATGTTCTCTGTTTTCTTTTCTTTTTGCGTTTTGTAAGTACTAATGATAAGTTCACTAGTTTTAGGCTTTTGGTATAGTTTTGTTGTTTTATTCTTTACTAAAATTTGTCATCATTAAAAAAAAAAAAAAACATGACTTTGCTTATTTATAATCCATGTCTCTTTTGTTTTCAAATTTTACTCAAACTACCACTTTGGGGCTTGTTTGGATTGGGGGTAACGGGGAATGCAAGGGAAAAAAAGTGACATGTGGATGGTAAATTGACTTAGCATTAGGGGAAGCAAACCCTTTGCACTTGTTTGTTTTACTACAAAAAATTCCTGGAAAATGCTTTTCTTTTGTATTTGAAATTATTTGGATTACAATGTCATAAAAGGATAACTTTTCCTTGCATTTTTTCACTTAAAACGTCACATCAGACTCGAACTCTATTTCCGCCAGTTGACTTTTTGAAACAAAAAGTTTTACTCCCTTGTTGAGGTGGTAAAGGTAAATGCAAACATCTTGCCATGGCATCCTCTGCCTTCCCAAGCAAGTGCAAATGTCCTGTTGACATAAACTGAATGCTTCCCGTAGTTTACCCTCAATCCCAATAGGTGTTTTTAATAAGTGGGAATCCATGGAAAAAGAAAGGAAAAGTGTAATCATTAGTGTTTTCTCTTGTTTCATTTGTGATGGAAATCATGGATTCCATATGTTATTATTGCACTTTTCTACTTTTAAAGTTCTCAATCACAAAAATGAAGGTGACCCTTGTGAAATGGAGTGGAGACTTCCACTTACAAATCAAACATATTGATATAACTTAAAATGGAATTCCTTAGAATTCATGTCTCAATAGTAGCTTGGAAATAACAGGCGTGCTCCCCACTGACGCAAGTTTGATTCCCCTCCCGAGGATTACCTAATGCATGTGGTTTGTGGGTGATTGTGTGCATTCGCAGGAAATAGTCTCAGCTTAAAATGGGGTGTGTGTGTATATATATATATATATTAGCTTGGAAATGATGATAATGAATTCCTTTCCAGGGATTCCCACCAATCAAACAAGCCCTTTTGGTAAAACCTAGAAGACTAAAACTTATGTAACAAGAAAAGGAAATTAACTTCATTTTGGCATGTTTCTAAGGGTTTGTTTGGATAGAATGGAAACTGTGAAATGAAACCATTTTTGCCTTGACAAGACATTTGTACCTATTTGGGAAGCAATAGATGCTGCAGCAAAGTGTTTGCATTTGCTTTTCCCTCCTCAACAAGAGAGTATTATCCTTTTTTTTTTTTTTCTAAAAGTTCAAATGTAGGGAAAAGAGTTTGCCTCTGATGTGACATTTTAAATTGCAATTTTGGAGGGAAAAGGTTTCCCTTTGGAGCATTGCAATCTAAACAATTGCAAATGCAAAAGAAAATATTTTCTAGGACTTTTCTTTAGCAAAACAAACAGGTGCAAAGGGTTCTTCCCCTATCGTCGATGTTTGTTTACCTACCACTTACGTCATGTTTTTGCTTTCCCTTTCATTCTCCAAGTTTATCTTCAAAGTTCAATCCAAACAGGCCCTAGTAACAAAATCAGTCTAAGTGAACTCTTGTAAAAGATACTGAAAATAAAAACTAAAGTATTCTAAAGGAATCCAAAATAACTAGCTGTACTAGTTCACAGACATGTTGGACATTTCAGATTGGCACCCTATCATGGGCTGATCTCTGATTCTTGGAGTTAGTGATCCTTTTTGGCTATTTGAGAGGTGATTCTTTGAAGATGTTTAATGAGAGACATCTTCAACAGTAAACTCATGGACAATAATGGCCTCATAGACAGTGATATCATATTTGCCTATGGTGTTAAGAATTATAGGCTGCTTCTCCTTAGTTATGCCTTGATTTTATGGGATTATGTGAGCGTGTGGGTAAGGTGGAGATTGCATTTGGCAGTCATTGGAGAAGGTAGACTTGAGCTTGTACATCATCAGTGTGACATTTTGCATTGGTCAATGGTTGATGGCAATGATTCTTAGGAAGTTCGAAAGGTTTAATTAACTGACCCTCCTTTAGAATCTTTTGTGATGGCTTGCATCTAGGAAAAAGGTGGTGCCTCTAATCATAGACAAAGGGCGGCATCTATAGTGTGGATTGGTAATTTATGGTGGACTATCTAAACACCAAGATTACTAAGAACCAATGACATTAATCTTTTCTTTTGTGATGCATTACTAGTTAGATCACCTATTTCTAGCTGAACATTTGATGTGTGAAATTTGTCAATTGCTTCCTCAATGGTGTTGGAGGTGGAGGAGATGGTATTGGAAATGACAACTTATTGGTTGGGAATCGTAATCTGACATTTGCTCTTTTGGATTTGCTAAATCCATGGAGAGACCAAATCCATTGTTGGATGTCAACAGGATTTTACAAATTGATGGTTTTTTGGCAAATCCTCCCTCCAACAAATTTGTGGATTTGGGGTCAAAAGTTTTCCTCCAAAATACTTGTTATTTGCCATCTCAAATGTGTATGATAAAAACGGACTTTTAGAAAAAAAAGACCAATGATCTATATTCAGACACGTCTGGCCAACTTAACTAATATGGAAGCTGGATTTTTGGATGAGGGCATGACTGTCAGCCCACACAATAAATAACCTGGAACTTGCCACAAGTGTGACACAATCACATGTGGATATCACATCAGTTAGTTAATCCTAGCCTGAATCAAAACGGTCGGTTAATCCTAGCCACAAATTGGCCCCATCATGTCCCTGACTGGGGATTCCACGTGGCAGAACATGGCACGTGTGATGGACAGCTTCTGCCCACTTGATAGATTTAAGAAGTAAAATGTATCGATTTTTAGCTTGATTAACAGACAACAGAAATGGATTTGAGACCTTTGGAAAAAAAAAAAAAACTTAAATGGATTTGAGAAGTCAAATCCATGGATTTGTAGCTTGATTACCTAACTCCGGATTCCGGGATTTGTCAAATCCAAGTTCCAGGCAAATGCATGAAAATGTCAAATTAATGGATTTGCCATATCCATACTAACATTTCCCTAATCCCATGCAAGCTTTTGTTGTCTTTGGAAGACCTAAATTGATCATGAACAAATTCCCAAAATTTAGATTTATTTTGAGTATTTGGGGCTTTTATCATTAAGATAAACTCAAAAGAGTTGTAGAAACCCCACGGTAGTTGCCAACTTCTTGTCATTTTTCTTCAATAGTACAGATCCTAGAGCCATCCCACCCTTGAATGTCCGGATCTTCCAACTTTCTAATATCGATTTTCTTAAAAATCGGTTAGATCATCAAAGTAATACGTCAACTCAAAAGTTTCCAACCTCGGAACAGGTGTTGTGGCAACCATGCTTTATGGAACAAAATGTTGGACAGTTAAAGAACGACATGTTCATTGGATGAGTGTAGCTGAGAATGGATGAGTGGCAAGACGAGGAAGGATAAATTAGAAATGAATGCATTTGAGGGAACCTGGGACTAGTCCAACAGGTATTAAGATGAGGAAAAGTAGACTTAGATGGTTTGATCGTGTGCAATAAAGACCAAAAACTGCAATTATTTATTTTAATTTTTATGACGACAAGGTGTCTCCACCCCTTTTTAAGGCAAGACTAATCCTTGCGGATGCACACAATCACCTGCAAACCATGTGCCTTGGGTAAATCACAGGGAGGAGAATCGAACTCGTGTCTTGGTTAAATTGAAGGAAAGGGCAAGAGAAGGCCCAAAAGGACGTGGATGGAGGTAGTAGAAAATACTTGATGACCTATGGTCTAATTGAAGTTGTTACCTTGATAGAGTGGAATGGTGGAACAAGATTCATGTAGCTAACCCCAGTTAATTGGGATACGGCTTAGATGATGATCATGCTGATTAGGGCTGAAAGTTGGGCTGGTTCAACCCGACCGACCCCACATTGGGTTGGGCTTGGGCAAGATGTATCGGGTTTGGGCCATACAAGCACCAACCCGATAAAACTTGGGTTGGGCTTGGGTTGAGGTCTCGGGTTGCCTGACCCAATCTGAACCCAAACAATATATAAGTTCCTTATAAATTAATTATAATTGAGTGCGGATTGTCTATATTGAAGGCACTGGAAATTCGAATGCCGTTAGGTTTCATTCGTCCACATCATTTTCGATGACTCAAGCTAACAAGATATGCCGAATTTCTCTCTCCCAAATAGATTGCTTAATACACAATACGACCTTTTAAGGAGTAGTCCTATATTTTAGCTTGTTTGTTTATCAAAAATGAACTTCTTTACAATAAATAAGTACATATATAATTAATAAAATTATAGGTATAAAAAAAAAGACGTTTATTGAAAATATAATAGACTAATGTAATAATGAAACTATTAGCATATATCTACCTGACCAACCCAGCCAACCCGATCGAGCCTGCTTGGGTTGGGCTTGGGTTGAGAATTCCCAACCCGAGGTTGGGTTGGGTTAGGGTTTGAGTTATAGGAACCTTGGGTTGGGCTAGGGTTGAGCACCAACCCGACCCAACCCAACCCACCCGACTTTCAGCCCTAATGATGATGAGAGTTTTCAACCTCGATACACTACTGAGGTGGGTTATGATGAGATGGTTCTCACCTCTTGAATGGCCACAAATTCACTTTGATTGTAGTTTTTTGGGAAATTTGAGATTTGCAATCGTGGATGGTCTCATAAGTTGTGGATGTGTGGGGTAAGGGGGATGCCTTGTTGCTCAGAGATATGGATTTTAACAAGGTTGTATCTGTTGCTCCCTTTCAAGCATTTTGGGTGTTTATGTATTGTATAGGATTATTCATGTGGAAGGAGTGTCTTTGAATATCATAGGGATGAATGGGGTAGACATTATATGATGTAGAACGTGCCATAGATACATTCCTAGCATGGTTGGGCCAAAAGGTGTACCGTAAATTGACCGTAACTTTTGATTCGGGTATCGTTACGGGATGCACAACCTATCAATCTTTACTGAAACGAGTCATCCGAGGTGAATCGACCCACAGAGTGAGTCGCATCTATTCGTTTCGTTAGAAAACGCGCGCTTTCAGCTCAAAAACGAATTTTTAAGAAAAATTACTATTTATAGTAATTCCGATTTTTAATAAATTTTTATTTTATTTTTAGAGTTTTAGAATTTCTTCTTTTTTAGAAATAACTTGTAATCATGATAGGACTCTTCTAGCAAAAGTTTATTTGGAATTTTTATTTTTAGAAATTAGGCTTTAGAAGAGTTTTATTAGAAATAGGTTTTTTATTAGGGTTAGAATTTTGCTATTTTTGGTAATTACGATTTTTTTTTAATTTTTTAATTAATGGTGTAACAAGGACATATGGAGATTAGACAATTATCAATAAAGTTATTTTGACTTTTTTAGAATTAATTTCTATTTTTCTTCGTGGATTTGAGGTATCTTTGTGAGGAGTTCAGAGAAGTTCCATGATTCAGAACAGTTATCCTTGAGGAAGACGGTGCTCGACCTTATCACGTCCATCCCTGCGTCAGTTTTTTATCAGAGAGAGGCTGTAACACCCCGGATTTTTGCCAACCTGGAGTTAGACGTCCTTAGGCAATGGGTCAACCATAGCACTATTAAAGCTCAATTCCAAAGCCAAAGAAATCATTTAGAACGAAATTCTTTAGAAATTTAACGTGAATTAACTAGCCCTACACTAGATTACCTGTGAAATAAGCACCAACCACTTTAAATACGATCTGTAAGACCCAAAACCTGTAGAATCAGTAACGCTACGGTATCCTAAAATCCCAGATCAATCTCTATTCCCGTTTGCTCTTGGGACCACTTTGAAACTCCGTATTGGATCTAGACCGCACGTCAAAAGTCTGATAGCGATGAACTTAGACTAGTATGACCGCCTATTTGGACTTGACTATCTCCTCGAAAATCAAGGCCAAACGATGTCTTGAGACCATTTCCTTAAGTCTGGAGTGAAGAGAGTGAGAAAACGAAGATTTTAAAAAAATTAAATATAATTTTAAGTAATCTGGAACGTGTCGCTTACGTGATGTTTTTAAGCGTTCTGACCGTTAGATTTCAACCCAAATTCACCCTCGGATCAGGATAGGTGGCCCATACATGTCATAGCACTTGTGGCCCTGATCGAGTTTCAGTGACCGCTGAACTGAAACTGGTCTGCCACAGTCGATCTGGAAATCCGATCGAACTGAAAACTTAACTTGATCAAGATCCAACATCTATGAGCTTAAGTCCGACTGCATTTAGTAACAGGACTTCTAGAAGTGCTCTGTTGAGACGGAACAGTCCGTATTTGGACATAACCTAAGTATACCATGGCCCTGAGTCTAATTTGGAGAGTTTTGGGCCTATATAAGGAACTTAAACCCTCACTCTCTTATCCCATACGAATTTGGAAAAACCTAGGAGAGAGAAGAGAGACAAGAGAGAAAGTATGAGAGAAGTGGGAGGATCTTCCTGCTATCCTACCCTGCTATCCTACGTGCTTAACCAGCACGATCTAATCACTTTTTCGGCGATTCTAACTTCGTTCTTAGGTAAGAAAGCCTAACCCTAACCTGTTTTAGGGTTTCAATTGGTGCAAGTGGTGAAGTAGCTAACCTAAATCATACTGTAGGTTGCCAATCAGTCGTTGACAAAGACTTAGAGTCTCTATTGAATTCGTTACACTTCTACGGCATAAGGTGCGGATTTTAGACGCTTGGGTTGTCATTTTTCAAAGCTTTCAATGTCGGCTAATGGTAGATTATTGACGAGGATGCTATTTCACATGTAGAACATGTTGTCCGTTTTCCATTTCGAATACATACGAAGTATATGGAATTTTATGTATTTTAGGTATTTTTAGAAAATACCGTATACGTATAAATTTTGTATATGTGATTGCCATGAGTATTTGTCGTATATACATGCGAGTTATGGATGCAGTATTTGTTTGGCGAAAGGATTCGCCCTAATACAGGTTTTAGCCAACATATGATGTGTAGGCTAATATGTGTAGTCTAAGTGTTTGTATAAATGCTTGTATGAGTATATACGTAGTAAATAATGCTTTACTTGGGTGTTGAGATAGGATTCTCAACTACCTTAGTGATGTTTATGATTTCCTCCATGCAAGTTGTTTAACTTAGTCGCTTTACTTTGAAATGCATGCGTATGGATTCTTGTTCATGTTGTATCTTATAACATGTTGGGAAATATGCTTGAATTATTTGGTTATTTCTGTTCTGGGTACTGTACATGTTTACTGGTTAATATGGAATGTGTTTGGGGTTATGTTATGGTCCAGGCAATCGGTAACAGATTTGAGCTCGTGGTTGGCCTCTATTCGCCACGCAAGACTTGTTTGACGAACCCGAGTCGTGTGTTGCTTGTCGGCAGTGGTTAGGCCACACGAAGTGCTTATGCACATCATGTCGTATAACTCAACGGGCGCTCGTACTAGTCGAACTCGTCAAGTGACCCGATTGACCGTTGTATGTTCACCTTGTATTGGTCATAACTGCTTGAACCTAGGGTACTGAACTTACCAGTGAAAACCCTGATAACCGTGGTACCTTGATCCATTAAGACTCATGAGCCGGGCATGGTGGTATGGGACACTGTGGTCGAGCTGTCGGCCTACACTGGGGCCACGAGCCTCCCCGTAGTGACCAGTGAGCAATCCAGACTCGTGAGCCGATTATGGTGGTATGAGACACTATATTCGAGTTGTCGGCCTACACTAATAAGGTGATGGGGGAGCGGTGCAACGAGTGCTTGTAACAGCCCTGACAGCCCTTTGTAGTGACCTCGAGCATACTCTGAATCTGTAGAGAGGCGACGAGCCTTCCCGTAGTAAACAAAGTATAAACTAGGCCTGTATTGATAAGGTGATGGGGGAGCGGTGTAACGAGTGCGTGTAATAGCCCTGGCAGCCCTTGCAGCGACCTAGAACCGCATCATCGTATGAGATTAACTAGGAGTGACGACTCTAGACAGGATCCTTGTTTGGGAATGATATAAGGGAGGTACCTTAGTTTTCCCATCCTGCTGTATGAAAAGGACTAATAACAACTCGGTAATCATGCTCATATCGCATTGCATGTGCCTAGAAGATGTGGAGCACTTGAGGGACGAAAGCATGCTGCGAACGTAAGATGGTGTCGCATGAGGGAGTATGTTGGCGAGGACATGCATCATTATTGCATCTCATCCTTGCGTTAATCACAGTATTTTGGAATGTTTGATTTGCTTGCTTTATCATTACTGCTTGACTGAATTGATAACATGTTAACCTTTGCTCTATGATTCCACTGAGTTGATCACTCACTCCCACGTTACGGGACGGTGTTGTACACACCAACCAGTCCTTGTTTTAGTTTCAGATGATGGCGCTGCTTGTGAAGCGGAGCCGGACTTTCATGATGATGAGGGTTTCTCCTATAGGCAACTATCATGCGGGTCTATGTAGACCGTGTTCTGATTGACGGGATTACAGGGAGGTTGATTAGACGCCATGACACTTGTCATTTTGTTCTTTTGGAGCACTCATGTATATTCTTTTTGTTCATTTTTGGAGTATACATGTATATATTTAACCTGGTAACATGTTCACACTCTGGAGACTTACAACAGTCTATATATGTTATATATACTATCACAGTCTTTCACTTGCATAATTTAATTGTCTCTGGAGTATGATATGCTGTTTTGGCTTAATTCCACTCATGTTTAATACACTAACATAGACAACATTCAATCATAAGCATTTATGTTGCATAAGTGATGTTCTGGAACTCGGGAGTAGAGTTTATGCTCAACCCCCGATTTTTGGGATGTTACAGGTGGTATCAGAGCATGATTTGGATTAAACCAGACCTGGGTTATGGTAACACGACGCACACTGACGCACTCTGACTTAGGAAGGGGGCGATGGAATCTAGAAACCACATTAGCATCCCAAGTGTCGCCGGCGGGCGAGATTAATTACCGTAGAATAGCCCATACGTAACGGAGATCATATAAAATGATCTCATATCCCACTTCTATTCACTCAAGCTTCCATCTTCGTCTACATCTTATATCCATCCACCACTATTCTTTACAACTCTTTACCTTCCTTATACCCCCCTTATTTGGGCACGAAACCCACATTTTTGTGTCCTATAACCTGCACCACCTCCAAATGATGGGACATTTTGGGCCCGTTCGACCAACTTCAATAGGTAGGATTAGGGCCAATGGAATTGTAAAAGTAGCAAGAAATGCATGTGTAAGGTATTGTCCCTAGATTGGGTGTATCCCACGGTTTCCAATGCCATGGTTGGAATGTATGCAATTAACAATAAATCCCGGGATTTTTCTTTCAAATTACACTTAGAAATTCTTCATCATGAGATTTGGAAATCCCATCTCACACTTTCCAACACAAGGCTCATTTTCCAAAGCCTATTAAATTAATTTTAATCTCACCCCACCCACCTTCCAAACATGTCAATTCCAATCCCGAGGCAGGCTAAGCAACGCAATCCATGTAATACAACTTAATAACCAATCAGGCCCTTAGAGTTTAGACCGAAAGTTGGTATGCTTAGATTTCAAAGGATTTGACAGTGTAGGAAATTCAATAAATTAATAACGTGAATAACGTGAACCCTAGGACTTTCTTAGCAAGTATGAGCATGTGTGTAGTGCTCAAGCGCAGCGAAATTCAAGTCTGAGCAACTCAATTTCAATTAGACGACCTTTGACCTTAAATAATAAAACAATTCTTTGTATTAGAAATTGTATGAAAGCATCTAGCGTATAAACATAAACTTTGGATTACAACTAGTGAATTGCCGCTACGAATAAGATAGGACTAAGTTACTAGTTATACTGAGGAATGTAAAGGACTGATGTTGCTAAGGTAATTGGAATATAGACGTAGTTAGTTGTCTTGCTTTAGTTAGAATGAGACCTCGTTCCCTTGTTGGATTCCTTTGATATGTATAGGCTCCTTTAGTAACTTGCAGAAAACTTGCTTGACTTAGAACTAGTCACGTTCAGGGAAAACGTATTTACCCCTCAGATTAAATGCTAGGATAAACCAGCACGCCCCTTAGAATTACCCTCCCAAGGACTTACTGCAATCGGGAACACGGAGTAAAGGAACTGTATATAAGCTATGTGTTTGCAGTTTGAACTAAATTCTTAATCCTGGTAGTTATCAATGAACTCAATGCTCTGATAAAGCAGAAGATCGAGACCAACTAGGATTAAGAACTGATACGACAAGTTTTCTGTCCTAGCTAGACAGAAAGTCTATGTATCCGGCTCAGACCCACTACACAACTTTTCTTCCGTGTTGGCCCGACTACCTATAACCAAAAGTTGTTGCTTTACCCTTGAGAAATGTTAAGGACATATAGCCAGTAGAGAATTAGATATCTTGCCACCAACTCACACCTGCCCCTGAAATCAACCACAATAGAGACTAGGCTCATTTCTATAACCATATGTGCCAATGCTTTTATGTCAAGGATAGGTCCTAAATTACACCTCGTTTCGACATACAAATCGAGACATAGATTCTTGAACCTTGAGAGTAGAAATAAATTTTTAAGGGGGGTAGAACATTAAGAGCCTAACCTAGTTAAGTCAGTTTCTACATCCTTTTGATCGGAGTGGCGCAGCGGAAGCGTGGTGGGCCCTTTCTCCACTGGCCCAAGATCGAAGGAAATTGATTCATGTTAGATGTAAGGTTAGGTCGTTAGATAGAACCTGAATCTTCATTAGAATGTCACTGATGAAGTCATTAAGGGAAATAAATTAGGGCTTAAGTGTTGAACCCATTCATAGCCTTGGCCCACTCTATACGATTAGAAACTCTTTTAGGATGATCTATTAAGCTATGTATTAACTCCTACCTTGGACCAAGACGAGGACTCTCTCAGACCAAGACCCAAAGGATAACCTTCTACATAGGAAATTTGAACAATTTCGTGATGGACATTTCCTAAGCTTTTAGAGTGATCGGACTACGGAGTTACTGAACTATACAACTGCGAAGCATTCGCAGCTTGACTCAATTCTCAATCTTGGGCGACTACCAATGGACTCACTGCTTGACCGAGCAGAAGACCAAGAACCACCAGGACCAGGAAGGGATACGATGAGCCTTCTACCCTGGTTAGGTAGGTGATCAAAGTATCAGGGATCAAGCCAATACAACCGTCTCTCCGTATTAGTCGACCATTTAAAACATATATCTTACTCTATATAGTTGGGAATTGTCGTCAAGACTCCAAATAGGTAAAGAAATAAATTGTAGCAAACCATCAGGGTGTAAGAAATGGATAAAGAAGTAAGTTTTAAGGGGGGTAGACCAAAAGGGACCAGACTAATATAGATCGTATACACCCTACCACGTATAGAAACTTGAAATCAACAAAACTTAGGCAAAAGAAATAATTAATCTTTCCTTATTACCCTTAGAAAATTTCGGGGACGAAATTTTGTTTTAAGGGGGGTAGATTGTAATACTCTGGATTTTTGCCAACCTGGAGTTAGACGTCCTTAGGCAATGGGTCAACCATAACACTCTTAAAGCTCAATTCCAAAGCCAAAGAAATCATTTAGAAAGAAATTCTTTAGAAATTTAACGTGAATTAACTAGCGCTACACTAGATTACCTGTGAAATAAGCACCAACCACTTTAAATACGATCTGTAAGACCCAAAACCTGTAGAATCAGTAACGCTACGCTATCCTAAAATCCCGGATCAATCTCTATTCCCGTTTGCTCTCGGGAGCACTTTGAAACTCCGTATTGGATCTACACCGCACGTCAAAAGTCTGATAGCGATGAACTTAGACCAGTATGACCGCCTAGTTGGACTTGACTATCTCCTCGAAAATCAAGGCCAAACGATGTCTTGAAACCATTTCCTTGAGTCCGGAGTGAAGAGAGTGAGAAAACGAATATTTTTAAGAAATTAAATATAATTTTAAGTAATCTGGAACGTGTCGCTTACGTGATGTTTCTAAGCGTTCTGACTGTTAGATTTCAACCCAAATTCACCCTCGGATCAGGATAGGTGACCCATACATGTCATAGCACTTGTGGCCCTGATCGAGTTTCAGTGACCGCTGAACTGAAACTGGTCCGCCACGGTCGATTTGGAAATCCGATCGAACTGAAAACTTAACTTGATCAAGATCCAGCATCTATGAGCTTAAGTCCGACCGCATTTAGTAACAGGACCTCCAGAAGTGCTCTGTCGAGACGAAACAGTCCGTATTTGGACATAACCTAAGTATACCATGGCCCTGAGTATAATTTGGAGAGTTTTGGGCCTATATAAGGACCTTAAACCCTCACTCTCTCATCCCATACGAATTTGGAAAAACCTAGGAGAGAGAAGGGAGAAAAAAGAGAGAATGTATGAGAGAAGTGGGAGGATCTTCCTGCTATCCTACCCTGCTATCCTACGTGCTTAACCATCACGATCTAATCGCTTTTCTGGCGATTCTAACTTCGTTCTTAGGTAAGAAAGCCTAACCCTAACCTGTTCTAGGGTTTCAATTGGTGCAAGTGTTGAAGTAGCTAACCTAAATCATACTGTAGGTTGCCAATCAGTCGTTGACAAAGACTTAAGAGTCTCTATTGAATTCGTTACACTTCTACGGCGTAAGGTGCGGATTTTAGACGCTTAGGTTGTCATTTTTTAAAGCTTTCAATGTCGGCTAATGGTAGATTATTGACGAGGATGCTATTTCACATGTAGAATATGTTGTCCGTTTTCCATTTCGAATAAATACGAAGTATATGGAATTTTATGTATTTTAGGTATTTGTAGAAAATACCGTATACGTATAAATTTTGTATATGTGATTGCCATGAGTATTTGTCGTATATACATGCGAGTTATGGATGCAATATCTGTTTGGCGAAAGGATTCGCTCTAATATGTGTAGTCTAAGTGTTTGTATAAATGCTTGTATGAGTATATACGTAGTAAATAATGCTTTACTTGGGTGTTGAGATAGGATTCTCAACTACCTTAGTGATGTTTATGATTTCCTCCATGCAAGTTGTTTAACTTAGTCGCTTTACTTTGAAATGCATGCGTATGGATTCTTGTTCATGTTGTATCTTATAACATGTTGGGAAATATGCTTGAATTATTTGGTTATTTCTGTTCTGGCTACTGTACATGTTAACTGGTTAATATGGAATGTGTTTGGGGTTATGTTATGGTCCAGGCAATCGGTAACAGATTTGAGCTCGTGGTTGGCATCTATTCGCCACGCAAGACGTGTTTGATGAACCCGAGTCGTGCGTTGCTTGTCGGCAGTGGTTAGGCCACACGAAGTGCTTATGCACTTCATGTCGTACAACTCAACAGGCGCTCGTACTAGTCGAACTCGTCAAGTAACCCGATTGACCATTGTATGTTCACCTTGTATTGGTCATAACTGCTTGAACCTAGGGTACTGAACTTACCAGTGAAAACCCTGATAACTGTGGTACCTTGATCCATTAAGACTCATGAGCCGGACATGGTGGTATGGGACACCGTGGTCGAGCTGTTGGCCTACACTGGGGCCACGAGCCTCCCCGTAGTGACCAGTGAGCAATTCAGACTCGTGAGCCAATTATGGTGGTATGAGACACTATATTCGAGTTGTCGGCCTACACTGATAAGGTGATGGGGGAGCGGCGCAACGAGTGCGTGTAACAGCCTTGACAGCCCTTTGTAGTGACCTCGAGCATACTCTGAATCTGTGGAGAGGCGACGAGCCTTCCCGTAGTAAACAAAGTATAAACTAGGCCTGTATTGATAAGGTGATGGGGGAGCAGTGCAACGAGTGCGTGTAACAGCCCTGACAGCCCTTGCAGCGACCTAGAACTACATTATCGTATGAGATTAACTAGGAGTGACGACCCTAGACAGGATCCTTGTTTGAGAATGATATAAGGGAGGTACCTTAGTTTTCCAATCCTGCTGTATGAAAATGACTAATAACAACTCGGTAATCATGCCCATATCGCATTGTATGTGCCTGGAAGATGTGGAGCACTTGAGGAACGAAAGCATGCTGTGAACATAAGATGGTGTCGCATGAGGGAGTATGTTAGCGAGGGCATGCATCATTATTGTATCTCATCCTTGCATTAATCACAGTATTTAAGAATGTTTGATTTGCTTGCTTTATCATTACTGCTTGACTGAATTGATAACATGTTAACCTTTGCTCTATGATTCCACTGAGTTGATCACTCACTCCCACGTTACGGGACGGTGTTGTACACACCAACCAGTCCTTGTTTTAGTTTCAGATGATTGCGCTGCTTGTGAAGCGGAGCCGGACTTTCATGATGATGAGGGTTTCTCCTATAGGCAGCTATCAGGCGGGTCTATGTAGACCGTGTTCTGATCGATGGGATTATAGGGAGGTTGATTAGACGCCATGACACTTGTCATTTTGCTCTTTTGGAGCACTCATGTATATTCTTTTTGTTGATTTTTAGAGTATACATGTATATATTTAACCTGGTAACATGTTCACACTCTGAAGACTCACAACAGTCTATATATGTTATATATACTATCACAGTCTTCCGCTCGCATAATTTAACTGTCTCTGGAGTATGATATGCTGTTTTGGCTTAATTCCACTCATGTTTAATACACTCACATAGACAACATTCAATCATAAGCTGTTTTGGCTTAATCCCACTCATGTTGCGTAAGTATGATATGCTGTTTTGGCTTAATCCCACTCATGTTGCGTAAGTGATGTTTTGGAACTCGGGAGTGGAGTTTATGCTCAACCCCCGATTTTTGGGATGTTACAGAGGCTTTTCATCGGATCTATGACTTCTAACAACGAGTTAAGTAACAATCTCATGGACGGTGCTCTGGGGAATTATCCTTTAACGGCGACGGCTTTCGAAGCGGCATAGTGAGAGAATTGACAAGTCATGCAAAGGTTTCAAGCTGCCATTGATCGCATAACGAAGGCCCTAGGGCAACTCCGCATTCTTGGCGGTGATCCGCCACCAGCGGTTGTTGGAACTCACAATTGCCTTGATCATAGGATGGTGCCGGTAGCAAGGTATCCCGTATCAGTACCGGTTGGTGTAACAGTGCCCTCCGATACCGATACGGATACAGGAGTGTAATAGCGATATGGGAGCGTAATGGCCCGTAACGGTGCAATTTTTTTTTTCTGGCCAAAAAAATATGAAAAAATATAGATTAAATCCAAAATATTTTAAGCATTTCAAATATGCATTCATTTATAAATTGTAACATGTTTATGGTGGTTTAACGGCCCATAACGGTGCAATTTTTTTTTTTGGCCAAAAAAATATGAAAAAATATAGATTAAATCCAGAATATTTTAAGCATTCCAAATATGCATTCATTTATAAATTGGAACATGTTTATGGTGGTGTAACGGTCTACTCTTTGGTGAGAAGTTGTATCGGACTGTTTGATGAATTTATGAACTAGATAACCGGAAGTTGACTATAAAATTCATATATTTAATTTTCTAAATATATAATTTATATACTTAACAATTTGATATCATTTCTCCTAATAGTTGTTGAAAAAAATGAAATTAAATTCAGGTAGATGGCGTTGCCAATTAGGGGCTAACCTGGAGGACTAATCCATGTCCCAAATCAGCCTCAAATTCTTGCAATTTATTGGCATTATCCCACTTATGAATTGGTGGACATTTATTGGATAGTGAATCATGAAAAAAATCAAAAGGCCCTATTTTAAAAAATAAGCGTCCACAAATTAATAATTAAAACTATTCAAACAATTTGATTTTGGCATTGTGAGTTAGCAACTATAGTTCATAATTTAATTGGTAAATTTTAAGTTAATACATGTCTCGTGTACAATTTTTTAAGGGCCCGAATTAGGCGGGACTCGGATTGTGACACGAGTGTCAAAGTTTTTTGGGCCCCACCGTGATGAATGTGTTATATCCACACCATCCATCCATTTTGCCAAATAATTTTAGGGCATGAGCCCAAAAATGAGGTAGATCCAAAGCTCAGGTGGACATTTATTCGACAATGAAAAATGAAAAATATCAAATGGTCTTATTTCAAAAAACAATTGGAAAAAAAAGAAGGTAAATCCAAAGCTCAGGTGGACCACTAGTGGGCTAGGCGGGCCACCTCGATGTATTTGTATATCAATGCGATCCAAGGTGTCCCGTATCGGTTATGTATCGGCCGTATTGGCCGATACGTAACGGAATCGGTAAGGGCCGATACGCGTTTCGGCTCCGTATCGGCCGTTACCGATTTTTGTAGGCGTATCGGCCGATACGGGCCGATACGGGGCGTATCGGGCCGTTACGGGGGCGTAACGGTCACCCGTAACGGTCCGATAACGGCTATTTTTTTTTTCTTTTTAAGCGGTTTTTTTGCTGTTTTTTCCAAACTTCTTGCTTCCAAACTGTTTTTCACTCCTTCTAATAGTAATTTCGACCAACCTTGGCTGGTTATTTGGGACAAAAACACATTATATTACGGATTTGGTTAAATCAAAGCTTGGTGGGCCATTTTTCAGAAATTCTTCAAAAATAGGTATTTACTTTTTTTAATATGTTTTACTGTTTTAATCATGCCATATGATGTGTTAATCATAGTAGAACATGATAATGTGCATTTTACAGATTTGGGGTGCCATTTAATATTTTTTTTATATTTTTTTCTATTTACGCATGAATTTTGGGCCCTTTTTTTAAAATTCAAAAAATCAATTTTTAATAGTTGTTTTGCTGTTTTAATGATGCCATATGATGTGTTACTCATAGTAGAACAGCTTAATGTGCATTTTACAGATTTGGGGTGCCATTTTATATTTTTTTTATATTTTTTTTCTATTTACGCATGAATTTTGGGCCCTTTTTTTAAAATTCGAAAAATCAATTTTTAATGGTTGTTTTGCTGTTTTAATGATGCCATATGATATGTTAATCATAATAGAACATGTTAATGTGCATTTTACAGATTTGGGGTGCCATTTAATATTTTTTTTATAATTTTTTCTATTTACGCATGAATTTTGAGCCCTTTTTTTAAAATTCGAAAAATCAATTTTTAATAGTTGTTTTGCTGTTTTAATGATACCATATGATGTGTTAATCATAGTAGAACAACTTAATGTGCATTTTACAGATTTGGGGTGCCATTTTATATTTTTTTTATATTTTTTTTTATTTACGCATTTATTTTGGCCTTTTTTTTGAAAATTAGAAAAATCAATTTTTAATGGTTGTTTTGCTGTTTTAATGATTGCATATGATGTGTTAATCATAGTAGAACACGTTAATGTGCATTTTACATATTTGGGGTGCCATTTTATATTTTTTTTATATTTTTTTCTATTTACGCATGAATTTTAGCCCCTTTTTTTAAAATTCGAAAAAACAATTTTTAATGGTTGTTTTGCTGTTTTAATCATGCCATATGATGTGTTAATCATAGTAGAACATTTTAATGTGCATTTTACATATTTGGGGTGCCATTTTATATTTTTTTTATATTTTTTTCTATTTACGCATGAATTTGGCCCCTGTTTTTAAAATTCGAAAAATCAATTTTTAATGGTTGTTTTGCTGTTTTGATGATGCCATATGATGTGTTAATCATAGTAGAACATGTTAATGTGCATTTTACATATTTTGAGCGTCATTTTATATTTTTTTTAGATTTTTTTTCTATTTACGCATGAATTTTGGCCCATTTTTTTAAAATTTGAAAAATCAATTTTTAATGGTTGTTTTGCTGTTTTAATCATGCCATATGATGTGTTAATCATAGTAGAATATGTTAATGTGCATTTTACATATTTGGGGTGTCATTTTATAAATTTTTCTTTGTATTTTCGAATTAGTGACTTTATATTTTTATTTGCTTATATTGGACAGGTTTTGGAGCTTCTTAGGGTTTAGTTAGAACATAAAATTATCTTTATTAACATAGGTCATACACTCATACTCATATCCTAAACCTAAAGAAATGTCTGGGTTTGGCCAACAACAAGTAAGTGAGGATATTGGATGGCAACATTGCGAGAGGGTTGGTGGTACTAGGCACCAAATAAAGTGCAAGTATTGTGATAGGATAGTGTCTGGTGGAATTACCTGTCTCAAACAACATTTGGCACATCGAAAGGGTCAAGTTGCGCCATGTGTCAGAGTACCGAGAGAGATAATGCTATTAATGCAAGCTAGTCTGAATGAGTCGAAGGGTAAACGTGCTGCTGTACAAAAGAAGATAGATGATACTTTAGAAGGAGCTCGACAGGAGGTGTTTGGTCCTGAATATATGGGCGTTCGTGATGAAGATATTATTGATTCTGACGAAGATTCAGATTGAGAATTAGCCATAGCTAGGAGAGAGAGCGTGCGTCTAGCTCGTGAAGAGGAAGAACGTCACCGCATGTTTGGCACGCATGGGTCAGTGCGTGATACAGGAGGGGGCAGTGGGAGTGGGAGTGGGACAGGGAGTGCAACTGCTTCTGCAGCTGGGACTGAGGGTAGGGGGGTAGGTTTGGTGGGTTACGACGTGTATTTGAGAGCCGACGACAGACATCTTCACGTGATGCCCATATACATTTGGATGAAGAAGTAAATGAGCCTAGGAGACCCTCTATTAATCCAATCCTGTTTAGGAAAGATTCAACTAAACAAAAGAAGATAAAACAAATGTGGAGTAGAACTTCCGTTGAGAAATTAGGTAGAGCAGCAGCAAAGTTATTTATACATGCTAACATACCTCCTAACGCGGCCAATTCTCCATATTGGCAGGTGGTAATTGATGCAGCAGCAGAAGCAGGTGAAGGAATAAAAGCTCCCACGGCTAAGGAGATTAGGGGGAAATGGACAGATGCAGAGTATGTGGATGTGAAAACATACGTGGCTACCTTTAAACCTGTATGGCAAGCCAGAGGATGCACGATCATGTGCGATGGTTGGACTGGCCCAACAAGACGCAGCATGATCAACTTCATGGTGTACTGCCACTTGGGAACTATATATCACAAGTCAATTGATGCCTTAGAAGTAACAAAAAATTCTGATTATATTACTGGACTAATGGATAAAGTTGTGGATGAGATTGGAGAGGAGAACGTAGTGCAGATTGTGACAGATAATGAAGCATCATATAAGCTTGCAGGACATATGTTGATGAATAAGAGAAAACATCTTTTTTGGTCACCATGTGCTGCCCCATTGTATTGATCTTATATTGGAAGATATTGGGAAGAAGAATGTTAAGAAAATGGTCGAAAGGGCAAGGGAAGTAACGACGTTTATTTACAACCATAATCAAGTAGTCGCAATAATGAGAAAGTTTACGAAAGGACGAGAATTGTTGAGGCCTGCGGCGACTAGATTCACAACAAACTTTATAGCATTAGAGAGTTTATTTCAGCATAGGGGAGAGTTGAGTGAAATGTTCGCTTCCCGACAATGGCTCAACACAAAACATGGGAAGAAGACATCAGGGACACCGGTCGACGTTGTGAACACCATACGGGACAACAAATATTGGAAGAAGGTTAAGGCGATCCTAAAGGTGATGGAGCCACTAATGAGGGTACTCCGTCTTGTTGAAACCGATGAAGCACCTACCATGGGCTTCCTATATGATGCCATGGATAAGACAAAGCTTGCAATTCAACGTGATTGTAGAAGCTGGGAGACTTATTGGAAGATGATCGACAGGAGATGGACAAAACAACTCCATCACGATCTTCATGCAGCAGGTTATTACTTAAATCCTACGTATAGATATGCCCAATCATTTGTTGTGGATGATGAAGTTCGTGTCGGGCTAAAAAATGTGATAAAGAGATTAGAACCTGACTTAGATCTGCAAATAAAGGCGTTGAATGAATTAGATACATTTGGAAATCGTCTTGGTAGTTTTGGAGATGCTCTTGCACAGCATGCAGTATCTAGGTTGCAACCGGCCGAATGGTGGATTAATTTCGGAGAGAGTACGAAGGCTCTCCAAAAAATTGCGGTAAAAGTTTTGAGCCAGACAACATCTTCCTCTAGCTGCGAAAGGAATTGGAGTTGTTTTGCGCTCATTCATTCAAAGAATAGGAATAGATTGCAGACTAGAACATTAGATAGACTTGTTTTCATGCACTACAATATAAAACTAAGAATGCGACGACATCATAAGAGCATTACAGCTGCCGATGATGGAGACTACTGTCCAATAAACTTGGACAATATTTATGATGAGGATGACCCACTTCTACCTTGGTTGGAAACAAGGGAAAAACAAATTGAAGAGGATAGTGAAGAATTGAAAATTGATGACCCAGAAATATGCAAAGCGCAACAAGAGAGTCGTGCAGATGTGTTGGACCCAGTAAGAGGGGCAGCGTTTATGCCACGTACGGAAACGGCTTGAGATTAACAAAAGAGTACGAGTAGTGGTAGCGTGTCCGTGTCGGATGATGGTGACGATGACCCCCCTGCCTCTGGTGCTGGCACTTCTGGTGTTGCTCAACGCCCTATTCAGCCGTCTACAGATCGCGATGCCGATGAAAATCAACGAGGTGGTACACGAGGTCAAACCTACGAGTGTACCGAGTCACGATACAGCCAGCAGGAGGGTACATCTTGTGGTGCACCGCGTCCGGGAGGACCGGAACATCAGCGGGCTCATGGTCTTGATTATTATGATGGATATTCTTATGGTCAATTGGATTATAATTATGATGGTTATACTGAGCCCGTTCCATCACATTCATGTTAGAGTAGCCCTCCCGATCAATATCCATATGATTATAGATATCCAGATCCAAATCCAAGTTACTCATCACAGCAGATGCACTCTCAATCTCAAGATTCTCAACAGCCTGAGTAAGGTCACCAGTATAGCTATTCGACGGGCACTGGTGGATATCCTTACTCGGGGTCAGAGTCGTTACCTAGTCAGGATCAGTCATCCTCTGGTTTCGTTGATCTAGTATTTCCTTCTGGCACTGGATATTATGGATATGCAGAACCTACACCTATTGGACAGCCTCAGCCTGATGGTGACAATGACGATGATGTGGAGGTCGAGCAACCACAAAAAAGCAGATTTTCATTTTGGTGGTGACTTGTGATTGTGAGTATATATTTGTATAAAGGTAAGTATTTGCATTTTGCAGCAGACAGCTCACAACAGTATTATTGCAAGAAGCCATGCAATTATGCACACACTTGACACTGCCGAACTTGTATTTAAAATAGCTTCCCTGACAACCAATCAAGTAATCCTTAATCAAGTTGCAGGGGAGTATATTAGACACTACTAATTTTTTTTTTTTTTAATATTCTAGACTTGAGGATGACAGGTCATAGACAGGAATCACAGTCACGTACACACTGCACAGGTATGTTTGAGAAATTCCTCAAAAATAATTGCAAACACACCTAATGTAAGATATTTACATATTACATTCATTCTAATATATCTATCATTGGTAGTAGATAGTTAGAAAATTAAATATATGAATTTTGTAGTCAAATTCAGGTTATTTGGTTCATAAATTCATCAGACAGTCCGATACAACTTCTCACCAAAGAGTGGACCGTTACGCCCCCATAAACATGTTCCATTTTATAAATGAATGCATATTTGGAATGCTTAGAATATTCCGGATTTAATCCATATTTTTTCATATTTTTTTGGCAAAAAAAAAATTTTGCGCCGTTACGGGCCGTTACGCCCCCGTATCGCCGTTACGCCCCCGTATCCGTATCGGTTTTGGAGGTCACCGATACGCCAATCGATACCGATACGGGACACCTTGATGCGATCAATCTGTTTTGCTAACTCATTTTAAGGTATGGTTCAAAAATTCAGGTAGATCTAAATCTTCGGTGGACCACTAGTGAGTATTCCTTTAAAAGTGGGGCCTGTATATCCATGTGGGCCATCCTTTTTGCTAACTTATTTTAGGACCTGGTCCAAAAAATGAAGCTGATCCAAATCTTAGGTGAACCACAAAATAAGGATTTAATTCCCACCATTAAAAATTTCTTAAGACATTCTTTTAAATTTTTTTTTGATCAAGCTACTATTTGTGTTATCCCTTCATCAAGGTCAAAGTTTATGTGACCTTATCAATAGGTTCGTTGGCAAATAAACATTATAGTAGACGGCATGGATATACTACACACAAATTAAGGCGGGCCCATGTAACAAAACTATGGGGGTCCCTACTCTTACTCCGGTGGTAGACTCTCAGGAGTTTCAACACCTGGTTGAGGGTTCGAGTACCCATAGGTGGTGAAATTCCACTACGGCGTGAGTGTGTGGTGGCGTGCATGCGTGTGTAAAAAAAAAAAAAAAAAAAAACTGTGCAAGTGCACTGTTCAGCGTGCACCGTAGAACACGTTAAAAAATAGATTTAAAGTGCATGGCTTTTTTACTGCGTGTGAAAGAGGGAAAGAAGAGAGAGAGAGAGAGAGAGAGAGAGAGAGAGAGAGAGAGAGAGAGAGAGAGAGAGAGAAGAAGAAGAAGAAGAAGAAGAAGAAAATGGTATGTTTTTTTTTTCCCCTATTTTCTTTAGGCCCTAATGGCCCCGTAACAGCACCCCGTATCACGTAACGGTGTCGGCCGTTACCGTTACGTATTGGCCGTATCGTAACAGATATGGGACACCCTGGCCGGTAGTGAACTACAAGATCACTCCTGAGAAGGTGGGATCCAACGACATGATTCCGCAACATCCTGGATGGGGCATTTATTGAATAGAACGAACAGAGCAAGAATTCAAGATGAGAGTCGATCTTTTTAGCCTCAATGGCCAACTTTACATTGAGGATTTCCTTGATTGGCTTTATAAAGTTGAACAATTCTTCGACTATATGGAAATCCTTGAAGCAAAGAAGGTTAAGATTGTGGCCTACAAGTTAAAGGGCGGAGCTTCAGATTGGTGGGAACAACTTCAACTTGAGCGGACGAGACAAATGAAGGCACTAATCCGCACGTGGTCACGGGTGAAGTAGCTGTTGCACTTGCGATTCCTCCCTAATAACAACAATAAGGTATTATTCCAACAAAACCAAAATTATTGGTAGGATAGCCAATCAATAAAGGGGTTATGCATAGAAATCTCATTATTTGACGGCGAGAGATGACCGCGTCGAAATGGAGTTGCGACAGACCACGTGATTCATTAGTAGCAAACTTGTGGCCCCTATGGCAACGGAGAACCAACCCAAGATTTATAAAGTGGAGGGACAATCTCTCATAACTGAACATGCTTTTTTTAAACAATATGAGGAAACATGATATATATATATATATATATATATATATATATATATATATATATATATATATATATATATATATATATATATATGCATTAGTTGAAAAAGAAAAATATATAGAGCCTGTGAACATCCTAGAGGATTTGAAAATAGTATTGCAGGAGTTGGTGATGATTGTGCTCGATGAACTCTCTAATAAATTGCCTTCCATACGAGACATACAAAACCACATTGATCTTGCCATAGAGATAAGTTTGCCTAATTGCCCACATAAAGAATGTGAAATCTTGCAGGCACAAGTGAAGGAACTGATCCATACTAGCCAAGTCAAGGAGAGCATAAGTACATGTATTATGTCAGTTCAAGAGCCTAATGCCAAGTACAAGAGAAGGGCTAATAAGCATTGGCGTCAAAAGTTATTTGAGAATCATGAGCCAAGTCCCTTGAGTAACTTGAGGACGAGTTTATTTATTTATTTATTTATTTATTTAAGTGGAGGGGTCTGTTGTAGAACGTGTCACAGATACATTCCTAGCATGGTTGGGCCAAAAGAAGGTGGACTGTAAATTGACAGTAACTTTTGATTTAGGTATCGTTATAGGGTGCACAACCTATCAATCTTTACTGAAATGGGTCATCCGAGGTGAACCGAAAGTGGGTCGTATCTATTTGTTTCGACAAAAAACGTGCGCTTTCAGCTCAAAAACAAAAATTTAAGGAAAATTACTATTTTTAGTAATTCCAATTTTTAAATTTTTTAATTTTTATTTTTAGAGTTTTAGATTTTCTTCTTTTTTAGAAATAACTTGTAATCATGATAGGACTCTTCTAGCAAAAGTTTATTTGAAATTTTTATTTTTAGAAATTAGGCTTTATAAGAGTTTTTTAGAATTAGGATTTTTATTAGAGTTAGAATTTTGCTATTTTTGGTAATTACAAATTTTAGTTTTTTAGTTTTTTCCTTTCTATATTAATGGTGTAACAGGGACATGGAGATTAGACAATTATCAATAAAGTTATTTCGAATTTTCAAGAATTAATTTCTATTTTTCCTCGTGGATTCGAGGTATCTCTGTGAGGAGCCAGGAGAAGTTATGTGGATTTGGAACGGTTATCTTTGAGGAAGACGATGCTTGACGTCATCACGCCCATCCTTGCGTCATTATACCACTGGCTAAATGAGTCACTCAAGTCTCATTTTCAATGGTGAATGTCATCCTATTACCATTGACATATCAGATTGTGCACATGGGTATTGGGGATCATCATATATTTACTCTTGTATATCTTCACCTTTTGCTCTCGTTTCCACATGTTGTTCTTGTTTCTCACCCGTTTTGTCAGTTTGTTACTTTATCAAAAAAAGAAGAAAAAAATAACAGTAATTTCTCAGCTGCAGTGGATGCTTTTTGTCAGCTTGAGTTAGAACAAGGTTTCATTTTCTTTTTAACTCTGGGGAATTTGATTTAAGCTGCCTTCCATTAACGGTAAAGTGTGTATTTAATGTGTTTGTCAGCTTAGGCAGCTGCTCATCATGTACTCATGAACGATGGAACAGTTGTCACTCATTTATTTTATAGTTCCACTACCTATATATTTTGAGCAAGTTTCCATGTATTTTTCTATGGGATCCCTTGATAAATTGATAGGGCTTTGTTTTTGAAGACTGACTCAAATTACATCTAGTTCTCTCAGTGCTGTATTTCTGCAAGGGGCTGCTTTCTTTAACATGCTGGTTCCATTTTGTCAGGGTTTCCATAGAAGCATCGCCAAGAATCAGTTGGATGTACAAGCATTGTACCTTCATTCGGTAGCTTCTGCTGTTTTTCCCAATCCAATTATTTACGGAATGCCCCTTTTTTTTTTTTTGTGTGTGTGTGTGTTGCATTCACTGTTTCTCGTAACTCACTGAACAGGTTTTGACTCGTCGTTCAGGATCTGCAACTATGCTTTCACTTGTTTACTCAGAAATGTTAAAGATGCTACGATTGTGTGGCTTTCTAGATTTTGATGTGGAGATTTACTTTCCTCACGATCCGATCAATCTTCCTAGAGGCTATCATAAACACAAAAGCAAATTGTCTGATGAACTTCATATACTGACGGTGCAGTCCCTCTTGGTTGAGGTAACTGTTGAATTGTATGGGTTGTTTCATTATGTACTTGGGTACATACAATTTCTTGTTGTGTCAATTGTAGTATCATTTGCACTGTCATATGCAAGATAGAAGTGCTCTATAATACATCAGGTAAGGTAGTTTGTGGTGGTTTATAATATTAGGAGAAAACTGATATTAATCTTTGCATCATGGCAACTGGCCTCTCTTGAATGGACTCTTTTTCCCCCCTTTTGTTCTTGTTAGTAACTTATCTTAACCTTTTTAGCAGCTCTATCAGCTATAATATGATGTATCTTGTTTAGTAGAACAGTTCTTATCATTAATGGATCATTATCATCATCATCATAGCCTCGTCCCAGATATTTGGGTCTATTAATGGTTTGTACCTAGTGATTGCATTAATTATATATGTAGATGATGTTGTGGTTACGGGGAGTGATAGTAAAGGAATTGAGGATATTAAGAAGTATCTTCAACATTACTTTTTAATGAAAGGTTTGGGTCCTCCTTGATATGTTCTTGGGATAGAAGTTGCCAGATCAAAGGAAGGTATTAATCTGTTTCAAAGGAAATATGTTTTGGGTTTGCTTATAAAATAAGCCTTCTTAGTAGTAAGCCAGTTGATACACTAATGGATCCAAATCATAAACTAGTTGGTGATCAATGAAATGTGGTTGAAGACCTTGGAGGGTATAGAAGATTGGTTGGAAAACTTATCTACCTAACAATCACTAGGCTAGATATATCACATGCTATGCGTGTGGTAAGTCAGTTGATGAGTTCTCTTAGGGTCCCGCACATGGATGGATTGTTCGGATTATGTGATATTTTAAAGGAGCATTGGGCCAAAGAATTTTATATAAAAGGAATAATCATCTTCAAGTTATAGGGAATTTTGATGGAGATTGGTTAGACTTTTCTATTGATAGGCGGTTTACTACCAAATACTGCACATTTTGTGGGAGGAAATTTAGTTATGTGGAAGAGGAAAAAATAGAGTGTTGTTGTCTGATCAAATGCTAATGCATAATATAGGGTGATGACTCATACCACTTGTGAGCTTGCGTGGAGTCCGTGGACTAATAAATTGTTGTAGGAAATGGGTTTTGCAGTGATACTAATGCAATTATTTTGCAATAATCAAGCAGCCTCTCATATTGCAAGCAATTTAGTTTATCATGAGAAAACCAAGCATATTGAAGTAGATTGTCACTTCATACGTGAGGTCTCTAATGGTGAAATTTCTTTGCTGTATGTTCAGTCTCAAGATCAACTTGCCGATGTGTTCACCAAACCTCTTGGCCGCATTAAGTTTGCAGGTATTTATTTCAAGCTAGGCATCGACAACATCTATGCTCCATCTTGAGGGAGAGTGTTATTATTATTATTATTTTTGACAACATAGGGTATCCCTGCCCCATTTTGAGGTGAGACTATTCCTTGCGGAGGCATGCAATCACCCGCAACCACATGCATTAGGTAATGCCGGGGAGGGGAGTCGAAGCCATGCCTGTAGGGAGTAAACTCACGGGTCGGGTGAGGGATAATGTTAATCCCTATGGACGTGGGCTGCACGACTATATGACCCACCTAGATGAATGAAATAATGGGCCATACAATGGCACAACCCAGTTAGTCTTGAGTTGAATTCTTGTTTCTCTTTATTTAATCAATTAGGCATACTTAGGATTAAAATGTCTTATTGTAAGTGAAGGGTAGATTTGGGATTTTTGCTTTTTTCACTTAATATAAAACAGAGTGGGGGCATGTAGCCCTACTTGATTCTCTCTAATCTCTTTGTCCATCTCTTTTTCTTTTTTCCATTCTTTTTCACTTTTATGTACTTCTACACCATGCAAGCCCTTGTCTTTGAACACGGACAAATTTCCAAAATCAATTTATTTAATTAGGGGTTATGTCATTTAGATAAACTCGAATAATTTATAGAAACCCTACAATATTTGCCAGCTTTCTTGTCATTATTCTTCAATAGCATAGACCCTAGATCCATCTCACCCTTTCTTGTATGTTTGATTCTTCAGACTTTTTAATATCAATTTGCTTACAAATGATGTTCCGAGTGTCGGGGATATTATTGATAAGATCGTTGATATTATCGATATCGCTAGCTTGGCGATACTGGTAACATAGGTAATATCATAAATTCTAGCCACTGGCGATATATCGCTAAGTATTGCCAATGTATTGATATCGCTAATGTATCGCCAATGGTTTTACTGTGTAAATTCCAGAAGTCACTTGTATCGGTGATATTTTGATAATATTGCCAATGTATTGGTGATATTTTGATAATATCGCTAATGTATCGCCAATGTATCAATACCACTAAAAATCTATTTATTAAAGAAAATTTTCATTTCATTTTTTTAGGGGTGCATGGTTGTATGATGAAATGCATCTTTGTATGTGTGTATTTGTATACATGCGTGGATGTATGTATGTATGCTGGGATGGGTGGATGGATGGATGGTCGGTTGCATGATTGGATGGATGCATGTATATATATGTGTACTTATGCATGCATGGGTGGATCCTGCATGTGTATATATATGTGTGTGTCATTGTATGTATGTATAGATGCATGGATAGGTAGATGGATGGATGGATGGATCATGCATGCGTGCATATATGTATGTATCATTATATGTATATATACATGCATGGATGGGTAGATGGATGGATGGATCATGCATGTGTGTTTGTATGTATTTTTGTGCATGCATGCATGAATGGATGGATCCACCATTTTCCCAATGTTTCCCCAATGTTTACCTGAGTTCCACTATACATGCTTTTAGGCTCCCATCAATGTTCTAAATATCTGTGATATTACTAATATATCCCACGATATATCTTGTATCCCACTTGTGCGATACGAAATGCACAGGTAATGCCGATAAATCCCACATGTTCGATCCAGTGAGCATTTTCAATTTCTGATCCTTTTTTTTTTTTTTCATTGAAATTATGTTAAATCACTGTCAAATGGTTATAAATCCATTCGTTCTTCATGTTTTGCATGAAAAATCATGGAGTTGGAGCTTTGATTTTGATATCTATTGGTTCTTCATGTTCTCCATTTTTTCTTTTCGAAATTTTCCTTTAACTAGTTGTCAATTGAGACTAATTTCGAAGTATTTAGGAGTATTTGATGAAATGATAATCACATACACTCTAATTTCAAAATTTGAGTGTAGGTGATCTGATTTGGGGAAAATTCGAAATTTCCCCAATTTCTCCCAAATTGCTTGCAATGTTGCACTCCAAACGTGAAATCAAGCATGTGTGGCGGCTCATCTACTGATTTGTTTAGTCATTGTCAATTTTTAGAAAATAAAAATCATTTTTAATTAAAAATTATTATTATTTTTTTCAAAATTTCCCTTCAACTAGCTATCAATTGAGACTCATTCCAAAGTATTTAGGAGTGTTTGATGAAATTATCATCACATACACTCTAAATGTTATGCATTCAATTTGAATTTAGTTGCGTTAGTTCAATCAAACAACGTATAGCTTAAGACCTTATACAAAGGAAACTTATTATGTGCACTTTTTTTTTTTTTTTTTGAGATGTTATAATTTAAAAGTGTAGTAAGGTCTTTTTTAATAATCCCTAGAGTTTCATTGAAAAATTAAACCATTTTCCCAATGTTTCCCAAAAAGTACAATAAATTTCTCAATACAAACGATATATCCTGTGTGGTAACCGATGAGTATCTGTATCCAAGGATGCAATATGTAATGCGAAACCGATATTTCGAACATTGGCTCCCATTAAAGGGAAACATATTATTTGATTCCTAAATATGCAAATATGTCTTTTTTGCCATTATTTGATTCTTAAATGTGCAAATATGTGTATTTTAGCATCTCCTAAAGTATCATTGAAAATTTCCACAATTTCTCCCATGTTTCCTGTTTCCTTGAGTCAGCGTTACATGCTTTTAGGCTCCCATTAAGGGAAACTTATTCTGTATGTGCCTTATTTGCAATTATTTGTTTCCTAAATATGCGAGTATATGTATTTTAGATTGAGAAATTCCACCATTTTCCCCATGTTTCCCCAAAATTTCCCCTCAATCAGCAATACATTTTCAGGTCTCGACAATAACATCAGTGATATCGATACATGTTTCCATATTCCCAGCCAATGGTGCATGTAATGATACCGATACTACAACCATTGCTTAAAAATTGGTTAAATCAATGGAGTTATATGTCAATTCAAAGTTTTCCAACCTTGCAACAGGTGTTGTGGCAGCCATGCTTTATGGGACAGAATGTTGGGCAGTTTAAAAAACATGTTCATAGAATGTGTAGTTGAAATGAGGATGCTGAGATGGATGAGTGGGAATATAAGGATAGAATTGGACGAGTGGCAAGATGAGGAAGGATAGAATTAGAAACGAGCGAATTCAAGGGAACCTAGGAGTAGCACCTATAGGTAATAAGATGAGGGATAGTAGAAATAGATGGTTTGGTCATGCGCAACAAAGACTAAGAACTGCACCGTTTTGGAGTGAGTAATGTCAAGTTTAGGTGATTCAATAAAGTTGGTGGAGGCGTTGGCGAATCTAGTTCAGTTCACAAGGAAGTTTGGTGGGTCATAAGTTTGGTCATTGGGTTCTTTCTATCTGTTTAACCACCACCCACACCATCGGGCCTTCTTATACCTGCACCAGGCATGAAAGCTCTAAAAGGGTGAGGAGGAGGCCCAAAAGGACATGGATAGAGGTAGTAAGAAAAGACTCGATGACCTATGGTCTGACTGAAGGTTTGGCCTTTGATAGAGTGGAATGGCAGAACAAGATTCATTTAGTCGACCCAATTAATTGGGATAAGGCTTATGATGATGGGGATCTTACATTTTTAAATATGGCCCAGGTCAGGAAGGGTTGGTTGAGCCTGATCCCTTTACAATTAAGTGGGACAGTTTGGCTTCGTAAATTTTAAGTGGCCACTGACTAATGGGTGGCAGGTCATAGATATGGACATTACATGGATATGATTCTCCACATCTTCAGATCCAGGATAGAGATATGTTTATGAGTATCCCATTTGTATTCAGTTTTGTTTTTAACTTCCAAGGAATTTTGACTCATTCTCTTAACTTTTTTTTTTTTTTTTTTTTGTTATAAAGCAAGATAACGTTCATCAGTCTTCCTATCATGCTAAATTTAATGAATCTGTTAACTTTTAAATAGCTTTTATGAGAAAATTGTTGGATTTAAAAACGTACAACAATAGGATACAGTCAAAACATATTGACAAGTATCTTACAAGTTTTTTGTTGCTAGTATTGATATGTGTGGTGGCCCTCATGGCATACTCGACATGCAGATCTTGAAGAATCTGAAAGATGCTTTTTGGCCATTTAAGTATGATCATACTGGGAGTCTGTTCCTAAGGGCAGCTTATGCTGCAAACTGCATTGGACAAGGCACTGCCAAAGGAGGGTCTTTTAAGTCCAGCAACACATTGAGGTTGGCTATTACCAAGTATTCTCTAGAATAAACTTCACTGCACTCAAGTTTAACTTCTACTGCCTCTTATTTTGCTTCTATTCATTATTATTATGTTCTTATTCACTGCCAGTGGACTTGAGTTTGCATCTGCTAAGGCAGCTCAACATAGACTGGGGCGTGGAGTTTGGACCAGTGTGCATTTTGGGGATATGCGGCGTGCTTTAGCTAGTATGGTTTGGTTATAAGATTCTCACTACTTCCGTTATGCATCTTTTCCATTTCAAGTTACTCTAAATCACCCATCCAGTTCACATTGCATGAGTATTGTGGTTTGTGGTAATGTTTGGGCATTTACATCACAAACTAGAGGCCCTTTGCTGATGATGGAAATAAGATTTATGCTTAACCAGCTTTGTACTAGACGTCGTTCTTTCTCATGTACTTGTCATTTGTTTGATAATAACACCATTGTCCAACTAGTAGTGCCTTAGTAGGGGTGCAACTCAGACGGGTTGGTAGTCAACCTGAACCTGACCCCAAGAGGATCAAACTTGTAACCCGACCCAACCCGACCCAACCTGCATTCCAAATGGAGCTGCCCTATCCGAATTCCACTATATTTCCCAACCTGACCTGACCTGAACCAAACACATGTGATTGTCGCCAACCCCACCTGATCTGTCCCGAATTTACTCGGCCCAAACCCTGAATTTGCTCAGCCCAAACTGCGAATTTTCTCAACTCAATTTCAAATTGGGCTGCCTTTTCCCAACCTGAACCCTACCTGGGGAGCTTGACAGCCTGATGCAACTTGACCTGAGCTCAGGTTGGGTCAATCAGGTTCAGGTTGACCTCAGCCCTAGTTGCAGCCCTACACATAAGATCTCTGCATATATTTTTGAACGATGATAGTTTTATTAAAGTCAGAGCCAAAAATTAAAAAACAAGAGTAAATTACAACTCAACCCAACTCTTAGGGAACTACACAACTGACTTTGATGCATACTCCCATTCCTTGATAAGAGATTTTGCCTTTAGAAAGACTGCTTTCACCTTCAATTGCTTATTCCTGAAACAACGGTCGTTTCTTTCTAACCGTATGTACCAAATGCCCGCTAGCAATGACATGCGCCATACAAAATTCCATATCTTTCCTTTTCCCCCACCGTGCCATGCCTTGAAGAAGTTATTGATTGAGCTTGGGATCACTCAATCCACTCCACAGAGATTGAAAAACCCTTCCCACATCCTACTTGCAAAGGAGCAATAAAGGAAAAGGTGATCCACTGATTCTGCATTTTTTTTTTTTTGGAGAGATGACGCAGAGATTTATATTGCTAGAGAAAAAGGATACAAAAGAAACACAAAAAAAGCAAAGGAAGTGTAGCTCTGCTGAGATATCAGAACTACTAAGCAACTAGAAACTCAAAGTTACAGTCTAAAGACTTGGACGAGTAGGAGGCCCATTCGATCAGAAAATTGATCGCCCTGAGAGTAATGAACTCAGCTGAGTTAGTTTTGTCATTGATTCTGCATTTTGATAACACATTACACACACATTTGGGTGAACCATTGCCCTTTTTTGAAGATTAGCCACAATTAGAATCTTATTGCAACCTGCTAACCATGTGAATGTCGGTACCCATGTGAATGCCGATACCTTTGGGGGAGCCCCATAATGCCCAATATGTGAAGTCGGACTTGCCTCCTCCACCAAGCTGCCATCGCTTAAGGCCTTACAGAGAGACTTGACTGAAAATCTTCCAGATTTATCATACAACCATTTCAAAGAATCCTTTTCTAAGGGGACCAGATGGACTTTAGATAGCATTTGAAGCAAACTAGATAGCTCAACAAATTCTTCATCGTCCAATTGTCTCTTACACGGCGGAGCCCAAATAACTTGGTCCCTTTGAATCGAGAAACATTTATCAACAAGCATGCTTCTGTCCACCGCAAAACCTGCTAATCACGGAAATATACCCATTAGTTTTTGGTTCCCCACCCAAATATCCTCCTAAAACATAATGCCTTTTCCATCTCCCAAACAGAACCCTGCCCTTTCCCATACTTTTCTTTCAAAAGCTACCACCATTCTCCAAAGATATGAAGCCCTATACAAAGAAGATGATCTAGTCCACTGTCCACTACCATTAATACACCATATTTCCTCCCAATCATCTCCCTTCACAACGTGCCTACCTCATTCCCAAATCTCCAAACCCATTTGCCTAATAGGGCCAAGTTCATAATCTCCAAGCTCCGAAGATCCGCTCCCCCTTGATCCCACAGTTTGCAATCTTCCTTCCACTTCATTTGATGATACGTCTATATATATACACATATATTATGGATATAACAATGTAATATCATGTGCTATGATAAGTTATGTATTCATGATAAGCATCAATGCTTGTAAAGATAGATCTTGGGGGAAACACTTTGATCAAGATCCGAAAAGGAAATGGAAATGGTAGGGGTGAGGTTACTTGGATCGAGCAATTCATCGGACTAGTAACATTTGAAGCTTCATTGAGCAATTCATCGGACTAGTAACATTTGAAGCTTCAATCGACCCTAAAACCCTAAAACCCTAAACCCAAGGCAATTAAGTAAAAGCAAGTTACCCAGGAGTCTATTTCTCAAGCTAACAATTAATAGTTAATCAAACCATCAATTAAAGTATTAACCATTGATCAAAAGCTAAAGATAATGTCTTGAAAAGTTTAGATTCTCTCTCTCAATTTTTTCTTTGAGATGGACAGCATGACTGATATTTTATTGGAAAACAAATTTATTTGGGAAGAAACTATTGGGGGGAATTCCAGATTTATCCAAAAAAAAAAAAGAATCTTTGGATTTGTTAGAAGGTCAACAACATTAGAAAAAACATGATGTAGAGATTTATCATAAGCACGATTGACAAGCACACTGGCAACCTGATTGCTTTCTCTATACATGTAATGAACACTAGCATCCAAGCCAATAGTGAGACCCAAAGCTTCCACCAATACTGCATGAACCAAGGAGCACATATCTTCCTAATGAAGAGATTCAACTTGCATACGAGAATCACTCTCAATGAGAATTTTAAAAAAAGTTGTTTACAGTTCCAAAAACCATATTGCAACTCTCTAATCAAAATGTTTACTTCAACAAAACATTAATTGCTAATAATATTCATTAAATGCTACCTCCTTTGGTTCATCTCCATTATCATTATAGTCATCTCCATCCTCGATATATGGTTCTTCCTCCTAACTTTCCTCAGAATCAATCTCCTATTCTGGATCCATGTTTCTACATCTTTGCGGCTGTGACTAGTACTTGGAATTGGCATAGGGAATAAAATGCCATCCTCAAGATCATCCCATGTCAAATCATTTTCATCGTTCGCTTTATCATCACTTCATTTATAGCTATCCAATTGTTAATGTATTCAATGACATTGGATTGATTTTGCTGCAATTTGAGTATTGCTTTAATCATTGTCTATATTCTATATGGAACAATATCAAAGAAATATGGGAGGAGGTATTTTATAAAAGATACCTTTGATGAAAAAAAAGAAAAAAAAAGAAAATGAAGAAGTTTCCAAAGGGAATTTAAATGCCCACTTATGGGCTTGTTTGGTATCTATAATCTAATGAGAACTTTTCAAATAAGAGCTACTATAATAATAATCTTTTTATTATTATTATTATTATTTTACATCTTGTTTTAAATAAGCTCATTTGGTAAAATCAGGTTTTTAAAACCCAAAAAAGCTCTTATATGAAATAAGCACATTTGGTAAAACGTTCAAATAGGAGTTTTTTAAGGGGTAGTTGATGTCATTTTTAAAGATTACAATAACTCCATTATAAGAGCAATGTAGAAGGTTGTTTTGGTGGTCCCATCACAAACAAACTATGCCCCCAAATGGGAAAAGATTGGATGGCTACAACATTTACATTTTAAGACATTTGGGCCATCCATTATGTCAGACATTGGATGTGGATCCTCCATCATATGGAACTCACCATCCATATCCTCCATCATATGGAACCCACCATCCATCATGTGGGGCACACCTTCTGTGTGGATCATCCATCCTGTTGGGCCACTTTGGATATGCCGTCCATCATGCGAGACCTTGGATGTGGACCGTCCATTAGGTGAGGCCCACTTGTAGTGGACTATCCATCACAAGGGGTCACACTTTGATTTGGGTTGTTTGCCATGTGAGGCCCACTCTGTCCATTATGTGGGCCTCCTTAATGTGGACCATTCATTCTGTGGCGCCCTCAAGGTGTCCCGTATCGGTATCGGTTGGCGTAACGGTGACCTCCAAAACCGATATGGATACGGGAGCGTAACGGAGATACGGGGGCGTAACGGCCCGTAACGGCGCAATTTTTTTTTTTTTGCCAAAAAAATATGAAAAAATATGGATTAAATCCGGAATATTCTAAGCATTCCAAATATGCATTCATTTATAAAATGGAACATGTTTATGGGGGCGTAACGGTCCACTCTTTGGTGAGAAGTTGTATCGGACTGTCTGATGAATTTATGAACCAGATAACCTGAATTTGACTACAAAATTCATATATTTAATTTTCTAACTATCTACTACCAATGATAGATATATTAGAATGAATGTAATATGTAAATATCTTACATTAGGTGTGTTTGCAATTATTTTTGAGGAATTTCTCGAACATACCTGTGCAGTGTGTAGGTGACTGTGATTCATGTCTATGACCTGTCATCCTTAAGTCAAGAATATTAAAAAAAATAAAATTAGTAGTGTCTGATATACTCCCCTGCAACTTGATTAAGGATTACTTGATTGGTTGTCAGGGGAACTATTTTAAATACAAGTTCGGCGGTGTCAAGTGTGTGCATAATTGCATGGCTTCTTGCAATAATACTTGTGAGCTGTCTGCTGCAAAATGCAAATACTTACCTTAATACAAATATATACTCACAATCACAAGTCACCACCAAAATGAAAATCTGCTTTTTTGTGGTTGCTCGACCTCCACATCATCGTCATCATCACCATCAGGCTGAGGTTGTCCAATAGGTGTAAGTTCTGCATATCCATAATATTCAGTGCCAGAAGGAAATACTAGATCAACGAAACCAGAGGATGACTGATCCTGACTAGGTAACGACTCTGACCCCGAGTAAGGATATCCACCAGTGCCCGTCGAATAGCCATACTGGTAACCTTACTCAGGCTGTTGAGAATCTTGAGATTGAGAGTGCATCTGCTGTGATGAGTAACTTGGATTTGGATCTGGATATCTATAATCATATGGATATTGATCGGGAGGGATACTCTAACATGAATGTGATGGAACGGGCTCAGTATAACCATCATAATTATAATCCAATTGACCATAAGAATATCCATCATAATAATCAAGACCATGAGCCTGCTGATGTTCCGGACCTCCCGGACGCGGTGCACCACTAGATGTACCCTCCTGCTGGCTGTATCGTGACTCGGTACACTCGTAGGTTTGACCTCATGTACCACCTCGTTGATGTTCATCGGCATCGCGATCTGTAGACGGCTGAATAGGGCGTTGAGCAACACCAGAAGTGTCAGCACCAGAGGCAGGGGGGTCATCGTCACCATCATCCGACACGGACACGCTACCACTACTCGTACTCTTTTATTGATCTCGAGCCGTTTCCGTACGTGGCATAAACGCTGCCCCTCTTACTGGGTCTAACACATCTGCACGACTCTCTTGTTGTGCTTTGCGTATTTTTGGGTCATCAATTTCCAATTCTTCACTATCCTCTTCAATTTGTTTTTCCCTTATTTCCAACCAAGGTAGAAGTGGGTCATCCTCATCATAAATATTGTCCAAGTTTATTGGACAGTAGTCTCCGTCATCGGCAGCTGTAATGCTCCTATGATGTCGTCGCATTCTTAGTTTTATATTGTAGTGCATGAAAACAAGTCTATCTAATGTTCTAGTCTGTAATCTGTTCCTATTCTTTGAATGAATGAGCGCAAAACAACTCCAATTCCTTTCGCAGCTAGAGGAAGATGTTGTCTGGCTCAAAACTTTTACTGCAATTTTTTGGAGAGCCTTCGTACTCTCTCCGAAATTAATCCACCATTCGGCCGGTTGCAACCTAGATATGCATGCTGTGCAAGAGCATCTCCAAAACTACCAAGACGATTTTCAAATGTATCTAATTCATTCAACGCCTTTATTTGCAGATCTAAGTCAAGTTCTAATCTCTTTATCACATTTTTTAGCCCGACACGAACTTCAACATCCGCAACAAATGATTGGGCATATCTATACCTAGGATTTAAGTAATAACCTGCTGTATGAAGATCGTGATGGAGTTGTTTTGTCCATCTCCTGTCGATCATCTTCCAATAAGTCTCTCAGCTTCTACAATCACGTTGAATTGCAAGCTTTGCCTTATCCATGACATCATATAGGAAGCCCATTGTATGTGCTTCATCAATTTCAACAAGACGGAGTACCCTCATTAGTGGCTCCATCACCTTTAGGATCGCCTTAACCTTCTTCCAATATTTGTTGTCCCGTATGGTGTTCACAACGTCGACCGGTGTCCCTGATGTCTTCTTCCCATGTTTTGTGTGGAGCCATTGTCGGGAAGCGAACATTTCACTCAACTCTCCCCTATGCTGGAATAAACTCTCTAATGCTATAAAGTTTGTTGCGAATCTAGTCGCCGCAGGCCTCAACAATTCTCGTCCTTTCGTAAACTTTCTCATTATTGCGACTACTTGATTATGGTTGTAAATAAACGTCGTTACTTTCCTTGCCCTTTCGACCATTTCCTTAACATTCTTTTTCTTCCCAATATCTTCTAATATAAGATCAATACAATGGGCAGCACATGGTGACCAAAAAAGATGTTTTCTCTTATTCATGTCCTGCAAGCTTATATGATGCTTCATTATCTGTCACAATCTGCACTATGTTCTCCTCTCCAATCTGATCCACAACTTTATCCATTAGTCCAGTAATATAATCAGAATTTTTTGTTACTTCTGAGGCATCAATTGACTTGTGATATATAGTTCCCAAGTGGCAGTACACCATGAAGTTGATCATGCTGCGTCTGGTTGGGCCAATCCAACCATCGCACATGATCGTGCATCCTCTGGCTTGCCATACAGGTTTAAAGGTAGCCACGTATGTTTTCACATCCACATACTCTGCATCTGTCCATTTCCCCCTAATCTCCTTAGCCGTGGGAGCTTTTATTCCTTCACCTGCTTCTGCTGCTGCATCAATTACCACCTGCCAATATGGAGAATTGGCCGCGTTAGGAGGTATGTTAGCATGTATAAATAACTTTGCTGCTGCTCTACCTAATTTCTCAACGGAAGTTCTACTCTACATTTGTTTTATCTTCTTTTGTTTAGTTGAATCTTTCCTAAACAGGATTGGATTAATAGAGGGTCTCCTAGGCTCATTTACTTCTTCATCCAAATGTATATGGGCATCACGTGAAGATGTCTGTCGTCGGCTCTCAAATACACGTCGTAACCCACCAAACCTACCCCCCTACCCTCAGTCCCAGCTGCAGAAGCAGTTGCACTCCCTGTCCCACTCCCACTCCCACTGCCCCCTCCTGTATCACGCACTGACCCATGCGTGCCAAACATGCGGTGACGTTCTTCCTCTTCACGAGCTAGACGCACGCTCTCTCTCCTAGCTATGGTTAATTCCCAATCTGAATCTTCGTCAGAATCAATAATATCTTCATCACGAACGCCCATATATTCAGGACCAAACATCTCCTGTCGAGCTGCTTCTAAAGTATCATCTATCTTCTTTTGTACAACAGCACGTTTATCCTTCGACTCATTCAGACTAGCTTGCATTAATAGCATTATCTCTCTCGGTACTCTGACACATGGCGCAACTTGACCCTTTCGATGTGCCAAATGTTGTTTGAGACGGGTAATTCCACCAGACACTATCCTATCACAATACTTGCACTTTATTTGGTGCCTAGTACCACCAACCCTCTCGCAATGTTGCCATCCAATATGGGTCATTTATCATGTGGGCCCACCTTTGATGTTCACCATCCATCATGTGGGTCCCACTTTTGCTATGGACTATCCATCATGTGGGGCCGACTTGATGTGGATAGTTCATCATGCGGGGCCACCTTTGATGTTCAACATCCATCATGTGGGTCCCACCTTTGATTTTCACCATCCATCATGCGGGTCCTACCTTTGTTTTGGACCGTTCATCACGTGGGCCCACCTTTAATGTCAACCTTCCATTAGAGTTGTGCACGAACTGAGTGAGCTCGGTCAACTCGCTCGACTCACTCGGTTCGAAGTTCGAGCCGAGCGAGCTGATTTTTTTCGCTTGAAAAAATTAGAGCCGAGTCCGAGCTAGACCAAGCTCGACTCAACTCAACTTGGTCCTTGACTTGGTTTGAATCGATTTGACTCGGATCGGGTTTACTTAATATAAATATTTATATATTTAAATAAATTATATATTATATAGATTAAAAACCCTAAAACCTAAACTCGAACTCAGCTTGTAGGCTTGAACTCTAACTCGGCTTGACCTAGCCTGAGTTGTTGACCAAGTTGAGTCGAGCTGGCTAGTCAGGCTTGAGGATCGAGCCGAGTTGAGTTCGAGCTAGGGTAGCCTGTTGGCCGAGTCGAGCCGAGCTGGGCCAAGCTCGACTTGGTTCGGCTCGTGTACAACTCTACCTTCCATCATGTGGTCCCACCTTCAATGCCCACCATCCATCATGTGGGTCCCATCTTTGATGAGGGTCGTCCACCGTGTGCAGCCACACTTTGATGTGGGGCATCCATCATTTGGGACCCACTTTTGATGTGACCGTGCGTTATTTGGGCCCTTCTTGATGTGAACTATTCATCATGTGAGAAGCCCCACCTTCAATATAGTCTATTCATCATGTGGGTCCACCTTAGATTGTAAAGAGGAGAAGAGGGCAAGATTGGAATTACTTAAAAAGTTTAAGGACAAACTTGTGCAAATGGTGTGGTTAAAAGTTTAAGGACAAACTTGCATGATGATGAAAATGAAGAATTGGTGAATTTGTTGAATCTATTATCCAAGGTAAAACTTGTTCCATAGGAGCAAGACTCAATGGTGTGGATAAAGAGAAGTCGTGGAAATTCTCAGCTTGTTCTTTCTTCAAATTGCTTAGTGGAGGTCAGCTGGTTAATGAGCCTTCTCTGTCAGCTTTAGTGTGTCATTACGGGACTATATCAGAGGTGGCAGCGTTAGCTTTGTTGGTGGGAGGCAGCAAGGTGCGTACAATGGACAATCTTCGTAAAAGGAATACGATCATTCCAAATGCTTGTTTTTTGTTCTGTAAAGATGAGGAATTGGTGGATCATTTATTTATCCACCGTGATTTTGCTCGGCAGATATGGATCAAATTCTTTCATATTTTTCAAATTTCATGGGTGTTGCCAAGATCAATAGGGGAGTTCTTCAAGATGTGGCATAGGCGAGGATGGAGTAGAGTTGGCTTGAAAGTTTGGCAATTATGTCTTCTGGCAGGTATTTGGTCAATGTGGTTGGAAAGGAACAATCAATGCTTCAGGAATTGTGAGGGTCAGGCAGAGGCAATTTTTGGTAAAGCAAAGGTGTTTGTGGTCGAACAGCTTAAAGTGTCTAATGCAGATATCTGGTTGCCCGAGATGTGGGGTGCTTTGTAGTTCTGTTCTTCCTATTCCTGTTTGTGCATTTGTAATTATGGCAAGTTATACACACACACACACACACACACACACGGTTTCAAAAATAAAAAAAGAAGAAGAAGACAAACTTGTCCAAAAATTAACAAAAAAATGTGTACCCGCTTAAGCTAAATAAGCTCTTTAAGAAAAAGTGACCTCTTCATCACTTATTTTTTAAGAGCTTCTGGTTAGTTTCTAAAAAATAAGCTTTAAAAGTAAAGCTTTACTAAACAGTCTATTAAAAAAAAAAAAGAGCTTATTTTTTTAGAGTAAGCAAATAAGCTCTTATTAGTAGATATGCCAAACAGCCCCCAAGTCTTTTCATCCTTCAAGGGTGCCAAAAATACCAAAAATACCCTTTTTCGAGGCACCCATAAGGGTACTATATCTCATCTTATGCATGCATAGGCTCTAGGCAGTGGGTGCATGCCAAGGGGCAACACTGCTTGAGGTGTAGACAAGGCGCAGGCATCCACTGGCTCACCTTTAACAACTACGCATAAGCTAAATGCAGGAGCATTTCATGCAATTAGGGCCTGTTTGGATACGCATTTTGGGATGTATTGTATCGTGTTAGAAGTTATAATTTGATGTTTACCGTGTTTGGAATGGAGTGAATAGGAGTTGAATCCCATGCATGCGAATACAAACTCCAGCCAAATTTTCGAACCGACGGTAGAGTATTGTCAATGGGTTCTGTTGCCGTCAATACTTCGTATTCATTGCGCTGTATTCGGCAGTGGATGAAAGTTTGAAATTTGTACGATTACAAGATATTTGGTACCTATGTAGTGTAAGATCGGGACCGTTCATTTGGTACATTTCAGCGTGAAAATCATCTGGGCTAGATATCAGAAAGTTCCATATGTCAAACAGGCCACCCGACCCAATTAAGATTGTACAATACGCAGACATAATACGTCCTATCCAAACATTAATCTGTATAACGTATTGTATACTGTATACTATGCCAAACAATACCTCCTATCCAAACATTGATTAGTATCTGATTGATTTGGATGTATTCTGAAAACCGTCCAATGCATACATGAACAGTACCCAAATACAATACAATACAATACTATACATGAATCCAAACAGGTCCTTATTAACTAGCTGTACATAGTTAATCCTCCTCGTCATCATAATAACCTAATCCCAGTTTTGGAGTTTGAAATTCTCTTAATATTAAGATTATAATATAATGGAAGCAACAACGGATCATATAAGTTTAGTCTCTCTCTCTCTCTCACACACACACACACACGTTCTTTTGCATTCGATTCATGTAATATTTCGATAAGAAATACACACACACATGTAATATTCGATAAAATTGTATGTAAATAGCTCGAAGTGTCTGGTTAGTCTGAACGCATTCAACACTTGACAAGGCTTAGCTAGATTGAAGAAGGGAAGTGGTATCTATTTTGTTGATTCTGGGTTTGCAACCAATACCGTGTCCCTAAATCTTGATTGGGCAGGTCATTGGGATACGGTTAGCCTCGCTAATGTCCTTCTGCTCCACAATTTCCCATCTTACTGCTTCAAGCCAGAACCCTACTAGCAACTAGCAACTTTAGATATGGAACATTGGATAAACAGACTAGTAAGAGAATCAAAATCTGTGATTTCTTTGTCCATCCATCCCAGTCATACATTATGACAACTGCAAATCTCTTAGCATGCATACCTCCCTGACAATTTGATAGAGGAACTTGTTGTATTATTGGCAGTTGCAGTCCTTCATGAAGGGCATACTTAGGGGAGACATCGATTGGAGGATGAAGTAGGTGATAGAGTTGCCAGCAAAGAAAAGAATGCCAATACCACCTATCCAATCGCTGAATACCTTTTTCCACACCATATTCCTAGGTATCACATCAAGATGGAGTAGTCCACTATCTATTCCATATATGAGATTCTGTTTTCTTCAAACTCGCGAGGAAAAAATAAAAAATAAAAAATGTGTAAGGCATTAGGACTATGACTATGGTCAGCCTGTTTGGGCCGGATCTAGGTTGAACCTTGAGGCTTATCTGTTTGACTTGGGCCTGCGGTCTAGGCCTGACAACTATTTTGCTGGGCCCAAGCTTGCATCTTGCCTCGAGGATTGATCTTGACCAACCTATTTAAGATTGCTTGGAGCCCAATTTAAGATTGCTTGGATGGTTGGGCTCTGGACCAGGCCCAATTCTGTAGCTCACTGCACTAAGCTGTTTATATAATTTTTCAAGCGTTTTTCTTCTGGCATTCTGTGTCTGGATTAGACCCCACTCCATGTTCAAATTTCGTTGTCTATTGCTGTCATGTTTTATTAAAAGATTCCGCTCAATACTTTTATGGCTTATATCACGTGGGATTTATTTATATTTCGTTCTGTTTGACAGCCTGCGAACGCCTTATTCTCTTGGGGTGTGATTCCGAGGAATTAAGAGATTACAGTGTGCTTCTTTACCACTGTGGATTTTATGAGGAATCTTTTCAGTACCTCAAATTGTATCAAGACTCAACGGTAATGCTTGCTTCTTAACCTCATCTAGCTATTGGAAGTTTGAGGAGCCTAATGTAAGTTTGAAAATCAGTTGAGTAGTCCTCACAAATTACACCCCTCGAGGACTACAGCCCCCACATAGGCTAGAGGCTGCCCTTGCTTCCAGCCTACGGGGGTTGTATTCCTTGCGGGTGCACTACTGGCCTTCTCCATTCAGCTTTAGAAGTATCTAGTGCTAAACTCAAGTATCTAAGTTTTCAAGCAATTAATTCCCGTGCCTTGCACTTGTACAGAATTCAGACCATGCATCTGTTGGTCCTGTGGATGAAGCATTCCCAGTAATCACATTGGATGGATGATCCTAGCTACTGATCGGACGGCTTCTGATGATTACAGTTTGGGAAGTTAGAATAAGTTAAGCGAATTGTTCATCCTGAATAGGAAAAAGTCCTCTAATTAGTGGCTGGGATCCATCTGATGGGTCTATTTCTGGCATATAATCCATCCATAGTGAGCCCCAACGGATGAGCAGTCCAGATTTCATGCATTCCTACCCATTTCTGGAGATGGGGTGCTAGAAAACTAAGTTACATTATTACATATTTAAATTTAGGACTAAAACCTTCTCATTTTTCTCAAAGGAGTTGCAATTTGACTGATACAGCAATGTGCCACACGAAAGGAATTTTCTTCTAATCCATCTGCGGAGCTAGAAGAGGATGCTGTGGAGAAATTGATGACTCGTCTTAACCTCATATTAATGGAGGAAGGTTGGAACAAATCTTCACTTGGTAGAAACTTTTGGGGTAACTACTCTGAACCATGGTAGCATCTCATTTTCCATCTCTCTTTAAGCTATTGTATCCATGTCAAGGATGAGCAATTCGAGAAGTGCTCAGGCAACTTTTATGAGGAGATACTAAATAGGCAATTCCCAGCACATGTGGCACACATGAGTCAGATCCCAATGATTCATCATGACGGGTCCATGAACATGTCCAGGTTATTAACTCAGTTTGTTTGCTCATTAGAACTTGTCGGCATGAGTTTAATGGATATCTTGAGAAAAGATGACCAACAATCTATCCTCCAAGAGTGCATGCAGCCTTCCTGATTGATAGACTGGCTTGATATTCTGGCCACAGCATGTTCATTATGGTCCCGACCTGATGAGTGAGCCTGGGCATTGGCATATGTGCCACTAAATCACTTCCTCAATCTATCTCGTAAATCGCCTTGGCATTTCTCTAAGCAACATATGGCCAGCAGTTACCATATTATCGAATTAGTCAGTGGATGGATTATGTTATGGTAGATCAGGGTTAAGTAAGGGAAATGTAATGAAGGGATGCAAAGCTTTGCATTATACAGAGTTATGGAAATGGGCATGGGGAAAGGTATACCCTGTATTAGATTCATGAGTGTCATTGAAAGTAATGTATGCGTGATAATTAACACTCTGTACAATTGTTTATACTGTATTATAACAGATTATTTCATTGAAAAAGCAACTTGGAAGAAAAGAAGAAGAGAAATGAGCAGCGAAATCTCTTCCTTTGATATTGGCTTTTGGGTTGTAAATTGCTGGATTTGTTCTTGATTTGCTTGCCATTTTTGCTCCAGAGAAATTACAAGGTTCCAGTGCATTAGGATGCGAACATGTCCTGCTGTGGTGTAATCAATTCGAAAGAGAAGATAAGAAGGAAGGAGAACAGAAATTGGGTTTAAATTGTGTTGGTTGTACAATTTAGTCGACCCACCTTTTTTCAATAAAGGATACAATTAATAAAAGAGTATGGATATTAGTCATGCTGAACTTGGAAACAGTAGAGTTCTAGTGACCTCAAGTGAGGGATTTAGTAAATAAATCTGCAAGCTGGTCTCTAGTCCCAACATAGGGAGTTGTAATCTCCTTATTGGCCACCTTGCATATGAAATTACGATAAACATCCATATATTTGGTGCATTAATGAAAAACAGGGTTGTTAGTAATGTGAGTGGCAGCTTGACTATCACAAAATAGTTGCGGATGGTTGAATAGGACCAAAACTAATTTACTATAACATCCTAAGCCAGATAAGTTCAAATATTGAGTGAACCATAGCCCGATACTACTTCTCGACTAAAAGTTGCTTCTTGCTCTTCCACATCAGAGGATTTTCTCCCACAAATGTTCACTAACCCATAGTTGAGCAGTGATCAATACGAGTCCTGGCCCTAGTAGCATCTGAAAACAATACTCATCATGGATCGGCCTTCAAATATCAAGAATGAGGAAAACTATATTGAGGTGTGATGAAAGGGGAGCATGCATAAATTGGCTTACTACCCCCAACTGCATATGATGTATGAGGTCGAGTCATTTAAAGATAGATGAGTTGCCTCCCTCACCTTTGGTTAGTTCCAGGATGTCTATAGGAGCATTGTCATACAATGATTAGCTTCTTATTGAGATTCATTGGCCAATAAACCTGTTTCAGCCCAACATTTCAGTTTTTAATAAATCTAGAAACCTACTCAAGCTACGAAAGGATTACTCCTTTTGAATGAGCGACTTCAATGCCAAGAAAGTATCGCAATGCTCTACAATCCTTAAACTCAATTTCTAACAAAGAAATTCCTTTAAATTTATTATTACTGTAGAGTCGTATCCAATAAGAACAATATCATCCACTCCTACACCTAAAAGGATTGTTTTGTCCCTTCTTTCTCGGGATGCATATGTATGGAGATGGATTAGTCAGGGAGCTTCTCCATCTGATCCTTTTGTTCTCGGGATGCATGGCACGAGGAGACTGTTTGAGAGGATATATAGCTTTTTTGAAGCCTAAATACAGCTGTGTTTTCCTTGAAGAAATCAGGAAAAGGTTTCAGACTTCTTCAGCTAAATTTCCATGTACCGAGGTGTTCTTTTATTTTTTATTTACATCTAATTGAAAAAATAGGTCACCCCATGTTCACCATTACATCCATGATTCATGACAGACTGCAAAAGAAAGTGGGACCCACATAATGCTTTCAGTGGGCCAGTCTTTTAATTTGTAATTTTTTAATGAAAGAGCAATAAATAATGGGTCCCACATGATGGATGGTCTAGATCGATGATCGAACATTTTGCAAAATGGCAAGTTAGGAGGATGGTCCATTTTCTTGGCCATTAATTGAAGGATTGGAAAATCCGATCAAAGTGATAATTAAGAGTCATAGGAAATCAATAATGGACAATCCAGAGATGAAAAAACCTTTCATTGGTATAATATGGACGTGGAAAATCATTTTCATTACCATTAATCTGATGATTTGAAACCTCCAATGAAAGTGACTATTGAGAGGCACAAACAATCAAAGGTGGGTCCTACATAAAGGACAATCTAGACTAATCATCAACCTTATCTGTTATTAGTTTGGAAAATTTTCTGGCAATTGATTGGATGGTTAAGATCATCGTTTAAAAGTGATTTTGGATAGTGATGAACAATGAAATGTAGGACTCAGATTGACGGTTCAGGTTAATGATGTTACCTTTTTCAATACAATTAATCAAGACCGTCCTTTCCTTAAGCCACTAATCAAATGGGCGGGTATCATCTGTTCTAAGCGCGTGGTAAAAAAAAGTTTGACCCACATGGTAGATGGTATAGGTCAACGACCAAGTGATTTCCAATATAATCAATATGGACCTCCACTTTCTCCCATTCATTGGATGCTTAGTTACACATTATCAAAGTGATTCATGGGCACTGTTATCAAGCAAAGGCATTCTAGATTAATGATCTGGCTTTTTTAATCAATCTAGGCCGTCCATTTTCTTGCTCATTGATCAAATAATTAGGCTCCCCCAGTCAAAATGTTTCTTGAGAGTTATGGTTAATCAAAGGTGGGATCTACATGATAGATGGTCCAGATCAATAATCATACCTTTTCCAACATAATCACTATGGACCATCCATTTCCTAGCCACTCTAGAATCACTGGATCAAAGTTATTTTTGAGGGTTATGGTCAATCAAAGATGATGATGCTTACGTGATACACGTTCTAGATCATAATCAGACCTTTTCCACTATAATCAATCTGGACCATCCACTGCTTAGTGATTGATCGGCGGGTTAGAAACATCCAATTTCAGTGATGCTTGAGTGTCCAGTAAAAACTGGACCTACATGATATACACCCTGTATCAGTGATAGACCTCTAGGATGATCAATTTGGACTGTCGATTTCCTGGCCATTGATTAAATAGTTAGTATTGGTTGCTTGAATGGAATAGTTAAAATCTCTAAAAGGTCCAAATTGACGATTCAAACTTCTTGAGTGTGATCAATTGAGACCATTCATTTTTTGGCGATTGATCAACTGGTTAGGATTGTCCGCTCAAGATTATTTTTAAGAAGCATGGGCAATCAAATTGTGGTAGACATGATGGATGCCAAATGAATGATCACACATTTTCCAATTTAATCAATATATATGATCAGCTTCTTTTCCCTTGATCAGATGGTTGAAATCTCCTGATCAAGGTCTTTCAAAAAAAAAGGAAAAAAAAAAAAAAAAAAAGAAAAAGAAAAAAAGGAAAAAAGAAAAAAAGAAAAAGAAAAAAGAAATCTCCTGATGGGAGTGATTCTTGAAGAATCATTCTCAATATAATCAATCAGGAGCATCCGTTTTGAAGCCATTGATCACATGGTTAGAATCTTCTGATAAAAATGTTTCTTGATAGGCTTAGACAAGCAAAGTTGGACCCTGTGACATGCAGTGTAGATCACTGATGGGACATTTCTTGTATAAGGATCTGGACCGTCGATTTTATTTGCCATCAGCCGAATGGCTCCGATGAATCTCACAGTACTACGTGCATCCAATTGCATCTTGAGTTGAATGAGAAACAACAACAACAACAACAACAACATTTCATTTTGCTTTCGACCTGCCAAACAGCCCTGATGACTATTGTCAACACATTAGCAAAAAATCCCAAATGCAATTCACAATCTACTTTCAATTGCAAAGTTGTCAAATACTATTTAACAGATTTTTGTGTCCAAACGCTATCTTTTATTACAACCATTTTCAAAAATTCCAGAGATGGTTATTCATCTTCTGAGAAAAGAATCAAGTACAAAAAGAACTCCGATACAGGTTTACCCTTGGGTAAATTCATTTACAATCGAATGGGCTTGAGTGGTATTTATCTGTACCTCTATGGAAACATATCTTTAATATAGATAACTACATAAACATATGTAGATTGATGATCTGTTGTTGGCTACTTCAGCAGCCACAATTGATCTGTCAACAACGATGAAGATATAGTCGAGAGAGACCTATCTTTTCCGTTACAATTGATCTTTCAACAACAATGAAGATATAGTTGAGAGACTCTTATCTTTTCCATTACAATTGATCTTTCAACAACGATGAAGATATAGTTGAGAGACTATCTTTTCCGTTACAATTGATCTTTCAACAACAATGAAGATATAGTCAAGAGACTGTATCTTTTCCGTTAAATACTATACACGGAGGATGCCATAAATCCAATGCAGGATTTTGGGGCCACCAGCTAGCGTCAATGAAAAAAAAAAATAAAAAAAATTCTGATTTCTGTTTGGCTTGGAAGCAACAGCGACATTTCTCAGCTGAGCCTTCAAGCGTCTTCTGTGAAAACTTTGAATATGAAATCACGGAAGCGTTTTGAGTATTGCTTTGGATCGACGGCTGATATTGATGTTGGGTCATACTGGATTGACTTGTATGCATGCTCGAGCTTCTTGCTGATATCGTAATCTTGGAGAATGTCTATAATACCGAAGAATAGGACTACATCATAGAACTCCCCTGTGGGATCGCCAATGAGCTGAGCTTCACAATCTGTTCTTCTCACTGTCTGTTCGACCCTAGCAGGCATGTTAATACCCAGTCTAATGGTAGCCCACCTGCAGTTTTCACATGAACAGGGAAGGGGTGACTGATCCTCTCACTGTTCAGGTTAAACCGTGGACAATTGGGTTATTCTGTGATGCTCAATCTAAATTTTGTTCAACCAGAAACAGTACAAGCCAGCCCACCTTTGTTAACTTAAGCCATTCATCTAGTGGGTCACATCTGGAAATGGGCCACACCCAATATCTTCCCTATCAGATGATCACAGCCATTAATATGGTGGCTTAGAAATGGACAATCAGAACCAATGATCTGCATTTAGCTGGGGCCAACTATACTATTAGGATCATCTAACAGGAAAGATTTTTGGGTTATTTTCCATATGAAATTTCCCCATAATATGAATGATTTAATCACTAGAAGGTGATCCACATATGTCGTGTTTGTTCCATGAAGAAAATTGCATGCTCAAACAGTGTATATTTCCTCGTGTATAGGGGATTTTTTATATATCAAGGATTAGAATGTTCCATGCAAATAAGTCATACCGGGTAGGGTCTAATAGAAGCTGATCCATGTCTGCTCGAGAGAGACGAGGACCTGCATCACTTGTTTGTTCAGGCTCGCCATTACCTGCAATGAATGATCCCATACTTATTAGCTATTAAGTTACGATCAAGCTTGTTGTCTAATCGTTCCGTGATTAACATATGGGAGGTAATGCAATAAAATGATGAGATTTAACCGATTGGAGTTCGAACTCCAGAGGTCTGACCCTCGGTGATGAGTGGTTCCTTGGTGAATGATGTTTCTCTGAAATGAAGGCCCACCAAAAGACTGTAATCCATAATCCTTTCCTGTTCGAGAAAATCACAATCCCGGTCTACTTGTCTGCAGGGAAAAAAAACATTTCAAGGTTTAAGCTACTTTCAGCCTTCCAAAGGAATGAAAATGATGGACAACACAAAATTCAATTAAGATGACGAATCCAGATAGCTGAGATCTGATCGACTAGTGATGTGAGGATATTCACATCATACTTGAGCTTTTGAGTTTGTGTGAATATGGCCAAGTCCAATCTTTGCGCATCTTCTCCCATTGAATGTGGAGTGTGGACAGTAGCTTTATTTTCTTCTTAACTGTTTTTGCCTAGACAACCTATCAAAGGATTATGGTTATTTTATCAGAGAGATGACTGGGTATCTCCCATCCATGTTGGGACAATCGATCCTCAGCTTCGATCACAGATAGTCATGAGGACTGCTTGACAAACTCAATCTGGAGGATGCTGTCCATAATCCTTAAAATTAAAAGATCCAATTTCTTACAAGACATTAGATGAAATGTGAATGCATCATAATCACCTGTGAAGCTCTTGGAACCAAGCTTTCTGCAGTCGGAATATGAAATTAAGATCGAGGTCCTTGAGAGTAGTGTTTTCATCGATCTCTGCCTCGGGCTTATCTGTTGTTCGGCCATGGGAAGACCCTTTCAAGTCGAAGCGCCTGTGGATGGTGTAATCGGAGCAGAATAGATTCCCCATTATGACAAAGCGTACCTGCCATCAAACATGGATGGTTGTAACACCAGAAGACAAGTGCAAAGAACAGTCTGGAACAAATTTTTTGGCTGTGTTTGGATGCACAACTGAATTGGATTGCAAACATTCACCTTAATCAAGAGGAAATGAAAGAAACATTATTTTGTGGGATTAGTCCTCAAATTTCAGTTACATTTCTTTTCAAATCCAATTCAAAAGCAACATTATTTCATGCATCCAAAGACACCCTTTTTAAGTTTTCAGATAAATGTGGTCTACAGTTGTTGTTTCTTACCTTCTTTTGGGTAGCCCCCGTCAATTTCACACAATGCAAACCGAAGAACTTGGTCACTAAAGTATTCTCGAAAGCCCGGACATGATTGTAGTAGGCTGGTAGCATCCTCAGAAGCACCTGTGTTGAACCAAAACAATAAAGACATGGAACAGAAAAGATCTAGATCAACCAAAAAAGAAAAAAGAGTCCTGTTTTGAACCAAAACAATAATAGGCAATGAAGAACTCACTTTCACTTCTGACTTCTTCATTGTCTTTATCATATAGCGGTCATCGTTGGTCAAATAAAAGAAGCTTCCACTTTTCCCAGGAGACGAGAGCTCCCGAAGTGCATCGTTTCCACATATCGATATCATATAATCAGCTGCATCAACCTTGAACAGTTTGCGTAGAGTCCTGAACATAATCATTGTCATTAATGACAATGTATAGAGTTATAATTGTTGGTGAGCCCATAAGAAAGAAGCAGGACCAACAACCTATTAATAATAGGTGTGCGTTTGGGTGTATTTTCAAATTGGATTGCAATTCTGTTAGTCTAATATATTGGAAAATAACCAATATAATTTCCTTGGCATGCTACGAAATATAGTTAGTTTCTGCCATTTCCTCTGGATGAAAATGAATGATTGCAATTCATTTCACTTTGCACCCAAACACAGACTAAATGACAGTGCTAGTCGAATTGCATCTCAAGCTCTGACCTGAACACCAACGGACAGTAATCCTTCCATCTGAAGTCTGTAGACTGGTGTGGTGGGGTATGCTTCGTTCCTTCAGGAGGGAATTTCGTCCATACCTTTTCTTTAGGGTCGAAGGCTGATGCTTTCAGATCAAGGGATGTGGCCGGAGCAGGTTTTCCTACTGAATGCCTGCATTGCATATTGATAGCGGGCAACGGAAAATTATAATTAGGCATGGAAACTAAGAAAGAAAAACAAAAACTATTGCATAGATGGATTAAGGTGAATGATCAAACTAATCTCAAATTTAGAAGTTTCTGTTTTTTGAGATAATCCCGAAAGTCGCCCAACAAACTTGGGGTTGTTTGGATGGCAGGATTTGTTAGTCCTATGGGAGTTATGGAAGTTAGGAATAGTGATTCCTAGAAATGAAACTTCTATTGCTTTGTTGCTATCTTGTGTAGGGAGTCATAAATCCTTATATTTGTAAATTCCAAAATGCTGAATTCTAAATGCCAAAATTTTGCTTAGAATATTCATGAAACTATGACTAACTTGTGTTTAGAAATTTCGCTCTTCCCATATTTTATCTAATTGTCTGTCCACCATCCATCCATCCATTCATCAAGGTTAGAAGACAAAGGAAACATTTGGAGGAACTTTGTTGTTGCTAATTGATTGATTGGGAGATGCTTAGGCACTGTTTCTTAGATGACTAAAAGCGAGTCCATCTCATTTTAGTTGGCAGTAATTATGTATTCTAATAATAATCGCTGTTAGTATGAACCTGTTATGTATTAGAGATCAAGATCCCTAAAGCTTAATTACTGTTAACTAAATTGAGATCAACTCATTTTTAGGTGTCTATCAAACAGTGCCTTAGAAAGAAATTGCTTTTGATTGAAGCAAAGCAAATAGAAAGAAATTGTGTTTTCCATGGAAAGGAATGAAAGAGAAATTGTGGCAAGGACTAGTTGTTTCTTCAATAAAATTTCTATCAATTTTCTATGCACGCTTTCCTTGGCCCAATTCAAGAGGAAAGCCCTGCCCATGATTCAGGCCCAATCTTGAAAATCCAACCCATTATTTCTGGCCCAAGTGCATTCATGATGCATGGCTTGGAATCATGTTGCATGCATGCATAGGAAAGGAAAGGATTTGAAATTAAAGTATGTCTTCGGAAGGTCATGATGATAAATTATTAATATTTGGAAATATGTAGTAATTAATTGATAATTTGGGGAAATGATTAAATTTAAATATGATGGACTGGTGTAATTGGTCTATTTAAGGACTTATTTTACAACGAGAAGAGGATCTTATTTTGAGTTCTTAAAAAATTAATATTTCTATAAAATTTTGAAAAAAAAAATATAGTAAGTGATACCTCTTTAGTTGTGAGTGAGTCCAACTCATAGAGTTATTCCCGGTTCATTGGCACCACTTTGTGGTTGTAGAAATTTTTAGTTCTGACATGTCTATTGCTTGCAATGTTTTTTTATACTTTTTTAGTTAATGATTTTTTTCCCTAATAATTTATCATCAATTCTACTTTTATATTACAAATTTTCATTCTATTATAATTTCTAGAGAATTATGAATATTCTCGAGGTACCAGCCCCTAAAACTAATAATTTTCTGGCTATAATCAACCTCATTAGATTTAGATATTATTATTTATTTTTTCTTAAACTTTAAAATTCATCTAGGCTTTTGAATAATCTAAACTAGAGTTGTATTCAAGAAGATATATTATTTTGAAGTCCACGCATTTATTCTATTCATTGCTGTCCGTTGCAACTCACGTTAGGTTGCATCATTTTTTAATAAATCAAGGTTCACTTTTAAAATTTATTCTTTGGGAGAATAAAATTTTTAATAGGAAAATTACTTAGTAATTATTGGCATATGCCACATTGGCATATAGTATGTGGATACTTAAACATAGATGGTAGCACGTGTAATACTGATACATGACACATGTGAACTGCTTAAAGGTGAACAATAGCATACATTGGGCAGTGAGACATTTGTGATATATGTTGCCCATGGACACACTTAGGGTGCTTGAAGATGAACGGTGCACATGTGACACATGTAAGATAGATCTTGATGGGACAGTGACCACAGCAATAACCATGTTAATTAACGCTGGAAAAGGTCTGTGGGCCCACCATGATATGTGGTTTATCCACACCATTTATCCATTTTGCCAGCTCATTTTGGTCATGAGCCGAAAATGAGGTAGATCCAAATCTCAGGTGGACCACACCATAGAAATTTTCGGTGGTTGAATGGCCATCAATAAAAAAAATGGGGGAAGCAAAACATATTGGATCAAACTGATATTTCTGTTTTCCCTTCATCCAGGTCTGTGTGACCTATAAACATTACAGTAGGATCTAGGAAGTTGTTAATGGTGGGCATTCGATCACCATTGTTTCTTATATTGTGGTTCACCTGAGATTTGTATCTGCCTCATTTTTTAAGATAGGTCTTAAAATGAGCTAGAAAATTGTACGGATGGCATGGATAAAACACATACATTATAGTGGACCCTATAGATTTTCCACCACCGACATGGTTACTGGCCCGTCACTACTGAATGGGAGTCACTTGAAGACGGAGAATGCATATGTCAGGTCGGCACATGTGAGACAAGACATTGGCATCGGTGGTACATGTATATGAAAGGTGAAACATTGGCACATTGGCCTAATCTGATAAATTGGAAATTGTTTTTTTCCACGATTCTAGAAGGAAAGTGAGAAAATAAATATCCCATTTTTTGGAAAAAAAAATGACTTGAAAAAAATAAAATAAAATCTTTAACAAACTCAAACTCATGAATAGTCACTTCCGAGATCCCAACAGGCCACAAATTTCATTGGGATACCAACACACAACTTTCATTTTTTTATTATATTATCCTCAGGACTATATTTTTAGAATCCAATGTGCATTCTTGGAAGATAGTTAAGAGAGAGAACATAAGAGATCAGCATTTCAAGTAACATGTACACTGCATTCTTCAGTCCACAATCCTCCTCCCACTTCAAACGAGCCAATGAAGAAAGAGACAAAAAAATGCAATCATGACAAATTCATCATGGGTTTGATCTGGTGGGCCCCAAAAATTGCAGTGAATGGTAGAACCATGATCATATATTTGTTGGGACATGATGAATCTAGACCATTCCTCTCATAGCTCAATCATCCTGTTCACTGCCACGTGTACGTTATGATGTTTAAGAACATACCCAAATAACCCAAATACCATTCATCATGGTTTGGCAATGTGCATTTTCATACCAGACCATAAACAAAATCATCAATGAAAAAAAAAAAAAAAAGGAAATAAAGAGAAATGCAACAAATCAGTACCTAATTCCCAGCTGCAAATTAAGCATCAGATCATAGTTCTTATGCCCTTTAGAAATAGTCTCTCCCTGCCTCTTCATCTCCCTCTGCTGCCATTTCATCATCGGCGTCCGAGGCGCCCTTGAATCCACATCTGACAGACGGAGGGCTGCCAGACCTAGAGCATCATCTCCCACAGCTGACTTCCTATCCATACCATCAAAGGCCGACTTCCGATCCATACCATCAAAAGCCGACTTCCGATCCAAAGCATCAAAAGACATATCACCCTCCCAATTACCAATGCCATCAAAATTCTTCTCCGCGCTACTGTTATTTCTCCTCGCCACATCTATAGACTTTCTCCACCTCGGCTTGCTGCTGCTATCAGCACCGCTCTTGGGTGTCTGCCAAGCCACCTGCTTCTCTTGCTTCTGCGTGTAATCTGCTTCAAGTCCAGTCCAATTCAGAGCCTTTTGGGATGGAAGAATTGAAACAGTCTCACCAGGGCAGATCTTACAATCATTCAAATCAACAGAGAAAACTTCTTGTGGGTCCCAATCAATGTTCCCGACAGGAGAAGCCCCACCAGAAGGGTAGTAGGTCCCATTCTGCTCCTGTGGATCTTTACTCCATGTACCAACATAAAAGCTCCCATCAACCCACAATAACCGTCCTTCTCCCTTTGGTAAGTTTTCTTCCCACAATCCTACATACCTATTTCCATTCGCCCATACCATTGATCCTTTACCAGAGATCTGTCCACCCTTCCATTGCCCTTCATACTCATTCCCATTCCTCCACACATACTTCCCATTCCCTTCCTGGGACCCACACCTCCATTCCCCATCGTAGTAATCTCCATTAGCATAGCTTTTTCGACCTTTGCCATGTTTGAGATTCATAATCCATTGCCCACGGTACGTATCACCGTTAGACCCGGTGTAGGTCCCAAACCCATCCATGAACCCGGTCTTGAATTCACCTTCATAGGTAGCCCCGGAGGGCCATGAAAACTTCCCTTTTCCCATTGTCTTGCCACGGCACCATTCACCTTCATACATGCACCCATCTGTCCATAAGTACTTGCCGATGCCATGAGGGAAGTTATCAGACCACTGGCCTGTATAGAAATCGCCATTCGATAGAAGGCGTTCGACGTTAGAGATATCAGGCGAGGATCCGTTGCATTCCTCCTCAACATTGTCTTCATCATCTTCGTCATCACCCTGGACCACTGACATGTTGGTGGTCGAGGAGAAGAGCCCGCCTACGCGCTTCTTAGCTGCTTGTGATTTCCTGACCGTTAGTTCCCACGCCTTTGCGCGTTGCTCTTTGTGCATTATATCACTCACTCCGATCCATGTACTCAAATGATTCAATCAAACCCAAAAATGTAAGAAAGGAAAAAGATTAAAAAAATTAAAATTAATATATTTTCTTCCTTTTATTTTCTCTCCGTCTCTCTCTCTCTCTGTATCTATCTATCTATCTATCTATCTATTTTTCTCTCCACTTCTTGTTTTGGATTTGGGTTTTGTGTTTGCGACTGGTGCGGATAATGGTTTGGTGTGTTGATGAGCGAGAAGAAAACAAAAAATGTTTTTTCTTTTTTCTTTTTGTCTTTCTTTGTTTTCTTTCTTTCCCTCTTTTTTCTTCTTCTAACGGAATAACGAACGCTTGTGTTTTTGGTCTTTCTTTCTTTTGTTTTCTTTTTTTTCTTTTTCATTTTTGTTTTTTGTGATGTTGGCTGATTCTCTAGTTTTAGGTTTCTCCTCCTACATTGACTATCAGCCCTAACATTTGGCAGAAGGAGAGAGATGCTGTTTTGCTATTTTTAGTTAAACGAAATGACGACTACATGGACGTGAATTTGCATGGGATTAAAGGCATTGATACTCTCCCTGAGCTTGGTTATACATGTGCATGCTCATGCATACAGCCAATGTGCACGTGATATATATATATATATATATATATTATATGTTGATATTGTTGGGGCCCAGAGCTATTTTAAGTGGAGAGCCCTGATCATTTCCTTTCTTTCATTTTACCGTTCCATTTGATTGTTCACCGATATGGATATGTTTAAAATCATTCAGCCATCCATTCAGTGTGATTTTAGATGCTTGACTGATACAAAGTGGCCCATGATTTTAACGGTTTACTTGTCTGCCACGTGTACATTGATCTGCGAACGTGTATAGGGTTCCGTACTCTTCATAACTATAATATAACACGTTATTCGTAGATTAGAAGATTGATGAAAGAAAAGTTTTTTTTTTTTTTTTTTTTCTCTTTTCTCTTTCCATTTTCATTTATTTTATTTTATTTTATTTTTTACGCCAGAGCGTTAATCTCGTGCGTCCTTTTCTCTTGGGAAGCCGGCTGCTCTTACGCCCTTTCGTCCAGGAAAGCGTGGGAAGGAGACACCTTTGGTTTTTGTTTTGACCTTGTCCGAAAGAGAAGCTTTTCAGTTCGTTGGCCGGTGGTCTACAGCACAGCTGGCTTTATCTTCTTGCTATCACGACCGTCCAATTGGCGGACCCTACTTGGCTTCCTAGTGTCACACAAAGCACTATTGAATAAGAGCTTTTCCTTGAACCATGGATTTAAGTACCGTTTCTGGTAGTGCCAATCGCTTATGTTGGAAACCGATACAACTCGTTCCGACTCAGTTGGACTCGATCCCGTTTCTGTCCTGCATTGGTGTGGTGAGTCATATGGTTGGGAGCGAACCGACATTAGTCGGAAACCGATTGGCTACTCCCCCTGCCTCTAGCCCAGTGGATGGTGGTCGGTGCTCTGTGGGCCCCACCACGATGTATGTTGTTCATCCATGCCCTTCATCCATTTTTACAGATCATTTTATGGCTTGATCCCGAAAATTAGAGGGATATAAATCTCAGGTGGACCACACCACGGGAAAACAATAGTGATTGGATATCCACCATTAAAATCCTCCTAAGGCCCACTGTACTGTTTATTTGACATCCAATCTGTTGATTAGGTCATACAGACCTAGATGAAGGGAAAAAACAAAGATCAGCTTGATCCAAAAATTTTATGGCCCCGAAAAAGCTTTCAATGGTCGACGTTATTCAACACTGTTTCCTGTAACGTGGTCCTTTTGAAATTGGGATATACCTCATTTTTGGTCTCATACCTAAAAATGATCTAGAAAAATAGATGGACGGCATGGATGAAGCACATAAATCATGGTGGGCCCACAAAGCACCGACCACCAGCCAATAGTAGCCCATCCGTTTCCACATTAGTCAGATGGGACGATATTTTAAACGATGACTACAATACCAGTGACGTGTTAATATAGGAAATGTCAGGATTATAGTTGGGCGATCAAGAGGTCATGTTTCGAAGAATTCAAACCGTTCATATGATGGGCCCAACAATGAATGTAGATAGTGTTAAAAGAGATTGTGTGATCATTTAAGTCTTTTACACTTACAAAGTAGTGAGATTACTGTTATGGTTGAGGCAGAAAAATAGAAAATGAATCACTTAAAGGTAGGCTTAAGGTACGTTACGATGTCACTATTTTTAAGGCAATATTTGCACCATACTGATGATTAAACCAATTTGCAAGATGATTACAGCAAATCCGCCTCCAGGATACAATAAGCTTTTTCTCCAAAGCTGGAGAAATGTAGGTTTTGGCCTGCAATACCGAAAAACTGCACCTCGAACACACTTTTACAGCATACACTCCTGAATTTTGTGTTGTCACAATTTATCCCCTGAAAACTATTTACAATTTACTACTTGAAAACTATTTATAGTTTAGCGCCTGACAGTTGTATATTTCTAAAAACCATTCAAAAATGAAAATGGAGAAGAAGAAGAAGATGGAGAGGAGATTGTTGGAATTGTGAATTTGGATTGACCCAAAGATGAGTTTATATAGAATCACAAGAGATTTTAGAGACCCTTATCATGAAATGACATTTTCTTCCATGGTGTCTTTTCAACAATGACATTCCTTCATTTTAAATTCAAATGATGCTCCATTTACCAAGAGGCATCACCATTCACAAATGAATGATCACCAACAATCACAAAAGCTACAACCCTTTTCTAAAAATTTTTTTTAAAATAAATTTTTTTTTTCTTCTTGTTTTGAAAAAACCCAACAATCCCTCACTATTTTTCAAAATAAAGAGGTCAGGGTATGTAAGAAAAATATGTGCATATGAGAAGGTGCCATATGGACTTGAACCTTCACTTAATATAAATAAATTAAAGTTGGATTCTGAATCAGAATCCTTAGTTACTATGGTCTTGAGCTAAGTATTCTATATGACACAACTAGACATGTTACACACACATATATTTTAATAATCATGTGTTTTAAAATTATAGCACATTAATGACCTTGTGCTTTGTCTTGGATTCATGAGAGTAACCAAAACTCTCGAACATCAGGAAGCGGCCCCACTTCCAATACTCATATAAGTGAGTCCTTATGGAAGCCCCTATAACTATAACATCCTTTAAAGGACTCATTAAGAGCAGCAACTCATCTTCTATTTTTTTTTTTATCATTATAGGTACCCAACACTATACATACATCCAGGAATGAGACAAATAGAAAACTTACAGTGCTGCTTTAGACACTTCCTCTGAGGTACTTTGCCTATTGAACCTATTAACTTAGGTTAGGTTTCCCTCATCTGGTGTTTGTGAAATTAGCTTAAGTCCCATTACTCTTGATGTTCTACTGACAACATCCCTTGCCAATCCCTTGGTGAACGAGTCTGCTAGATTTTGGATATATCCTATATTGTATTATTATAACACCGTCACCAAGTAGTTACCGCACAAAACTATGCCTTAAATTGATATGTCTATATTTTTCATTATAAGTCTTGTTATATGCTTTTGATAATGTCGCTTCACTATCATAGTAGATAGAGACTGGTGGTAAAGGCCTAACCAATAATAGTATTTCTAATAACAGGTTTCTTAACCATTCTTCCTCTTTATTACTAGCTGCTAAAGATATGAATTCGGATTCCATGGTAGAGTGAGATATGCAAGTTTGCTTCTTGGATCCCTAAGAAATGACAGCTCCTCTAAGTATAAAAATACATCCACTGATAGACTTGGATTCATTAGACTCAGTGACACACTTGCATTATTATACCCTTCAAGTACACTAGAGTAACTAGTAAAATGTAAACTATAGTTAATAGTTTTTCTTAAGTATCTGAGTACTCTAGAGACAACATTCCAATGATCTAAACTTGGATTACTTGTAAACCTACTCAATTTACCTATTCTAAAAGCAATATCATGTCAAGTAGAAGTCATAACATAAGATTGTCAATCATTTTGGAATACTGTAACCGAGATACACTATGGCCTTCATTTTTTAATTAACTTAATATTAGAATCAAAAGGAGTAGAAACTGGGTTCTTATCATAGTGATCAAACTTTTTAAGTATCTTTTCAATATAATGTGATTGAGATAGAGTTATATCATCATTGTTTCTTAATAGCTTTGTTGAAGCATAAAACTTGGTTAAGGAAAAGAATCAAAGAAGGAAGATTGAAGACCGAAGTAAAGCATGAGAGAGAGAGAGAGAGAGAGAGAGAGAGAGAGAGAGAGAGAGAGAGAGAGCGAGTTGCACTGAAAGTAAGTTGCGCTGGAACCTTAGTTGTGTGGGACTACGCAACTCATCATAATTGTGCTAACCCACGCAACTCTCAGAAGGGATGGTTGGATTGAAATATGTAAAATGATGCGAAGTAGGGTCCATGACACAAGATTCGAGGTCCCACACGTTTGAAATCCTATAAATACCCCCTACACCCTCATTTGAGGGATCAAATTTTCAGAAGACTAGTGCCTCTGATAGGTATTGGAGAGAGAAAAGGGAGAAGAAAGAAGTTCAGGCCACACTACTCTTATGAGTTGCGCGGGCTTGTGTAACTCCTTGAGAAGTTGCGCGGGTGCAGTATTACATCAATTTTTCAGGATTATCTCAAGTCATCTCTTCTAGTATTCTTTTATTATATTGATGAAAGAAGATGTCTGCATGGAGAAGATCCGCGCAACTCATCTCTTAAAGAGACATGAATGATATGAGTCATAATGCTACTGAAATTTATATTTGAATCTATTTAACACTTGTATTTTTGTCATAAAAAACTCTATCCTGGAATCAAAGGATCAAAGGATGTAATGAATTCAGAATGAATAAATTTGATGATTATTCTCTCTATTCTTTTTCTTTGCTATTATTAAGTAAAATAGTTCCTTGAATCAAATACTTTTGTTTCTGGTCGAAACAAAATGACAAATCCACTGGGGATTGATTTTTTATCTTACTTGATATTGACTTAAGGGTAATCGAGAGAATTTTATCATTGTTTGGCATCTTATAAGACACCAAAATGGTAACTCTCGACGGGAACATCATTCCTTTCATCTTCGGGATAGAGCATATTTACAAATAGATGCTAACTAATGTCGTTTATGTCCTCTGACAGAATTACAATACGGTATACGTATCCAAGCTATAATCAATGACAACTGTTGTAAGAGAAGTGATCTTTTACTTCACACCCACAGGATTTATGGTGGAATTAATATGCCCATAACTAATCCTTGATCCATTAGAAATAACTTGCCTCAAATGAAAAAAACAAGTTTCAAGTCACTGTTGGAGTCGTAACGGTCTCTCCAATAGCACAAGAAAACAAAAACGACTGGATTGTCGTGTCATGCCAAAGATCGAAAGCCTGAAATATTACAACTGTTAGGATAAGTCCATTGACACAAAAAACCAAAGGACCGGTGACATGAAATGCGATAAGAAAAAATCCTAAACTCGCTCCCCCCAGCAATATACCCTAGAAAATCTTTGTCCTCGTTGACATCACAAGATTTTCTGGTTCTACCCGCCATGAATGCCCGATGGACAAAGAAATAAAAGGATAAATCACCCATGGAAAGTCCACCAGTCTAAATATCGCCTCAGAGTGTATCGCCTCAAGTTGTATCACAATTAGCTGAACTTTGTGGAAGTACTGAAGGAATGAATATAAAACTTCCTTTTCATAAGCCCCATCACATTGGCATATTCTTGCTCCACTCCAATGATTGCTTCGTTAGGAAATGGAGAAGCAGCCATATGCATGGCTGGAACAAGTAAAGATCCACTGCCTACCACTGAGGATCGTATGGTTGAAATGGCCCAAGCACAGAAAACATTGATGGAAGAATGCAGGAATCTTCAAGAGGCCTTAGCTACTCTAGCACATAATGTAGCCTAATTTGTCACGCCTTAAACCCAGAAATCGGGCTCACAAAATTCTCGATCACCGAATTCGGTGCCGACAGCCTTCGTAGTACCCCATTCTCGGTTCCTAGTGCGCATACGCTAGATTCCAATCCTGGGATCCTACAAGGAGAGTTTTTCAACGTATCCCATAAGAAGCATAACCACAAGTTTACCCAAATCACAAAGGCAACATCATCATCACATATTCACTAATATAAACTTTGAATACATTGCTGAAAGGGAAATACATATATGTTAAATAAATCAAAGCTCTAGAAGACAGTTGCACGCTTCAAGCTCAACGCTGCTACAACCTAACGCCACCTGCACGCATCTATCATGCATAAGCTTATAGAAAGCGGAGTGGGTGGTGAAAGTGTGTGCACAAGGTAAGTGCCAAGTAAACAATATCAGAGTAATTAGAGTAAACAAAAATACTGACAAGCCCATAAATCATACAATATCAGAAATACTTGCAAGTTCATAAATCATACGATACCAGAGTAATGTGAAAATATGTTAATAGGCCCATAAATACCATTAGCTTTATCCAGATTACGCGATGCAAAAATATAATAAACCGATATCATATACTGATGAAGCAATGTAGATCAGCTATGCAATGCAGAGATAGTAAGCCAAATACTATGTGTTGAGGATAAAATACAATATGCGATGTGAATGAAATGATTAAGCTGGAGTGTGAAGTTGGGATGATAGTACGTAATATCATATGCTATAGGGTCCATCACAAGGGACTTCTATCCAAACCAGTCTCATACCAAAATTTGAATAGCCAGACTCAATGTGGTAAACTCCTGATCTTAGGTTAGTCGCGCGCTCTAACTGAAATCCTGCCCATTGCGAAGGTACACGTAACAAATAGTTGTGCACCGCCAGCCCGAGTGGATAGTGAATGGATGAATGAATGAGTATGCAAATCCTACTTGATAAGTTCACGTATCAGTACTGTACATCTCTGGGATCATCACCAAGGTCTAGTACACTCCAAGCTGGCTACCGCCCCAGCCAGCCGCATAGCCCAGTGAGTGAAAAAGAACTCATTACATGCCTGTCAGTAGTATACCAATGCCTACCCGACTCATCGATAGCGGACCCATTTGGGAGTTGGTCAAACTCAGCCTAGCTCATAGCCCCCTCACTCGTGTGGATAAGGCCACACTCCCTCCCAACTGACCATGACACAGTGAGAGATGCGACCTACTAGTATTCGACACTCGGGTGCTCATGTATCCACTCGGTCTAGATGTTGAGGCGTCTTCTGGCCTTGAAGGTTTAGGGACTTTCACCCATGGGCATCCAAAGTGCCTAGATGCTCGAACTAAATATTTTCAGTGTCCCATCTGGCCATCCACGACATGCTTATGGAGGTCACAGCTCTGATGTCGCTAGGATGTACAGTAATTATAATCACACAATGTAAAATGCATGAGTCATGTAGTCCATTCATGCATTAATCCTGCACATATCGTGTGCTCATGTGAGATAATCTCCGCCTATCAGGGAGTCTCATAACAACATGCCCAATGACATATGCAATGGTCAACCATAACTCATAATAAACATGCAGATGATGCGTATGAGCATGTTTCATGATGCTATGCTGTCACATATAATCGGTATCCATAACTGGCACTAACAATCGGCCTCGATAATGTGGACATTTAACCAACATTTCTCCCAAGGAATGACCCATATAGAGCCTATCGTATAATGGACTCATGGCCTCACACAAGGGCCTAATATATAACACCATGAGCCTCACTCAAGAGCTTAATACACATCACGATGAGCCTCTCACATAGGCCTAATATACATCAAAATGGGCTCCATCGCATGGCCTTCAAATGCACCAAAATGGGCCTTATCATATAGGTCTCATATATATTACATTGGGCCTTAAACACGGGCTAAATTGTAACTACCCCAGATCTGATAGATAGTGATATGCGGTTGCACACATGAACAACCCTTATAAGAAAGTAATGAATGCTTAAAATCACCATGACTCATGTTGTCATTGTCCCTAATCATATTAGAAATACCGAATCTTGAGGATGAGATTTTCTTTAAGGGGGGTAGATTGTAACACCCCGTACTTCTCAGTACTCGGGTGCTACTATAGAGATCTAAATAACTTTATACATACGGGAGAACACATGTAATTAGAACCACACACCTCCATCCAACCATCCTCAATCAATCCATCGTGACCATTAGATCGTTAACATCACCGTTTAAAATTACTAATTTCATGCTATAGATACTCCTGAATGAATGTCAGGGAATTGGTGACATAGATCACTAAATCCATCTATTATTAGGCTCACATCACTCGATATAGAAATCCAGCATTGACCGTCGTAATAAAATTATTGGACCACTGAATCCACCACTAATCAACCCTTAAACAAATCCCAAAAATCTTATACTCTCCAACGTGAATTAGACTTGGAACAAATATGACCATTTAAAAACACTCAAAACATTTGATATGGCCCACCTGACCTTTTAAACATACCAAATTTTTGGATCAAGAGCAGTTAGTGGATCTTCTAAAACAAATGAACGGTGTGGATGACGCTAACGATAGCTAGAACCCCACTTTTTAATCGTGCACGTGCACAAAACCATGTATACTCGCTGTACATGGGATCGAGTTTTAAGTTAAACAAGGTTTGACCCGATAGAATTCCCCAAAAGTAATGGAATTCAAAAATTCCTTTCCCGCCTGGTGCTGTTCGAAACGGGTTGTCCGTTTGATGATGCAAACAGACACCATTCGATTAAGGAATGGTGATCCAGATCGTCCATCTGATAGGTAAGGCCCCGCTGACCTTGACTTTGCCGAGTTTTGCAATTGAAAATCACCCGTGCGAGCTCGGGCATCGTCCGGTCAGGCATGGTGGAAGGGAATTGCTGGCATGGGGAAAAACTCCACATCCTCTACTTGGCTGGCAAATTCAACTGTTCGGAGTCATCAGACTCCATCCACGCGCACGGAGAAAGTCCGCGTCAGCCTTACGGTTGCCGAAAATGGATACCTACTCAGAAAAGGAGGAAGAATAACTTCCATATTTGGATGGAGAGATCTCCACCCTTCTTCGGCTTCTGGAAACTTCATCTGAGTCATCTAGGACGTCTGAACTAAGGCTGTTCGGAACATCTTGTAAGGGAGCCGAGAAATTGGCGAGTCGCAGCCACATCTCGAATCGACTCTATTTTAATGAATGTTGTCATCAACGACCCATACCTTGCCATGGGATGGACCCCACGTAGTCATCCTGGACACCATCCAATCCTTTTAGACGCCTTCGATTAGCGGATAACCTGACCATGGCAAAAACGCCATGATCAGTGGGTTATTTTCCTAGATCCGACCGTGAAACCCACATCCAATGCAAGTGGCCCATTCACCCATCTGAGACGAACATCGTGTGGCCCATCACACCTGAAACACATCAGAGAATGATATTTGGGCCCATGCACACGTTCAGTGACTTGAGAGAATCCCAACGTGGTGTTCTCTCGGTCGACTTATGTTAACCGCACACTAATCTTTGTGATTAGTGGGAGATGTTTCCAGATTCGGAAATGCCTATAAAAGGCTGGGAATTGGGGCGTCTCTCAAGGAAAACCTAAAAAAATAAAGTGGAAAGCGATAGAGAGAGAGAGAGAGAGTTCGTGAGGGAGAGTGAGCACCGCTGGGTGAGTTGCAGGCCTGGTTGCAACTCGACTCAGTTTGGGTCGTTCCTTTGCTAAGAAAGAGAATGAGAAGGAAGTAGAGAGTGATAGAGAAAGAAGAAGGGTGAGGATTAGAGAGACTTTCGACTAGTAGCTAGCTCGGACTGAGATTTAACCCATCTCAGTTGCAGACTCGACGATTCATCAACGACTCAGTCTTCCTGAAGCCTGATCAGACTCGCTGCAAATCCTAACTCTTCCAGCAACCGAAAACCGTCTCTGGTCAGGTATCCTCGCCCATTTTCTCCCTCTGTTATCATCAGATTCCAACCACTTGTCTGACTGTGTTCACAGTCACCTCAACTCAGTTACGAGTTGAGTGACTCAGCACCATGTCAGCGTGAAAATTTCGATCTGCCTTCATGGCAGTGGTCGGTTTTCCTGGAGCTGGGACCGACACTGCAAATCGAGCTCTGGTTCGCCAGACTAGGGGTGGAAGTGCCATTTGCACTAGAGTTGTTACTGAGTCAGTGACTCAAGTGCAGTGCATGAGATCAGATCCCAACTCAGTTGGGCCTGGGGAGCTGATCACCCTATTTAACCTGAAACACAACTTGGGGCAATCGAAGTTTTCCCGATTGTGGGCTAACCTAACCGTTTTCCCTAATTAAGCCAACTCTATACACAATATCGGGCTGACTCAGTATCATGGAAGTTCATGTGGAATGCATGGTTGGATATTTCCTATTTGAAAGTTGAAGGTCATTACTGTTCTATCAAAATAATGTATATATGTGTCATGGTTCATAACATCCACGTATGACATGTGAGCTTTTCCAAGTGTTCACCGTAAGTCACATCTTGTTGGGTTGTGCAAGGTTCTATTACCTGAGTCCAACCATCAGGTTTGTGCATTTGTACACTTTGGGCCGCTCTTTCTTTACATGAGGCTTTTTCAAGATTTTATACCTCCTCGGGTATACCCCGAGTATTTTTCTAGGAGGTCGTCCTTGGGCGCACTCACCTTCATGGCCTTTTCTAGGTAGTTAATCTACCACGGGCGGTCTATATGATCTTTTCCAAGTAGTCTACTACTGCGGGCGACCCTTTATTTTGATAGCTGGATGTGTATCCCTAGATCTGTGACTTGAGCATACATTCATATATTCATGCAAACGCATTGTTAGTGTATTGCCCTATGAATTATATATGAATTGTTAACCCTCTTTGGAATGATGTGTCATGGTTGAATCTATGAGGAAAATTTCCACCGAGTTTTCACTCACCCATCGTGCAGTTGCACCAAATAGATGCAAGATTGATGATAGGTGAAGATCCTTATGACAGGATTCTAGGAACAGTTGTGGTGGATTATGGCGAGGAAGAATTCTATGTGACTATTGTTGAGCCATTGGAGCTCAACGATTTACTTGCTTCCATTTACATGTATTAAACTTCCTTTTTATTATTATGGATATTCTAGTTTACATGGTAATTGTCTTGTTTTATGTTATGAGGCTTGCCCCTAATTAGATGTAATGTTAGTCGACTTCATAACGTAATACTCGGGTTCTCAGTGAGGAGTGACTATCCTCAGGTTTTGAGAACCAGGGTGTTATATGAATACATATCACAATGGGCCTCAAATATGAACCGCATATACATCACATTAGGCCTCGATAATCGGCCTCGATATTCAGTCTCAATAATAGGAATCACCTCGATAATCGACCTTGATAATCAGCCTCGACAATCGGAATCAGCCTTGATAAATGGAATCGGCCTCAACAATCAGAATCGACCTCTGAAAAGGCTGATCTATATGTCCTAGAGGGGGGGGGGGGGTTGAATAGGACTATGCCAAATTAAAATGATAACAACGGAATTTAAACAATTAAAGGAAAGATAACACTATAAACAATCCACATTACTGAAAAGTAAAGCAACCTCAAAATTCTAGTATTGAGAAGTTGATACCAATGTTGTTTTAGGGACAACCTTACATCATAACAATCAAGGGTTTATGGTAAGACAACCTAACTAGAAACAATTCGAGTATCAAAAACTCAAACTAAAGAGGAATAAAAAGGAAATAGCTAGAAAGGAAATATAAGCTATTATAACATTCACCACAATACTTGAAATGTAAAAGATTACAACATTCACATCTACAAATACATCCCATAATATTGAATGTAAAAGATATAGAAAAAAAATCACACATCCACAAAACATAAAGAATTATAGTGGTTCGCCTATGTGTACACCAATTGTTAAATAATAGTCACACAGCTACTTCACTCCTAATATCCTCACACAATGGATATTAGTGTTCAATATCAAAATAGGTTTTTCTAGGGTCACCTAAAACTCTCATAATTGTGTCTTTCAAGTGGGCTTACACAATTCAAAAAACCCCACACTTTGAGTTTTCTGGATCTCCTCAGATAACCAAAAGAATGAGATTTTTCTGTCTTAATCTCAAAAGAAATCAAAACAGAAGATTTACACAAATGTAAAATACCTAGATATTCTCCTTTTGTTGCAGCTCAGAAGAACCAAATCAGAGTAGAAGTTCGAATAGAATTTCAATGTCCACACACATATATGAAATGGTTCTATATTCTAAATTGATTTTAAATTAAATCAAGTTGTTCTAGCTCTATTTGATTTTGATTTCAAAAAGTGGGAACTCTTCAATCCCTCTTTCAAATCAGATTGGAATACAAAATACGAAATAAAATATAGAAAACTAATAAAAGAGAACATTAAATATGCACGATATAACTTAAGAAGTTTACATACTTATCTCTTAGAGTGATGTCTTGATTTTACTTAAATTGGATTCAAACTCTGAAAATCGTGCTCTATTTATAAGTGTAGAAGTCACGTTCATGACTGGTCTTGTGGACACCACGACTGGTAGTAGGACCAACATATTTTTAAAATTTTGAGCGCGATTGGATAAAACTGTTCAACGATTGGTCGTAGGCACTACACGACCAGTTGTGAGACCTCCATGACTGGTCATGACCTGTCCATGACTGGTCGTGTGGAGTCTGTAATAGTCACTAGAGTTCGAGTCATGGTTACAGGACTAGTCGAGGACGAATCGTGCACTGTTCACACAACTGGTCGAGCAGTCTCCAAGACTGGTCGTGGCTAACAAAAAATTTTGAAATTTTGTAACAAACTTAGGACTGGTCTTGAAATTTCTTGAACTGGTTGAGCCAGTGCTAAAACTAGTGAAACAGAGTCCAGGACTAGTCTAAGAACAGACCAAACACTTATAAAATGATTCAATTTGAATTATGTATTCAAAATAACCTACCCTAAGGCCAATCTAAGGTCTTTCATACCTATGAACATTGAACCTTCGTTTATTCAGATGATAGATGATCTTTGAAGTTCATGAAGCTTGATATCGTGACACATAATGAAGCTTGAACTTATGATCTTTTGAAGCTTGATTTTGTAGTACTTGAGTTGTACTTCATCTTAAGTCTTGAGCATGAATTGTTCACTTATCTTTTGATGTCACTTTAAAACATTGAACTTTGAAGCTTAAAGGAGTGAACCATGTACTTGATCTTGCATTTCTTTGAAGTAGATCTTGTTCTTTACTTGAAGCATTATCCTTGTACATGTGATGCATTTCCTTGAACATATATATCAATATGCTATATAAGACACAGATTGTGGTTTTGACACTATAAAATTTGACAATCAAAGGAGTAAGAGACCATAACACTCACAATCTCCCCCTTTGTCAAATTTGTGACAAAACACACTTCATAATAAACATAACCGATATACACAAAAAGAATCATGCACCAGTTATCAAAAGAAACAAGTTACAACCTGGTTAAAGAATCATGCACCAGCTATCATTAACTTGCATTAACACTACTCCCCCTTACTTAACTCCTCCCCCTTTTAAAAATAAAAAACTACATATCCACAATCCATGCCAATATATACCAACATATATACCATAATTTACCACATTCTCCATATATTAGGCATGCCAAACTTCTCCCCCCTTTTGTCACAATATGACAAAGGAAGAAATTAAGAAATGGAAGAAGAAAATAAACAAAAGAGGAATAAGGGAGCAAACAAGTCAAGATATAAGCAAATAATGTACATATATAAGTAATCAACATTAACCTATTTCATCCAAAGTCAGTCCCACAAACTGAAACAAAGCAAAGTATTATAATAGTTATTACAGGCCATATGAGAAAACATTTAATCAGATCCAGAAGAGGGAGCAGGAATAGATGGATCAATTTGGTGTAAACCCTTGTTAATGCGCCTCATATATTTGCGCATATAAGCAAATTGAGAATCTTGGGTTACACAAATCTGAGCCACTTGTTCCTCAAGAGAATGCAACCTCTTAGCAAAATCAGAAGGCTGATAGTCAAGGTCAGTCTCAGAATCTGATTTGAAGTCAACAAATATATCATCCATGTTAACATCATCAGGAGGTAAACCGCCTTCTTCTTCATTCACTGCTTCAGCTCCACCACCACCCACATTCACTTGATCATCAGCCAATTTTAAATTCATCTTGTTTATATTTTTGTTGTTGAAGATGAGATGTTGAATGGGTGCCTCTCCAACAGGCATAGCCACTAACATATTGGTGGCCAACACAGTCATAAGATATGCAAAGAGGATATCACTGTATCCAGGATGGAGACAGAATTGGATAATGGAATGACAAATTAAAAAAGGAAGACAGACATTAACACCAGATATGATGGAATGTAAAATCCGAACCATGAAAGAGGTGGGTTCGTTTTTGTTACTAGACCGAAGATAAACATTTAAAATAAAAATCCTGTGAAGGATCTTGTATCTAGGTAACAAGTACCTTGAAGCGAGTGCATTCCCATTCTGACTCCATTGCGCATCTATATTGCATAATGCTCTAGTAAGCATACATTTTCTGATTCAAATGGTTTCTTAAGTAGAGAACTAACAGGAATACCCTCATCATTGACAGGTAAGTCCATTAAGCCAGATATCAGATGATGATCAACTTTAAATGGGCCTTCTCTAGTAGCAATTTTAGAAGTTAAATTTTCAGTTGAGAAATCAGAAATGCATGGGAACATAGCCTGCACAATAGACCGGTATGCCGGCCTACCCCAATGTAGAATGTTATCTCATCCTACAGATTAGAGAAGTGGAAGAAGATCAAAAGGAGCAAGATGTGCAACATCTACAGGTCGCTCAACTATCACATTGCGTAACCACAAATCCTGCACATACGAGGGATCATCTTCAGGTGACTGAAGGTGGCGCCATGTGATAGGTGTCGATTTAGATGCCGACGGACCACGAGAACTTTTCTTCCTACCTCTCACATCCATTTGCAACAAAGAATATAAAAAAAATTAAGAGGTTACAAAGGATGTAGAGTGGGGTTTTGCTAGATTAGATTTTATAAAAGAAAATTCCAAAAACCTCAATGAATCACAAAATAAATTACTCCAAGAGTGAAAATGAAGTGATATGGACTTGAATCTACAAGAAAAATGCAAATAATGCAATAACCTTAAAGATCTAGGGAGGTGGGTATGACCAATTGGGCTTAGGCTTGTTGGAGAAGAAGAGCAAATGAGGAAAAAAAGGGTTTTTCCCTAAATTAAAAGCACCAGCACGCTACACGATTGGTCGTGGGGCGCTCTCGACCTGTCGTGCCACGACTGGTTGAGTACGTCCTCGACTGGTCGTGCATAGACGAAAACATGCATTTTTCACATAAATTTAAAATTTAAACAAATAAATTAACAAGTACATATACTATAATACAGAAATGCATGAATAATCAACTTAAATTGTACATTCTAAGATTAAATTTTAATTTATTAAACCTATTTTTGTTTAGCAGTTTAGTGAAAATGTTAGCAAGTTGAGTCTCGGTCGGAATGTATTCCAATGAAATTGTCTTTTCTTTCACTAATTCATGAATGTAGTGATATCTAATGTCAATGTGCTTGGTTCATGAATGCTAGATTGGATTTTTAAATATATTAATTGCACTGGAATTATCACAATATAAGACTATTGAATCCTGTGTAATTTCGTAATCGCTTAACATTCTATTCATCATACGAGCTGAGTACATGCATTTCCAGTTGCGATGTATTCAGCCTCAATAGTTAAGAGAAATATGAAACTTTGTTTCTTACTAAACCAAGATACTAAATAGTTTTCAATATAGAAACAACCACCACTGGTTGATTTTTTATCATCGATATTATCAGCCCAATCAGTATCTATATAACGAGCCAATTGAACACTAGTATCATGTGGATACCAAAGATCCAGATTAGCTGAACTTGCGACATATTGCATAATCCACTTAACAACAGTTAACTGTGACTCTTTCGGGTCAGATTGATATCTAGAACAAATTCCAACGCTAAAAGAAATATCAGGTCTACTTGTAGTTAAATAAAGTAAAGTGTTAATCATACTACAATATAATTTAGGATCTACACTTTTACTTGTAGAGTCGTTTGAGAATCTTAATGTTGTACTCACAGGAGTATCAAATTTTTTTTCATTCTCAAATCTGAACTTTTTAATTAAGTGCAGAGCATATTTGGTTTGAGAAATAAAGATACCATTAGGTTGTTGTTTTACTTGCAACCCTAGGAAATAATTCAATTCCCCAACCATCTCATTTCAAATTTAGATTTTATAAGATCTGCAAACTCTACAGTCATGTTAGTTCAGGTACATCTATAAATAATATCATCAAAATAGATTTACACCATTAAGATATGATCATTATGTTTCTTAACAAAAAGAGTCTTATCAACACTTCCCATTAGAAATTTATGACTTAATAGAAAATTAGTCAATTTTCGTTCCATATCTTGGGAGCTTGTTTCAAATCGTAGAGAGCCTTTTTTAGGTGACAGACATGATCGGCATTCTTAGGGTCTTCAAAACCCGTTGGTTGTTCAACATATACTTCCTTATGTAGATCGCCATTTAAAAAAATACTTTTTACATCTATTTGATAAATTTTAAACTTTCTAAAGTATACAATGAATATAAATAGTCTGATTGATTCAAGATGAGCTACTGGGGCAAAGGTTTCATCATAATTGATGCCTTCAATTTGAGTGTACCCTTGTACAACCAGTCTAGCCTTGTTTCAAATTATATTACCAAGTTCATCAAACTTATTTTTAAAAATCTACTTAGTTCCGTAATATGTTTATCTTTAGGTCTAGGAATATGATACCAAACATCATTTCTAATAAATTGATTAAGCTCATGTTGCATCTTAACTATCCAATTTTCATCAGTAAGAGCTTCTTTTATGTTTGCTGGTTCGATCTGAGATGTAAAGCACACGTAATTATATATATTTTCTAGTTGTCTATGAGTGCGTACACCAGTGAGAGGGTTTCCAAGAATCTGAGTGGTTGGATGATCTTTGATAGTCCTCAGTTCAGAGTTATTTTGACTTGATGAAGTATCGGTTTGTTAATTAGAAGAACTTCATCATTATCTGAACTTAAGGCAGGTGTATTCAAGTAATCGTCAATGACCACATTGATGGACTCTTGAATTACACCGGTCCTCTTATTCAGTACTCGATACGCTTGACTGTTCAAAGCATATCCTAAAAAGATCCATTCATCACTTTTAGTGTCAAACTTGTCTATATTTTCACGGTCATGTAAAATATAGCACTTACTGTCAAAAACTTAAAAGTATTTGACAATAGGCTTCTTTTCAAACCACATTTCATAAGCCATTTTATTGTTTGACTTACTTGTATAAACCCAGTTGATTATATAGTAGGCAGTATTTACGGCTTTAACTCATAGATTTTTAGGGAGCTTCATACTATTCAACATTACATTTGCCATTTCTTAAAGCACTCTATTTTTTCTTTCAACCATTTCATTTTGTTGAAGTGTTTTGGGTGTAGAGAATTCATGTAGTATTCCCTGATCGTAACAAAATTTTTCAAAACTACTATTCTCAAATTCTGATCCATGATCACTACAGATCTTACTAACTTGAGAAACTTTTTCTATTTAGATCCATTTGAGAATCGTTTTTACTTCATCAAGGGTTTTTGATTTATCTCTTAAGAAGGCTACCCAAGTGAATCTGGTAAAATCATCCATGATTACCAATATGTATTTTTTACCTCCTCGACTCTCTATCTTGGTTGGTCCTATAAGATCCATGTGGAGAAGTTCGAGCAGTTTGGATGTGGCATTAGAGTCCATTTTTTTTGTAAGTACTTTTAGTTTGCTTGCCAACCTGGTATTCACCACATATTTTGTCTACTTTCTATAGTTTAGGTAGACCTCTTATTAGTTCTTTTTTGCTCAATCTATACAAATTGCGGTAGTGTACATGTCCAAGGCGTTTATGCCATAACTCAGTTTCATCGGTATGAACCATATAACACGATTGATTAGATGAACTAGAATCACTTACAATGTAGCAGTTTTCAGAAGTACTACGAACAGTTAATATTACAGAACCCTTTTTGTTTAAAATTTTACAACCTTGGTTAGTAAATTTTACACTATGATTATTATCACATATTTGAGATATGCTTAACAGGTTATGTTTTAACCCTTCAACATATAAAACATTCTCAAATAAGGGGAGGTTAAAGAGTTGAATATCTTGGCCAATAATCGTGCAGTTGCTACCATCACCTTATGTGACTGAACCATCAGTCGTGTCTTTAAGAGTGGTGAAAAAACCTTTTTCACCAGTCATGTGTCTGGAGCATCTACTGTCTAGGTACTACTTTGAACGGCTTGATGCTTTGAAAGTAGTGTGGATAACTAAACAAGTAACCTTAAGAACCCATTTCAGAACTGTTTTGGGTTTAGGAGTATAGTTGGTCATGTTATGTTTGTAGTTTTTGTAAGAATGACCTATTGAGTTAGATTTTAAGAGCTCCTTAAGTAAATCAACTATTTTTTTAGCTAAAAAATTTCGGTTCTAATTTTTATAGTTGATATGATTGCTTTTAGGTTTTAAGGTTTGAAAAGTTTTAGCATTTTTAGAAAAATTTTGATTTGAACTATTTTCTTTTGATTTTGAAGACTCTCCTTTCATAAACTTAGGAGGAGTATTCTTCTGTTTAGGAGGAATATTTCTGTCATAGCCCAAACCGGATCGGTCATCACATTTTCTTGATCCAGACAAAAGCTTTTCTAACTTTGAATCACCTTGGGCATACCTCTATGTATCCTTTAAACTCAAAAGTGAAGAGATATCAAGTTTAAGTTTTTCATTTTCAGATTTAAGATTTTCAATAAAGGAGGTATTGAAATCTAAATCGCCTTTAGATTTTTCAAAACAATCTGAAATGTTGGATTTTTCTCAAATAAGAGAATCAAAATCTTCTTTAAGTTTCGAAAACTATTCTTTCTAAAGTTTTAGTTTTACTGCAATCTTACAACTTTCCTTGTAAAGGGCATTATAAGCATCTTGAAGATCTTCTTTATTTTCATGATCACTATTCAAATTTTCTTCACTAGTTGAATCATCATGATCAGAAAAAGTGAACTTAGATAGAGTCATAAGGGCTTTAACTTCATTACCCGACTCGATTTCAGAATCTTCTGGTTCAGAAGAGGCTTCAGAGTTAGAAGATTCATCCCAAGTAGCCAACATATCTTTCCTTTTAGGTTTGTCCTTTTTAAGACACTTGTTTGCTAGATGCCCATATTCATGGCAGTTGTAACACTGACTGTCTTTTAAAGATCTTCGAGTTTTAGATTTAGATATTTTCTTATCATTAGACTTTTAAAAATCAACTCTCTTTTTACTTTTGAAAATTTTGTAAAACTTTTTAGCTAAAAGGGCCATGTCATCTTCAGAATTACTATTATTTTCTTGAGAAACACTTTTAGAAGCTTTAAGGGGGATAAATTTTCCTTTAGTAGCTTTAAAAGTTAACTCATAAGTCTGTAAAGAGCCAGCTAGTTCTTCTACCCTCATATTGTCCATATCACGAAGTTCCTAGATCGCAGTTACCTTAGAATTGAACCGTTCAGGAAGTGAGCATAGTATTTTTGTACAGATTTTACTTTCTGAGATTTTATCACCAAGACCCCACATAGAGTTCACAATGTCATTTAATCTTGTATAGAAGTCCATGAACATTTCATTTTCTTCCATTCGTATTTCCTCAAAATTAGTCGTGAAGATTTGGACTTTAGATTTCTTGACAATTGATGTTCCCTTGTGTGTCATTTCTAAAATATCTCAGGCTTGCTTTGTAGTATCACAGGATATAATTCTTTTGAATTCATCCGGTGTTAGTGCGCAAGTTATGATATTTAAAGCCTTTACATTGGCACTACTTTCATTTTTCTGAAGTGTAGTCCAAGAAAAATAAGGTGTTACTCTCATAGATTTGGATCCATCAATACCAGTTACTTCAGTGGTAGGAGGGGTCCATTCAGTTACTGTGACTTGCCACATGCTCTCATCCATGGATTTAAAAAAAATTCTCATCCTGAATTTTTAATAGGCATAATTGGAGCCATCAAATGGTGGAGGCCTAGTGACTTATAGGCTATCGAAATTTGACATCTTATAAATAGCTCAGATCGATTAACTTAGGAAAACAATCTAAAAGAGAAATAACAATTAAAATAAGCTATTAGGCTTCTATACCACTTGAAAAGGCCAAGCTATATGTTAAGGAAAGGAGGGGGGGTGAATAGGACTATGCCAAATTAAAGTGATAACAATGAAATTTAAATAATTAAAGAAAAGATAACACTATAAACAATTCACAATACGAAAAAGTAAAATAACCTCAAAATTCTAGTATTGAGAAGTTAATACCAATGTGGTTCTAGGGACAACCTTACACCATAAAAACCAAGGGTTTATGGCAGGACAACCTTACTAGAATGATTTGAGTATCAAAAACTCAAACTAAAGAGGAATAAAAAGGAAATAGATAGAAAGGAAATATAAGCTATTATCACATTACCACAATACTTGAAATGTAAAAGATTACAACATTCACATCCACAAATACATCCCACAATATTGAATGATAAAATATATAGAAAATAAACCACACATCCACAAAATACAAAGAATTATAGTGGTTCACCTGTGTGTACACCAACTGTTAAAAAATAGCCACATAGCTACTCCACTCCTAATATCCTCACACAATGGATATTAGTGTTCACTATCAAAATAGGTTTTTCCAGGTTCACCTAAAACCATCACAATTATGTCTTTCAAGTGGGCTTACACAATTCAAAAAACTCCACACTTTGAGTTTTCTAGATCTCCTCAGATAACTAAAAGAATGAGATTTTTCTGGCTTAATCTTAAAAGAAATCAAAATAGAAGATTTACACAAATGTAAAATATCTGAATATTCTCCTTTTGTTGCAGCCCGAAAGAATCAAATCGGAGTAGAAGTTCGAATAGAATTTTAATGTCCGCACTCACATATGAAATGCTTCTAGATTCTAAATTGATTTTAAATTAAATCAAGTTAGGCTAACTCTATTTGATTTTGATTTCAAGAAGTGAGAACTCTTCAATCCCGCTTTCAAATACAAAATACAAAATCAAACATAGAAAGCTAATAAAAGAAAACATTAAATATGCACGATATAGCTTAAGAAGTTTACAAATTTATCTCTTAGAGTGATGTCTTGATTTTACTTGAATTAGATATCGAACTCTGAAAATAGTTCTTTATTTATAAGTGCAGAAGTCACGTTCATGACTAGTCTTGTGGACACTACAACTGGTCATAGGACCAACAAATTTTTAAAATTTTGAGCGCGATCGGATAAAACCGTTCCACGACTGGTCGTAGGCACTGCACAACTGGTCGTAAGACCTATATGACTAGTCGTGCGGAGTCTGAAATAGTTGCTGGAGTTTGAGTCATGGTTACAGGACTGGTCGAGGACGAGTTGTGCACTGTTCACACGACCGGTCGAGCAGTCTCCAGGACTGGTCATGGTTCAACAAAAGATTTTAAAAATTTACAACAAACTTAGGATTGGTCTTGAAATTTCTTGGACTAGTCGAGCCAGTGTTAGGACTAGTCGAACAGAGTCCAGGACTAGTTTAAGAACAAACCAAATACTTATAAAATGATTTACTTTGAATTATTTATTCAAAATGACCTACCCTAAAGTCAATCTAAGGTCTTTTATACCTTAAACATGACGTATGAACATTGAACCTTCTTTTCTTCAGATGATAGACGATCTTTGAAGTTCATGAAGCTTGATATCGTGACACATAATGAATCTTGAAGTTATGATCTTTTGAAGCTTGATTTTGTAGTACTTGAGTTGTACTTCATCTTGTGTCTTGAGTATGAACAGTTCACTTGTCTTTCGATGTCACTTTAAAACATTGAACTTTGAAGCTCTTGCATTTCTTTGAAGTAGATCTTGTTCCTTACTTAAAGCATTGTCCTTGTACATGTGATGCATTTCCTTAAACATATATCAATGTGCTATATAAGACACTGATTGTGGTTTTGGCACTACAAAATTTGACAATTAAAGGAGTAAGAGACCATAACACTTACAGCCTCGATAAATGGAATTGACTTCAAAAATTGGAATTGGCCTCGATAAACGGAATCGGCCTTAACAATTGGAATCAGCCTCGATAAACGGAATCAGCCTTTGCAATCGGGCTCGACAATTGGAATCGACATCGATAAAAGGATCAACCTCAACAATCAGAATCGGCCTCTGTAAATGGAATTGGCCTCAACTGTAACACCCCAGATTTTTGCCAACCTGGGATTAGACGTCCTTAGGCAATGGGTCAACTAAAACACCTGAGAAATCGTTTAGAATCCAATTCCATAGCCAAAGAAATCACTTAGGATTAATTCCTTTAGAAACTAAGCATAAGTTAGCTAGCGCGATGCTGGAGTAGCTGTGAAAATTTCCCTGATCGCTTTAAATACGTTCTACAAGACCCAAAACTTGTAGAACCAATGATGCTATAATATCCTAAAACCTTGGATCAAACTCTAAACCCGTTTGCTCTCAGGAGCTCTTTGAAACTTTGTATTGGATCTAGACCGCGCGTCGAAAGTCTGATACCTACAATCTTAGACCGTCATGACCGCTTGGCTGGACTTGACAATCGTTTCGAAAATCAAGTCCAACCGACGTTCAGAGGCTATTTCATTGAGCCTGGAGTGAAGAGAGTGAGAATAGGGTTAGATTTGGAATTTGAAATTCAAATCTGGCACACGACTTGACGCGTCAGTATTAAGCGTTCTGACCGTCAGAATTCAGCCAAATTACACCCTTGGATCAGGAAAAATTTCTATTTCATATCATGAGACTTGTAGACCTGATCTACGGGTGATGACCGCTGAACTGAAATTGGACCGTCACGTGCAATCTGGGAACTCTACCGGTCTGAAAACTTGATATGTGTTAGATCCAGTATGCATGAGCTTAAGTCCGATCGCGTTCGGCCAGGGGACCACCAGAAATGTCTTCTTGGACCGAAACAGCCCCGATTTGGTTAGGCATCAAGTAAACATTGTTCCCAAGCCTAATCTGGGAAGTTTTTAGGTTATAAAAGGGGTTTAAATCCTCACTTCTCTCACCCATCCGAATTTGCTAGAAACCCTAGCTGGTGTGAGAGAAAAAGTGAGAGATTGTAAGAGAAGGTGGGAGAGATTTTCCTGCCACCTGCTGCTGCTGCTGTACGTGCTTAAGCGACGTATTCCAATCACTTTCCCGGTGATTCCGACGCTTTTCTAGGTAAGGAAAACCTTGTCCACTTGCTGATTTAGCATTCCGTTAAATCAAATAGCAAAGTAGCTGATATAACTTCTGAAATAGGTTGCCTGTTCGCCGTAGACGAAGCGTACACGCTCCGTTCGAAATTATACACATAAAAAGCGAAAGGTGCGGATTCTAGACGCTTTGATTGACTGTTTTCAACGCTTTCAATGTCGTTTAATAGTAGATTATCGACGGTAACGCCGTTTGACATGTACAACATGCTGTCCGTTTCCTGTTTCGTAAGCAGATGAAAAATATGAGATTTAGGGCATTTTAGTCATTTGTAGGAAATACTGTTTTCATCCACATTTTGCTGATATGATTGACATGGCTTCTTGTCGCATTAGGATATTAGGAATGCGTGCATAATTAGTTTGGCGAAGAGATTCGCCCAAATGCGCACTTTGAGTCCACATACTATATGTAGACTTAAGTGTGTAGTCTAAGTGTTTGTATAAATGTTTGTATTAGTATGTATTGGATTAAATGGTGTTGTGAATTAGTTTGAGATGGAATTCTTAAATAATACGCTGATGTAAATGATTTCCTTCATGTTGGCTATATGTATGATTTCATTATATGTATGAAATGCATGTGTTAGATGATGTACTTAAGCTGTATGTTATGACATGTGTTAACATGCTCATATTGTTGTATTTCATTTCCATTACTCTGATATGATTGATGAAGTGGATTCACAAATGATTGGGGCTATACTTAGTCCAGGCAGTCGGTAACCGAGTAAATCCGTGGTTGGCTTATCTTTGCCACGAGCGACGCGTCGATGAACCCGAGTCGTGTTTTGGGGTTGGCGGCAGTGGTTAGGCCACAGGAGGTGTTTTATGCACTTCATGTCGTTCGACTCGAGATGCACTCGTGCTAGTCGAGCCCGTCAAGTAACCCGACTGGCCTTTGTATGTTCACCCTATATGAGTCATATCTTCTTGAACCTAGGGTACTGAACTTACCATTGAAAACCCTGTCAACCATGGTACCTTGATCCACAAAGACTCATGAGCCGGGCATGGTGGTATGGGACACCGTGGTCGAGCTGTTGGCCTACGCTGGGGCCACAAACCTCCCCGTAGTGACCAGTAAGCACCTATGACTCGTGAGCAGATTATGGTGGTATGAGACACTATATTCTTGCTGTCGGCCTACACTGATCAGGCGACGAGTCCTTTGTAGTGACCGCGAGCGTATTCTGAGTCTACGGGAGGCGACGACCCTTCTGTAGCAGTGAGAGTACAGTAGGCCTGTATTGATAAGGTGATGGGGGAGCGGTGCAACGAGTGCGAGCAACATCCCTGACAGCCCTTGTAGCGACCTACAAAATATACATCGTATGAGATTACTAGGAGTGACGACCCTAGACAGGATCTGTGTTGGGATTGATATAAGGAAAGTACCTTAGTTTCCCAATTCTGCTGTTTGAATGGATTAATAATAACTCCATAACCATATCACCATCACATTGCATGTGCCTGGAAGATGTGGAGCACTGAGCGGTACGCAAGCATGCCGCGGACGTAGATGGTGCCGTATGAGGGAGAATGTCGGTGAGGGCATCCATCATGTCATGTCATATTGCATTAACAACAGTATTAGGAATGTTTGATTTACTGCTTTACTATTATCGCATGATTGATTTGAGAACATGCTAATCCTTGCTCTATTATTCCACTGAGTTAGCTACTCACTCCCACGTTACGGGATGGTGTTTTCGGACACCCACCAGTCCCTATTTTGGTTGCAGATGATGGTGCTGCTTGAGAAGCGGAGCTAGACTTGATGGTGATGAGGAGGATCTCTCCTTTATACGTGTTCTGATTGACGGGATTATAAGGAGGTTGATTAGATACCTTGACACTTGTCATTTTATATTTTTAGAGCACTCATGTACATTCTTTCTTTCTATTTTGAGGTATACATGTATATATTTAACCTGGTAACATGTTCACACTCTGGAGACACACAAAAGTTTATATATGTTATACATACTATCACAGTCTTCCGCTTGTTAATTTAACTGTCTCTGGAGTATGATATGTTGTTCTGGCATAGTCCCACTCATGTTTAATACATTAACACAGACAACATTCAATCATACATATCTATGTTGCATAAATAACATTTTGGAACTCAGGAGTTGGGTTTTTTACTCGACCTCCGATTTTCGGGATGTTACATCAACAATCTGTGAGAATGGGCTTAACAAGGCCTAAGGGAAGGTCACAATGTCGACATTTAACCATCATCGCTCACTAAAGTGGACGTTAAACCATCATTGCTTCCAAGGCACGACCGCCAAAAACATCATTACATACATTATGGTGGAATCTCACATCGCAACGGGCCTCATGTACATCACATTCGGTCCACATAAAGGCCTCACATATGTCTCATTGGGCCTCATATACCTTAAGTGAGCTGATCAAATGGGCCAAATCAAATGGGCCAAATTAAATGAGTCAATCAAATGGGCCGAGTCAAATGGGCCGGTACAAATGGGCTGAATCAATTGGGCCGATCAAATGGGCCAAGTCAAATGGGCCGGTTCAAATGGGTCGAATCAATTGAGCCAATCAAATGGGCCGATACCAATAGGCCGAATCAAATGGGTCGATCAAATGGGCCGAGTCAAATGGGCTGGTACAAATGGGCCGAATCAATTGGGCCAAATCAAATGGGCAGAGTCAAATGGGCCGATACAAATGGGCCGAATCAATTGGGCCAATCAAATGAGCTGAATCAAATGGACCAGTACCAATGGGCCGAATCAATTGGGCCGACCATATGGGACGGTACAAATGGGCCGAATCAGTTAGGATAATCAAATGGGCTGAATCAATTGGGTCGTACCACTAAACCATTCAACTATTGATAGAAATCATTTTAGAGTATTATTCAAAAAGATTGAATCATATCTAGAGATCATCTAGACCATACCACAATAGGCAGTGGTGATAATAATTTCCACAATTAAATTTTCAACGGCCCACCATAACATTTATTTCCCATCCAGTCTATTCATAAGGTCATAAAGACCTAATCTTAGAGGAAAAACAAATATCATATTGATTCATGATTTCTGTAATCCTAAAAAGGGATTTCAGTGGTAGACGTTCAAACTCTTCTGTAGTGTGGTCCACCTGATAACTGGACCTGCCTTATTTTTTTAGTCTCAAGCCTTGAAATGAGCTTGCCAAATGAATAGACGGATCAAGTATAACACATACATCAGTGTGGGGTCCATATACATGGCCCAACACATAAAAGGGATGGACAATTTGAATATTTATAGCAAGGTGGGCTCCCACGTGGATGTGGTCCCATCGCAACATACATTTTTTTTTTCTACACACGCACACACACCCCCCACACTCACGCTAGTAGAATTTCACCACCTATGGGTACTCGAACCCTTTACCGGGAGTCGAAACTCCTGAGAGTCTACCACCGCAACATATATATATATATATATATACACACACACACACACACACACACATCTGGTGGGTCCCACGTGGAGCCCACCATAATATATAATATAATATAATATAATATATACTTAAATATAATATTGCATATTTTATTTATATATATATATATATATATATATATATATATATATATATATATATATATATATATATATATATATACACACGCACACACACACACACGGTGGCAGGAGGCTGTCCATATCCACCGTCCAAATCCATCTGGACAGTGTGGACGTTAGGATAAAGGTGGGTCCCACGTATCAGTGGCCCACCACAACATTTATATAATATATAATATAATATATTATATATTATATATATTATATGTATTATATATACACATATGTACACGTGTGTGTAGCCGCGTAGTGGCAGCATCCAGCGTCCAGGGACGCTGGACGGCCAGGATGAAAGGGGCCCACCTATAATACACATATGTACACGTGTGTGTAGCCGCGTGTACATATGTACACGTGTACACGCTGGACGGTCAGGATGAAAGGTGTACATAATACACATATGTACTCATGTGTGTAGCCGCGTGTACATATGTACACGCTGGACGGCCAGGATGAAAGGTGCCCACCTAATATTGCAGGCCCCACATGAATGGACGGCCTGGATGAACACATCCTAATGGTGGGACCCACAGAATCTGCAGACGTTATGGCCCCACTGATGGAAGGTACATCAAGGTGGTCCCACGTCCAGATTATCTGGACGGTGGGGATGAAAACACTTACATTATGGTGAGCGTCCACGTCTAGTATATTTGGGACGGGGGTCGGTGTTCTCCACCTGAGATTTGAATCTACGTCACTGATTGGAAGAACGGATGGAAGGTGTGGGTACACACGTGCAGAATTTTTATTTTTAAATCAAGCCGGTATTTGTGCACTCTAGCGTCCAGGTGGGGTCCACGTCAGTGTGACCCACCTGCTTTAGTGCTATTTGTGTTTTCCTTCCATCCAACAAATCAGCAGAGGGACAGTGTGGATTCAGAATATGTACATCATAGATGGGTCCACAGTACCGTCCACCAAGGTGGACCATCACACAAGGAAAATAGTAAAAAGAAGAGAGAGAGAGAGAGAGAGAGAGAGAGAGAGAGAGAGAGAGAGAGAGAAGGGGAGGGACCCCGCCACTATGGGCCCTCCCTATACAATACATACATCAAGATGGGTCCCACCACAAGTGGGCCCTTAAATCATCAAAATCACATAAATCAAATTCCTTCTTCCGCCAATCCATGTTAGAGCTCCAAAGGAACAATTTCAACGGTTAAGATGAAACTTGGATGGTGGAGATAGAAGATAGAAAGTAGGCCACACAAACTTTATCCATGGAGCTTGGACGATTGCTCTCATGGGGTTGTTTAAGAAAAATGGAGTGAAGAGAGAGAAAGAGAAGTGATGTAAGGGAGAGAGATGGGTGATGGATGATGGGTGATGGGTGGTACGGGTTGTGTAAAAGAGAGTTGACTTGGGGAATGACTTGTGTACTTGGGGATGTGATGGAGTGATGAGTTATACTTTGATTGATTATTGAGATTGATTTGACATTTGATAGAGATTCTCTCGGAATTGCAACGTGTGGTATTTTCCTTAAACTGAACGCAGGGCCACATCTCCTGGCCCGGGTATCGCCTCTGCGTGCGAGACACAACGATGGTGCGGTCGCACTGATACAAGTCTCGGGTCGAGCCGACTTCGATATGCAGGACTCGACTTAGGATCGTGCGCAAACGTTGGATATAGGTCACGGGTTGCTGGAATTTGACCACAAAGATCGTGAAAGCTTACGAAATGGTATAGTCTATGTACGGGCCTTAGATAATAGCACTTTCAGTGATGGCTACTATGAATGAACGAGAACAATAGCCTAAAGGTTCTTAACCACCAAGAGCGGGATCATATGGATCCACTCCCGTGGCGAGGATAATCACCCAAGAAGAAGTGCGACAGGTGGTTGCAGAAGCTGTTAGAATGGAAAGGGAGTGTGACAACATAGGCAGGTTTCAATATCAGACGCCATATCCGAGAGAGGTAGAAAACATACCTTTTCTAGTCAACTTCAAGCATCCCGAGTTTCAAAAATTCAACGAAGACGGGTCCCCAGACGAACATTTGATGCATTTCATCACGTCCATGGGGAATTTCTCCACTATCCCCCAGTATTACTTGCGGCTGTTCGGGTCTTCTTTGACAGGAAAGGCATTTCAATGGTATTCTGGCCTGACGCCAGAATCATACAACTTGGGAATAGATGCAAGACACATTTATGTCAAATTTCTTTTCGTTGGATAGTGATGTTAGTATTGCAGAATTGTCATCTGTGAAGCAAAGAGAAAATGAACCCATGGAGAAATTTATTACTAGATGGAAAACTTTAGGAGCATCATGTCGACAATTACTCGAAGAAAGAGAATAGGTAAAAATGTGTCTAAGTTCCATGGAGACAGGGATCGCATTCAGACTCACCAGTGCTAACATAAGGACTTTTCGAGGCCTAACAACTAAAGTGCATGCATTGGAGCTGATGACTAAGAAAATGCTAGCATTTCAAATTAGAACAAAAAAGAGAGGACCAAGCAGGGCAATAGTAAATGCTGTTGACCATGAGAAGAAGAAAAAAAATACTTTTTGCGATAAATGGGAGACAAGAAGAAGGGAAGATTCAGATCGACGAAGGGATTATAAAAATGATAAATGATTGCCATCGTATGATTCTCATAAAAAATATGCTTTTGAAAAAGAGGATGTGTTGCCAATGATGAAACAATTATTAGCTGCTGGAACTATTAAGTTGCCCTCGCCAAAATATCCAGAAGAGGTTAGAATAACGGAAGAAAAGAATTATTGTTAATATCATCATTGTCTAAGACATCATATAGAAGATTGCTTCACACTGAAGAATATATTACAAATGATGATAAAACAAGGGGAAATAGTTCTAAAAAAGGGTGATGAGCGACATAGAAGAGCGACTATAAATACAACATCTGGGACTGAATCGCCAAAGCCTTTTGTTAGAAAAATCAGTCTGAATGACTGAACTTCCGCTTATCGCCAAAAGGATGAACTGGTAAAAGAATCCATTGGTCAAAGGAGAACTTTAGGGGCATGCATATTTGAAGAAGACGACATGCTTCATACGATGAACCAACCGTTAATAGCAAATAAAATGGAGTTACTATGGCCTAAATGTCCGAATGAAAGGAAACAGATGAGAGAAAATGATCATTCGTATTACTATTGTTTTCTCGATCCTATGATAGCTTACGATCCCAATTGAGGTAATAATCACAATCAAGATATGAAGCTGGAAATTCATAAAGGGACCGAATTTGTGGCAACAGTGCATCAATTCAGAAGATAGCTGTGATTTTGGTTTCAAAGAATATCAACATAATACTTCTAAACCAAAAGGGGGCAAGACAGACGAATAATAGAGAAGCTTCAAAAGTTAAAACTATGTATTCCTCCCTATGCATGAATAAAAGTGCCAAATTTTCAAGCGTCAATTGTTATCGGTCAAAGTGCCAAATGACAAGCGCCAAAGATTATTGGTCAAGCACTAGCACCAAACGCTAACGATTGTCTGCTAAGCGTCAATGATTATCACTATATGAAAAAAAAAGCACCAATGATTGTTGTTAAATCATTAAAGGTCATTTTATTATCTAAATCTATCAAAATTGATAGCATCGCCAAGTTAATACACCATTCTAACCATGAGAATTTTGTTTTATATCATCAGCAGGGGAGCGATATGTAACACCCTGAAAATCGGGGGTCGTGTATAAACTCAACTCCCGAGTTCCAGACCGTCACTTATGCAACAAAAATGGTTATGATTCAATGTTGTCTGATTTAAAGCATCCACATGAGTAAAAGTATACCAAAACTGCAATTCATACTTCAGATCCAGTGATAAAAGCAAGCGGAAGACTAAACAATGTATATATCGCTGTATGGAAAAACAAAGTAATCTCATCTGTCTCCAAAGTATGACTACATCACTGAGTCTCATGTACATATACATAACAAAAGAATAATGTTCAAAAAGGAAAGTCCCACTGATGTCCCCTCGATCCAGGTCACCTACGGGAAGCCGTCATGATACTGCATATACGAGAACTCATCCTGGTCCTCGTCGATCTCTGGCTCCACCTCCTGGATCTCGTCCACACCTGCAGCTACAACAGGGTCTGGTGGGTGTTGCAAACACCATCCCATAACGTGGGAATGAGTGATCAACTCAGTGGAATCATAGAGCAAAGATTAGCATGTTCACAATTCAATCACGCGATAATAGTAAAGCAGTAAATCAGACAATCCTAATACTGTTATTAATGCAAGATGATATGACGTGATGTATGCCCTCACCGACGATCACCCTCATGCGGCAACATCTTACGACCGCGGCATGCCACACTCCTTAGAGTGCTCCACATCTTCCAGGCACATGCAATGCTATGGTGATATGATTTCCAAGTTGTTATTAGTCCATTCAAACAGCAGGATTGGGAAACTAAGGTACTTCCCTTGTATCAATCCCAACACGGATCCTGTCTAGGGTCGTCACTCCTAGTAATCTCATACGATGTATATTTCGTAGGTCACTGCAAGGGCTGCCAGGGCTGTTGCTCGCACTCGTTGCACCGCTCCCCCATCACCTTATCAATACAGGCCTACCGTACTCTACTGCAACGGAAGGGTCGTCGCCTCCCGTGGACTCAGAATACGCTCGCGGTCACTACAAAGGGCTCGTCGCTTGATCAGTGTAGGCCGACAGCTAGAATATAGTGTCCCATACCACCATAATCTGCTCACGAGTCAAGGTGCTCACTGGTCACTACGGGGAGGTTTGTGGCCCCAGCGTAGGCCGACAGCTCGACCACGGTGTCCCATACCACCATGCCCGGCTCATGAGTCTTCGTGGATCAAGGTACCACGGTTAATAGGGTTTACAATGGTAAGTTCAGTACCCTAGGTTCGAGCAGTTATGATACATACAAGGTGAACAAACATCGGCCAGTCGGGTTACTTGACGGGCTCGACTAGCGCGATCGCATCTCGAGTTGAACGACATGAAGTGCGTAAAACACTTCGCGTGGCCTAACCACTGCCGCCAACTCTCAACACGAATCACGTTCATCGACGCGTCGTTCGTGGCTATGACCAGTCAGCCACGAATTCGCTCGGTTACCGACTGCCTGGACTAAGTCAAGTCCCACACATCTATGGAATTACATTAACACTATATACAAAGGTATTGGAATTAAAATACAGCATGTGAGCATGTTAGCACATGTTATAACATTCAACTTAAGCAAATCTTCAAGGCATACTTTCTATGCATATTCAACTTAAGCAAATCTTCAAGGCATACTTTCTATGCATGTAGTGCAATCATGCATAAGGTAAGCATGTAGGAAATCATTTAGGTCAGCATTTTAATCATGAAATCAATCTCAAACTACTACATAACATCATTCAATACAATACATACTAGTACAAGCATTTATACAAACACATACACTACACACTTAAGTCCACATATAGTATGTCGACCCAAAGTGTGCAACTTGGCTAATCTCTTCGCCAAACTGATTATGCAATCATTCCTAACTCTCTAATGCGGCGACAAACCATGTCAATCACGTCAGCAAAATATGCATGTAGACCGTACTTCCTACAAATGACTAAAATGCCCTAAATCTCATATTCTTCGTTAATTTACGAAACAGGAAACGGAGAGCATGTTGTACATGTCAAACGGCGATGCCGTCGATAATCTACTATTAAACGACATTGAAAGCGTTGTAAACCGTCAATCAAAGCGTCTAAAATCCTCACCTAGTCTCTTACGGTTGCAGGATTTTGAACGGAGCGTGTACGCTTCGTCTACGGCTGTAAGAGAACCTGATTTATGGATTACGTTAGCTAACATGCCATGAATCTACGTAAGCCCTAAATCAGCAAGTTTTTGGGGTTATTCTATACCTGAAAAAGTGTAGAAATCACCAGCCAGGTGATTGGAAGGAAGTGCTGAAGCAGCAACTGTCAGGGGCTCGGAAGCGGGAAAAATCTTCTCTTTCCTTTCTCTCAAACTCTCTCTCTTTTCTTCCTAGGGTTTGTGAATTTCGGATGGGAAGGAGAAATGAGGGTTTCAACCCCTTTTATAAGCTTAAAATTGCCGAAAATAGGCTCCGGGACGAAGTTTACTTGATGCCTATCCATTTCGGGGCTGTTTCGGTCCAAAAACTGCTTTCTGGTGATCCCCTGGTCAATTGCGATCAGACTTAAGCTCATGGGTACCAGATGTACCTCGTATTAAGTTTTCAGTCTGGCAGGGTTCGCAGATCGCACGTGGCGGACCAGTTTCAGTTCAGCGGTCACCGCACATAGATCAGGGCTGAAAGTCTCATGATAATAAATAGAAATTTTTCCTGATCCGAGGGTGTAATCTGGATGAATTCTGACGGTCAGAATGCTTAATACTGACGCGTCAAGTCGTGTGCCAGATTTGAATTTGAAATTCCAAATTCGTCCCTATTCGCGGTCGCTTCAGTCCGGGTTCAACGAAATAGTCTGTGATTATCGGTTTGACTTGATTTTCGAGATGATTGTCAAGTCCAGCTGGGCGGTTCTAACGGTCTAAGATAGGAGGTATCGGACCTTCGACGCGCGGTCTAAATCCAATACAAAAGTTCAACGTGGTCCAGAGGACAAACCCGCTTAGAGTTTGATCCGAGGTTATAGAGTATTGTAGAGTTGTTTGTTCTACTCGATTTGGGTCTTGCAGAACGTATTTAAAGTGATCAGGGACTATTTCCCAGCTACTCTAGCGTTGCGCTAGCTAACTTACGCTTAATTTCCATGAAAATTATTTCTACGCGATTTCGGGTCGAGTTGGTACTCGAGCCCAAGTACGGATTTTTCACGGGCGTTACACGATATATCAATTTCGATCCATTATTTTCAGTAGAGCTTATAAAGTTACATATAAATATCAGTGGTAATGGCGATTTATCATTTGTGGCAGTGGAATGAGCTTATAAAGCCAACCACGTACAAGTCCTACGGTAGACAACGATGACAATCTATCATTTATAGCAACAAAGCCAAGCCTATATGTCCAACTATATATAATATTTGCCGTCATCAGCAAAATAACGAAATCATGTGGGTAACAGTGAGAAGCCTGTGGCTCTAAAAAAGCCCATAAAGAGCATCAATGCACCCATACGGGCAGTTGATGAAGCAATCACATAAGACCCATGTCGTTTGTACAGTTTCTAGCAACGTCATGAAGGATAGCGAGAAAATGCCTTCCCATGAATGGGCCTGACCTTGCAGATGAAGAAAAAGTGAGTCTCTGAAGTAAGATGACTCCCCAGATCCCTGGTTCGATTTTAGTAGTAACTCATAAGGACGGGTCTCTGAAGCAAGATGACCCCTCATTGATGAATCGATGACCTTGGATTTGGTACTTGAAGGAATCCTTACACGCCGCGTAAACTCTAGAGAGTTACTATAGCCAACCTTGTGCAAAAAACCCACCGAGTTCACTGCCCCGGTAGCTTCACTGGGCCCCTTTAATGGATCACAGTTTGTGAACTCCCTGGCCGCGATAAGTCCAGCAAACTTATATGAGTTATTGAGACCATTCGTATAAGACCTGACTCTAACTACTTATGAGTCTAAAAAATTATGATTTCTCCACTGCTCATGAGCTTAAACTATATGTGAAACTAATTGAAATAGAAATTTAGCATTGTCTATAAAAGAAAATATGTAGACAATATTATGCTAACAATTAAAAAATAATACCATACAGAAGCATGTTTGCAAGAATTGATCATTCCTCATATAATCATAAAATTTATGAGTTATCAAAGTTCATTCATGATGCTAAAGAACAAAGTATGAAAGTGACAATAGACGTAAAAGAAAATTCATATATCCTCTGACATTCCTAATGCAAGCATGTATCATCGAAAATCCTCCTTTAATTGCACTTCTGCAGCTGCATTGTCCAGCTCAGCATCGAAGATAAGCTTAACTTGGTCAGGAACATCAGCCAGTTCTTACTCCAGAGAAACTAATACGACATCCCCCTTTGAAATCTCTGATTGTTTGAAATCAGCTATTTGCTTATTGACTTCAATATCAACTTCAATCTTGTTAGTCCTCAAATCGGCTTCACGCTGTTGGGCCTCCAAATCAGAGATTTATTGTTTAAGGCTTGAAATCTTCTTGCTTATGAGTGCCGAAGAATGCTTGGAAGCTCTCACCTGCTCCTCGAGTGAGCTGAATTCTTTATCATACCCAGAAATTGTTGTTGCTGCCATGAAAACCTTATCTCTAAGGTACAATAACTCTTTTTAACGAGCAAGAATCTTGGGAGCAACAGTCATGTCTTGAGCAGCTCCTAGTTTGCGAAATGTCTCGTAGAAGTGAGAAAGAGATTCACGCAAGGGAGAAATGTTAATCTTTGCTATCCTTACAGCATTTTCTAGGGAAGCTAATACTATTTCCAAATCCGGCCATTACGTGGGATCTTTGAAAATGTATATAGCCACTAATAGAGAGCTCTTCAACAAAATCAATGCAGGAGGAGGAATCTTCTCTAAGGATATTACATTCGAGACAGTAGTGACAAAGTTGGATCCCACGAAATTGCTGAAAACAGGGTAGACTGCAAAACATATATGAAAGAAAGCATGAATTAGAAGATGAATTGTAGAATACTATTATAAAATAAGGGGATGGATTAAAGTATAGTTATAGCTGTTGAAATCATGGCTGCATTTCTTCAGGAAGTGAAGACGGGCCAGGCATGTCTGAAGCCATGTCTGCAAAAGAAGGTGCTCTAGCTTCAGTACTTGTAAGTGCAACGGTCACATGCTCCTTTGGTTGTCAAATTTTGTGGTGCCAAAACCTTTATCTGTGTCTTGTGTTTATGTGTTGATTTATATATGTTCAAGACACTGCTTCACAAGTGCTTCAAGTTAAGTACATGATCGACTTCAAGCCATGTACTTTGTCAACGTCTGTAAGCATACATGTTCAGAGCTACATTAATAAAGAGTACAAGATTCAAGTACATTACAAGACTCAAGTACACTTCAAGACTCAAGTGCAACTCAAGATGAAGTTTTAAGCTCAAGCTTGATAAGGTTCAAAGGTCTACTTTCGCTGAATGGATGAAGTTCAATGTTCATACTTCATGTTCCAGGTATGATAGACCTTAGATTGACCTTAGAGTAGGTCATTTCAGATACATAATTCAAACTGTATGTTTATACATGATTTTAGTCTGTTCTAAGACTAGTCCTGGACCTTGTTCGACTAGTCTTAGTACTGGTTCGACCAGTGCAAGAAATTTCATGACCAGTCCTAAGTTGTTGAGAATTTTTAAAATTTTTTCGTTAGTCCTCGACCAGTCCTGGAAGTCCTTCGACCAGTCGTAGGTGTGTTCTCGACTCGAACTTCGACCAGTCATGGGTCTTTGACCCAAACTACAGCGACCAACTTATATGGTCCACGACCAATCCTAGGTCATCTACGACCAGTTGTAGGTAGTCCACGACTAGTCGTTGACACCCCACAACCAGTCGTAGAACGGTTTTCAAGATCGCGCTTAAAAAATTCAAAATGCTGTTGTGCTAAGACCAGTCGAGGTGTCCCTAGGACCAGCTAAAGATGAGTTTTTTCATCTATAAATTGAGCACGAATTTCAGAGTTTTGATATAGAATTCAAGTAAAATCTAGGCTCCACTCTGAGATAAGTTTGTGTTTATTTTTAAGCTACTTTGTGCATAATTAATATTTCCTTTTATTAGCTTATTGTTATTTGATTTTGATCTACATTCCAATCTGATTTGAAAAGGAAAAAATTATATAATTCCTTCTTCTTAGAATCAAAATCAAATACAGCTAGCCCATTCTGGTTTAACTTAAAATCAATTAGAACTTAGAACCATTGTAAAGTGAGTATTGGATATTGAACTTCCATATTCGAACTTCTACTCCGATTGGTTCTTCTGGGTTGCTACGAAAGGAGAAATTCAGGTATTTTATGCTTATGTAATTTACTTTCTTTTTAGTTTATTTTGAGATTGAGCCAGAAAAATCTCATTGTGTGGTTATCTGAGGAGAGCCAGAAAACTCAAATAGAAGGGTTTTTTGATTGTGTAAGCCCAAGTAGAAAAGACACAATTGTAAAGGTTTTAGGTGAACCTGTAAAACCTATTTTGATAGTGAACGCTAATATCCCATGTGTGAGGATATTAGGAGTGGAGTAGCAATCTGTGTGGCTGTTGTTTAACAGTTGATGAACACACAGGTGAACCACTATAACTCTTTTTGTTTTGTGGATGTGTGAGTTATTCTTTCTATCTTTTATCATTCAAAGCTGTGGAATGTATGTGTGGATGTGAATGTTGTAATTTTTATATTTCAAGCACAGTGGTGAATGTTGTAATAATTTAGATTTAAATTCCTACAATTTATTTCAATTCCTTGTTATTTATTTATTCCTCTTTGGTTTGAGTTTTTGATACGAAGGACATTCTCGAAATAAGGTTGTCCTACCATAAACCCTTGGTTTTTATGGTGTAAGGTTGTCCTTAGAACTGAATTCGTATCAACCTCTCAATACTTATTTTTGAGGTTACTTTTATTTCAACATTAAGAATTGATTTATTTTTATTTGGTCATCTCTTTATTTTTATTCCACTGTTATTATTGTAATTTGGCATAGTCCTATTCACCCCCCCTCTAGGACATATAGTTAGGCCATTTCAGTACTGGACACAACTGTAGTTGGAGTAGCAACATCAATTGGCTCTGTCGGGAAGACTATTCCACGAGCCACTTTGCTAGTTTTAACTAGAGGCTCAAGAGATGTCATAGCTTTCATAGCAGAACATTTACCAGAAGATGGGGTAGCGGTGATGGCTTGAACCATGTCTGTAGAAGCTAGGAGAACCTTTGGAACTGCTGCAGTATCGGCTGGAGGATCCGTAAGCATTGTGTGTAGAAGGGGAGAATAATTACTACTGAATGATATAGTTAAGTCAGCTTCGGGCATATCTTCATACTCCCCATAATCGAGCAGCTCTTCTTCTTTGTCAACTCTTGTAGATGTAGTATGGGGGATAGCGCCCTCTTGGAAGGACCTCTTCATTAACTTTGGTGGTTGTGACAATGTGCTCATCATCATCCACATCTACTTCTCTGTCTTCTTCTTCTTCTTTATTTGTATTCAATTCACCCTCCTCCTCCGAGTTGCCAGAAGATAACTCACTTCCATTAGAAGAAGAATCACCAAAAGAGTATTCTTCACCTTCTTTCTTTGATGATGATGAAGCCAAGGCTGGTTCTTCAACGACCACGATGCGGAGGACCTAGCCTGAGTTTGCAATCTAGTAACAGGGGATGACAAATCCCTACGAGTGGATGGTGGTTGAGGAACAGATGGAGATATTGTTTGGAGTTTAGAGGATCCAACAGCCATTGGGGCCGTTTGAAGTTCAGAGGGTTCAACAGTCATTGAAGTTGGAATGGGATATGTTGGTGTAGGAATATGTGAAATGTCAGCAGCATTTGTAGTAATATCTTCCCTGTCAGTATGCCTTCTTTGAGCCTTAGGTCAAAGGGAATCCATGAGCAATCCAACGCTCAAGGATGTTGGTAGGCTTAATCTCACAAATCAGTTCTTCTGAAGAAATTTTTATGCAGGCTTCGCCAGGAGCGAGGGCATGGTCCCGTTCGACAGTATATCCTACTCCTTCTATGAGGTTATGTTTCCTGATTCTAGGAGCAGGTATCCATATGGGAGAATCCATTGGCATACAGCGGTGAATCAGGAAGGACTGGTGTGCCCACTATCTCATCCATGGATACGTGGTGCAAACAAAACATCTTAAGTTGAGAATGATGAATTTTGAATTAATTCATGCCGCAAGCAACTATCTCCAAATCAATTCCCAATTGTAGGGACCTACACCGTAGCTCCTCATGGCACAGGTCACCACTTCAAGATGCTCAGGAACGGTTTGATTGTACCCAAATTGTCACGCGAACCTGCTTGGGTAGTAGGGTTCCCTCCAGAATTCACTGCCTTCCCACAATGGCAAACTATTGGACCGTATTGAAATAAAGAAAGCATGTTCAATAAGAGGAAATTTATCGTTGTCAAAAGTTTCATGATCCATAATATATTGAGAAAATGAGAATTGATAAAAATCGATGGCATCAGTAGACTCGATCATGTCGATCACCCACTCATACATTCTTTTCGGTATCACTCTCTTATGATAATGACACAACTGAATTTGTGAAAGATGAATGTAGGCTTTCTCCGGATCATCATACATCCAAGGGAAATAAACACCTAACCACCTGAAAAAGTAGTGCCATGGTGTGAACATCGAGCTGACCCCGACAGATGAGTTCTGACAATGAGTAATAGCATCGCCAAAAGCCCCATGTAATGAACAAAGAACCAGAAGGGGGGGGGGGGGGGGGGGGGGGGGTTGCAGTGAATATTTTTGACCCTCCGTTAGTCCTCTCGCGATAGCAAATATGGAAGGCCTAATGGCATCGGTCATTTGGAGCTTGGAAGTACAACTATGCTGAGCCAATAAGCAAGGAAGGCTGCCAATTCACCCTTGGGTGTATATTTTGGGAGATTCCTTATTCTAAGACGATAGTTCTCCAAGTCATCAGAATGACTGTTTTTAAACCTGCGAAGAAAAAGAGAAGGGTAAGTGAGATGAGTATCAGTGAAATGCATAAAGTCATGATACAAGGCAAAGAATTATACCATAGCTCCTGAGAAAAGTGAGTCAGCCATAGAAATTTGGGGATCTTCTTAATGTCAGGAAACTTAGACATTTCTCTGAACAGTTCGACTAACGCATCAGATACTAATGCCTGCCTTTTGGAAGGCAGAAAATGTAAGAACTCTTCATTCATGGGGATATATTTATCATAAAAGTGACCTGTTATAGGTAGTCCTGCCATTCTGTGCAGGTCCCAAAGGGTGATGCTAACCTCGCCCAGAGGTAGGTGAAAGGAGTTGGTAGTGGGACACCAATAGCTCAGGAATCCCTTATATATCATATGGTCCTTGTGGAAACATTCAGAAGTGGCTTTAATGGCTTCGTAAAGGCCAACTTCCGTTAGTGCAACATAGTGTTTATTGAGGATGGCCTTAGCCTAGTCAGCAGAATATTTACATGTAAATAAGAAGCCGCGTGTTTAGAATTCTTCATTTCCCCACAACGATCTTCTATCTTTGAAGCGCTGGCGTACGATTTTGTAGAAGGCTATGGGAAACAGTTCATGGGGGTTGCAGCAAGGAATGAGGAACAACATAGGATGAATATCACCGACTTGCTATTTTGATCCTCTTTCTGACAAGATACCCTCCAACATCCTGGGTTCTTTCATGGACCAGTTCGGTATGTACATCATTCTACTTTGAGTTGTCCTATCCGTGGGTTCACTCTGAAGAATAGATAGATGACGATGAATGTTTAAAGGGATTATTATTAGTTTATTCTTGAAGGGGTTGTTGAATTTTATGATACCGTCTTGAGATTTTACAGTGTCTCAGGTATTCAGAAGCTTTCTTTTCTTATGCTCCTTAATTTTCTTCTAAAGCTCTTGGTCTTTCGATTTCTTTCACTTCTTCTTGGAGAAGGATGGCGGTGGTGTATCTTCTCTGATAGGAGATCGAGTGATATTGGTATGAAGATTGGCTTTTGATTTCAACCATGTTTCCCAGTCAATTTCCCGGCCTTGTTTCGGAGGTCCGGGTATGTCTCCAACGATGATGGCTTAGCGTATCGGCCAAGAAAGTGTCTTCATTCTATTAGAAAAATCAAGAATTGGCAGGACAGATTCTTTTATATAGGCAGGTTGCTTCTTAGTTTGATTCTTTTCCTTGGTCATTCTTCATGAGTAAGAGGGGAAGGCACAGGTTCAGGAGCTGAAGAAGGTAGAGGGGTTGAGGAAGAAGGTGCGGGAACAGGAGGAGGAATGTTAGGAAACTGGGAGGAACTTGGAAGACTAGCATGAGAGGGTTGATCAGTTGGTGGTTCTATAAAGCGATATGTTCTCTTCGTACGAGCCATTATGGAAGGGTCAAAGAATTAGCTAAGTCTGGAAAGTTAAAAAATTGGGCAAAGTTTCAGAACAGGGAATTTTGTGCTAAGTGTAGGAGAGTTGCACGAACTCCAAGTTGCGTAGATTTGAAGTAGCGTGACAGGCCAAGTAACGCGAGTTCTAAGTTGCACGATGAAATGAGTTGCGTGGACGATGAGTTGCATGGAAAAAGGGATTTTGTCTAAAGGAAATTCTGAAATGGAGAAATGATTGGGGAGTTCAATATTTATAGTTGGTGGGACATGCAACTTGGTTCACAGGTGATGAATTTTCATCCTTCAAGTTGACTTGATAAGTGGTCAAATCTTGGATCAAGGGTGCATCTGTTGGAGCATAAAATTTGGTTAAGGAAAAGACTCAAAGAAGGAAGATTAAAGACTGAAGCAAAGGATGAAAGAGAGAAAGTAACTGAGTTACGCAGATTTTGAGTTGCGTGAGAGTAAGTTGCTCTCGAACCTGAGTGGCGTGGGACTGCGCAACTCATCAAAGTTACGCTGACCCGTACAACTCCCAGAAGGGATGGTTGGATTGAAATTTGTAAAATGATGCGAAGTGGGGTCCATGGCATAAGATTTGAGGTCCCACACGTGTGAAAGCCTATAAATACCCCCTACCCCGTCATTTGAGGGATCAGATTTCTAGAAGACCGGTGCATCTAATAGGTACTAGAGAGAAAAGGGAGAAGAAAGAAGTTCAGGCTACACTAATCTTATTAGTTGCACGGGCCCATGCAACTCCCTTACCCACACAACTTCTCAAGAAGTTGCGTGGTGCAGTATTACATCATTTTTCCTGGGTTATCTCAAGTCATCTCTCCTAGCATTCTTTTATTGTATTGATGAAAGAAGATGTCTGCATGGAGAAGATCCACACAACTCATCTCTTATGGAGACATGAATGATATGAGCCAAAATGCTACTGAAATTTTTATTTGAATCTATTTAGCACTTTTATTTTTGTCATAAAAAACTCTATCCTGGAATCAAAGGATTAAAAGGATGTAATGAATTCAGAATGAATAAATTTGATGATTATTCTCTCTATTCTTTTTCTTTGTTATTATTAAGATAGTTCTCCGAATAAAATACTTTCATTTTTGGTCGAAACAAGCTTAATACCTAAAATCACATTAGCTTCACCCATATTCTTCATGTTAAAACTAGATGATAAGAATATTTTAGTGTTATTTATAACTTTTAAACATGTACCGAATATTAGCATATCATCTATATAGAGACATATAATTACTCCTTTATTATTAGAGAATTTCAAATATATATATTTATCAGATTAATTAATCTTAAAGCCATATGAGGTGACTACTTTATCAAATTTTTCATGCCATTGCTTAGGTACCTGTTTAAGTCCATATAGAGACTTGATCAATTTACACAATTTATTTTCCTATCCTGAAACTATAAAACCTTCTGGTTGCTCCATATAAACCTCCTCATCGAGGTCACCATTTAAAAAAGTTATCTTTACATCCATCTGATGAATTTCTAACTTATGAATGGATGCTAGAGCAACTAAAACTTAAATAGTTGATATCCTTACTACTACAAAATAAGTATAAAAAAAATCAATACCTTCTTTTTGTGTAAATCCTCTAGTCACTAATCTAGCCTTAAACCTTTCTATAATTCCATCTGGTCTTAATTTTCTTTTAAAAATCCATTTACAGCTTATTGGTTTTGATCCTGGAGGCAGATCCATAAGTTTTCATGTTCCATTTTGTAATATAGAATCCATCTCATCGTTTATAGCTTCCTTCCAAAAAGAAACATCCTGAGATCTAAGGGCATCATTTATTGTTACCGTATCATTTTCTATATTATATATCAACATGGTTTCCTTTGTTATGTTATCTATATCTCATTCTATTAGTATAAGGTAGAAGTCAGGTCCAAAAGACGTACCTATTCTGATCCTCTTGGTCCTTCTAAGTTTAATGTCCTCTTTATTACAACTAGAAACCTATAAGCCTTGCTATTTTGTGCATATCTTATGAAAATACACTCAAGAGATCTCAACCCTATCTTGGGCCTTTTAGGATCAGTAAGCCTAACGAAGGCTCTACAACCCCATACCTTGAAGTATGAGATGTTAGGAATTCTATTATTCTATAGTTCATATGGAGTCTTATGAGTCTTAGAGTGAGGTATCCTATTAAAGATATGATAGACAGTCAATAGGGTTTCTCTCCAAAATCCTGAACTTAAACCTGCATTATTGAGCACATAGTTTATGTAACACCTCATACTTTCCAGTACTCGAGTGTTACCATGTAATTTAATATAAATACAAAAAAAAATAATACAACCTAAATATATATACTATGAAATGTTATTTATGTATTTTATAATATTTAAAGTTTCGTATTAAAATGATATGTAATCGTAATCCATGTATATGCATATACATACAACATCATTAATATAAATTACGAACTATATAATTTGTAATACATAAAAATAAAATATACTGAAAAAATTTAATAACTTATATAAAATTTAAAACCAAACACATATATGACCATACAAATAATATATATATATATATATATATATATATATAAACAATTTGCAGTAATATAAATTATATATGACAAAATATATAAAGGAAATAAATAATAATAATAATAGTAATAACGATAATAATAATAAATGTTGAATTAACCCTAATTAAAACATTTAATATTCTAAAATCATTGAACGGGTGGTCCCAGTCGCCTAAATAAATTCTTAAGTACCTTTTAACTATTAATGATCGAATTAGAATCGATCTGACCATCGGATTGTCACAATAGACATTTAAAATCATTGATCGATTCGTATGGCCCACCTAAGCCTTGGATTAGCCTGGTCTTTAGTCAAAGACACTAAGTGGCCCCACCAAGTGGAATGAACGGAGTGGATTTGTAACAAACATCATAGTGGACCCCACCTTGAGGTGCTAGTGCACAGGAGGCCATGCACTCACTGTACACAAGTCTTGGGAGACCGGTTAGCATGGGCTGACCCATGCTCTTTCCAAAAAGAGCTGTGCTCTCTCTCTCTCTCTGTATTTTCTAGTGGCTGACGGACAACATCCGTTTGGGACGCACTATGGCCCACCATCTATGATCTGAAGGGTGATCTGATCCACCCATCTCGTGCCCAGCTAGGTTCTGACCAAATCCCTACCTCTCCTGCACGCGGAAACACGTGTGTATGCACACGATTCTTGACGCAAATGGGCCCTACAAACACTCATTTTCAAAAATAGAAACTATTTTTCGTGCGCCAGCTCGACGATCCGCGTGGGGGTGTTTGGGGTGATCTAGGCTGTCCCAAGAGAAGCTATCCTATCCCTCCAAAGCTAGGTTTTTTCTACAAAGAAAGAGAGGGAGCAAGAAAAGCCAAAAATCCCTCTTACTGCCCTAACTCTAACCCACAGCCCGAACCATTACCACGGTTTGAAAAAGCTTATCCGCGAGCTTCATACGGTCCATTAGGACCATCTGAAAGAAAGAAAATGAAGGAAGAAATGCTGACGGAGGAAACACCATTAATGGTTACCATGTTCTCCGTCGTCCACCGCATCAGGTCGACATGGTTCGACCCTGGTTTTGACCATCCTCACTCCTAGACTTTTTAGGAGAAGGAAGAAGAAAGAAAGAAATAAAGAAAAGGAGAGAATAAAGAAAATAAAAGGAAGGAAGGGAAGAGTGATGGGGAGAAAAATAGAGAGTTTGCAGCCGTTGTACTCATCATCGAGTAGAGCGTGACCTAGGTGCTGTTTGAGTCCAGAACTGCTGCTGGGCGTTCTAAGAAGAAAAACAGAAGGAAGAATGAGAAGGAGAGAGGAAGGAGAAAGAGAAAATCAGAGAGTGAGTGTGGTGCGTTTGCCACTACACTCCCATCTGAGGCTCTGATCGGGCCGAGTTGCTACCCAATGAGTCGGGCAGAGTCAGGTCTGGGTTGGACCTGTTCTAGCTAGGTTGAACTTGTTTCGAGTATTACTGGATGTCCCAGCATGGTAAGGGAAGAAGAGAGAGGGAGAAATGGAAGAAAAGTCAAAGGGAAAAGAGAGGAGAAGGAGCAGGACTGTCCAGATCAAATCGAGTTGACTCATCGAGTCTGAGCGAGTTGAGCTGGGTTGGTTTGTCCAGACTTGTTTCTGGACATCCCAACAAGGGATAAAAGAAGGGGAAAGTGAGAGAAAAGAAAGAGAAAGGAAGAAATAAGAGAGCGAGTGAGTGGGAGCGTAGCCGCAGTAGCTTGACTCAACTGACTTAAGGAGTTGACTCAAGACCGATTTAGCTCAGTGGAATAGGCATTGGGCCACACTCAACTACTGCTGAGGTATAAACTCTCTACCCACTTGAGTGTAATTTAAATATGACTACTTAATTAGAAATTGTAACTATGAAACTTGCATTTTTTCAAAACCATAACCGTAGGATAAATTGTAGGTCGATGTTCATTAGATAGCATAGTTAAGACCCTAACTATCATGAATATTGTAACGTCCTGAAAATCGGGGGTCAAGCAGGAGCCCAACTCCTGAGATCTAACACATCACTTATGCAACATAGATAATGATGATTAATGTTGTCTGTATTAGTGCCTTAAACATGAGTGAGATTATACCAAACAGCATGTCAAATATACATAAAAGTTAACTATGCAAGCGGAAGACTATGACAAGTATATATAAAACATGTAAGCAATTTTAAGTCTGCTGAGTATGATCGTGTTACCAGGTCAAATATTTACATATAACATTCTAAAATATACAAAATGCGTAATGTTATCTAGTCTGAAATCCAATGATCCCCGTCGACCAGGGCGGTCTATATAAACCCACCAGAATACTGCATATATGAGAATGCCTCCTTATCATCCTTAAAGTTTGGCTCCGCCTCGTAGACTGCGCCATCATCTGAAACTACGACAGGTCTGGTTGGTGTTTAAAACACCGTCCCAGAACGTGGGAGTGAGTGATCAACTCAGTGGAGCTATAAAGCAAAGGTTAACATGTTATCAATTTAGTCAAGCAGTAATGATAAAGCAGTACAACAATCATATCCTAAATACTCTTGTTAATGCAAGATTGATATACGATAATGATGCATGCCCTCGCTTACACTCCCTCAGTGTCTTCATCTCATGACATGCATGACATCCTCTTGAAAGTGCTCTTCCTCGTCAAAGCACATGCAGTGTGGTGCATGCACATGATTAGTCAGGTTCTTATTTAGGTTTATTCATATAGCAAGATTGGAAAGCTAAGTACCTCCCTTATATCAATTTCCAAATAATGATCCATTCTAGGGTCATTAGTCTTAGTAAATCTCATACGATGTTGTGGTTCTAGGTCACTACAAAGGGCTCATCACCTGATCAGTGTAGGCCTAGATTATACTTTAGTGGCTACGGAAAGACTCGTCACCTCAATGCAGTCTCAGAGTATACTCGAGGTCACTGCAAAGGGATCGTCACCTGATCAGTGTAGGCCGATAGCTCAAATATAGTGTCCCATACCACCGTATTCGGCTAACGAGTCTGAGTTGCTCAGTGGTCACTATGGGTGGGCTCGTCACCCCAGTGTAGGCTGAAAACTCGACCACGGTGTCCCATATCACCATGTTCAGCTCATGAGTCTTAGCGGATCAAGGTACCAAGGTTAAATGGGTTTTCACTAGTGAGTTTGGTACCTTAGATTCAAGCAGTAGCGTCCATACATAATGAACATATATCGGGCCAATTGGGTTACTTGACAAGATCGACTGGTACGAGCATACGTCGAGTCGATCGACATGGAGCACGTAAGTAAATCCGCATGGTCTAACCTTTATCGACAGCAGCATACGATTCAGATTCATCGGGCGTATCCTTCGTGGTCAAGCAGTTCAACCATCGTTCCCAGACATTTACCGATTGCCTTGGACTACATTATAGCCCCAATCACATCCTAATAATAGCATTTGCATATAGTGATCCAAAACAGTAAGTGACAACTAAAATCAGATATAAGTCTTACTTAAGCAATGTAACAAACACATACTACACATATTATCATACATAGGCATTTCATCCATACAACACATAGCAGTAAGATAGGTTATGTAGAGGATGCTACAACCATAGTTAAGGAAATTGAGAATCTTATCTCAACATCCTCATTACACACATTCAAACAAGTATTTTCACATTCAGGCATTTTATCAAACACTTAGGCTACATATATCATATACATCTAATAAAGTAGTTATAAGAGGTATTATAGAAAATCCCCTTCACAGAGGGTTCACCTTACATACAACAAGCATATATCCATAGTCAATAAACATGGCGAGTATAAATTATAATTTCATACTCATTCACACATTTCAACAAACACACGGAATGCATTATAAATCAACATAATTTTTATCTATATGTAATATGTGGAAAACTTTGTATCTAAACATATGTGACAGCAATCAAGTCAATCATAAAACATTACTGAAATTGAAAGCCTTGAAAATCATAACCTAAACATTTATAGTCCGTACCTTTCGCCGGTAGACTCGTAACGAACTCAGTTTAAATGCTACGTGTTTTTCTACGACACGACGAAAACCTATATCATGAAATAGTTTAGCTATTTCATCACATACTCCTCTAGAATCCCTAAAACCGATTAGCGTTAGTATTTCTTACCCAAGTACAAAGTCAGAATCGCTGAAATAGCGATACAGTAGTGGTGATTAAGGATGGGGAGCAGCAGGGAAGGATCCCAGGTACGAACTCTCATTCTCTCTCACACTTTCTCTCTCTTTCTTTCTCTTTCTTTTCTTCTCTCTCTTAGGGTTTTAGAAAATTCGTATGGAATGAGGGAGAGAGGGTTTAATCCCTTTATATAGGCTCAGAAGTGATGGGAATGGCCCTAGGGCCAAGGTATACTTACGTTATTGCTAAATAGTGTCTGTTCCAATCCAACAGAGCACTTCTGGAAGCCCCTTTGCTGAATGCGGTCAAACTTAAGCTCCCTGACCATGTATCTAGGTCAGGCTAAGTTTTTGATCCGATCGTGTTTGCAGATTGACCGTGGCAAACCAGTTTCAGTTCAACGGTCACCGACACTCGATCAGGGTCACGAGTACTTTGACATGTGTTGGAAATTTTCCCTGATTTGAGGGTGTAATTGGGTTAGATTCTGACGGTCAAAATCCTTAGATTTGGCTTGCAAGTGAACTAACTCAATTCACTTAAGTTTTAGTTCATTTCCTAAAGGTATTCACGTTTCTCACACACTTCACTCCGGGCTCAAGTTATGCGTTTCTGGGTACTATTAGGACTTGATTTCTGAGATAGTTGTCAAGTCCAATAAAGCGGTCATAATCGTATAGTCTTGGGATAATTGGAATTTTAACGTGCGGTCCAGGTCTGATACGGATTTTCAGTGTGCTCCCGAGAGCAATTGGGTTTAGAGATTGATCCTAGATTTTAGGGTAAAGTAACGTTAACGGTTCTACAATTTTTGGGTCTTGTAGGACGTATTTAAAGTGGTTAGTACTAATTTCACAGGCAATCTATTTTAGCACTAGTTATGTTTCATTTAATTTTTAAAGGATTTGATCCTTAGCGATTTCTGCCTGAGGTGGTACTCGGGGTCTTCGTATGGATTTTTCCTAGATGTTAAAATCTAACCCTCTTAAAGAAAAATTTCATCTTCAAAATTAGTCCCTTTTCGTACTCCTCGAGAATCTGAGGGTAGTTCTTTCGGACCTCAGCTTCGGTCTCCCAAGTAGCCTCTTCCTCACTGTGATGCATCCACAGTACCTTCACAAGTGAAATAACCTTTCTATGCAATACCTGCTCTTTCCTATCCAGGATACGCGTTGGTCACAGTACATATGTAGCGTCCTCACTTAACTGTACCTGCTCCCATCTGATAATGTGGGAATGATCCGGAACGTATTTCTTTAGCATAGAAACATGAAATACGTTGTGCACGCCTATGAATGGTGTGGGTAAATCAATGCGGTATGCTACCTCCCCCACTCGATCTAGTATCTGGAATGGGCCAATGAATCTCAGCGTGAGCTTCCCCTTCTTGCCAAACCGAAGGACTCCCTTCATAGAAAAAACCTTCAGAAACACATGATCCCCAACCTCGAATTCTAACTGCCGCCGCCTCATGTCGGCGTAGCTCTTTTGCCTACTCTGCACTGACAGAAGTCGACGCCTGATAACGTTGATCTTCTTTGAGATCACCTGAACTAAATCTGGGCCAAGTAGACTCTTCTCACTAACCTCCGCCCAGCAATGCGGTGATCGACAGGGACGCCCATACAGGCTTCACAGGGAGCCATGCCAATACTCGCCTGGAAGTTGTTGTTGTAAGCGAACTCTGTGTAAGGAAGACAATCATCCCAGCTGTTCTTGAAATCCAGCACACAGGCTCGTAGCATATCCTCCAACACCTGATTCATCCATTCTATCTGCCCGTTAGTCTATGGATGGAACGCGGTACTGAACTTCAACTTCACACCCATTGCCCCCTGAATACGAGTCTAGAAGATAAATGTGAATCGCGTGTCTCAGTTCAACATGATCTCCAGGGGAACTCCATGCAGACGTATAATCTCCTTGATGTATAGCCTGACCAACTCGTCTGCAGAGTTCGAAACTCTGATAGGGAGAAAATGAGCCAATTTCGTCAATCGGTCCATGATCACCTAAATGGAGTCATGTCCCATCCTCATCTTCGACAGCCCTGATATAAAATCCATAGAGATGAAATCCCACTTCCATTCAGCTATGGGCAAGGGCTAAAGAATTCCAGGAGGTCGACGATGTTCAGCCTTAACCTGCTAGTACATGAGATAATGGGACACATAATCTGCTATGTGGGCCTTCATGTTGTCTCACCAGTAGGATCTCTTCATATCGTAATACATCTTCGTACTGCTAGGATGCATCGCAAGCTTCGAACTGTGGGCTACCACGAGAACCTCTTATCTCAAGTCATGAGTGTTTGGGACGCATAGGCGGCCCCGGTAACGTAAGCCCCCATCCATACCAACTCTCTACTCGGCATCCTCATCGTCGCTAGCCTATTCTAGAAGCTCAGATAATCGTCCGTCATCCTTTTGGGCCTCGATGATCCTATCATCAATAAGTGGCCACACACAAACGTGCACGATGCTTTCAAATGGCTCCTCCATGGTGAGCTTCTGCTTGAAGTCTTGCATGAACTCGACCATACCCCATTCTGCCATCATCAACGGAGCCGCAAACTCTATGGTCTTCTTGAGGCTCAAGGTGTCAGCCATAAAGTTAGCCTTGCCCGAATAGTAGGAAACCTCGAACTTGAAGTCCTTCAAGGTCTCCATGCATCACCGCTACCTCATATTTAGGTCCCGCTAAGTGAATATGTATCTGAAGCTCTTGTGGTCACAAAAGAGCTCGAACTCCTCTTCGTAGTCGTGTATAGGGTAATTCTCCTCGTGTTTCCCCAACTGTCTCGAGGTGTAAATAATATCCTGTCCTTTTGCATAAGGACACAACCCAAATCAATGCGAGATGCATCGGTGTATACTATATACTTAACCCTTTGCTCTGGCAATACAGCACAGGGGTGGACGTTAGCTTGTCCTTCAGCTCCCGAAAAGCTGCTTTCGCCTTCTCATTCCAGGTGAACTTTAGATCCTTCTGTGTCAACTAAGATAGCGGTCTGACAATCTTAAAGAAGTCCCTAATAAATCGACAGTAGTACCCTAGCAGACCAAGAAAGCTCCTCACCTTAGTAACAGAACTGGGCTGCTCACAGTCTTGAACTGCGGCTACCTTAGCGAGGTCAACTGTTATCCCTTCCTTGAACACCACATGTCCTAGGAACTTGACTTCTTCCTTTCAGAAGTCACACTTTTTGTACTGTGCGAACAACTGGTTCTTCTTAAGAGTATCGAAGACTGCTTGCAGGTGCTCCTCGTGCTCTTCCCACTCTTAGAGTATATCAGAATGTCGTCTATAAACACGATGACCAACTAGAATAGAAATGGCCAGGACACCCTGTTCATCAAGTCCATGAACACAGCCGGTGCGTTCATAAGGCCGAATAACATCACGAGAAACTCATAGTGTCCAAAACTGGTCTTGAAAGCTGTCTTCTACACGTCCTCATCCCTGACGCGCAACTGGTGATACCCTGACTGCAGATCGATCTTCGAGAAATACTGTGCCCCTTTCAACTGATCGAACAAATCATCTATCTTGGGTAAAGGATACTTGTTCTTCACCGTCACTTGGTTTAACCTGCAATAATCAATACATAATCGGAGTGAACCGTCTTTCTTCTTCACGAACAACACAGGCACTCCCCAAGGAGACACACTTGGTTATATGAAACTTGCCTCTACCAAGCTATCGATCTATCTCCTCAGTTCCTCCATCTCACATGGAGGCATGTGGTATGTTGCCAATGAAATGGGTGTGGCTCCAGGTACAAGATCAATGGTAAAATTGATCTCACACTGAGGTGGTAATCCAGGAATCATCCTAAACACGTCTGTGAAATCTTGAACTACAGGCGTGCCCTCTAACGTCGGGTTCTTAACACGTTCTAACAAGGCAGCGTAACAACTAACTCGACAGGGCCAACTGACCTGAACTGGAAAAGTAAAGACCATGCTCTCAGGTCCGTAGGTTGTCATAACTTTGGCCTCGCAATCTACCTCTGCCGTCATCTCGGTGAGCCAATCTATTCAGAGAATAATGTTGTAGTGCCATAGTGGGGTGACAATCACGTCAACGATCACCATCTTTCTACCCAAATCTACTGAGAAAGCCTCATAAATCTGGGTAACATTTGAAAAGGTCCCTGTAGCCGTAGTGAGTCTCACTCCCTTCATCGGAGCAGTATCCAACACTAGTCGTTTGACTGCAGTGCATGAGATGATCGAAATAGTGTACCCAGTGTCCACCAATAAGAAGATGGGTGGACCTTGAATCTGTGTCGTGCTTTAAAAGCCATTAGTGTTGCGTCTAATCTCTCAGTTACCTCAGCTGCGAGTGAGTGCACCCTCGCTTGCTGTGAACGATTTCGCTGCGATGCCATAGGTCTCTAAGGAGGCCTGAATCGATGTGCAAGTGGCTGAAAGGATGGATGGGCTGGTGTTGACCGCAGAGGTGGTGTCGATATGACCTGAGGAAGCTGGCAGTTGATCCTTTGAGGTGGTGAAAACCTGCTGTCCCTTATCCTGGTGAAACAATACCTATTTGTATGACCTGTCTTCCCTTAGTACGTGCATCGCAAGTCTATCCGTCCTGGCTAAGTCGGTGGAGCTGCAAGTGTGGGAGGCGAGTCTGCCCAGGCCTCTTGCCGAGAAATAGCTTGGCTGGTGTTTCGATAAAGAAACAAATGCATTTGATTTGGGAGATTATCTTATTCAAACATAACAGAGAAAGAGTACTAGGAACATTCATCACATTTTATTGATACTGAGTTCATTTACATCCTCTTTGCATCCCTTGATTCTAAGATAGATCATTTAAAAATAAAGGACTTGTGCTTTAAGTATCAAAAGTTCATTTCGACAGCCTTCCGGCGTCTGTTTCAACTATCTCCTAGGACTTAGGAGGAATGTCAATTAAATCAATGAGTCTTTAATGAGACAGAGATTTCAATAGCACAACGACGTCTGTTTCAGCCATCTCTAATACTTAGGAGAAATGTCGATTCGATCGACTAATCTTCTTTCTCTGCACTTGACAATAGGAGGAGAAAGAGTGCTGGAAGAATAAAAGCCTTGCACAGGCATTTCGATAGCATAGCGGCCCTTGAGCTTTACAGACTGCAGGGCAGTCTGGTTGCGCGGACCCGTATAACTGACACCGGTTGCGTGGTCCTACACAACTGTCGGGAGACTTCTCTCCTACCTTCTGTCTTCTACTCCGCTCCTCTCCTCTTGAAAATCTTCAATTACTCCTAATGAAGGAGGGGAAGGGGTATTTATAAACCCTCGCACGTATGAAAATCCTGATCTTAGCGATGTGGGACTATTTTTCAGTGCTTTAGATCATTCTGAACGAAGTCCTTTGTGCAGTACATTTTGAGGTCCCGCGTAACTGATATTTTCTTTCTGCGAACCTGCACAACTGGGATTGATTACGTGAAACTGCGTAACTTATAGTGGGTGCGTGGACCTGCGCACTCTTATGAAAGCTATCTCTATCTTCTTCTTTTCGAAAGTTCTTCCTATCTCTTTACCTTGATCGATTCTTTTACCATTTTTTATGCCTCAACAGATGCCCCCTTGATCCTTTCTTTGTTTCCTCAAGAAATAAAAAAGGAACAAAATTCCTACTTTTCATTTGGCTTGTGCGGACCGGCGCAACCAGCCATGTACACATCGACCGCGGCAGCTTATAAATACCGCACCCTCCTCTCACATCCTGCATTTCTCATTCTGTGGTGAAACTTTTCTTCTCTGGCGGTTTTCGGTGCAACCGACATCGTCTGCATTGACCCGCGCAACGGATCTTCCGTCCGCACAAGTTTACTAAGTATAGCGACACTCCACGCAACTGCTTTCTATTGCGCGGACCCGCGCAACCTGGACTTAGTCTCTTTTTCCAGTCTTCAAACTTTTTCCTGCAATCTTCTTTAGGTTTTTTGAACCTTCTTTCTTTCATGGTCCGCATCAAGAGGACCCTTCGTCCTATAGACCCTCCAACTGACCATCCTTCTCATCCCGAGGCACCTAATACATCTTCTCATCGCCCATCTCCTTCCGCTGATCAACCATCGACTAAGCGTACCAAAACCACCACTCAAACTCCCACATATTTCAAAGAGCCAGTACTCCTAACTTTTAATTTTACCAGCCACATTGAATCGCTTTCCTCTCCCATTCACCGGGCTATAATCATGGGGAACATAGAACTGCCTCCAAAGCACGGTCGTGAATATGATTGGAAAGAATGGTTGAAGACAACCGCCCATATCCGTACGAATAGTGATAGACCCCCTGCCAGAGAAGATACCCCGCCTGCTTCTCGCTCCAAGAAAACTTATCGAAATAAGGTGAAGGAGTTTGAAGAAAAGATAAAGGAGCATAATAAGAAGAAGCTCTAAAACTCTTGGGAATCCGTTCGAGTAATCGAGGGCGTCATGAAATTCGACAACCCTCATTCAGAAGGCATGACAATAATTCCCATCAACGTTCATCGTCACCAGTCCATCCTTGAATGTGAACCCACAGACTACGTGGATGGAGAAAAATTGATGTATACTGAATCGTGGGCTATGCGAGAACTTTAGATTCTCGAAGGGAAAATGCAGATGCAGAAACCGTGGCAGATCATCGGAGAAGCCCACCCCATGATCTTCCTCACTCCCTTTCACAGTCCGCACAATCTCTTTCCAACATATTTCTATGAGGCTATCAGACAGCGGTACAAGGATTGCGATCCTCTCTGGGGATAGAAAGATTTTTGAACAAGGGGCTTGCTGACTTCTTGTCGCTATTATTCTGATTGGGCAGAGGCAATCCTGAAGAAACACGCGAGTACTCTTGCTAAAGTAGGCCTTTATGATGCGATAGAAGTCACATCCAAGTATTTCTACAAGGAACCCTCCTTGCTGAAAGGATTCATCGAATATTGGTCTCCCACCACCAATTCTCTTCACTTGCCATTAGGGGAAATGAGCATAACGCTATGGGATCTACATCGCATAGCAGGTCTCCTGCTTACAGGAAGATTTTACGGTGAGTTTATCTCGACGAATGCAGAATTGACATTTATATCCTCTCTTGACCGCAGACCTTCTATCTCCGAAACCACCGTCGAACTTTTCAGAGAGATGGGAAAGTTTTTGAATTTTCACAAACTATCCCCTCTACAATGGCTGGCTCATTTTTCTAGAATGCTCAGGTATTCCAGACCCAGAGATTAATATTTTCCTTTTCATCACATACTCCTGTATATTAACTCCTTTTTTATTTTGCAAATTCCGCGATAGTCGCTGTAAGGAACTAACGATTCTTCGTGACAATATGAAGGAACGACCAGATTATAGTTCCTTTGGGGAACTTGCAGCCTTCCTAGCTTACTGGCTAAGCATAGTTGCTCTTCCTAGTTCCAAGTGGGCAGATGCCATTCACCCCACCAACTTCGTTGTCGCCGGAGCTCTAGCGGAAGGTCAAAAATATTCCATTGTGCCCCCTATGTTATGTTCCATTTATCGGGCCTTTGGAGAAATCTCTACACACGTCAAAAATCCCACCCTGGGATCTTCATCAGCATATACTGCCTGGCACTACTTCACTGGATGGTTAGGAGTCTATTTCCCCTGGACTTTTAAAGCACCAGAGAAGGCTTATGTCAACCCTTCTCATCTTCCTCTCTGATTTTTTCAACAAAGGTCCATGGCCAGAAGATCGTATGAATGGGTGATCAATAAGATTCAGGATTTTGATCAAGTGGACTTCTTCCAGTTTCGCCTTCATCGCTATGCTCAAGACACAGATATGGTGGATCAGGGGGCACTAACTGTAGCGGAAAGGGCCTTTTTTCTTTCTATCCATTCTTGCAGTCTACTTCTTAGAGAAGGGATGAAATTCTGGAGAGAACCCTATTATCCCAGCCATTTTGCTCGCCAATTCGGCTATGACCAAGCCATTCCAGGAGACTGTGGGTTGGTTACTGAGAGAATGCGCTGTTATGGAATAGGTCCTTTGAACTGGGCCATGATATGGAAGCAGCTATTAGGTGGTCGTGTCAACTCCTCGTTCATTATTCCTAGCTTTGATCGAATAGTACGTACTTCCTATAGCTGGAAGAGATGGTGGGACCATCAATCATTCCTGATCAACAAACGCTTACCCGTGGACTCCCTTCTCTTTCTCCACCCACCTCGGCTCAGAGGTAGAAAGATTAAGAATGGAATTTGAAAGGGCCTAGCTATATGCCCTAGAGGGGGGGTGAATAGGGCAATGCCAAATAAAACTAATAACAACGGAATAATAAAAGATTTAAAGCACAATGCTGAATATAAAACAATCACAATAGCCTAAAATAAAGAGATTGATATTTTATCAGTTCTAAGGACAACCTTACACCAAAAACCAGAGGTTTAAGGTAGGACAACCTTATTTCTAGAACGTCCTTAGAATCACAAACCAAAGAGGAATAATAAGTAATGAAATCAAAATAACTTGCGAAAAATAAATCCTAAGTTATTACAACATTCATCCACACTTGCTTGAAGTGATTACAACATTCATCCACAAACACAAACCACAAAACTGAATGAATAAAGGAATGAAAGAATGAAGCACATCTACAACACAATGATATATAGTGGTTCGCCTGTGTGTACGCCAACTGTTATCCAACAGCCACACAGATTGCTACTCCACTCCTAATATCCTCACACAGGGGATATTAGCATGCACTATCAAAATATATTTCACAGGTTCACCTAAAACCTTCACAATTGTGTCTTTGATCTCGGGCTTACACAATCCAAAAACCCCACAATCTGAGTTTTCTGGCTCTCCTCAGATAACCACTACAATGATATTTTTCTGGCGAATCTCAAACAAAAACCAGAGAAAGTAAATTACAAAACATGTAAAATACCTGAATCACCTTTTGAAGAAGCCCGGTAGAACCAATCGGAGTAGAAGTTCGATTCGACGTTCAAAGTCCAATACTCACTTAAAGAATGGTTCTAAGTCTAATTGATTTTAGATCAAACGGGCTAGATCTATTTGATTTTGAATCCAAGAAGAAGGAATATCAGAAATTCCCCTTTTCTAATAAGATTGGAATGTAGATCAAAATTAAATAAAAATAAGCTAGTAAAAGGAATATTAAATAAGCACAAAGCAGCTTAAAATAAACACAAACTTATCTCAAAGAATAGCTTAAAGAATGCTTGAATAGAATTGATTTGAAGTGCTAAAACTCTGAAGTTCGTGCTCTATTTATAGCCTGAAAAATCCCGTCTACGACTGATCTTAGGATCCTAGGACTGGTCGTAGCATCAAATATTTTTAAAAGATTTTTGCGGGATAATATTTTCAGTTCCACGACTGGTCCTGTGTGGTCTACGACCGGTCGTGGGTCACCTACGACTGGTCGTGGATCACCTACGACCGGTTGTAGGACCCCATAAACGGTTGCTGGAGTTTGAGTCGTAGGGCTACGACCGGTCGAAGTATGAGTCGTAGAACTTCCAGGACTGGTCATAGGATGTCCAGGACTGGTCGTATGACAGCTAGAAAGATCCAAAAATCTTCAACTACCTAGGAATGGTCCTGAAAAACTTAAGACTGGTCGTAGCAAAGCTAGGACTGGTCTTAAAGTCCCTAGGACTGGTCTTAGAACACTCCAAACAAGCATATTAAAATATATGAGTTATGCATCCGGAATGACCTACAGTAAAGCCCATCCTAAGGTCAATCTAAGGTCAAACAAACCTTAAAAGCGAGATGGACATTGAAAGTCTGTTCTCTCAGATGACCCTTAAGAGAAGCTTGTGAATATACAAAACTTGTAGTAGGCCTTCGTGAGCTTGATCTTGACTTGACAAAGTCTTCTAGTAAACTTGAACTTGATCAAATCTTGAACATGCAACCTTAAAAACTTCTATTCTTGATTTCTTCATGCAAGACTTGAAACTTTCTTCATTTAAGATCTTGTCTTGAAATGTGATGTCTTGATATGTCTTGAATGCAATGACTAGTCTTCAAACATAAAACACAAGATATATAAGACATAGATATAGGTTTTGGCACCACAAAATTTGACAACTAAAGGGATTTGAAATCATAGCACTTACAGAATTGGCTTCATTCCAGAGAAGAGTCGAGTGCCTCATCATGGTGAAATTTTTAGAAAGATATCGACGGAAGAGGCGATTCGTGAGAGAAATCCAATTAATACTTTAGACGGTTGGTTTGCTCATGGAGTTCTGGCGGACTTTGAACATGTCCCCCATGACTTTGGCGGCTGAGCTTCAGAGGATATTGCAGGAGCATCCTTTCCTATTCCTGAAGAGATTGCTACAGTTGAGGAGGGTCCGACTCGAAATGAACCTGCCCCTTCTTCACAACCTCTTCCCCCTAGCTCATCGTCTCCGATGACTAGATCACGAGCACGTCTGCAAACGTCATCACCCACTCCTCAGGAAGAAGCAAGACAGGTCTCTTCATCTCCCTCGATTCCAGTTGGTAGGAGATCTCCAAGAGAAAGCAACCAGCTTGTCTTCTACAAAGGAAAACAAGTCGTGGTTGCAGAAGTAGATGAGGAAGATCTGGCAAGCGAAAGTTCATCTTCTGCATCAGGAGATTCCACTCCCCTGGGATCTGGAGATGATGATAATGATGATGATGACGGAAATGATGGAGCTCAGGATGACGACTATGAAGAAGGGGAGGTCAACATAGATGACGAGGAAAATATATCCACCGAAAATGTAGAGGAAGAACATCTCCCCACGACTCCTGAAATTTCCCCTGCCACTTCTGTTCTTGGCAAGCCACATGCGGTAACCGAAGAGGATGAAGAACTCTTGGACTATGGGGAATATGGATATTCACCTGGTAAGGGAATCCGAATTCCTTATACACTCACGTGCTTATCTAGTGATCACTATCTTATCATCACTGTCATTTCCTTTTCAGGTACGCATGTAGCTAATGTCGAGATGAGTGCTGCCCCCTCTGTAGATCTTCACCTTGCTGCACCAATGGCTTCACCACGGATTTCTTTGGCTCCTCTGGTGGCACCGAAAAGTGTGGCTCGTGAAATTGTATTCCCTGTCGAGGCTACTGACCTACTGACTCCTACTACCAGAGATTCGAGCACAGAAGTGGGGGCACCTTCTCTTGCTGACATGTTGGAAGCTGGTACTTCTACAGCCCCAGAAGTTCCCTCACTTGTTGGTCACACCTCTGCGGCAGGTGTATATATATTAATTTGAAGAGCCGTCAATCCTTCATCTTGCGTTGTTTACTTTAACTTTATCTCTCATTCATGTTATAGGAATTCTTCTCTGTAGCGGGGCGGCCAGCTCTGAATCTGTGGCCACTGTCTCTGAGCTACCATTTCCCTCAAAGATTCCCTCTCACAAAATGCTTCTGATGAAGAATTCTTTGTAACAATAATCCACATCTTCAAAGATCATGAGCAGTGGTCAGACCTAGACATTACCATCGAGATTCTAGAGAGCTCTGCAAAGATGGAGAAGATTAACATTTCTGTTTTGCGTGACTCCCTCCTCAGATTTCGTGACTCGATAGCTTCTTTGGCATCAGCGGAAAATATCACAATTGCTCCAGAAGTTTTGGAATACGGGAAGCAATTAACTTTATCTAAGGAGAGGGCTTCACTTATTGCTTCCACCATATCTGAATTAAACTAGGAGTAGTTATCTTTGCAAGAACAGCTGAAGACCCTTACTGATGACAAGGCACTCATTCAAGATCATATTGCGGCTCTAAGAGAAGAGATTTCGCAGCTAGAACTGCAAGGTCATGAGAAGGAACTGTCTATACAGGAGGTTAAAGAGAAACTTAATGTCAATATTCGGTCTGCTGACACTGAAAAGTTTGAATTACTCAGGAGCAAGGAAATGATCACATCTTTAGAAGACAAATTAGCTGGCCTTCCTGATCAAACAAAGATTATTCTTGAAGAGAAATCAAAACATGATGTAGCTCAGCTTCAATTAAAGGAAAACTTGCGACAATATACGAATATAGTAGGCATTACAGAGGAATTATAAGCATGTAATCCCCCTTTTTTTTTGTATACATACTTTTGCTTCTTCCTTTCTTCTTCTTCTTTTTTTTTTTTTTTTATATATTTGAGTGCATGTTCTCTTTTGACTTTCAATAGTAAATTTCAGTAACTTTTTCATGCACTTCTACATTATGCATTATTCCAGACATATTGTCTATGTCATAACTTCAACATGAATTTGCTGCATTTTGAACATTGCACATAGTTTATCATGACATTCTATGAAACTAATCATAAAGCACCAATATTTTATGCTTGTTAGTATGGGATTTCCTACATGACTTCATTCGTTTATATTTTATTGGCAGTGCTAAGTTTCAATTCAGTCAGCTGCATAGTTTAGGCTCTTGAGTAGTGGAGCGAATTTACTTGGACTCTAGCTAGAGTCGGGTCTTACGTGATGGTCTCTGTAACTCTCTAGAGTTCGTTGGACTTCTCACTGCCTAGGGAGTTCACAAACTGCGATCCATCAGAGGGGCCCAGTGAAGTTACCGGGGCCGTGAACTCGGTTGGTTTTACGCATAGGGTTGGCCACGGTAACTCTTTAGAGTTCACAGAGCTCATAAGGCTACCTTTTGGGGTACCAAATCCATAGTTACCGATCCATCGATGAGTAGGTTTAAGCCCTTCCTCATGAGTTAGTACCGAAATCGAACCACAAATGTGAGGGGTCTTATGCATGGTTGGCCTATCTAAAACACACACTGCAGCCCTCATTTTCTTCGCCTACAAGGTCAGGCCCATTCACGGGAGGGCATTGTCCTCCATTCCCCGTGACGCTGCCGGAATGCTATACAGACGGCATAGGGGTTACGCTGACTGGTCATTTGAGGACTTTTAGTACTTTAGCTTTTAGTTAACTTTTTGGCCTTTTGGCTTTTGGTCGTTGAAGACTTTTAGCTCGTGGCTTTTTTATCAACTTTTGGCCTTCTGGCTTTTGGTCATTGACTCCGTCAGCTGCTCGCATGGGTATGCGTAAGATGGCCTTCACGGGCTTTTTAGGGCCACTGGCTTCTCGCCGCTGCCCGAATGGTGATCTTCATAGGTCTCATGCACAGCGGGCCATTGGCTTGACTGGGATGCCTTTTTATAATCATAGGTCTTATGCGTAGCCGGTCCCTTTCAAGATTTAATCCTTTTAGGCTTTGGCCTTTTTAGGTCTTGGAGACTTGGTCCTTTTAGGACTTGGCCCTTTTTTCTCTTTTTTTTTTCGGGACTTGTGGCTAGACCACCTTTTTATGATCAGCAGTCATCACTGTCGCCAATTTTATATAGTTAGCTGTATGATTCATCATATGGTTGAACAATAATTGACATTTCGCTGCTACTGACAATGTCATAAGGACTTTTGTATCATGTTTAAAGCAATGTATCAGCTTAGCGATGATGGCAATTTTGATGAGCGATTGATCGGCAACAGCGATAGCTGTCCTCTTTTCTTTTTTTGATCATCGATACCTGATGATTCTAATTTCGATGAAGATTTTTTATCGGCGATGAGCGTCAATGCTTGATAGCGATCATCAACACTTTTTTGTTCAGTGACGATTTAATATGCTATCTTCAATTGTCTTGGAAGACTGAAGACTTTTGGCGATGATCTAGCATGTTGTCTTGGAAGACGATGATAGGTATTTTCACCTGAAATTGTTTATCTGTATCGTTTATCTGTATTGTTTGTAATATACCAGCTTGATGGTGATATCAATTTCAGGAAATTTTTTTGTAGAACTCTCTTGATGGTGCTCACCTTCTTCGTCTTTCTTTATTTGCTATCATATGATCTTGATATGCTTTGTCATATGATTTTGATATGCTTGCAAACTTCTTCCTTATTCATCCTATTCATCTTGCCCCCTTTTGATACCGAATTATTATCTTGGTAATGTTCTGTATTAAAATCAGTAGCGCCTTCAGAAGTAATTTCCTTTTTGTTAGCGCGAGTATAGGCCAACATAGGCTTTCATTTACTTCTTTGAAGAACTTTACTTTCATTGAGCACATTTTATCTCATTTGGCTTTGAACTTGCCCCCTGGATATGATTGTGACTGTTATTGGAGATATATTTGTTCATTCTTGGAGATATTGAGGCAGTATATTTCTGCGGGAGACTACATGATTGTAATCGTATTCATTGACTAGCTTGCCCCCAACCCTTGAAATTTTCTACGCTTCTCCTGATCGACCCTAATGGGGACTTGAATTCCCTTCCCATGGTTTAAGCCAACGGGTTCTTCATAATCAAAGCCCATATTTTTCATAATTTTCTTACTTGCCGAACTATACTTTTGGAGGTCTTGTAGCATTAGCCTACCATGGTAGTCATTATTTTGAGTTCCTCCTCCTGTCCTTACTGCTTCTGAAGCATAGAACCCAATTGGCTCAAGATATTTTTCACTCGCCTTAACTTGAAATCTTGTTGGAGCGGTCGAAAATGGCTTATTTCTTTCAGCATACGGCAGCGGCACTGTATAATTTGACTGTAAAATTTTCAGTTGTTCAGATGACAGCAGGGTTAACGATGGTTGTCCCGGTTACCTTAGATGTTTTGGTACAAAATAGAACTTCTTGCTTATTTCCGCAGTTTCAGATGACACTACTTTTTCTGCTATCTCCGTAATTGCACTTTCCCGATCATTCTTTAGGACACCACCTTCATCCTTATTCATTTTTTCGATAGTGAATTCTTTATAATAGCTAGCATCTACAAAGAAGGACTTAACTTCTGTATACGGTTTGCATCGGCCATCACTTTATGTTGTACTCCGTCTTTACAGTATTTGAAACACTGATGTAGAGTAGAGGGTATGATATTGTATTGATGTATCCATGGCCTTCCTAGGAGAAGGTTGTATGTCATCATTGCACTTATGACGTGACAAACAACGTCAGTAGTCAATTCTCCTATTTCCAGTGTTACCGTAATCTTGCCAAGTGCATGCTGCCCATCTTGATTAAAACCTTATATCATCATTCCGCTGGGGCGTAGTTCTGAGCGACGGTAGTTTAATTCATTTAACATTGAAAGTGGTAAAAGATTTACTGCAGACCCATTATCTATCATAATCCGTTTAAATTTCTTCCCATGAATATGGCCTTCTATCATTAGTGGTCTGTTATGGTCTTCCTCGCAGATTAGATCATTATCAGAAAAAGAAATGACCGGGAAACAGTCCTCATGTTCATCGAGTTCTTCATGTTCTAACTCTGCCAGTAAGGTTTCCCTGATATCATGATCAGATAAGGCCTGGATCAAACTTTATCAAAATTCTTCTGATAGCTTTAGTGCATCATAAACGCTTAATCGGGCTAGTATTCCTTTTAGATGATTTACCACGTCATAAGTCACTCTCGTCATCTCATTCTTCTCCTTTGTCTTACCGCTATTACTCTCTTTTGTAATCATTTCTTTCCTAGTGACTTCTGATTTCTATTTTGTAGGGCTTACCACCTTCTTACCTGACCGTAGTGTGATCACCGCAACCTTCTTTACAACCTTACCGCTTCCTACGTTATTCGCATCTTGGTCCTTCTTTCGGACTGTAAGCACGTTTACAGTTGCCATAAAGCCCCTTTCTCTTTCTTTCCCCAATACTATCTCGCCCCTATTGATCAATCGTTGTATTATACATTTCAATGTATAGCAGTTCTTTGTTGGATGCCCCACTAGACGATGATAACGACAAAAATCCCTTTCTCTGGTTCTTGTTACATCTTCTGGGCACTTAGGCTCCGGCAATACTATTGTGCTAGCTTTTAATAAGTGTTCCATCATAGGGGCAACATCTTCTTTTTCAAATGCGAACCCCTCATGAGATTCAACATTCTAGGCCTCTTCCCGTTGTATCTATTTCTTGACTTACCACCTTCTTCGCGTCGGTCCGGTCTTCTTTCTCTTGAGTCCTCTGTGTCTTTTCTTCTTCTGTCATGATCGACAACGTTCACAGCTGTCCTGCCAGACACTCTCCTAGTTGTATCATGGTGAAATGCTGGGATCTTGCGAGTCATCAGCTCCAACGCGTGGGCTTTAGTAGCCAAATCATGAAAAGTTCTGATATCGGCGCTAGTCAGTCCGAACACAATTCCTGTCCCCATAGAATTTAGACACATTTTAATTTGTTCTTTTTCCTCCGGTAGTTGTCTACATGAAGCCCCTAATGTTTTCCACCTGTCTATAAACTTCTCTACCGGCTCTCATTCTCTCTGCCGAATAGAGGCCAGCTTCGTAATACTGACGTCACGTTCCAAGGAGAAGAAGTTTGACATGAAAACCTCCTGCATTTGTTCCCAGGTACGTATTGATCCAGGTACCAAACTAGAATACCATCGAAATGCTTTGTGTGTTAGTGATGAACCAAACAACCGCAAGCAGTACTGTGGTATCGTAGAAAAATTTCCCATGCTAGTGATGAAGTGCATCAAATGCTCCTCCGGGGATCCTACTCCATTGAACTTTTAAAAATATGGATGCTTGAAATTGGCCGAAAAAGGGATGTCTTGTACTTCCCTTGGATACGGTGTTTGATACCTAAAACGTCCTGTATTTTCACGTTCTCTTTCTGCTCTAACCGCCTCTTTGACCACTTGCCTTACTTCTTGTTGTGTCACAGTTCTCACCGTGGGGATAAACCCTAGTGACCCTGCCCCCTGTGGTGAGAGGACATCAGGTTGATTTTCTTGCCCTTCCGTTGCATTTTGGGGGATTGCCATTCGGGCTATGTTGTGTGCCAGGGTTCCTAGTGCTTCTCTGAGATTTTTGTATTCTTCCATTAATGCATTTTGGGCTTCTGTCATTGCATTGAAACGGTCCTCTATAGTTGTTCTATAATCTGGATTTGTTCCAGCCATGAATACTGCAGCTTCTCCACTTTTCGACGAAGCAGTAATCGAAGGAGAACAAGAGAATGCTGATGTGACAGGGCTTGCAGAAAAGGGAGGGGACAGAGTTTCATCGGGCCTTTTCGTACTCTTTGTGGCATCAATTGATTGAGATGACGCTGATACTGGTGAATCTTTTCGGTATGGCATTGGCGATCTAATGACCAATGCTTTTTCCTTTTCTTCTCTTGTTCGTTCAGCCATTGAAGCATTTAAAGCCGGGAAGTCGCGTGCTGTCAACTGGGGAACTGTTTGCGTTGTTTGCACTATCCACGCTGGATAAATTGCCGGAGGAGCAAGTTCAGGATTTCTTCTAACTGTGCTTCGCGTTATGGGCCCTTTGATTCTTAATGAAGGCTGATTCATTCCTAAATTTCTGAAGTTTCGTATTCTTGCCTTATGAGAGGTCACGACGGTCCAGCCTGCATTGTCTTCTGATGACTGGGGCGAAGCAGAAATGATCCCAGCTGTTACTTGAGTCCTGCTACTTTTACGCACATGACTCGGTGCATATTCTATCACGAACCCTGTCGGGGTGAATCGGAAGTTCACTTTTCTTATGGGGATCGCCATGGGTAATAAGTCGTAGTCGAATTTTCAAAACCTTCAATCATGAAACATAGTTATAATTAGTAATTGAACGATTAGAATGATCTATCTTAGAGATGAAGGGGAAGACTTCCCACTGAGAGTCACCATTTTGGCATCCATAGGACGCCAAACCGTGATGAATGTTTGTAACAACTTCACTGTTAATATTTTAAATAAGACAATAAGATAGGATTTCCCAGTGGAGTCACCATTTTGTTTCGACAAAGAAACAAATGCATTTGATTTGAGAGATTATCTTATTCAAACATAACAGAGAAAGAGTACTAGCAACATTCATAACATTTTATTGATACTGAGTTCATTTACATCCACTTTGCATCCCTTGATTCTAAGATAGATCATTTAGAAATAAAGGACTTGTGCTTTAAGTATCAAAAGTTCATTTCGACAGCCTTCCGGCATCTGTTTCAACTATTTCCTAGGACTTAGGAGGAATGTCAATTAAATCGATGAGTCTTTGATGAGACAGATTTCAGTAGCACAACGGCGTCTGTTTCAACCATCCCTAATACTTAGGAGAAATGTCGATTCGATCGACTAATCTTCTTCCTCTGCACTTGACAATAGGAGGAGAAAGGGTGCTGGAAGAACAAAAGCTTTGCACAGGCATTTCGATAGCATAACGGCCCTTGAGCTTTACAGACTGCAGGGCAGTCTGGTTGTGCAAACCCATGCAACCTACACCGATTGCGCGGTCCTGCACAACTGCCAGGAGACTTCTCTCCTACCTTTTGTCTTCTGCTCCGCTTCACTCCTCTTAAAAATCTTCAATTACCCCTAATGGAGGGGAAGGGGTATTTATAGACCCTCGCACGTGTGAAAATCCTGATCTTAGCGATGTGAGACTATTTTTCAGTGCTTTAGATCATTCTGAACGAAGCCCTTTATGCAGTACATTTCGAGGTCCTGCGCAACTGATATTTCCTTTGCGCAGACCTGGGAAACTGGGATTGATTACGCGGAACCGCGCAACTTATAGTGGTTGCACGGACCTGTGCACTCTCATGAAAGCTATCTCTATCTTCTTCTTTTCGAAAGTTCTTCCTATCTCTTTACCTTTCCTTGCTCGATTCTTTCACTATTTTTTATGCCTCAACAGCTGAGAAATCAGGTCAGGGCTTAGGGGCCATAGGCACACTCGTGTGGGATAATCTATCCCCATCCTGCTCCGCTCGCAAGGACATGCTTACTAACTCAGCATAGGTAGATATGTTAGCGTAACACATCTTCAAGTGGATCTTGGGTCGCAGACCCTTAGAAAATTGTCACATCCGCATCGGTTGATCACCTAATATCAATGGAGCATACCTGCCCAGCTCCATGAATCGGTTCTTATATTCGGACACCGACATCCCTCCCTGGCGGAGGCAAAGAACTCACTCTCCTTCTTGTGTTGATAAGTGAGGGGGTAGTACTTCTCGTGGAAGTGGGTCTCAAACGCTGCCCATGTCCACACATATCCGACCGCAACAGTGCAGAGAATACTGTCCCACCATAAGCTGGCCTCCTTCTCAAATATAAAGGTGACTAACTCAACCTATTCTGCCTCAGTACAGTGCAGTGGCTTCAGCATCTTAGAGATGCGGTCAAGCTAATATTCAGCCTCCTCGGGTCTATGAGTACCCGTGAAAGTAGGAGACCGTAAGCGCTGAAATCGCTCGAATGTGCCGCTAGCACTCGCGTCCCCAGAAGGACGCTTAAGTGATGCAGGTGGAGTCATGCCCACACCCTAGGCAAGGACCCCTGCGATGGTCACCAGGAACTGCTGCTGCTACTATTGTTGTTGTATCTGCTGTTGCTGCATCAACAACATCATCTGCTCTAGCCTATTAGGAGGCGGAGCGGACTGTGGTATGTGAGGCATCGAGGTAGACGCATGGTTCAGTTTAGGAACCGATGGTGCAATTGGTGGTGCAGTAGATGACGGCCCATTGGTAGGGCTAGTGGTTGGCTAAAAATCAGGCATAGTGTCGGTGTGAGAAAGGCCCAAACTGGGGTCCATATGGCTATCGCTTAGGGGAGGTGCCCCGTCAGATCGATCGCCAAGAGTGTAACGTGCCGTACTCCGTGCGGCCTTAGGTGGCATGCCCTATATTCAACATAGGGTGCAACCCAAGTCAGATCCAGCATAATCATAAACTCAATCACAGCATTAACATAAAGCTTAAAGGAACTTCATGCATTTCATTTACTAAAATTGTCACAATACATGAGACACAGTATTACATGAATCATGACAGAAGATGCATGAGAGCTAAAACAAGCAGGATTTCAAACACTACAACCTACAAACCAATCTACCACATTACGAGCCTAACAAGGCTATACATAGTAACAAAAAGGAAGCAAATAACAAAACAACCAGAAGACGACTACAAGTACGACTAGTCGTTAGAGTCCGATGACGGTGGAGGTGCACTCTTGTCTTGTACACAACACAGGATGACCCTCAATGTGCGAGACACCTTCTTGAATTTCTGTTTCATGAAGGCCTCAGTCTCCTCCACCTTGGTTTGGACCTGTGTAATCTCCTGCCTCAGGGCGACTTAGCCCTGCTCAAGTTGAGCTAAGCGCACTTCCCTTGTAAATCGATCACTGTCATGCACCTGAGTAGCTGGAGGAGAGCCCTCATCAGTGCCGTGGACCTCCTCTTCCTCTTCTTGCTCTCCTTCTTCCTCTATCTCCTTTTCTTCCTTTGACTCATCCTCCTCTCTTTCCTCATACGCATTTCCTCACCCTCAGACCCATCACGTCGTTATAGCGACCCAATCTTCATGTTGGCGAGTGTGGTGTCATTGATAAAGTGAATCGGCACCACCTTATCAGGACAAAGTCGGTAGTCAAACTCACGTGCAAGCTTGCATATGAGCTGGCCAAAGGGAAGCGAAGTAGTCGTCCTAGGAGAACGGGCGGCCATGACTATCTCACGTAGGACGAAGGTAGGCAAGCATAAGTTATTTCCCTGTCCGATATGGTACAAGAAGTCTACCATCAAGTGCATGTAGTCAGTGGGGTTGCTCCACCTGGGATACATATTGTATGTGAAGATATGGTGGAGTAGTCAGAAATCAGAAGTCATCTTGGTTGCTGGGAGGCAAGTGCCCCTGCTGCTCTAGTGGACTAGGTGGCCGCAGAGGTAACGCGTGCGGCAATCTCTTTCATGCGCACTCTTAAAATACTTCTCATCAACATGCACCTCACCACGCTGTATCCCCATGACCAGAGCTATCAAACAGACATTGACCACGGATTCCCGGCTTGCCATGGGAATCTTGAACTGCAAAGGCTCTAGCGATGGGTCCCGTATATGGGCGTAGAAGGCTCAGACAGTGTCCACTGTCACACATGACTTGCCCTTGAATATGGGCCCCCATCCTGCGTCCGACAAGCGGTCCATTAGCAGATGAAGCCTGAACATCCTCTCATCTACATGTTCTTCGAAGAGAACCCTATGGCCTTCAAATCTTCCACGTGTCATGCCCATTAATAGAGCTTTATCGAGAGGAGCCTAAGGATCAAGCTCCTGCTTCATCCTCAATTCTTATGCGGCGCTCATACTTGGCCCCACGCCCGATCTCTTCCTTGGGCGGGTTGGGCGGCTGGGCCCAACTTCATCCGTAGGAGCTCTCTTCTTTCCCACAAGGGATAAAAATGTGGAGAGAGAGAAAATGGCAGCCACAAGCTCAAAAAGAGCCATGAAAACCAAATAGCCTAGAAATGAAGTTAGATTTGGAGACTTTTTGAAAGATGAGACACAAAGCTACAAAATTTGTGCCCAAACATGGAAGGAATAGGAGGAATGAGAGTTTTAGAGGATAGGTTTCCGTTTTCCTTAGAAGAGGATGATGGAAAGAGAAGAGATGGTGTAGAAAATGAAGAAAATGGTGGAATGGATGGGGATTTGAGAGAGAAAGGCAAGGTTTTGGGGGATTTGGACAGTTTACAGTGGTGTGGGGGAGAGAAACAAAACCTAAAAGGGGCTTGGGAGAGGTCCCACTTGATTCCGTGGGCCCCACAACCACCTATAATCGTCGGCCCACCCGGCCTGGTCACTTGGGGATGCCATCCCCACTCACTGGACAGTTTGTGGATGTCTCCCCATTTTGGGGATGCTATCCCCCCTGGGGGACCCCAGATATGCACTAGACCCACCTCGGATCCCTCCGATTTGGGTCGTTTGGGCCCCCAAGGCCGTTTTAAGCATTTTTGAGTTCTATAACGCGTACTTTCACACTTTCAGATTCTTGGAGTGCAAAATGCACCTAATCCTAGCCTAAAATTATTGATTAATGGTCCAGAAGGAATTTAGATCCATCTCACGTGATCACCGAGGCTCATTAGCCCGATTTTAGCAGTCATTCTTAGTTATTTTCTTCGATTGGCGAAACTGGGCATCCTATGATATTTCTACTTTTTATCGCCCCCACCTATGTCAAAATACATCCACGTGCATTGTGTTACCATAACCTAGGTCCATTTTAATCCAAATCATGCTCTGATACCAACTTGTAATGCCCTGAAAATCGAGGGTCGAGCAGGAGCCCAACTCCCAAGTTCCAACACATCACTTATGTAACGTAGATAATGATGATTAATGTTATCTGTATTAGTGCCTTAAACATGAGTGAGATTATACCAAATAACATATCATACTCTAGAGACAGTTAATGTAACACCCCGGATTTTGGCCAATCTGGGATTTGACGTCCTTAGATAGTGGGTTAATCAAAACACCTGAAAAATCACTCAGAACCTAATTCCATAGCCAAAGAAACCACTTAGGATTAATTCCTTTAGAAACTAAGCATAAGTTAGCTAGCGCAACGTTGGAGTAGCTGGGAAACAGTCCCTGATCACTTTAAATACGTTCTACAAGACCCAAATCGAGTAGAACCAATGACTCCATAATACTCTATAACCTTGGATTAAACTCTAAGCCGGTTTGTTCTCTGGACCACTTTGAAATTTTGTATTGGATCTAGACCACGCGTCGAAAGTCCGATACTTCCTACTTAGACCGTTAGAACCGCCCAGCTGGACTTGACAATCATTTCGAAAATCAAGTCAAACCGATAATCACAGACTATTTCATTGAGCCCGGACTGAAGAGACCGCGAATAGGGACAGAATTGGAATTTCAAATTCAAATCTGGCACACGACTTGACACGTCAGTATTAAGCGTTCTGACCATCAGAATTCATCCAGATTACACCCTCGGATTAAGAAAAATTTCTATTTATTATTATGAGACTTCCAGCCCTGATCTACGTGCGGTGACCGCTGAACTGAAACTGGTCCGCCTCGTGCGATCTGTGAACCCTGCTGGACTGATAACTTAATACGTACTAGATCTGGTACGCATGAGCTTAAGTCCGATCGCATTCGACAAGGGGACCACCAGAAAGCATCTTTTGGACCGAAACAGCCCCGATTTGGTTACCCCTCAAGTGAAACTTGTTCCTGAGCCTATTTCGGGCAAGATTGGGCTTATAAAAGGGCTTGAAACCCTCACTCCTCTCTCCCATCCGAATTTGCAAAAAGCCCTAGATTGGGAGAGAGAAAAGGTGAGAGTTTGTGAGAGAAGGTGGGAGAGATCTTCCTGCCACCTGCTGCTGCTGCTGTACATGCTTAGGCGACGCACTCCAATCACTTTCCCGGTGATTCCTCCACATTTTCAGGTAAGAAAACACCCTAATAAGTTGCTGATTTAAGGTTTTCTTACTTTCAAAGTATGTTAGTTGATAGATCTTGCAAATCAGGTTGTCTATTCGCCGTAGACGAAGCGTATACGCTCCGTTCGAATCACTTCACCTATAAGGGAAAAGGTGCAGATTTTAGACGCTTTGATTGACTGTTTCCAAAGCTTTCAATGACGTTTAATAGTAGATTATCGACGGCATCGCCGTTTGACATGTACAACATGCTATCCTTTTCCTGTTTTGTAAACTAGCGAAGAATATGAGATTTAGGGCATTTTAGTCATTTGTAGGAAGTATAGATTTCATTCATATTTTGCTGATGTGATTGACATGATATGTTGTCGCATTAGGATGTTAGGAATACGTGCATAATTAGTTTGGCGAAGAGATTCGCCTAAATGCGCACTTCGGGTCGACATACTATATGTAGACTTAAGTGTGTAGTGTATGTGTTTGTATAAATGCTTGTATTAGTATGTATTGAATTAAATGGTGTTATGAATTAGTTTGAGATTGATTTCTCAATTAATATGCTGGTGTGAATGGTTTCCTACATGTTAGCTATATGCATGATTTCATGATATAAATGAAATGCATGTGCTTGACGATTCGCTTAAGCTGTATGTTATAACATGTGCTTGATGATTTCCTTATGAGTTACTTTGAGATTGAATTCTCAATTAATATGTTGATGGAGAGGATTTCCTATATGTTGGCGACATACTTAATTTCATTATATGTGTGAAAGACATGTGTACGATGATTTGCTTAAGTTGTATGTAATAACATGTGTTAACATGCTCTCATGGTTGTATTTCATTTCCATTACCCTTACACAACTGCTGATGTGATTCTATGATTGTTTGGGACTATGCCTAGTCCAGGTAGTCGGTAACCGAGCGAATTCGTGGTTAGCTTATCTTCGCCACGAACGACGCGTCGATGAACGCGAGTCGTATTTGGAGTTGACGGCAGTGGTTAGGCCACGCGAAGTGTTTTACGCACTTCATGTCATTCGACTTGAGATGCGATCGCGCTAGTCGAGCCCGTCAAGTAACCCGACTGGCCGATGTATGTTCACCTTGTATGAGTCATAACTGCTTGAACCTAGGGTACTGAACTTACCATTGTAAACCCTGTTAACCATGGTACCTTGATCCATAAAGACTCATGAGCCGGGCATGGTGGTATGGGACACCGTGGTCGAGCTGTCGGCCTACGCTGGGGCCATAAACCTCCCCGTAGTGACCAGTGAGCACCTAGTCTCGTGAGAAGATTATGGTGGTATGGGACACTATATTCTAGCTGTCGGCCTACACTGATCAGGCGACGAGTCCTTTGTAGTGACCGCGAGCGTATTCTGAGTCTACGGGAGGCGACGACCCTTCAGTAGCAGCAGAGTACAGTAGGCCTGTATTGATAAGGTGATGGGGGAGCGGAGCAACGAGTGCGTGCAACAGCCCTGACAGCCCTTGCAGTGACCTACGAAATATACATCGTATGAGATTACTAGGAGTGACGACCCTAGACAGGATCTGTGTTGGGATTGATATAAGGGAAGTACCTTAGTTTCCCAATCCTGCTGTTTGAATGGACTAATAATAACTCAAAAATCATATCACCATAGCATTGCATGTGCCTGGAAGATGTGGAGCACTCTAGGGAGTGTGGCATGCCGCGGTCGTAAGATGTTGCCGTATGAGGGAGATCGTCGGTGAGGGCATACATCACGTCATGTCATAATTGCATTAACAACAGTGTTAGGATTGTTTGATTTATTGCTTTACTATTATCGCATGATTGATTTGAGAACATGTTAATCCTTGCTCTATTATTCCACTGAGTTAGCTACTCACTCCCACGTTACGGGACGGTGTTCCTGGACACCCACCAGTCCTTTTTGTGATTGCAGATGATGGCGCGGCCTGTGAGGCGGAGCTGGACTTGATGATGATGAGGAGGATCCCTCCTTTATGCGTGTTCTGATCGACGGGATTACAGGGAGGTTGATTAGATACTTTGACATTTGTCATTTTATATTTTTAGCGCACTCATGTATATTCGTTTCATCTACTTTTGGAGTATACATGTATGTGTATAACCTGGTAATATGTTCACACTCTGGAGACATACAACAGTTTATATATGTTATACATACTATTACAGACTTCCGCTGGTTAATTTAACTGTCTCTGGAGTATGATATGCTGTTCTGGCTTAATTTCACTCATGTTTAATACATTATCACAGACAACATTCAATCATACATATCTATGTTGCATAAATAATATTTTGGAACTCGGGAGTTGGGTTTTTGCTCGACCCCCCGATTTTCAGGATGTTACAGTTAACTATGCAAGAGAAAGACTGTGAGAAAGTATATAAAACATGTAAGTAATTTTAAGTCTTCTGAGTATGATCGTGTTACCAGGTCAAATGGTTACATATAACATTCTAAAATATACAAAATGTGTAATGTTATCTAGTCTGAAATCCAATGATCCTCATTGACAAGGGCAGTCTATATAAACCCGCCAGAATACTGCATATATGAGAATGCCTCCTCATCATCCTCGAAGTCTAGCTTCGCCTCGCAGGCTGCGCCATCATTTGAAACTACGACAGGGTCTGATTGGTGTTTAAAACACCGTCCCAGAATGTGGGAGTGAGTGATCAACTCAGTGGAGCTATAAAGCAAAGGTTAACATGTTATCAATTCAATCAAGCAGTAATGATAAAGCAGTATAACAATCATATCCTAAATACTCTTGTTAATACAAGAATGATATGCGATAATGATGCATGCCCTAGCCTACACTCCCTCAGCGTCTTCATCTCACGACGCGCATGGCATCCTCCTGAAAGTGCTCTTCCTCACCAAAGCACATGCAGTGCAGTGCATGTACATGATTAGCGAGGTTCTTACTTAGGTTTACTCATACAAAAGGATTGCAAAGCTAAGGTTTATATCAATTCTCAAATAATGATCCATTCTCTGGTCTTCAGTCCTAGTAAATCTCGTACGATGTTGTGGTTCTAGGTCATTACAAAGGGATCGTCACCTGATGGTGTAGGCCTAGTTTATACTCTAGTAGCTATGGAAAGAGTCGTCGCCTCAACGTAGTCTCAGAGTATGTTCAAGGTCACTATAAAGGGTTCATCACCTGATTAGTGTAGGCCGACAGATCGAATACAGTGTCCCATACCACCGTATTCGGATCAGAGTCTAGGTTGCTCACCGGTTACTACGGGTGGGCTCGTCACCCCGGCGTAGGTCGACAGCTCAACCATGGTGTCCCATACCACCATGTCCGGCTCATGAGTCTTAGCGGATTGAGGTATCAAGGTTAAACGGGTTTTCACTGATGAGTTTGGTACCTTAGATTCAAGTAGTAGCTCCATACATAATGAACATACATCAGGTCAATCGGGTTACTTGACAAGCTCGACTGGTACGAGCATATGTCAAGCCGATCGACATGGAGTGCATAAGCAACTCCACGTGGCCTAACCACTACCGACAGCAGTGTACAACTCAGATTCATCGGGCATGTCCGTTGTGGTTAAGTAGTTCAACCACCATTCCCAGACATTTACCGATTGCCTTGAACTGCATCATAGCCCCAATCACTTCTCAATAATAACATTTACATATAGTGATCCAAAATAATAAGTGACAATTAAAATCAGATATAAGTCTTACTTAAGCAATTTAACAAACACATACTACACATATTATCATACATAGGCATTTCATCCATACAACACATAACAGTAAGATAAGTTATGTAAAGGATACTACAACCATAGTTAAAGGAATTGAGAATCCTATCTCAAGATCCTCATTACACACATTCAGACAAGTATTTTCACACTCAGGCATTTTATCAAATACTTAGGCTACATATATCATATACATGTAATAAAGTAGTTATAATAGGTATTATAGAAAATTCCCTTCATAGAGGGTTCACCTTACATACAACAAGCATGTATCCTCAGTCAATAAACCTGGCGAGCATAAATTATAATTCCATACTCATTCACACATTTCAACAAACACATGAAATGCATTATAAATCAACATAATTTTTATTTATATGTAATATATGAAAAACTTCATATCTAAACACATGTGACAATAATCAAGTCAGTCATAAACCATTATTGACATTGAAAGCCTTGAAAACCTAAACATTTATAGTCAGTACCTTTCGCCGGTAGACTCGTAATGAACTCAGTTTAAACGTTACTTGTTTGTCTACGGCACGACGACAACTTATATCATGAAATAGATTAGCTATTTCATCATACACTCCTCTAGAATCCCTAAAATAGATTAGGGTTAGTATTTCTTACCCAAGTACGGAGTTGGAATCGCTAAAATAACGATACAGTAGCAGTGATTAAGGATGAGGAGCAGCAGGGAAGGATCCCAGGTACGAACTCCCACTCTCTCTCCCACTTTCTCTCTCTTTTCTTCTCTTTCTTTTCTTCTCTCTCTTAGGGTTTTAGAAAATTTGTATGGAATGAGGGAGAGAGGGTTTAAGTCCTTTATATAGGCTCAGAAGTGATGGGAATGGCCCTAGGGCCAAGGTATACTTACGTTACAGCCAAATAGTGTCTGTTCCGATCCAACGGAGCACTTCTGGAGGCCTCTTTACTGAATGCGGTCAGACTTAAGCTCCTTGACCATGGATCTAGGTCAAGAAAATGTTTCTGTCCGATCGAATTTGCAGATCGACCGTGGCGGACCAGTTTTAGTTCAACAGTCACCGACACTCGATCAGGGTCACAAGTACTTTAACATGTGTTGAAAATTTTCTCTGATCTGAGGGTGTAATTAGGATAGATTTTGATAGTCAAAATTCTTAGATTTGTCCTGTAAGAGAATCGACTCAATTCACTTAAGTTTCAGTTCATTTCCTAAAGGTATTCGTGTTTCTCACACCCTTCGCTCCGGGCTCAAGTTTTGTGTTTCTAGGTACTATTAGATTTGATTTTTGAGATGGTTTTCAAGTCCAATAAAGTGGTCATAACCGTATAGTCTTGGGATAATCGGACTTTCGACATGCGGTCTAGGTCTGATATGGATTTTCAGTGTGCTCCCAAGAGCAACTGGGTTTAGAGATTGATCCTAGATTTTAGGGTAACATAGCGTTAACGATTTTACAAGTTTTAGGTCTTGTAGATCGTATTTAAAGTGGTTAGTGCTAATTTCACAGGCAATCTATTTTAGCACTAGTTATATCTCATTTTATTTCTAAAGGATTTGGTCCTTAGCGATTTCTGCTTGAGGTAGTACTCGGGTCTTTGTACTGATTTTTCTGAGACGTTACAAATATTGAGCATGAATAGCCATTAGCATGTTACATTTATTAATATTAGATGTAATAAACAAAACTATAATTATTAGACATTTACATTTTATCTACTATCCTTAAAAAATATCATTTTCATTATGGGATTAGTATAAAGTTTTGTTAATATGGTTATTAGTATTAGTCCTTATTATATTAAATTATTATCATTATTACTTTTATTATTTAATGGACTAGTAGCCATTATAAGGATATTAGATAATGAGGATATATTTAAATATGAGCTTGTGAAGTATCATTGTTAGTATTGGCTAATTAATACTTCTACTATGAATATTAGCTAAGAATAGCCACTAGCAAATTATCTATACTAATGTTAGTTATATTAGACAAAAAATAAAATAAAATAAAATATTATCATTATTAGACACTAGTGTTTTTTTTTTTTATCACCTGTAAATATTCTTATTGGTAGTAGATCATGATAATAATTATCATCATAATGATTATTATTACTATGTTAGCTAATATGAATTATAACACTAATACTGATAGTTATTTTTTAATTATTAATTTACGTTGTAATTGATGGAACACCAACTAGAATTCAAATTCTAAAATCTAAGCACCAAACTAAAAGATAAAACCTTAACCCTACATCAAAACCCTAAAGATAAATAACTAAAACCCTACGTAGTGTATAGAACTTGGATCTAATTATACAAGTTCCTGACTTATGATAGGGATTGATTCTAAGGAAACACGCATTCTCTAACAATATTTGTAGGCGGTTTAAAGTATAAGGTTATGATTCTTCCCCTTAAGCTTTTCATCTTCCCATTAGCTTAAGTTATAGTTTGCATTTCAATTTATAATTGATATCTTCCTTTTATAATTAAATGTGTTGCTAGTAGAAATTAAATTTTTATATTACATGCTTAATGTTCATCCTGTATATTTGTTCATGCTTGTGGATTGCTTATAAAATTTAAACTGGTACATTAGTGAGAAACTCTCACTTATAAATGTACACCCATACTTGGGATGTAACTCGATTAATAGTGATTTCAATGGACCTTCAATCTAGCGGTTATTGAGTAGTAGTCTAGATGGATCATTGAGGTGGGCTTACCATCTAGGGTTGTTGTGTCCAATGGTTTTTAAGGATGATCTTTATCGTATAGTTTTGATATCGGCCCTATGTGGCATATTTTGATACTCGCCCTATGTGTTTTTATTTTAGTACTTTCCTTAGATGGGTTTAATGTTTTATATAGTGCAACCATGCGATGGTAAGTCCCATATACTATAATATGATTGGCTACTAATCGACGAGTTTCCTTTAAACATCCTAAGATGGTAGTCTCATGGGCCGGGGATAGGGGTCATGAGATACTATGCCCGAGCCGTCAGCCTACGCTAGGCCATGTGCTCCTCGTAGTGACCGTGAGCTTATTTAAATTGGCTGGTTGTAATGGGACTAATAACAGATTGACTAATCATGCATGCATAGCATAAACTGATATCTATTGCTGATATACGTGACATACGTAATCGCCTGTCAGGATATTTTACCTGGGGCACAGACCAACATTTATTGTTATCATACGTATTTGCCTATTTAAATATTTTACCTGGCACACAGATCGTCTATATGTTTTACCTGGGTCAATGATTGCATGGGTGATGAGTCCAATGTCCGTTTGGATGTTTTACCTGGGACAATGATTGCATTCACGCATCCATGCATCTAATAAGACCTGCATCATGTATTGTTTTGTATGATTTTCTTTATAACTATGCTTACGTAATATGATAATGTGTAATCTTGAGGTGAATTCACACTTATTTGGCCACTCATCCATTAAATATATAACCATACACGTAATATAGGTGACTTAAGTGATTTTTAGGTTAAGACTGATGAGGAGCCTGACACAAGTGCCAGGGATACACGACCGTATTATTAAGAGGAGTTACGTGGTTTTGTGGCTTATGTTTATATTCTTCTGTTATTTTTCATGTATTAAATTATGTGAATTCTTATATTTATTATATCGAGGCATTGGTTTGTATAAGTCATTATGGGCAACCTCTTGTACATTCTAAACGTAAATGAAAATTTTTGTAACACCCCAAATTTTTTCCAACCTGGAATTAGAGGTCCTTAGGCAATGGGTCAACCATTTCACTCTCAATGATCAATCCCAAGGTCTAAAAATTAAAATTTTCCTATTTCCTTCAAAATCTCACCCTTGACCACCTCATTCTTCGAATTTCTCTAAGTACTTCCATCTTAGCCACAAATTCTCAAGTTTAAATAGTAAAGACCACTAATCCTAAGGTCTTCATGATGAAGAACAATACCGAAGCTAAAAATTACCGTAAATAGTAAATAAATGAGTAAAATAGACTTTTCTCCTTAACCTTTTGGAATCTAACAAAATAGATAGGTTATTTGGATAGATTAGCGTCTCCTACCTCAAAATCATATGCTATACACCATATAAATTCATTTTGGTTTGCAAAATGGCCCCGAAATTCCTCGAATGGAGTCGTGGGCTCACCCACACTAATCCACAATGATCCAACGTGGGCCCCATACTTTTTTGGGACCCTGGGGGCAGGGGGAACCCAGCCCATATGGCGGCCATCGCCAGTTATGAGTTTGGTCGGCGATGGCATCGCCGGTTCCGCGATGCATCGCCGGTCAAAATCATCGGTTGGGTCCGGGCTTTGGGATGGAGGTGTTTGGAGGCTAGGGTAGCCCCTGGTATGCGGGCCGTTCGTTAAAAACACCCAAATCAAGTACTTCCTTCACAAAGTTACCCTCCAAGCTCTCCTTTTGCTCCAAACGCCTGATTTTTGGTAAAAACCACCCCTCCAAAATCTTCCTTCTTCCGTTTCCAAACACCCTCGCTCTACCCTCAAAATTTCATCTCAAACAGAGATCATTATAGGCTACTTCCTTTAGAAATCTAATGAGAATCACATAACGCTACACTAGACGACTTGTGAAATTTGTACCAATCACTTTCAATACGATCTGCTAGAGTCAAAACGTATAAGATAGGTGATGCTACAATACCGTAAAGCCTAGGATCAAAATCTATTCCCGATTGCTCTCTGGAGCACCTTAAAAACTTTGTATCGGCTCTGGACCGCACATCGGAAGTCCGATTACCCCGAACTTAGACAATCCTGACCGCCTAGTTGGACTTGACGTTCATCTCAAAAATCAAGTCCAACTGATGTCCTGACGCTATTTTACTGTGTCCAGAGTGAAGAGTGTGAGAAATAAATATAATTTATGAAATCTAGCACGTTCGCTTGTGCACTTTTTCTAAGCGTTCTGACTGTTAGAATTCAATCAAATTTCACCATCGGATCAGGAAAAATTTCCCTTACATGTCATAGTACTTGTAGCTCCGATCGAGTTCCCATAACCGTTGAACTGAAACTGGTCCGCCATGGTCGATCTTGAAATCCGATCGGACTGAAAACTCTGCTTGACCTAGATCCAATGTCAGGGAGCTTAAGTCTGACCATGTTCGGCCAGGGGACCTCCCAAAACACTATTTTAGATCGAAAAAGTCCCGATTTAGTTATAACCCAAGTATACCTTTGTCCCAAGTATGTTTCGGTGAAGTTTTAACCTATATAAGGGCTTTAAACCCTCTCACAACCCTCCCATCCAAATTTGCTTGAAATCTTAGGAAAAGAGAGAGAGAAAGTGAGAGATTGTGAGAGAGTGTGGGAGAGATTCTCCTGCCACTTGCTATAGCTATTGCACGTATCGAAGCACCACACTCCAATCACTTTCTTGGCGATTCCAACGCACTCCTAGGTAAGAAAAACCCTAACCACTTGCTGATTTAAGGATTCCTTTGATTTAATAGCGAAGTAGCTTATGTAACTTGTGTATTAGGTCGCCGCTACGCTGTTGACGAAGTGTATTCGTTCCGTTCGAAACGATACACGTCTAGGGTAAAAGGTGAGGATTTTAGACGCTTAGATTGACTGATTTCAAAGCTTTCAATGTCGTTTAATAGTAGATTATCGACGGTAATGCCGTTTGACATGTACAACATACTGTTCGTTTTCCGTTCCGTAAATGTACGATAAATATGAGATTTAGGGTATTTTAGGCATTTATAGAAAATACTGTATACGTCCGTATTTTGCTGAAATACTTGACATGTAAATTTATCATGTTATGATATTAGAAATACGTGTATGATCGGTTTGGCGAAGAGATTCGCCCTAATGCACACTTTGAGTCGACATATGCTATGTGGACTAAAGTGTGTAGACTAAGTGTTTGTATAAATGTTTGTATTAGTATGTATTGAGTAAAATGGTGTTGTGAATTAGTTTTGAGATTGAATTCTCAATTAATATGCTGATGTAAATGATTTCCATCATGTTGGCTATATGTATTGATTTCATTATATATATGAAATGCATGTGTTGGATGATTTGCTTAAGTTGTATGTTATAACATGTGTCAACATGCTTACATCGTTGTATTTTATTTCTGTTACTCACATATGCTTACTGATGTTGACACACAAATGCTTGGGGCTATGACCTAGTCCAAGCAGTCGGTAATGGATCGAATTCGTGGTTGGTTTCAATTTTCCACGAAGGACGTGTCGATGAACGCGAGTCGTGTTTTGGGTTGGTGGCAGTGGTTAGGCCACACGAAGTGTTTCATGCACTTCATGTCGTTCAACTTAAGATGCGCTCGTACTAGTCGAGCCCGTCAAGTAACCCAACTGGCCATTGTATGTTCACCATGTATGTGTCATAACTGCTTGAACCTAGGGTACTGAACTTACTATTGGAAACCCTGTTAACCATGGTAAATTGATCCATAAAGACTCATGAGCCGGGCATGGTGGTATGGGACACCGTCGTCGTGATGTCGGCCTACGCTGGGGCCACAAACCTCCCCGTAGTGACTAGTGAGCACCCTACTCTAAGCAAATTATGGTGGTATGCGACACTATATTCTTGCTGTCGGCCTACACTGATCAGGTGACGAGCCCTTTGTAGTGACCCTGAGTTTATCCTGACACCGCATGGGGGCGACGAGTCCTGATGTAGTCTTAAGGATATAATAGGCCTGTATTGATAAGGTGATGGGGGAGAGGAGCAACGAGTGCGTGCAACAGCCCTGACAGCCCTTGCAGCGACCTATAAATATAACATCGTATGAGATTACTATGAGTGACAACCCTAGACAGGATCTGTGTTGGGATTGATATAAGGAAGGTACCCTAGTTTTCCAATCCTGCTGTATGAAAAAGATTAATAACAATCCGGTAATCATTATCTATATCGTATTGCATGTGCCTGGAAGATGTGGAACACTGAGGGAAGAAAGCATGCCGCGGACGCAGATGGTGCCGCATGAGGGAGTATGTCGGTGAGGGCATCCATCATGTCATTTCATGCTTGCATTAACAACAGTATCTAGGAATGTTTGATCGTTTGCTTTACTATTAACGCGTGATTGATTTGATAACATGCTAATCTTTGCTCTATGATTCCACTGAGTTAATTACTCACTCCCACGTTACGGGACGGTGTTCCAGAAACCACCAGACCCTTTTTTAATTGCAGATGATGGCGCGGCCTGCGAGGCGGAGCCGGACTTGATGATGATGAGGAGGATCCCTCCTTTATGCATGTTCTGATCGACGAGATTACAGAGAGGTTGATTAGACACCATGACACTTGTCATTTTATATTTTTAGAGCACTCATGTATATTCTTTTCTTTCCTTTTTTTTTGGAGTATACATGTATGTAATTAACCTGGTAACATGTTCACACTCTGGAGACTTACAATCAATTATATATTTTATGTATTTATCAGCGTTCCGCTTGCTAATTTAACTGTCTCTGGAGTATGATATGCTGTTTTGGCTTAGTCTCAATCTTGTTTAATTCCATTTTATAGACAACATGCATTTATCCTTATCTATGTTGCATAAGTGACGTTCTGGAACTCGGGAGTTGGGTTTCTACCCGACCCCCGATTTTGGGATGTTACAATTTTCCTTACGTATGATTTATCCATTCTACGCTCATTTGCTTACTCTGATAGAATGAAAAAAAATACACTCGAATTTGATCATCCTTTAAGGTTAACGCTCGGGTTTTTGAGAAACGAGTCATATACTCGGGTCCTGAAAAGTCGGGGTGTTATAGTTTACCATGTCTATGAGAGACCTATTTTTCTGTTCTGCTATCCCATTTTGTTGGGGTGAATAGGGAGTTGTAATTTAGTGAATTATACCATGAGTTTTACAAAACTCTAAGAATTTTTAAGATAAATATTCTCTTCCCCTGTCTAATCTCAGAATTTTAATCTTTCGGTCTAATTGGTTATCAACTTCTGCCTTATATATCTTGAATTTTTGTAGTGCCTCATCTTTATTTTTTAATAAGTATACTAGGATATAATGGGAGAAATCATCTATAAAGGTTATAAAGTACCTCTTTCCACCTCTTGTTATTAAGCTGCTCATTTCACATATGTCACTGTGAACTAGGTCTAGGAGTTGTGATTCTCTTTCCACCCTTGAAAATGGTTTTCTAGTTATTTTGGATTGTACACAAATACTACATTTGTCATTAGGTTTTGTATACTTAGGGATTAGATTAAGATTAGACATATTATCCATATTACGATAACTAATATGTCCTAATCTAGCATGCCAAACATCATGTGAATAAAGCATATAAATGAAAGAAGATTTTTCATTTATAAGGTTCAATTTAAACATTTCATTGGATATATAGCCCTTCCCTACATATACTCCATTTTTAGATACAATTAATTTATCAGATTTGAATACGAGTCTGAATCCAAACTTAGTCAGTAGGCTAGTTGATATAAAATTTCTCCTAATATACAGTACATGCAGCACATCGTTCAGAGTAAAGACTTTTTCGAAAGTTAAATTAAGACGTACCTTCCTTTTTCCTACAACCTTGGATATGGAGGCATTTTCCATATATAGTTCTTGATTATCCCCCACTAATTCGTAGGAATTGAACATGTTGTAATTTCTACAAACATGTCTACTGGTGCTAGAATCTACCCACCATTCAACATCCTTATTCACCATATTAACTTTAGAGGCGACAACTGTCGGATTCACGTCTTCCGTCATATTGACTTGCCATTTCTTTTCTTACATTTTCTTTTTGTATTTTTGACAGTCCTTCTTTAAGTGACCAAGGATTTTGCAAAAGAAGCATGGACCTTTCTTAGATTTGTTCTTTTTGAACCCTTGGTTATTAGGTTTGAGCCAATTATCTTTCTTGAAATGTGGCTTCTCTGACTCCGATTCATACTATTCTCGACTACATTAGCGTTATTTAGGGCCTTCTGTTATTCTTCCTTTTTATCGTAGAGCCTACATTCTTCTTCTATTTGAAGAAACATTAGGAGGTCTTCTAAGAACATTTTCTCTTTTTTTCTGTTTTAATGATTTTCTAATATCCATTCATTTAGGTGGAAGTTTAGTAATAATGGTGGATACTTGGAAGGATTCATTGAGACTAGTGTCATCGGCAATAATATGTTAGATGATGACCTGTAACTTATATACTTGATCAATGACAGGTTTTTCACCCAACATTTTGAATTTTAAAAATTAAATTATAAGTCGGAAAGAGCGTTGAAGATATGACCTTTGCATAGGTAGTCGTTACGCTTTCAATTTTGTCTCTTTTGAATTTGTTACAATGTATCGTTGTCAGATGGTGGTGAAGGAGGATCCTGAGTGAGTATGTGATCCAACTTGAGTGATGTGAGGAAGAGATGGACCCTCGATTGCCATTGAAGAAAATTTGAGCCGTCGAATAGTGTAATTCGAACAAAGTCAGGATAACCTATAGAAGAGGCCATAATATCCCCTTAAAATTGTTATGGTTGAAGCGAAAAAATAGAAAATGAATCACTTAAAAATAGGCTTAAGGCACATTACGATGTCGCTATCTTTAAGGCAATATTCGCACCCTACTCGTGATTAAACCAATTTGTAAGAGGGTTACAACAAATCCGCCTCCAAGATACAATAAGCTTCTTCTCCAAGATCGGAGAAATGTGATTTTTAGCTTGATTCAAAGATGGGTTTATATAGAATGACAATAGATGCTAAAGACCCTTTTCATGAAAAGACATCTTCTTTCATGGTGTCTTTTCAATAATTGGCATCCCTCCATTTCAAATTCAAATGATGCTCCCTTTACCAAAAGGCATCACCATTCACAAATGAATGGTCACCAACAATCACCAAAGCCACAACACTTTTCCCAAAAATCCTTTATAAATTAGAATTTCCTTTTCTTTTTGTTTTTTAAAAATCTAAAAAAATCCAACAATTTTACCACCTATGAGTACTCGAACCCTTGATCAGGTGTGGAAACTCTTGAGAGTCTACCACCCGAGCAAGAGTAAGGACTCAATTATTTAAGTCTTTCCATTTGAATATGAACTATCTCTTTAACTATTTTAATTAATTATTTATTTTTCTGTGTGCCATTGGTTTAAGATCTTCCAATGGACATTTTAGAAACTTCCACTATCAGTTGTGCTTCTCCTCATATGAGTGGTTTGTATCACTGAACATGACCTCATTCAACGGCACTAGTGCTGACGTATACAGGCATTTCCTCTTTGAAAATGGAGGTATATGGATCCCACGCGCACTATATAATATGGGAGCTACAGTGTAGATAATCTGGTCAAATGGTGGTTTAAAAACATGAAAGCTTGACTGGACTCGAAGCTCAGTTAAGTCGAGTTTACGCACAAACTTGGAAGAGCTTTTCTGAGTTCTCCGAGTTGCATCAAGACCCTTTTGTCCCCTTTTCTTTTCTATAGTTCTTAATGAACCTGAACCAATTAGTTATTCTTGAGTTTTGTTGAAATCTGGTTGAGTCGAGTCGAGCCGAGTCAAGTACTCAAACCATGTGTCGAACATGCGGGTTCAAAATGTCAAAGAAATCCAATCAACAGTCCAAATTAAAGAAACATGCATTTCTTTGGGCCACAGATAAAAAGCACGTGTGGATCGTTTTCAGTTACATGTGGCCTGTTTGATTTGTTAATCCACTTCATAACATATGCATACACACGTATCACTTTGTTACGTGTAATTGTGGTCAGATTGATTTGTTTGGAGAAAATTTTAAGAGATAGTAGCTAAAAATGGAGTTTTATCTCACTAGCCTAAAGCTGATGTATGTTATTAAAGATTCTACCCAATCACTCGTGGTAAATGAACCAACAACATTTTTAAAACAATACAAATGGAATAGCGATGATTATTTGTACTGAAATTAATATATTCTCAATGCAATAATAAATGATAATTATAATATTTAATTATTATCATCACTCGTCTGCCAGGGAATTGTGGGACCACTTAAAAAAGAAATTTAGAATATAGAATATTGAAGTCAAGAAATATGTTGGGACTTGCTATATTAATTTCAATATGCCAGATGATAAATCTATAGTAGATAAAGTCCATGATTTACATAAAATAGACCACAAAATATCATCCAAAGGCATGGTGATTGACAAAGCCTTTCAAGCTATTGTAATTATTGAAAATTTTTCACAATCTTGAAAAGAATACAAGAACTCTCTTAAACATAAGACAAAAGATATGGAGCTTGGATGACCGCATCCTCCATGTACAGATTGAGGAAGAATTTAGGAATTGTGGTAGACATTCTCTAAAATTGAAATATGTAAATAAGGTGCTATCTTCTAGAAAGTAACGGGAAGAATCAAGATGCTCAAAGGTTTAGACCACTAAAGAAAAAAAATAAAATGCCCAAAAAAATATGAAAATAGACAAAAATAATATGAAGAGTGAAGGTTATTATGTATATAGAAAAATTTATCACTTTAGTAAGGAATGTAGATTCCGCAAACGTGACAAGAATGAGAAAGACCATGCACATGTTGCTGATGAGTTTAAAGTGGTGGATTGACTCAATAGCCATCAAGCACCTATAGTATGGCTGAAACTCTTTTTCCTCCTATGAAAGGAACATTTTCGTGAGGAATTCATCCAAGGCAAAAGTCATTGGCAACAGAAATGTGAGCTTAAAGCTTACATCCAATAAAGTCCTAACTCTTTTAGATGCTCTCTCTCTCTCTCTCTCTATAAAATATATATATATATATATATATATATATATATATATATATATATATATATATATATATATATCATACCTTTAGAAGAATCTTTATCTTCCGCTTTACACTAAAGAAGAATAGGTTTAAGTTAGTTTCAATATGAAAAATGTGTTATCTCGAAAAATGATACTTTTGTTGGAAATTGTTGTCTCTGATGGCTTGTTTAAGCTTAATGTCATGAATGAAAATGGTGCTATTTCTTTCACTTATTTAATTGAGTCTCTTGATATGTGGCATGCTAGATTATGACATGAATTATCATCCTCTTGAAAGCATGATTAATATAGGGTTTGTTCCTAGAGTTGAAAGAGAAAACCAAAATAAATGTGATATCTGTATATACATAATCTTAAAATTCTAAGAAATCAAATGCCCAAAAGAACACGAAAATAGACAAAATAATAAGAAATATGTGTTTAAGACTAAGCTTAGACCAAATGGGTATACTGAGAAATTCAATGCTAGGCTTGTGGTTGAGTATAAGAAAAAGGAAGGTATTAACTTCTTTGACACATATTCACATGTTACCAAAATCACTACCATATAAGTATTGATAGTTAATGCTTCAATCTACAATCTTGTGATAGTAACTATCATCTACAATCTTGTGATCTACCAAATGGATGTGAAAATCGCATTTGTAAATGGAGAAATAGAAAAAGCGATATATTTACATGGACTAACCTAAGGGGTTTGTAATAATGGTCATGAAAATAAAGTGTACAAATTAGTTAAATCTCTTTGTGGGCCTAAATAAGCTCCAAAGCAATGTCATGGAAAAAATGACAAAGTGCTATTGTCAAATGATTTTTAAATTAATGAATTCAATAAATGTGCGTACAACAAACTATTTGAGAATGTATGCATGACATGTTAACATTTTGTACTAACATTGATATAGTGAATGAAAATCAGTCCTTGAGTTCACAATTTGACATGAAGAATAAAGAGAAGTTGATGTTATTCTTGGAGTTGTACACAAGTTGAACTGAGTTGAGCTTGGCCCAACTCGGCTCGGCTCAGCTAACAGGCTACCCCAGTTCGAAATCGGTTCGGCTCGGTCCTCGAGCTTGACTGACTAGCTCAGCTCGACTTGGCTCTATCAACAGCTCGAGCCAGCTCGAGTGAGCTTAGATTTTAGGGTTTTTAATGTATATAATATACAATACATATTATAATATAATATATATTTTATTTAAATATAAATATTTATAAAATCTTTATATTAAGTGAACCCAACCTGATTCGAATTGAGTCAAGTTTGAGTCAAGTTCCAAGTTAAGTCAAGTTAAGCTCGGTCTAGCTTGGACTCGGCTCGAAATTTTTTCGAGCTCAAAAAATCAGCTTGACTTAGCTTGACTTGGCTTAACTTGGCTCGAAGCTAGTCTTAAACTTAGTTGAATCGAACTTTTTCAAGTTGAATTGAGAAAATTAACTAAGCTAACTCGGTTCGTGTATAGCTCTAGTGATTCTTGGAATTAAAATTATGAAAGATTCTAATAGAATTTCTTTATCTCAATTGCTCTATATTGAAAAAATCTTAGAAAAATATAAGCTTCTTAATTGTACACTTGCAAGAACTCCCTTTGATCCTCATATAAAATTGTATAAAAATGAGGTTGGTAGTGTATTATAACTTGAGTATTCTAGTATTAGTGAGCATTTAATGTGAACTATACTAGCCTTGTTATTGCTTATGCAATTAGTAAGTTAAGTAGATACACCAGTAATTCTAGAGAAGATCACTAGATTGCTATTAATAGAGTAATAAAATACTTGCAACTATGGTCTTATGTACAGTAGATAGCTAGTTGTGCTAAAAGCATATGGTGATGCAAATTGGATATCAGATTCTTTTGAATCCAAGTCCATGAGCGGTTACATGTTTACTCTTAGAGGAGATGCAATATTATGAAAATCTAAGAAGTGGAATTATTTCTCTCAATCCACGACAGATCCGAATTGATTACTCTTACAACTGTGTGGCAACAATTACATTGCATTTTGATAACCAAGCTGCATAATTAAGGTGAACAATATGATTTATAATAATAATAAAATCTATATATTTAGGTTTAAGACATAACTTAGTTACGAAATTAATTTGAGATGGGATAATTGCAATTGACTTTATAAGGTTTAAACAGAATTTAGCTGATCCACTAATTAAAGCCTTGGTTAGGGAGTTAGTGATGAGTAAATTAAGGGAAATGATGTTGAAGCCTATTTAAATAAATCACTGACAATGGAAACTCAACCTATATAATTGAAGATCCTAAGAACTAATTAAGTTCAATGGATAAGAACAAGTTACTTTGAGTGATTTGATATCAACACTATATATGAATAAATTAAGAATCTAATTCATATGATATAGCAATACATTGACTTGTAGTGAGGAAGGTTGGACTATAGCCTTAATAAATTTTGTTGTGGGGAAAACCAAATTGGTTCCTCACACAGGAAGAACAATCAACTAACTACGAGAGAAGTGCCACTAAATTGGGATAATCAATGGTCTAGGAAGGATCTCTGAGCCAAGCTCTCAGTGCATAGGGTTCAACGATTGAATGAGCAGTCTCCCTGATATATAGATGACTCTCGAGCTAAGTTGTTCATGGATAGAGCTCGGTGGAGAAGGTTCAACTTACTAGGAGTATTTATAATGCAAGCAAAGGACTCGTAAGGCAAGGAGCTCGTTAGTGCTTATACTTGAAGCATAATAAAGATTGTCAAAATTTATAGTCTTGAATGGATCACAACACACATGAAGATGTTCTTCGATGACTTGTGAAGATTATATAAAGACCAGATCAACATCTCAAGGAAGTCTCATCATCGCAAGTTTTTGTTGGCTTCGTTAAAAGTTTGAAGCATCTATATGTGTTAACCATCAGGTGGTATAACCTTAGATTGACCTTAGGTTAGTGTATTTCCAATAGTATCATAATGAACATTATTCTAAGTAAAATACACTGAAGTTAGGTCAACCTAACTCCTAGTTCGGCCAACCTAACTACATTCGGCTAACCCAACATACTTCAAGCAAGTATATAGCAAGATAAAGATTTTTTGCGCCAAGTTCGGCCAGTCCGAAGTGTTTGGTCAAGTTTCCAACAACATTAGATTCTCATATCTTAGGGAGATTTGGCTAGCCGAACCTTGTATTTGGCCAACTAAACTAGAGGTTTGGCTAGCCGAATTTTAGATTAGGCTAGCCGAAAATTTGAAAGATCTTATCCCACGAACCATTGGAACGCAATCATTGGATTTCGGCCAGCCGAACCTAAAATTGGGCCAGCCGAATTTCCAATTCCTTTAGCTATAAATAGAGGCCTTCTCTCATTCATTCAAAATACAAAAAATTATGAAAGAACTCTCAAAGTCAAAGAGAAAATTAGGCCTTAAGCTAGTTGTGCAGTAATTCTAATCTTCGTTTAGCTTATTTTATTCTCTTTCTCAAGGTAGTTTTAATCATATTTAAATAGAGTAATCCATACTCTACTTGAGATTTAGAGAATAGAATTTGTAGCTATTAGGGTTTTTGTTTATAATATTGAAAATATAATAGATCTCTATATTCTTTTTGGGTTGAACACATATACGGTTTTATCAATATCCCATGAAAGAAGATCGATGCAATCAAGATACAGTTACATCTTTGACTCGCCAATTGTAGATAATTATTGTATATACTTTTATTTAATTTTAAATTTTTTTGAGATAGCCCGAAAATCTCAGTGGGTTGTTTTATGGTGTGCCCATGAAAATCTGATTGCTTGCCTCCAAGTGCAGAGGTTCGTAAATAATCCTATGAATACAGGGTCGATCCCACAGGAAGATGAGTTGTAAGAATGAGAAAATCAAATGTAAAATTAACTAAGTAATGGAAACTAAACAAATGAAATGATTTTGAAAGTTTTGAAGGTATGAAATTTAACAGAATTAAAACAACACCTAAGCTTCAAAGTTCCACACATAGGTTAATGATCAATAAATGATGATGACTTTGACAACACAACCAAGATCCGAGCATTATGGTTGGCCTAATCAAAAAATAAAATAGTTTAAATATTTTAATAAATGATATAAAATATTAGAGAATCATGGATTAGCACCATTAATTTATATTCTCAAGCGCCAGTGATTTTAAGTATTTAATATCCGTGAGATAATTAATCAAAGAAGTGTAGTAGGTTAAGAACATATCCCATTTAAGAAATCTAATTGATCCAGGTTAAGACTATCCATCAATATGGATCTCACATGATGGAGACATATGGATCTCACATGAGGATAAAAAACCTAAACCTACATAATTGATAACATGCATACACCATTTATCTCATTATTAAAAATAATCAATCATGATAATTTATGAAATCATTAAACCAATATGCTTCCCTTCTAGCTTGGGCTAGAGGGAACTAAAAAAACATAACTAAATTGCAGAATATAAAAGAAACAAGAAAATAAGAAAATAAATTAATAAAGATCTAAAAAAATTTGTAAAGATTTAAAAACCCTAGAAAAAATCTTAGATCTTGCCCTTGAATGCATGAACACAAATATATAATTTTCTGTTATCAGAAATTTGACTACTATTAACCTAGAATAAGTATTAACTTTGCCTTTGGAATTCACATAATATTTATAAAAAAATTAAAAATTCTGAAAAAAATTCCCATAAACCAAAAAAAAAAATTCCCTAAAATATAAACTCACATGGATGACTGTAACGCCCCATATTTTCAATATTCAGGCATTATCACAAAATCTTCACTTAACACAAACACAAATTCAACTTAAAGAATTTCAAATTTCCTCCCGCCAACGGTCGTCCTCGGCGGTTCCCTCTCGGCGGATTCTCTCCGGATTCTCCGCTACTTGATTCATGGGAGGCTGCTGTTGGATCTGGACTATTGAATCGAGGTGATCTCAGGGCTAGTTTTTCTCAAATCGTAGCTCTGATGGAGGGCCACTCTTGGTCCGGCAATGTCGAACAATCTGAAGATTGACAGCTGGTCAGAGGAAGACGTGGTGCCCGATCCGAAAGAAATAGGTTGACCATCAACAATGGCGCACAGATTTCGACCCTCTCCTCCCTAAACGGAAACGCTAGTCTCTCCCATAACAGAGGCTTCAGCATTTTCATCGGAAACATTACATTCGATGCAACCATGGAGGACCTTCTCCGCATCTTCAGCAAATTCTGTAAGGTCCTAGACACTTATATTCTGAAGACCCTTGATTCTCTCAAGCCTAGAGGTTTTGGCTTTGCTCGTTCCGTTACGAATAGGATGTTAAGAATTCCATGAATGTCTTAAATGGCAAAAGAATTGATGGTAGAATTGTGGAAATAAGATGGGCCAGAAGAAGAGGAGCCCTATCCATAGCTCCCAGGAGCCACCACATGTTATATCAGAGAAAAGAGGAAGCATCTCGAAATCTACCTACTTCCTTTGTGAATGCGGTTTCTTCCGAGGTGAGTGATCGATCTATCAAAGTCTCTCAAGAGGAGACAACGGATACCATCTCTGATCGTAGAGCTTTTGAAACTAGACTAGAGGCATTAAAATGGGGAGCTATGATTACGGTATCTTGTCCTGAGATCTCGATTCTTCAGGTACAAAGTGCCATTAAAAATTCCTCCTTCGGTCCATCTATTGGGGAACTAACGAGAATCTCCCATCTCAAATTTCTCATTGTATGGAAATCAAAATTGGCTCTTGACGAATTTCTGTTGAACCGGTCACTTCATCACTCAATCGACATTACCAGCGTGGCCAATGGTCTCCTGAGGTGCAGTTTGGTGGGGAAGGAGTATGGTTGAGGTTGTATGGTATACCGGCTCACGCTTGGATGGAATCCGTCCTTCTGGACTTGGGAAATCAACTGGGAAGCGTAAACCACATTGATTCGATTAGCCATACGGAATTTTCCAAAGTTACGCTCGAATGAAAGTGCTCATATGTCCAGGAACCAATCTGCAGAAGACCCTGTCCCTATTGGTCATGGGGAAATTCTTCCCGATTATGGTGGAAATGGAGCACATATTCAGACCAAGAGAATCCAATGCTACTCAGGCACCTAAGGAAAGCACGAAGCAATGGGTGCAAAGAAGATTCGCTAATAAAATAGCAGACACAAATCCCCACCCATCACCTATTTGTGAAATTGCCAAAGTGGAGGAAATTTTAAATTCTAACCCGCGACACTTACAACATATCAGCTCTTAGTTAAAACCTCAATAACTATTGGCAATTGAAGACTAGTCGATTGAGAATCCAAATGAAAGGGAAGGATATGATATAAATAATATGGGTGTCGTTCCTCACAATCCAGTTCAGAGCCAGGGTGGTGACGCAGCAGTTCAGAGCCATGGTAGTGATGCTCCAGTTTAAAGCTAGGGGGGGTGATGCAACAATTCCTCGAGCTCCAGCACAGTGATCAGGTACCTGCATTTAACAGGTCTACTCTGGTTATGGGAGCTGCTCTCATCACACAAAAGTGTCAGGGTGGTGATGCAGTAGTCTCTCAAGCTCCAGAGGAATGCTAGGGAAAGAAGAATGAATTCGTTGTGACCAAATTAATGTAGGACTTTGGATTAGATCTACACTCAGTTCAGGGTGTTGGTCCTATTCCTTCTGATTTTCTGATCACGACTGGAAACGGTCTCCCTCCTAACAAAATTGTAAATGAATCGGAAGTCGCTTCTAATCTACTTCCCATTCCTATGCAACACCTGCTTCCTGTTAGCAGGCCTGCAGATAACGACCTACTTACATGTCCCAGCCCTTCTATCCTTCAGTGCCAGCCACTCAATGCCTTTCATCAGTCCGATCTTCAACCATTGAGGGACACGATGGATATATCCAAAAAGTTATTCCTTATGGACTCTATATACATTGAGGCTTCTCATCAAGACAACCATGTAGGAGTGAAATTGGGGCCAAGACTCAACAACAATAAGGTGTTACATTACTAATACAGGTGTGCTAGATTGGAGGGTAATTCCCCACTTAAAATTGGGTATCACACCACTCACAGGAAAGAAATGTATCTCCCTTCTGATGAAGATCCTAGAACTGAGTCAGAGGATGGTTTGACTGAGATTCAGGTAGCCCCTAATGTTTCCCAGGGAGATCCACAGCTATCAGAAGGATTTCACTTGACTCGGAGAAGGGACTGGTGGCCAAACCACCGTTTAGAGGTTGATTTATCTCCTTTCTTCTCAAACCAAGAAAATGAATATGAACTGGTAGGCAACATACCAACTCCAAACAGAGAGAAGGTCGACAATAGCAGGAAGAAACAGATGATCAAAACAGCCAGGTATCCCTTAAAGAAAATCTTCAAGGAAAGAGAACAACCAATCGGAACAATGTTCGTAGAAGAAGACTGCGAATTCTCTACAATAAAGGTGACTAGGAATCTAGACTAAGACGCCTCAAGCGTAGGGCAGTGAACACGGGATGTGTCACGGATGGATAAGTTTCTTGTGCGGAATGCTTGGGGAGTGAGAAACTGTAGAACTATTAGATTGCTGAAATGATTGATGAGATCTCATAACCCCGGGGCTGTGATGATCCTGGAACCTATGATCAATGATGCAAGTCAAGTTAGAATTGGTCTCTCTTTGGGCTTTCACCTTTCCTTCTCGAATGTTGAGGAGGGGGGCAAGATCTAGTTCTTTTACAAAAACCATATTTCTTGTTCAGTTATTAAGGCTACTAATCAACTTATATCTATGCATATGTATTTTCACAACTTGGAGATCTCCATCAACCTAACATGTATCTACGCCAGCTGTTCAAGGCTCATCAGGAGGCTACTCTGGGAGGATCTGATGGCTATGTCCAATGCCCTACCAGTTCCTTAGGGGCGTATGCGGTGATTTCAATGCTATCACTGAAGCTTCTGATAAATGCAACAGAGGTATTTTTGATAGAAACAGTGCCTGAGATTTCAGTGAGGTGATAGACAGTGCTGGCTTTTTTGACACAGGTTTCATGGGGCCGTGATTCACCTGGTGTAACAATCAGTCCAGCTAGAAGTTGGGCTAGGCTCGATAGAATGCTCATCAACTCAGCCTAGGCATCCTCCTTCCTGACCTTCCAAGTTAAGCATCTTCTAAGGACTAATTCGGACCATAACCCACTTCTCCTTTCCTTTCCTCCTCGTCCGCCGAGCGTGCCAAAGCCGTTTAAATTTCAAAGGATGTGGACTTCTGATAAATCCTTTATGCAAGTAGTAAAGGAGGCTTGGAACAATGTTGAATCGTATCATCCAGTCCTCAATGTTCTTGCCAAACTGAAAAATGTCAAAGCACAGCTGAAGATTTGGAACAAGGAGCAATTTGGAGATATCTTTGAGAAATTAAGATGGAAGAATCGGAGGTGGCAGAGACTGATCGGCAACTCCAACAGTCTGACTTAAGCCAGGGTGAGTACAAATCTTTATATAACCATTTTCAAGAAGCTTCCAATCATCTTAACCAATGGGAGATCAATCATGAGATTTTCTGGCAACAGAAATCAAGGTCAAGCTGGCTTACTGAGGGGGACCGCAACACAAAATACTTTCATGCAATGGCCACTGAACGACAGAGGAGAGCCAAGATCACCAACATTTAGCTTCAATCAGGTGTGGTTGTGACAGAAAATGAGGACATTAAAAGGGAAGCCATAAACTACTTTCAAGAGCTTTTTAAGGGAAGAATCAGACCGATGAATTCGGATCTTCTGAATTTGGTGCCAAGGCTAGTGACTTAGGACATGAACCATTTCTTGACTGCTCTTCCTTCCATCTAAGAGGTGAAAGTGGCCATCCAAGCAATCCTGACTGATAGTGCGCCTGGACCGGATGGCTTCTCTAGAGTGTTCTACTCAGTTTGTTGGGACATCATTGCCTTGGATATCCACAAAGCCATATCATATTTTTTCCAAGGTAGTAAGATTCCTCATGCAGTTAATTCTACTTTGATTTGTTTGATTCCCAAGAGGGACGCGCCTAGAAAATGGTCTGATTTCAGACCTATAAGTTTATGTAACTGCCTCTACAAAATATTCTCTAAGATCATTGCAGTCCACCCCAGTAAATTCCTCCCTGCCCTAATTTCTTCGAAGCAGGGTGCTTTCATTAAAGGCAGAATTATCTCAGAAAATATTGCACTTTCCCAAGAATTATTCAGGGAGTTAAATAGGAAGACCAGAGGAGGTAATGTGGTGTTAAAACTGGATCTAGAAAAAGCGTATGATAAAGTCGACTAGCACTATCTTAAGCAAGTTTTGTTGCGCTTCGGCTTCTGTGACAAATGGGTCAACATTGTTGAAAATTGTTGGTCTTCATGCTGGTTCTCCATTCTCATTAATGGAAAAATGACCAGTTTTTTCAAGTCCTCTTGCAGATTGTGTCAAGGAGACCCGTTATCGCCGAGTCTTTTCATTTTGGGGGTTGATGTATTGAGTTGTAGCCTTCATGAGTTGATGTCCAATGACAGTTGTCTTCCGTTTTCGCTTAGGAGGGGCTTCCCACAAGTTTCTCACCTTCTCTATGTAGATGATACCCTCCTTTTTCTTCAGAGGAAGAGCTTCTATGCATAAGATCATGACTTTATTGGAAGAATACCAAACAGCATCGGGTAACTGATTATTAAAGCCAAAAGCTCCTTTTTTTGCTCAGATAAGATCCCAGCTTCCAGGATTTATGCTCTCAGCTCGTTGCTAGGTATTGCCAGATCCATAGGTTCTTTTTGCTACCTTGGTGTCCCCTTGTCAGTGGGTAGGATGAAGTCGTCTGATTTTCTGCCCTTGGTGGATAAAGTGGGGAGTCGTATAAAGGGTTAGACATCCAGATTTTTGTCGCAAGCAGGGTGATTAGTCCTCATTAAGAATGTGTTAGGTAGCATTCCCATCTATTCAATGTCAGCTTCCTCAATTCCAAAACAGGTCCTGTCCAATCTTGACAAAAAGTTTGCCTCCTTCTTTTGGGGGTGGTCCGACGCAAAGCGCAAACTCCATTGGAAGAGTTGGAAGACTATCACGATGCCGAAGAAGGAGGGTGGTCTCGGTATCAGGAAAATTACGGATGTGTTGCAAGCCTTTCATTTTAAAATGACATGGATCCTCAAATTCCACAAAGAATCTAGTCTCTGGGCATCCTTTATAGTAGCTAAATATAATCTTTCCCAAGATTCGATGAGGGCTGATCTCATCAGAGGAAGAGCTTCCCCTTTCCTGAAGATGATCCTCTCTAAGGTTTCTTTCCTTGATGAGAAGGTTCAATCGAGTGTTGGTGTAGGTGAATGTGATTTTTGGAAGATAAACTGGACTGGTCTTGGCCCCCTTCAGAATTTTCTGTCGTCTGATGTTGCTGCCACCGTACATCCTCTGAAGGTTAATCAAGTATTAGGTCCTCGGGGTCTGCTTCCGCCTTTGATGGCCATGTCTATGCTCCTCAATGAGGTGACTGATTTCAATTTCCAACATGACTTCTGCGTCTCTGCTAAGCCCGACTCCCCCTTTTGGCCCTTCACTTCTTCAGGCTCTTTTACTGTCAAATCTGCATGGAACATCAACAGGTCGACTGGTCACAGAATGCGCTGGGCAAGGTGGGTATGGCACAGTTTGCTTCCACCAAAAATTTCTCTTTTCCTTTGGAGGCTTCTTCAAAAGGCTGTTCCTCTCCAGTCAGCAGTCCAAGCAAGAGGTGTTTCCCTTAAATCAAAATGTCTGTGCTACAGAGAGGACAACGACCCGAGCCCAGCTACAGAATCTGTTGCGCATCTGTTTATGGATGGCCAGATTGTGCAATCGGTCTAGAATTTCTTTGGTGTGCAGGTGGGGATCTCCATCTTACAGGCGTTGATGGTGGAATCCAGAATCATGCAATGGATAAGCGCATGTGTGGATAGGAGAAACCAGGGGAAACGACATTTGCTCACTCCAGCCTATATATTGTGGGAACTTTGACGCTCTTAGAATGGGGCTTTTTTCGATGACAGATTGATGAACCACTGGTTGGTCATAGCAAAGGTCTCTTGGTGGCTGTCATGTGCTAGGGAGGAGGTTGTTAGAAACAGATTCTCCCAGCGTCTCCAAACAATGGACAGGCTTACAAATACATGTCCAAAACAAACGACACAAGCGGTAATCCGATGGAAGAAACCTCTTACTGAATGGGTAAAGGTAAATGTAGACGATTCTCTAGAGGCAATTCGGGCTTGGCAGGGGGCGATAGTGTTTGTAGAAATGACAAGGGGGATTTCATTTTTAGTTTCTCTTATGGTTATGGTAGTTCGATGATGAGCACTCGCGCCGAGTTCAGGGCAGTTCATGATAGCATTCTCTTGTGCTTGGAAGAGTCGGACTCGAATTTAGTGATTAAGGTTTTTAAAGATGAGGCTAAGAGTGGCTGGGTATGGAAAGGTTGGAAAACTCTTACAGATTTGCTTCGGAATATTGCAACGGTGAATTTCATGCACATTTTTAGGGAGGGGAACGACACGACAGATGCTCTTGCTTGAATGGGAAGCTTGTGCCAATCTCAGTTAGTTTTCTCCTGTTCTAATGATCTTCCTAGACAGGTGAGGGGTGTCCTTTTCTTGGACAAGGTTGGGCTCAGTGCTTTAAGGAAGACGAAGATATCCTCTGATTTTTTGTAATTTTTTGGTGGTTGCTTTGGTTTGACCTTTACGATAGGTCTTTCTATGGTCCTTTTTTCCATGAAAGACCCGAATCCCTGTAATTTTTTCCAAAATGAATATATTCTCATTTTAAAGAAATTCAACTTAAACATTCTTATGATCTAAACTAAACTTGACCACTAGATGACACCTCGATAGACCAAGGGATTATGCTAAGATTAGGTTTAAAACTAAGGACATGTGTCCCACCTACATCAAGATGGCTTAAATGGCCCACCAACCAAAAGAAATGGCGTAGACCAAGGGATTGAGACACAGACGATAAGAACGGCCGATCAGACCTTTAGATCGGCCTCATTCCTATAATCATGGCAGTTCATGCGTGGGTCAATCCGATGGATGGGGTGGATCTGTGAAAAATCATCCTGGTAGGCCCCGTAACATGTTGAGGGTGCACTGTAGGGACCACACCCGCAATGCACCGAACCAAGCTGCTGGGGTCAAACACCTTTGACCTGATAAATTTTAAGAAGGAAGGAATATCGGTTTCCCGCCCGCGCGACATTTAAACAGGGTCTTCCACTAGGATGGCAGTGGCCCTTCCATCATGCTACTTTACATGAATCCAGACCATCCATCTGATGGAGATTGGTCGGACGACCAAAACCACTCCTCCCCTCAAAGCCATGTATACCTACATACGCACAAGCGTGGGCCCAAGTGCAAAGGAGCCGTGTGTAGTTCATTGCAAAGGGCAGGATTTTCTCCCTGCCATGCTGGAGATCTGCGTGCATCCTCTCTTACGAATCTTGGCCCTCCATCTAGACTGAATCCCAGCCTTCTTTCGGTGTCGGGAAAGGATAAACATCCCTGTTGCTATCAAAAGGAGGTTGGTTATTTACCCTTTGGGGAAACCAAGCTGGCTCAATTCGAGCCTTCAACTCAGGCTCTGGAAGTCATCCCGACCGTCCACATTAGGGTAGCAACGACTTCCTGAAAAAATTGTCAGTCCACACGAGAAAAGAGCCGCGATGGGAGAAAATCATGAGAAGTTGGGACCAGCGATCATGGAATCGATTTATGGGCCCCACAATGATCATGGGACCCATCCGGTCCCTCCAAATGGATTGGATCGCCCAGATATACTGTCCATAGAAATCTATCATTGACAAGCAGTCATCTTGTTCGTTTAAACGGGAAACCCACCATGAAGCAGTGAGCCCCATTTCTAGATCTATGATGCCCATTCAGTGGGCCATAAAGGCGAGAAAACTACTGCACTGGTGGATCATTTCCATGCTGGGCAGAAAGAGAGAGAAAGAGAGCCCAAACCAGCAATATCCTAACCATCCGTTGGAGGATAGGTGTAGCCCTGGCTTTATAAATAGAGCCCTATCTCCTCAAGATTCTCACCAAACAACTCATAGAGAGAGAGAGAGAGGAAAGTTTGGGTGTGGGTGTAAGACAAGTGCCGCATTTCACCGAGTTGAACTATTCGTGTCGGATCGAGTCGAGTCAGTGCAGCCCGTAGACACCATTGAGAGGGAGAGGGAGAAACATACATAGAAGTGAGAGGAAAGAGAAAGGATAACAGTGGACTGAGAATAGACAGTTGTCGGGCTTGGTGTGCATTGCACCAAGATGACGATTTAAAATGGAACATGTTGGGTTAGTGCAGGCCAGAGGCAGCATTGTAAGAAAGAGAGAAAGGAACGAGAGAGAGAATAGGAGAGGAAGAAGGAGGTTTGGCGTGGTCGTGTGCATGTTCTCCTCTCTAGAAACGTCAATCGTAGACGAGTCCAGATAGATCTGGACGAGTCCTGATTCGTTCGGCTGGACTCAGCTCCGTCCGAGCACTACTAGGTTCAAGCAATTACTCCTTACCCCACGACGGAAAGACCCCCAGGCTAGCTCTATTCACAACCAAATGGAGGTGGGTTTGTGCTGACCAAGTTGACTCATCTCCAGTTGCATGGATTGATATGAATTTCAGCTATTTCAGTGGCATATTTGGCCATTTACACGGCACAACATAGCTCTTCCAACCAGAGCTTAAGTCCAGCAATCCCCGCCGGAAAGAAGGAAGAAGGCCAGGGGCTTGGTTCGATCCCAACCGAGTCTACTTAGCCAGCTTGACTCAATTGCACCAACCTGACCCAATTTAGGTTTCAGCAACCCCTCCAGCAGCAAGGACCCGACTCAGCCCCTAACCTAAGTAAAATTTCGGGTAGACCTCCTTATAAGGCCCTTTATTCCAATGGATAGCTTAATAACAAATGAGACTAATCTAATTAGGTTCATATGGGTAGCAACATTTAGGAGAGGTTGCAAGCTAGATCTCTAACCAAGTGGAGGCAGATCCATCTTCTCTTTATGAAAGCCTTGGATACAGTAATTTGCCTCCTCAAAGTACCCCACCTCTTAAGGATTTTCCAAGTTTATATCAGTTGCCTAAGACATGATTGTGTCTTTGGGTAGACAAGCAGTTCCCTTCAAGGCCGATTCAAATCAACCACCTCAATCCAAACATAGGAAGAGCAGATAGGGCTCAACCTCAAGTAGCGCACACACTAAACAACACTATTGAGAGCAACAACTCCCAAGGTGAGGATTCTACCCCTTGAGCTTTCCTCTTCCATGTTAACTCATGTGTTAATTCAACTCTAATTTTACCTAATAATTAATGACTTTGCTATTATAACTATTTGTGATAATTATTAAGATTAATTATATATTTAATGTCTAATTTGTGGAAACTTATATATGTGGTATGCTAAATTTTTCGTAAAGGATGATTATGTAATATGTGCTTATAAACTTTGAACTATGACACTTATTTGAATGTCTACCTAAATTACCCACTTGTAAATTTGGATAATAATGGCTGGAATCAATCATGCATACATGACACTCCTATTTTTTTGAATGGACTAACTGTTTGAAAAGTCCATTTTCTTATAAGGGATGAGCCGACTGTTTGAAAGGCCCATCCCTTAACATTAATGAACCGACTATTTGAAAGGCCCATTTTCTGCTTAAGTGAGCCGATTATTTGAAAGACCTACTATCTTACTTGGATGGGTCGACGGTTTGAAAGACCGGTTCCCTTGCAAGTTAAACGAGCCGACTATTTAAAAGGCCCACTACTTTGCATTAAATGAGCCGACTGTTTGAAAGGCCCATTCTCTTACATGAATGGACTGACAGTTTGAAAGGTCTATTCATTTGGCCAACTGGATGTGCATCCCCAGTTGATGTGCACTCATGCATCTACTCACTTAAGCAAGATCACATTGTGAATTATTTTGTATGTTTTATTATTTGGAACAATGCTTAGTTAATGCGGTAGTGCGTAATCTTGAGGGGAGTTCCCACTGGGCTGGTCGTATAGATGATGTAGGTGTAGATGAGGGTGCTTATGGGTGAATTTAGATGAAGGTCCCATAGGATTGGGAGAAGACTTCTATGAAGAGGAGCCCCGCCAAGACCGGACGAAGTTTTACGGGCTTAATCAATAGTTGTAATTATTTCCTTCCTATTTGTTCGAATATTTGAATCTTATGGTTTGTATTAATAGTCCCTAGCTAAGTGGACTAGGATTTGAATATGAATTGCTATGAAATGGTTCATGTAATGCATCATGTTTTCAGGACCCGAGTACATGACTCATTTCCCAAAAACCTGAGTGTTAACCTATAGAGAGCCAAATTCTCTCTCTCTCTCTCTCTCTCTCTATATATATATATATATATATATATATATATATATTTATTTATTTCTTTTCTTTCAGAGTTAGAAGTTTAGAGGAAGGTGGACACATCAAATGTAAAAGGAAATCTGCATTACATTCAGAATATACGAGCGACTGCCCATGATGATTTATACAAACCAATTTCTTCAAACTAATAAATATAAGAATTACATAATTTATACAAGAGAAATAGCAAAATGCATATAAATTTGAGCCATAAGATCATGCAGCTCCTCTTGGCAAATACAACCATGCATCCTTGGTGATTGTACTCTGCTCCTTATCAAGTCTGAACATGCATATTATTTAGGCCACCTACTTTACCTGTACGGTTATATATTTGATGGATGAGTGGCCAGCTTGGTGTGAATTTTCCTCAAGATTACACACCACCACCTTAAACAAGTATCGCATGAAAGCAACAAGGCATACAAAATATAACAAAATGTAGTCTTATTATAGTATGGATGCGTGAATGCATCATCAACCTGGGGATGCTCATCTAGTCAGCAGTTGGGCTCGTCACCCATGCAAAGGTTGACCATTAGCGAAGCACATCACATACCGCATAACGATTGTCTATCATACATCACGTATGTAAATCGATAGTCGATTGTCTGGCAACTAGCGAAACGATAACTCAATAAGCTAGAGGGCGCGTGCTACAACATCTAGAAATATCCACCTGTTATCATCAATATGCCATGTATACATGATTAGCCAAGTCATTATTAGTCCAATTACAATCAGTCGATTTAATAATTCTCACGGTCATTATGGGGGGCTCATCACCCAATGTAAGCCGACGGCTCGGGCATAGTGCCCAATTTTCACCATCCCCGGCCCGTGAGTCTACCACCTTAGGATGTTGATAGAACCCATTAGCATGTGGTCAATCAACTCTCAATGTATGGGAAGCTACCATCATATGTTGAGTGGAAATGAATATCAAAGATACCAAATACAATGATTAAAAGGAGTCGGTATGAATGCCTTAAATACGAATAAGCAACGACGATAAAAACATCAAATTCTTCATCTCAGAGTCAAATAGGTGGAATCACCCCATAGATGGTAAGTCCTATGAATAATTTTACCATAACATAAACCCCATGTTGAGGGTCTATTCCTAGCACAATGGATCTCATTAAACCCTAAGTACGGACTCTCTTTCTTAGATAGAGGTTTATCTCTTGACTAGAGATATTTTGATCCATATGTGTCTTGCAAACAGAACAATATCATGTGAGAATGACATAAAGATTAAATAATGAACTATCTGGAATGACTAAGGTATCATTCAAGTAATCAAAGTAAATCTTAAGTACACATATAATTCAAGAGTCACCCAATGAATCAAGTTCTAACATTTGCGTTTCGTGATTGTGGATTATTAATTTTCAAACATATATTCAAGTAAGCTAATCAAAGGATTAATCAAACTCATTCATAGTTAATATAAAAACTATCATTGATCTAAATTAGAGATGGAAAGCTCAAAGGGAAAAAGTCATCACCTGATGAACCGAATCACCTTCTAGGGTCGCTAAGTGCTTACGCCCTTAGGATTGAATCCTACCACAATTAAGAACTTGTACAATTAGATCCAAGTCCTACGTAATACCTAGGTTTAAGATCATAGCCTACGGTTTGAACTATTTATTTTAGGATTTTAATGTAAAATTAAGATTTTCATCCTAGGGTTTAGTCCTAAACTTAGATTCTAGGATTTGAATGCTAATTGAATTACATTTGATCGTAATGCTAATAATATTAATGATTTCAAAACAACCATTAATATTAATAATATACTTAATATTAGCTAACGTGACATTAATAATCATTATGATGGACCAATTAGTAAAATCCACTATCAATAACAAATGTTTAAGAATGATAAATAAAATACTATTATTTAATGATTGAAATTTGTTTATAATTGAAATAGCAGTGAAGACCGCTTGAGTTGAAGTAGGAATGCCAATATGTCCTAGAGGGGGGTGAATAGGACTATTTAAAGTTTTACAATGTATTTAAAAATTCTATTACACTAATCCTATTAGATATACAATTATCAGGATTACTCAAATGTAACTCTACTGGCTTCCAAGCCTAGTAGAGGGTCCAATCACAAACTATTCAAAAGATAGTAATTATAAAACTTAGTTCATGCTGGATATGACTGTGTATGTGTGTGAGGTGTGATCTCAAACACTCAGATATTGAAATAATAAAGAAAATCACACAAACAAGGCAATCGTAAAAATAGTCATTTTTATAGTGGTTCGACTACTTGTCTACTCCACTCTCGGCTGCCGCACTCAACCCTTGAGTGTACCGAATTTCACTAAGGAGGTTTCCCAAGGTTCACCTCAAACCTAAGGTTTTAAATCAGGTTCACCTTCAACCTTTACGTGGAGGTTTCTACTCGGTTCACCTCTAACCCTGGAGTTTTCCTGGTGCACTCCTAACTAGATGTTTATGCCCACATAGAGCAAGGGTCCACACAACGCACCTGGATGTTTATGCTCTCTACAAAGCAAGGGTCCACACAACACACCCACAACGTACACTCCCACCAGAGGCCTCCTTTGAAGACTTCAAATGGTGAGTAACACTTAAGACCCAAACCTAGAAAGGAATGATCATAAGTGTCCTCTGGACTCTAGGTACTTACAGATAAGTTGATGAGTCTCTTTTAGCGTAGTGATGAAGATCTCCTTCTTGTTGATGAAAAGTCTTCAGCTCCCTTGATCCGCAACACAAAAGATGTACCAGTACTAGGCTTCGGGTTGAGTCAAGGTTAGGATGGAAATCCACTCTCTTGGAATTTTCCTATAAGGAACATAGATTGATTTCTGTCATGTATTCATTCAAGGCATCTCAGCTTAATGATATGCTATTAAGATAGTTGTTGGAGGATCCTTGAATGCGAAAGTTCATTTCCCAATTCACTCTATTGAATATCAATGGTAAGAGTGGATTGGAAGATGAACTCCCATGAGAGAAAGGGATTTGGGTATATGATCTGAGGGTAAGACACACAAAAGCACTCTCTTCTTTCTCTACCAGCAAAATGGATAAGTCTCTCGTAAAAGATTTTAACGGATATAAAACGGTCATATTTATGACAGAGTTCGATATCATCGAGCATAGTCGATATCATCGAGCGTATACTCTCGATGGGATCGACTGTTCGCTCGATAATATAAACTCAAATGTCATTCGCTTTTGAAACCTTTTGCCAGCTGGTCGATGGGATCGATACTGGTTTCGATGTTATCAAATTTCGAACTCCGATACCATCGATACTAGGATCGATTTATCGACATTTAAAGAATGAGAGAGACTAGCCGAAATATTTCAGATTTTATAGGATATGATCGAGGGTCAACTAATGTCATTAAAATTTGAATGTCGATGATATCGAGACCTTGTCGATAGGATCGATAAATCGTATAGATTTTCATATAAGCACGCTGGACAGTTAGTGCCCAGACTCGATCCTATCGATCAGGACTCGATACTATCGAGATAAGAATATCGATTTCCTCGAGTGGCCCCCGATTAACTTTTAGAACATCCTGAAATATTTGCTGGAGGAAACATGCACCCCTGTCGATATAATCGAATGACTGCGATATGATCAATGTTTAAATTTAGATTGAATCGGAACAGACATCGATATATCGAAGCTTATAGTAGATTTCTTTAGAAAAATAGGGGCACCAAAAAATTATCTGTCGATATTATTGATCCACTTTCGATGGGCTCGATTTTGAATATCGATGATATCGATTGAAACTTCGATATATCGATAAATCGTCCAGATGAATGTGCGGTTGCTGGATGTTTTTTATCCTCACTCGATTGTATCGATTTAGATGTCGAGGACATCGACAGAGCAGGTCGATCATATCGAAATGTGAATCAATACAATCGACGGGGTAAGAAAATTTGAAGATTTTCCTATTTAGTAAAAAGTTTTCGTACAATAAAACCCTAAGGTGTTCTACTTAGTTTTAAGGGTTTTAATCACCTGGTGTTTTGGGACATGAGATGTGAGGCTATGATTTACCTATGGCGAGCTTCCACACATCCAGTTGAGGCAGGCACTTGAATTGATCTTCCTGTTAGGCGCTGTTGTTCGACTCACTCAACTTACACCGTAATTGACAAACAAGAGCACTAGTAGGTGCACTTACAATAATAACTAGTTTTAGCATAAATAACCTACTAATGGATAATCATTGGTAATATTAATAATCCTAATAATAACATTGGTAGCAATGATTATTGTAATTGAAATAGTTTCAATCTGAAAGGAGAATGTGGACTCGCCGTGACCGACTCATAGTTCGACTCGACCTCCATTCGAACCGTCGACTCACTCCACGACTCAACCTGGCTCGACTTAATTGAGTTGACCCAAAATGACCTTAAGAAGGCCTGGACTAGGCCCAAGCATTACCTGGCCTAGCTGGACTTAGTCCCAATCGAGTTGACTCGGTTCCAGCCAATTTGACTCAGTCCTTTCTCTATCTTCTTCTTCTCCTTCCCCATTCTCCCTTTTCTTTCTCCCTTTTCTCTTTTTCTTCTTCCCAACTCAACCAGGACTCACCCTGACTTGATAGGGAGTTGAGGTAGCAAGGAGCAGCACCTTAATGAGTTAAAATGGGTTATCTCAGCCCAACTCGATGTGGTGCAGCTCCACTACTCGAATCCTCTTTCTTTCTTTCATTTTCCTTCTTCCTTCTTTTCCTTTCCCCTTCTTCTTCTTTGGCCAGAATCTTAGCATGGCTTGGACTAGATTCAAACCACACTTAACCCAGTCAGACTCAGTTTCAACCGATTCGACTCGTTCTCACCCGGACAACAGCAGGCCCCTCACGCTTCTCCCTCTCCTTTTCAATTTTCTCTCTACTACACTCTCTCATTCTTCTCTTCCTACCTCTGCCCTTTTTTCTCTTCGTATGCTGGAACGTCCAGCAATGGACTCCCAGCTTGACTTGACTTAGCCGTGACCGATCTCTCTCTCTCTCTCTCTCTCTCTCTCTCTCTCTCTCTCTCTCTCTCTCATTCTCTTATTTTCTTTTTCTTTTTCCCTTCTTTGTCTTCCTTTCTTTTTCTCCATCTTAGGATGGTTGGAGCGAGCCTGGTCTCAGCTCCAACTCGCCAGACCCAACCCCTAACTCAGACAAGTCGGTCATGGTGGTGCGGTGCAACGGCTGCAACACTTCATCTTCTTCTTTCTTCTTTCTTTTTCTCCTTTCATATCCTTTCTCTCTCTGAAGGTCCTGTACTCCTGGATGACTTGGTTTAACCCGACTTAAGTCGAACTCGGTGCGGTTTGAATGAGGAAGAAGGAGGCAGCCATTAATGGCATTTTTAATAGCACTGCTCCTTCCTCGACTCTAGGAAGCTTTCAGATGAGGCTCTCCAAAGCTTGGGGAAGGTTTGGGTGGTGGTTTTGAAGGAATGAAGAAAACAAGTGGTTATCTTTGTTGCGACTGCAAAAATGTAGTGCCTTGTGTCTCGATCCTTACATCCTTTTATGCATACCCTAACTCTTCCTAGACCCTTGGATGAAGGATAAATGGCATGGATTTAGACTAGGTCTTCCACCCTCTCTCTCTCTCTCTTCATTGGAAATATCCTGTCATTCAGCTGGATAGCTGGCAACGGTGCCTACTATTTTCATCGTTCAGGATTGTCTCCTCATTGAAGGCTAAGATGTAGGGATGGAGAGTGTAACACCTCAGGTTTTTTCCATTCTGGAATTAGACGTCCTTAGGCAATGGGTCAACCATAACACTCTCAAAGCTCAATTCCAAAGTCTAAAAATCACTTTTCGACCCATTTCCTTCGAAATTTCACCTTTCACCACCTCATTCTTCAAATTTCTCTAAGTAATTTCATATTAGACATAAATCCTAAAGTTTAAATGGTGAAGAACTATACTTAAACTAAAACTTACTGTAAATGGTACAAACATGCATAAAATGGGATTTCAATTATTTAATTTTTAGAATTTCATGATGTACATAGGTTATTTGAATAAATTATCTTCTTCTACTCCAAGATCATATATTATACATTGCGTAACTCATTCCAGTTTGCAAATGAGACTCGATAAATGCCACGACGGACTCGTGAGCCCAAACGACTCAATTCAGGGGGACCCAGTGTAAGACCCGTATCCTAGACCATACCATTCCGTTGACTCCTGCGATCCTTCCGGTCAAATTTTGGCAATCTTCGACCTGTATTCGATGTTTACGCTCGAACCTAAGCCGAGTCCCGCATATCAGAGACGATTTGACCCGAAACCTATACTTTAGCGACTGCACCGTCGCCGCGGTTCTAACGCCGTGACTCGCACACCGACCCGATACCCAGGCTAAAAGATGTCAGTCTGCGTTCAATTCGAAGAAAACACCGCGCGTTACGAATTACGAGGGAATCTCTACGAGATGTCCCATCAATCAATCAATCACTCATGTCAAGTATAAGTCAAGTCACTCCATACCCAAGTACAACAACCCATACCTTTCTCTTACACAAGCAAGCCCAAGGTCAACCCTCACATCACTTCACCTCTCTCTCCACCCATCCCTTCTTACAACACACCACTCCACCCATCACCCATCACACCACATCACTCCATCACCCTTTTTCACCCATCACTCCCTTCTCTCTCTCATTCATTCTCAAAAAAAAATTCAAGCAAAAGAGCTTCACACGTCCAAGCTCTCTCTCCCTCTCCCAAATGCCAAGTGTGGCCCACCTTTCCTACTCTCTCATCTCTCATCTCAACTGTTGATCCATCATCTACCACCGTTAAAAGTCAAGCAAAGGAGCATTGGAGGCCAAGGGAGCAAAGAGGAGGCTTAGAGGTGGGTGATCTTTGAATTTCCACCGTTAATTTCATGATTTAAGGGCCCACTTGTTATGGGACCCACTTGATGTACGTGTTGAATCAATGGAGGGTCCATAGTGGCGAGGTCCCTCCTCTCCATTACCGTCTCTCTTGTTCTCTCTCTCTCTTTTCTCTTTCTTTCTCTCTCTTATCCTTCCCCTAGAATGAAGTGGGCCCCACCAACTCATGTTAAATCTACTCCATCCATCAAACGGTGTGGTCCATCACATTTTTGGGTGAAGTGATGCATAACATATATATATATATATATATATATATATATATACATATATTATATTAATATTATATAATATGGTGGGCCACGTCCCATGTGGGACCCACCACGATGTATGTTTTTATCCATACCGTCCAGCGTCCCTGGACGCTAGACGGGTGTGGTTAACTTGGAGTGTGTGCACTGACATGGGTGTGTACTTGCATGCAAAAAAAAAAGAGAGAAAAAGGTACTCTTTTAGAATGGGCTACTCATGCAAGCCCCACCTTGATGTTTATACATGATCCAAGCCATCCATTCTATTCTCGAGATCATGGTAGGCGTTGAGCCGAAAAATGAGACCGATCCAATCATCTGGCGGGCCGTGGTATTAAGAATGGTAGTATTTTTCGTTGAAACTTGGAAGAATGATTATTGGGGTCCACCAGAAGCTTGGACCCACCTGAAACTTGTTTTAGACCCCTATTTTTGTGGGATACATACAATGGACGGGATAGATCTAGTTAACGTGGGTCCCACCTAGGATAAAAAGAATATTTTTTTATTGGCATGACTTTGTGCCATGACGTCCAGAGACATCCACGTTAAAAAAAAAAAAGAAAAAAAAAAAAGATGGCCGCATTGGCCCGGTTGTAGACCCTACCATAATGTATGTCCTACATCCATGCTGTTCATTTTGTGGGTCCCCTTTGAATAGGGACTGTCCCCAAAAATCAGCCGTATACAGAACTCAGGTGGGCCATACCATCTAAAATCATGTGAAGACATGCTTGAAACATATAAAAGCACTTGGTGGGGCCTACCTGAGATTTGGACATGGCTAAAACTTGGTCTGAACCCTCAGCCAGGTGGCACACACATAATGCGTGGACTAGATTTGAGAACTATATCACGGTGGGCCCCCTGACCGTGACCATATGAACTGGTCGGATGGTAAATGAACATTACAGTGGGCCTTGGGTCCTTACTCTTACCTGGGTGGTAGACTCCCTAGAGTTTTAACACCGGGTCAAGGGTTCGAGTACTCACAGTGGTAAAATCTCATGGTGTGCGTGTGGCATGAGTGTGTGAGGTATGTGTGTGCGTGTGTAAAAATAATAATAATAATAATCACAGTGGGCCCCTTGGCCGTGTGACCTTATAAATAGGTTGGATGGCAAATAAACGTTACGGTGGGGCCACCTTATCAACAGATTGGATGTAAGTAAACATTACCGTGGGCCCCCTGTCCACGTGACCTATGAATAGGTTGAATGGCAAATAAACATTACAGTGGGCCCTAGGCCATGTGATTCTATGAACAGTTTGGATGTCATATGAATAGTACAGTGGGCCCAGGTTGGATAGAAAATATACATTATGGTGGGCCCTGGGTCTATATGACATTATCAACAGGTTTGAATGTAAAATAAACATTTTGGTGGGCCCCTTGCCACATGGCCTTAACAACAGGTTGGATGTAAAATAAATGTTATAGTGAGCCTACATGGGAGTCTACTATGATGCATGAGTTTCATCCAAACCGTCCAACCATTTTGAGATTATTTTAAGGTCATTGTTGAGGCCCATCTTAATGTATTTGTGGCCCGCCCACTAAGGCCCACTTTGTTATATATGGGCCCATGTGTGTAGGCCCATTTGATGTATTTGTGGCCCATTTTTGAGGCCCACTTTGGTATATATATGGCCTATGTGATTAGGCCCATTTGATGCACATAAAGCTCATGTGATTGGGCTCATTTTTTAATGAATTATAAGGCCCATGGGTTATGACCCATTGCAATGGACCTAAGGCCCATTGGTGAGGCTCATTGAGGTATCCATTTGATGAATGTAAGGCCATATGATTAGGCCCACCTTGGATATGTTTATGGCCCGTTGTTGAGGCCCACCTTTGATATGTTTATGGCCCAATTGGTGTGGCCCATTTGATACATACGAGGCCCAAGTTAGGAGGCCCATCTGATGTATTTTGGGCCCACAGGTTGAGGCCTATTGCGATGTATTAGGGCCTATGGGTTGAGGCCCATTATGATGTATTCAAGGCCCATAATTGAGGCCCACCTTGGTATGTGTATGAGGCCCATCTTGCTTTATTTGGGGCTGTTGTTGAGGCCCACCTTGATATATATATATATAAGGCCCATGTGATACGGCCTATTCGATGTATTGGGGGCCCATGGGTCGAGGCCCAATGGGATGTACAAAGGCCCATTACAATGTGTGATTCCACTATAGTTGTGTAATGATATTTATGACGGGCCATGCCTTGGGAGCAATGTTGGTTTGACATCCACATTGTAAGAATAATGTTGGTTAAATGTCCGCATTATAACTCTCCTTAGGGCCCATTGATAGGCCCATACTTGTTGTGTGTAGGCCGTCTAGGCCTATCTGCGTTGTAAGAGTAGTTCATTACTTTATAACGTGCCTAGTATAACATCATGATACATGCTCATACTCATCATTTGCATGTTTGTTATGAGATGTGATTGACCATTGCATATGTCATTGGGTAGGATGACATGAGACTCCCTGATAGGCGGACGTTATCTCACATGAGCGCACGGCATGCGTAGGACTGATGCATGACTGGATCGTATGACTCATGCATCTTGCATTGTGAGCTGTGATTACTGTACGCCCTAGCGACATCAGGGTCGTAGCCTCCACAGGCATATCGTGGATGGCCAAACAGGACACCAGAAATGTTTGGTTCTAGCATACGGACGCCATAGATGTCCTTGGGAGAAAATCTCTAAACCTCCGTGGCCAGGAGATGACTCCAACGTCGAGACCGAGTGGATATATGAGCGCACGAGGGCCAATACCAGGAGGCCGCGTCTCCCACTGTATCGTGGTCGGTTGGAAAGGGGTGTGACCTTACCCGCCTGAGTGAGGGGGTAATGTCTAGGTTGAGTTTGACCAGCTTGAGGAATGGGTCCGCTATCGACAAGTCGTGCCTGATATTGGCAGGTGAATAGTGAGGTCTCTTCCACTTACCCAGTTGTGCGCTTGGATAGGGAAGATGCAGAGCTTGAGGAGATCCAGAGCCAGAGAGAGAGAGGAAGAAAGAAGGGAAAGATGTTTTTATTGTTTAAATATTATTTTTCCTTCATTCCAATTAATTTTATGGATTGCTAAACTTTTAGCTAGGGCTGAGATAAAGCCCCTAATTTAAATAACTCTTGTTTACTGTTGAATTTATTTTAAGTTGATTGAGTTGTTTCTTTCGCTAGTGTGTTTTCTTGAGATTTTCATACTTCTCCATTCTATGAGCTCAACCAAAGTCTAGATATAGATGTTGTTTAGAATATTATTCTAGGTGCTTGTGTCTGACCATGAACAGGTCTCCTATAGAGGAAGAAACAGGAATCTACATCTTTTCATGCCTGACCATGGATGGAAAGATGTGATCCATATGCTTTAAGAGATTATACATTCTGTGTGCCCGACCAAAGACATAGAGTGTGCTTTGTTTATTTTGATATCAATCTGAATTAGGGTGAATCAGCGGATAAAACAAGAGTTAGGATAATTAGGGGTGGATTCGAAAGTCCTAGTCTTCTCATCGATTGAATCTTCCTCGTTATTGCTCGTAGTTATTTTTCATAGATTTATGCTAGTTTACTTAATAGTTTGTTAAACCATTCGTTGGATTAGTTAAGAAGAGTCTTAAATTTTGAATTGTGATAACCAGTCCTCGTGGGAACGATCTCGTAATACGTACCATATCTACATCTGATTCGTAAACTTGCGAGTTAAAATCATTTAAATCAGATTGGTTTAAATTAAAACATCACTCTTGATCTCAAGTTAGTCGCGTCCCTAACCGAAATCCTGGCCATTGTAAATGTACATAACAATTAGTTGCGCACCACCATCCTGAGTGGATAGTGAATGAATGAATGAATGAGTAAAATGTTGAGTATGCAACTCCTGCTCAATAAGTCCACATATTAGTACCGTGCATCTCTAGGATCATCACTGGGGTCTAGTACACTCCACACTGACTGTCGCGTCCCTAGCCACACATCCCAGTGAGTGGAAGAGACCACACTATCTGCCTACTAGTAGTATACCAATGCCTACTCGGCTCATCGATAGTGGACCCATTTGTGAGTTAGTCAAACTCAGCCTAATTTATAGCTCCCTCACTCGGAAGGATAAGGGCACACCCCCTTCTAACTGACTACGACATAGTGGGAGACACACCCTACTGATATTCGACACTCGAGCGCTCATGTATATCCACTCAGTTTAAACGTTGGAACCTCTCCTGGCCACGGAGGTTTAGGGACTTTCACCCACAGACATCCAACGTGCCTAGTTGCTCGAACTAAACATTTTTAGTGTCCCATCTGGCCATCTACGACATGCCTATGGAGGATACGACCTTGATATTGCTAGGGTGTATAGTAGTCATACCATAAAATACAAGATGCATGAGTCACACAGTCCAATCATGTATCAATCCTGCACATACCGTGCACTCATGTGGGACAACTCCACCTATCAAGGAGTCTAATGAACAACCTGCCCTATGATATATGCAATGGTCAACTACTTCTCATACTAAACATGCAGATGATGTGTATGGGCAGTTATCATGATGTTATGTTGTCACATACTCATAATCAGTATCGATAACCGGCATCGATAATCAACAATAATAATTGGCACCGATACAGCATCGATAATTGGCCTCGATGAGAATGGGCCTAACAGGGCTTAAGGGAAGGTCATAATGTGGACATTCAACCATCATTGCCCATCAATATGGATATTTAACCAACATTACTCTTAAGGAGTGGCCCACATAGAGCCTAACATATAGTGGGGCACATGGCCTCACACAAGCCTCACATATAACATAATGGGGCTCGTAAAAGGGCCTCTCATATATTATAATGGGCCTCATCATATGGGCCATATATAAATCATATTCGGCCTCAACATAAGGGCCTCATATACATTACAATGGGCCACTTCCATAGGCCTTAAATGCATCACAATGGGCCACATCACATGAGCCTAATATATGACAAGTGGGCTTAATATATGACACGTGGGCTACATCACATGTGCCTAATAAGCCTCAAATACATGCCGCATATACATCACAATGGGCTACATCTCAGGGCCTCAAATACATCACAATGGGCCACATTACATGGGCCTAATGAGCCTCAAATATTGGCCGCATATACATCACAATGGAACACATCTTAGGGCCTCATATACATCGCAATGGGCCACAACAATGGTCCTTAAATGAATCACAGTGGGCCTCGTCCCATGGGCCTCATATAGGCCTCATGTATAGCAGGTGGGCCCTATACATACAGCAAGTAGGCCTGCACGAGTCAGATGGACCCCACCAGATAGACAGCATAGATATACAACGCATACATCACAATGGGCTGCCTGCCCTAGACGGCATGGATAAAATACATCATGGTGGACTATAACCTATTAACGACGTGCATACAAAACATACCTCAGGTGGGTCCTATCCCAACTATACGGTGCCGATAAAATACATACACCACGGTAGGGCCTACCGTCCTATGGACGGTGTAGATAAAACACATACATCATTATAGGACCCACTGTCACCGTCCATGTACTGGACAGTGGACAGTGTGGATCAGAACATTCATCATGGTGGGTCACACCTCCCACGTATAGCGACAGTGTAGATAAAACACATACATCAGGACCCCTCCATCCACATACTGGACGGTGGAGTACAACACATATATCATGTGGGACCCACAAAACTTGCTGACATGATAAAGCAGCTATGCTGCACGTGGGTCCCAAATGAACGGTTGGGATATAACACATCCCTAATCAGACCCGCAGAACTGTTGACTTTAGTATAGTAGCTAGGTTCAAGGAGGGTAGTCCCCACCGTCCAGATGGATGGTTGGGATATAACATATATCTCATGATGGGATGCACAAAACTTATATGACGTCAATACATCAGCTGTGTAGCTGATGTGCAGTAGACCATCCAATCCCCTTCCATTATCAAGGTAGGCCCCACGTGTAGGGTCGGTCCCACCATCCAAGCAATGGACAGTGTGGATGTCCACGTACATCATGGTAGGCCCCACTGTCCACGTGGACGGTGAGGATACAACACTTACACTATGTAGGGGCCCCACCATCCTATCTAGACGATGGGATGAAATAGATACATCACGGTGATCCAGCACCGTCCCTTGCTGGATGGTGCAGACACAGTACATATAGTAAGGTGGGTCCCATGTGGGGCCCACCACGTAATATTATATATATATATATATATATATATATATATATATATATATATATATATATATATATATATATATATACACTTGGTGGGTCACACCATCTCGGAGATTGGATAGTCTGGAGTGAGGGACGCCAGCCAATCAACTTCCATCTCAAATGGATGGTGAGAGTAAAAATAAAAATATCAGGGTGGGTCCACATCAGTGTGGCCCACCAAAGTTCTGAATCAAGATGGTATTTATTTTTTTTCCTTTCATATGGTCTAGCAGCAGTTGTTGCTGGACGCTTAAACTTGGATGATTAGGACTAGGTGGGCCCTTGGTCTAGATAAAATGGATGGACGTGTGGATGTGGGACACACGCCATGGTGTGTCCAACACACACATCAAGGTGGGTCAATGCGATGGCCCACCAGAGTTCAGATTAAACTGATATTTGTGTTTTTCCTTCATCTAGTCCTATCCAAATGGACGGGAAGCAAGGTGGGTCCCTCAATCGGATGGCGTAGATCATACATCAAGGTGAGCCATCATTCAAGGAAAAAGAGAGAGAGAGAGAGAGAGAGAGAGAGAGAGAGAGAGAGAGAGAGAGAGAGAGAGAGAAAGAGAGAGAGAGATCGGTGAGATGGAGGGACCTCACCACTATGGGCTCCTCTAGGTTATAAAACACACATCAAAAGGGGTCCCAAATAGGATCCACACCATCAATAGGTGGGTCCCACTCGGTCCATCATAAAAAGCACAATCTAAACCTATAAACAACCACTGATTCCACTTCTTTTAGGCTCCATGGACTCCTTAGCTCCTAGGCTTTCTCTTTGATGGTGGGAGATGAAATTGAAGGGTGGAGATGAGAGATGAGAAGGGTAAGAAGTGGGCCACACCTAGATTCTCCTTGGGAAGCTTGGATGTCCACTCTTCTTGGTGCTTGGGATGGAGTGAGAAATGAGAGAGAGAGAGAAAGGAGTGGTGATGGATGGAGTGATGGGATAAGAGGTATGGTGGTGTAAGGAGAGATGACATGAAGGTTGACTTTAGTTGAGAGAGGGATGAGTGAGTGATGGATGTGTACTTGACTTGTACATTAATTGATTGATGTGAAAAGTTGTAGAGATTCTCTCAAAATTCACAATGCATAGCATTTTTTTGAAATATGCACGAGCCCATAACTCCTGGCCAGGGTATTGCATCGACCCGCGAGATGCAATGACATAAGTCTTAGGTCGAACTGACTCAGATCTACAGGATACATCTCAGGGTTGCACGCAATGTTGTTTATAGGTCACGGGTTGCCAGAAATCGACAGGGAGGATCGTTGTACAGAACGGTACGGTCTAGGATATGGGTCTTACAGCTTTCATTGCCTCCAACAACTCCAAGGCCTTTGCCTTGAGATTGGCCCTAGTAAAGTCGAGCTCATGGTTTGCTTCATTGACCAGGGCCTTTAGGTTGAGAGAGAACCGTCAGATTGTGAGGGTCCCAAGGTCCTCCTGCAAGAGAAAGAGAGATCAAGTTAGTAGAAGAATAGTATAAAATGAAAGCACCCCGATTATGACATCAGGACTACTAACTTACCTTGATGTGCTAAGAAGCCATTGTTCCGAGGAGGTGGTCAGTGCAAAGTGACAACTTCAAATTAACCTCCTCCTCAGGCACACGACCCTGACCCTAGTTCACTAGCATGGCTAAGTGCTTGGGGATGAAGGAAGAAGAGACCCCCCTGTAGTGACATCCTTGTGAGAGCTGAGCTCTGGTGCTCAAAAGAACCCTCATTGCCCTAAACCTCCTCGGCTTGGGCTTGCTCAGTGCGCGGATAGGACGCATCAAGATCTACCACCTTCCTTGGTTGAGTGTCCCTCGGAGGGGTATGGGAAGGCGTAACAACAACGTCACTGCCAACCGCTGCCTGACCCTCTTTAGGAACGATAGTAGTCACAGCCTCTACCCAGTCGGTTAGAAGTGTAGCCCATTGGCAGCCTCTACAACCGATCATTTGGCTGTAAAAGGAGAAGGTCAGGTTGCCACAGTGGGCGTCATCTTCTCAGCAGTGGCCTTTAATCTCTCTATCTCAGCCCCAACTGACATTTTTCTTTTTCTCAATTGTGAGTGACCAAACATATCTGTAAAAAGAAAAAAGAGAAGAACATAAGTAAGAGTGCAACCAAAAGAACAACCAACTAGGTAGTAGAAATTACGAGACTTACCAGATAGAGCAAAGCTGAACTGTTGTAGAAGTGTAGCGATCACCAACTTTCTATGGTCTCACTAGTCGACAAGTTACTCTTGAGTGATCCTGATATGGTGTTGGTGGTATACAGAAAGGTTAGTCTGTGATCTAGAAAAGGGTGTAGGAAAGAGCATGACATTAGCATAAAAAATTAGTGAAGTACAAATATAAAAGCTTAGTGTGTTTTCGACTTGACAGGGCGAAGGAGGTCAGGACCCGAGATCGCGAACCCTTCAACTCCGACAACAGAGCCTCCTACTCCCCAAATGTGAAGAACGACTTATCCTTCCAGTCCTTATTGGAAGATGGGTTGTTGGTTATGATGGCCTAAACCTTGCCTGACTAGGATGAGAACTAGTACAAGCCATGCAAGCTTGGGCTACTCTAAGTTTAGTACAAGTGAAGGAGCTCATTCGCTGTGAGCTCAAAATTTTTGACTAACTGCCAAATAATGCAGCAATCGAAGATGGCCCACCAAACATTAGGGTTTAGCTACCCCGAGGTAACTTGAAAATGACAAATGATCTCTCTCACTATGGGGTGGACAGGTAAACGAAGGCCATAAGAAAAGAATGTAGAGTACAAGTGTTGAGTGTCAAATATTACATATTTTCCTCTATTTATATCTTGGTTTTATGAACATGATAATGCTTAATTGGTATATCTTATACATGTTTGTATTACGAGGTGAATGTGAGAGCTTGGATTGAAAAGAATGTTAAAAGCATGGATTTGATGATCAATAATCACCAAGGAAAGGGATGGATCTTAGAAGACCATGATTAAAGATTTCAAGACCCCAAGATTCAAGGAAACTAAGTGGAGAAGAAAGTCGAAAGTGTAAAGTGCAGAAATTCATAAAACCTGAACTTCACTATCTATATCATCGACCACTTGTCAATGTCATCGAAGCAAATGTTCGATGACATCGAACACGGGTCGATGACATTGAGAATTACATGAAAATTGAGTTTAGTTACTGAACAAATTTGATGCATTTCTCGATGACATTGAAAATTTATTTATTTCTCGAAGACCCGTTCGATGACATTGAGATTTTTGGAGATTTCTAGAGCAACTCGCTGGAACATTCTGGACACTTTTTTTAATTACTCGAACACCCTTCAATGAAATCGAAGGAATGTTTGGTGACATGAAGAGTTACGCAGTGCGAAAGACATTACACAGTGCGAAAAGGCACGACTTTCAGATTCGATTCACGTTCAATGACATCGAAGGATGTTCGATGAAATTAAATGCATTACACAAAGTGTGTAAATTTAAAGCAGTTTTCAGAGACGATCGGACAAAGGCTATAAATATGGGTTGTTTAAGGAGTTCTAAACATGAATTAGGTTTTCAAGAACAAAGCAAAAGGGTGAAGTAGCCTCCCAAGATTTTTTCTTCTTTCCTTAATTTATTTTTAATGTTTTATTAAAAGGTTTTAATTTTCATTATATTTATGGTTAAATAAACCTCTTAGCTAGGGCTAAGAAGTTAAGCTTTTAGTTTGTTGGAATGTTTATCTTACTTTGATTCATGTTTTAGTTGAACTTCATTGATTTCTAGTTTGAATCGAGAAATATTTTCATTTTTCTATGATTTATTGTGACTCAAATTACAATAGATGATGTGATGGCTTTGAATATCTTCTTATTTGTTTTGATGTTGCTGAGATTGGTAAAATTCGTGATTCACCATCGTATCCTGGGTATGGTAGATGGTTCAATTTCCTTCCAATCATCACAATGGTTCTTCATGTGTGAACTATTTCAATGAGAAGTTCAGATTATGCTTCAACTGTTTTACCTTCAAATTGGATAGGATGGGACTCTGATTCTAGTTGTGTTTTGTTGAATCAAGTAAGGTATCATCTTAATAGCTACAAGTGGATCCTTGGCGCTTTAGTTCCCTTTTGATTATTGATAATTTATTCACAATTACTTTCAACTATTCTAGATTTTAAGTTAGATCTTGTTCTAGTTCTAGTTCTAGTTATTTTTCAAATATGTAGAAGTTTAGTCCTTGTGGATTTGACCTCGGTCTCACCGAGTTATTACTACATCACGACCCTGCATTTGGGGTTGTGAACAATAGGGCGACCTCCCCCTTGGGAGGTCGGCTAGGAACCTCCCTAACTCGGGGGATGTAACACCCCATACTTTTTGACACTTGGGTGTTACCATGTGGACCTAATTGAGGATCGCAAACCCAATTTAGTTAATCATTTACCCTCACTCGTTAAGGGTAAACTTTGCCCATAAATCAAGTCATCCATCCTTCATCTTTCAAAATGGAGCATCACATCACAAGAGAGGTCTATTTTAGGGTTCAATCACCCTGATAAATGAATTAAATATTCATTGTCAATATCGAAGGCCGAATCATCAAAACCTGTCATTCTTTAGACCAACCACCTTCTGTAAGGAAACTATAAATTCATTGGGCTTTAGGAGCATCAGTCCAAGTGTATCCAGATTAGCCTGAAAATGTTTCAGAACGTTGAAAAATAAGTATGAACACGATCTAACCGTTGGGTTGTTGGGTATCACTAGATTGAATGCAAAACCACAAGATGAGGCCCACTTAGACTATGGATCTACCCGCAGTTAGATTAACGGCCCATATTAAGCCGTTAGAGCTGACGAATGGGCTAGATTTTGAGTAGACATCTTGGTGGACCACTAACGATCAGTGTTGAAGTGATCCAGCCATTCAAGCTCACTACCGTGGCCAACATGATAATCCATTACTTAATTACACAATCCAACTATTAAACGGGAAATTATACAATTATATTTACTTCATATAGACAATACAATACATAGGCCAGTAGAGGAGTAATTCTGTGAGAATCTGACCATCAGGTTGTAATATCAATCGTTGGATCGATCGTGGACATCAACTAAACACAAAGACCCATGTTTTGTGGCCCAAAAAAGGTTAGATCATGAACATTAGGCCCAGTAAGGGGTTACTGGATTAATGATCGGTCCCTGAACACTTTCTACTACTGATGTTCAAATTTAGAACAATCGGACCGTCGGATTGACTAGAAGTGATTAGATAACTCGAATCGATCAATTATGGCCTACCTAAGCCTTAGATTTACCCCACCTTTGATGAGATGTCGTAATAGGACCCACATAACTTGATGGATAGGGCAGATCCATCAGAAACACCTCAGTTGGCCCCACTTTGGAGTGCGCATGCACATGGGGTGCATACACTTGCAGCGCACTGGATCCAGGGGACCAGGTCAAACCCTGCTGAGTCGACATTTTCGAAAGAGGAACAAACTTTCCCTCCTTTCCCTCCCACACTATTTAAAATAGCTATCACTGTGCGCTCGAAGCTGACCCACAATCAAGACCCAAAGGGTCAATCTGAACCTTCCATCTTGAAGAACAGGAGATTTAGACCAAAGCCCCAGAATTTCATAGGTTTCCTCCCACGTGAAACTATATAGTCACAAGCGTAACAGCGCTGTGTGCAACTATTCTTTCTGAAAATGGAAAGAAACATTTTCTTCTTACCTTTCTAGGTTGGCGATCCACGTGAAACCACTCCATGTGATCCCAGCCCTCCACCTCAGCAAATCCCAGCCCTTTAAAGTAGGGCTTCCTCAACTATTGCTTATGCTTTAACCCACCACCGTTGTTGAAGCTAAATCGTTGAAATATGTTAATAGGCATCCGTATGGAGGGTCCCATAGTGTTTAGAGGACAAATCCAAGCCATTCAGACGCCTTGAAATGGAGGATGACCCTCTTGATCAAAAAATACCATGATCGAGGGTGTCATCTTCTCCGTCGGTTGGGTAAACCCATCGTCATCTAATGGGCACCATTTGCCGATCGGAGATGTTCATCTAGAGGGATACTTCAACAAATGATCATCCCCAAGGTTCATGTCTTTCATGCATTTAAAACAGCCCCTGCCTAGCTGATCTTTTTTATCCCATCTCAAAATGAAATTGATTAATAACTCAACTAACTACTTGATTAGTTGCTGTAAGCTCTCTAAAATAGGATTAACATGGCTTATAAAACCCACCCTTTTAAGGCATCCAACCAAAGAAAAGATAAATAAAGAAACAAAAAAAGAGAGGGTGAGAGAAGTCACCCGCACTATAGTAGCTCGGTCCGAGTCTAGGCCGAGCTTGGCCGGGAAGAAGACTTAAAGAAGGAGAAGAAAGAAGATGGAAGAGAGGGAGAGGGTGTGTGGGCCGTGAACTGACTCGATGTGAGTCAGTTTTATAGGATTGGTCCAAACCCATTTCTGGTCATTCCAATAAGGAGAAAAAGAGAGAGAGTGAGATAGAGGACATTGTTGTGGTGCATTGAGCTGGGTCAACTCAGTAGCTAAGTTCGGACTAAGTCTGGATTGAGCAGAGTGGATGGGTTGTTCTGAATGAGTAAGGTTGCTGTTCAACCAACCCACTTGTTGTTGTTGTTGAGCCTGGTTCAATCTTAAGGAGTTGCTTGATGTTCCGGTAATAGGGGAAGTAGGAAAAAGAAGGAGAAACAAAGGAAAAAAGGGAGAAGAAAAATCTGAGAGAAGGCGAGGGAGCTGAGTGGTCGTGTTGCACCACATTAAGCCGAGTCACGAACGTGACTCAGGCCAAGGGTGGACCGAGTCTACTTAGTCCCATCTGCTCTGGTACAAACTAACCTGCTATTGAGGGTCCTTGGAGGAGTATAAAAAGAAGAAAAAGGAAAGAAAAGAGAGAGAGAAGGAAGTTTGGGCTACTGTCCGGTCAAAATCGAGTTGACTTAGTTTAAACCGAGTCTAATTGGGTTGAGTTAGATGTGGGCTTGGTCTAAACCCAGCTGGCAGTGAAAGAAAGAAGAGAAGAAAGAAAGACAGAAGAAGAGGGAAAGGAGAAAGAAAGAACAGAGAGATTGGGTGGTTGTGCCTCCTGCTGAGTCAACTCGGTCGAGCTGTCAAGTCAACTCAGCAGATTTATTGATGTGGATCTGAGTTGACCCAGTTCGGGTTGAGTTGGTTCAATATGGGGTGGGATGTTGACTTAACTCAGTTTACCAAGGTATGCTTGATTCCTTCATTTTAGGGTTCTAATAATATTTTGAATTAAAATAATCTATTCTTAGATCTTCTTGTGAGATGTAGGGATTTTAGATTCTAAGCACTGCTCTAGAATCTTATAATCGGGTCGATTTGTGTTAGGAATCAATACGTTTGAGAGATTAGAACTTTCCTCTGAACATTTGGAATCTTGGAACATTTACTCAGAGGTAAGGACTCACCCTTTGAGCTTCTCACTTAAATTCATCAATCTGAACATAAACGATGCTTTATTTCATGCAGTTAGTAGCTCTAAGTTATTTCATAGTTTACTTATCTCATTATATGAATATGTTAAGATGTTGCTCGACAGACTCATATAACGTATAATTGTTATGTCTTCTTAATATTAGAAAACATGATTGATTTGGTTGCCACATGTTATCTCAAGTTGCAGAGTTTGCTAAATAATTAGATATTGTCATTTGAGATTGTCTTATGGACTGGACGGAACATGTTAAGGACTTACCATCTTGCAGTCCCTATTTGACTTACACGGTCTTGATCACACATTGCCTTACATGGCTTGGACTGCGTATTTGCCCTATGTGGCTTGAATCATTTATTTAACCTTCATGGATTTAATGAATTATTGGTGCCCTTTTGTGGCTTGATGGTTATATTCACATATCTTGTTGTTTCCTAAACATCTTGCGGTGTTCAGTTGTATTGTGATTTTTGGATGGAGCGGGTGTTCACTTAGTGATTTCCTAGCCATTTTGTGGTGTTCACATATGATATGATTTTTGGGTGGTCTAGAGTTTGTATGTCACTTGTCTCTTCATCCTGGGGTGTTCAGCCATACCACGATTTTCAGGTGGAGCGGTGTTCGCTTAACGATTTTCAAGCCACCTTGTGGTGTTCATGTATGATATGATTTCTAGGTGGAGTAGAGGTTTAAAGCTTGATTTTCTAGTTATTTTATGGAGTTTATAAGATTGATTATTTGACTATCTGGACATGTCCCCTTTCGTTGTGATTTTTATTATATTTCCTAAATGTTGAGATTATATTGACTAGCTTATTTTTGAATATATAATTATGATTTTGAATTACGTTGTTTAATATGTACCTTCTCATATATTGTAATTTATGTTGGATTATGAATGATGAGTTAGTAATCTTAGAGGGTGCTCCTTACTGCGATAGCCATTTATGCTATCAAACCATATCAGTTGATACAAGTATAGGGCAAGCCGATGCCATTCACTGGGTCGCTAGAGTAGATCGAGTAGCTAAGGAGCTAGACAGAGTCCCTACGGCCCATGTTGAGCTTCATCATTAGATGCTAGATTTCTATCTTTTTTTAACTAACTTTGTATTTAAGATTGTACAAGTCTTATATGGGCGCTATATTTAGATTTTTATGATGGTTAGAATGCTTTTATACAATGCATGGTTTACTCTATCTTCGTTTGTTGCTAACTCTAATTAATGTTAAGCGCTTCAAATTTACACCAAATTTTGAAGGCTAAGACTCGGGTTTTTGGAGAACGAGTCATATACTCAGGTTCCAAAACTGGGGCGTTACAAGTGGTATCAGAGCGCGTCTAGATAAACTAGGCCTTAGGGAAAAATGGGACTTATATGACTTCAAATACTCAAAAGTTGCATTGATAAAACTAGAGACTTGGAACTAGGTTTAATTCCCTTAGCATGAGGGTATCTTGCGAACCTAGAAATCAAAACTTTAGGATCCCTTGAAAATTTCTAGAACAATCGTTGAACTTAGAAACAAAATTTAGGTGTTGTGGAATATTCGGTTAAATGTAAAAAATCACTAGTTTAGACCCCCTGTGGTCCGTCTTAGGACACAAATATAACCCTAAAATAATTGTAGGACCTTAGCTGTAGGTCGAAGATTAGAAGGAGTGGGTATAAGGATGCTTAAATGGTCATCTTAGGATCTTTAGAGTTTGGTTGCATCTAATCGCAAAGGATAGGGAGTTGTCGAACACTTATCAATTTGAACAATACTCCAGTTATACGATTCATATAAATTATTTTGCAATCTTAGGTTAAGACTCGTTTAAACTTATGAGGATATGACCATAATGAATCCTTTCTTTTAATAGGATTATGGCTCCAAAATCCCGTTGCCCAAGACTGCAGAATGTTCATTTGTTAACTTTGCCAACAAACGAGGTTGTTAGGGAAGGGGGTCTTGAGCGCTCTCTTGTACCTTTAGTTAGGCTAAGTAGTCCTGAAAGATAGTCAACATCAGGAACTATCCCATCTCAACCATCTACAGGTCTTGTTGGAACACCCCCACCAAATGTGCAGCATGAAGCCTCACCTGGCAATGTAATTAGTCAGCTGACTACCATCATACGACAACAGGCTTCGATTGCCACATTGTTAGAAGCTCTCCAACATAATATGTATGCACTGGCCTCGAAGACTGAAGAAGTTAGTGGGGCAGATTTATTTGAAAGGTTTCAGAGGCTGAGGCCACCGTCCTTCTCAAGAGCACCAGATCCAGTTCTAGCAGAACACTAGTTGAATAGAATGACTAAGATGATGAAACTACTAGGTTGTTTGGATGCCCAAAAGGTTATTCTCACTACTTATGCCCTAGAAGGTGATGTTGATATATGGTGGTAAAGCATGCTAAGAATAGTTCCATCTGATTATGAGTGGACCTAGATTAAGTTTAAGAAGAGGTTCAATGAAAAATACTTTCCTTCGTGCTATCACCACAAGAAAATATTTGAGTTTCTCAAGTTAGAACAAGGGAGTACGACATTATCTCAAAATGAAGCACACCTTGACGCATTGTCACGGTATGCACCAAAGGTCATTGAGGACGAGGAATATAAATTGTAGAAGTTAAAGGAAGGTCTCCGACCTGAAATTCAATCAAGATTGTGCACTTTTGACTTTATTAATTTCGCTGATATTGTAAACAAAGCCATGCGAATAGAAAAGGACTTCGAGCGTATGGCCAAAACATGTACTCTTATTTTACGTTTAGCAAGTAAAGTTAGGTCGACACCATCTGCATCTCACATGCCTAAGAAAAGGGTGAAATTCACAACTCACCCAATTTATTTTTCGAGTCAGGATAAACTTTGCAGTTCTTGTGGCAAACTAGGTCATATCTTAAGCCGATGTTCCAAGAAATAGCGAGATGAGAGGATTTCTTCGAATCCTGCTCAAGTCTCGTGACCTCAAGCACGAGAATGGGGAACTCATCACATATACGCCTTGGATACACCCAACCCTGAGTGAGCAGACCAAGGTATGATCTTTACAAATCTTCCTTAGTTATTACCAGGTAGTTAGTAAGGATTATGGAATTTATGAATGCGTAGTAATGTGACTATAACGATTAGAAATAAATGGATTATAGAGTTTATGATAGTACTTAGATAGTCAAAGTGTGCTATGAAAGCGTAACGAGCCACTTAGGCCTATTTCTTAGGAAAATAGGAAATTAAATAACATATCTCAAATGACTAAAATGATTGGGACCACAAACCAACAAAACCATGTCTAAGTATATGTGGTTTGACGTGAATTCTACATCCTAATGATTACAATGGTATCAATGCTCTGATCAAGCAGAAGATCGATACTCACTGGGATTAAGAAGGATACTAGTAAACTCAATGCCCGACCAGGCAGAAGTTAGCGTATCAGGCTCAAGCCGACCATAATTGTCTGTTCGTGTTAACCCGAACATTGAGAGCATAAACTACTCTTCTTATTCTAAATTATGTGAAATCGTCATTGTGAAATTCAAACTCATATATATATATATATGATAATCATAATAATACTCTTCTTTACGTCATCTAAGAAAACCTTTAATCATAATCGACACTTAAGGAAATTTGGGTGAGCATAATCGAATCTCGCGGGTGAGATTCTTCTTTAAGAGGAGGTAGATTGTAACAACCCCAGTCCTAGTAGATAGTCCTGAACACTTGTGCATAGAAACATACTTCACAGGGAAGGTGCTGAATGATAAGAGACATGGTAAAATACATTGACCTCATCTCATTTAAGGTGAAAGTATTGAATTTCAGGGAGGAAATTCTCTTTAAGGGGGTAGATTGTAACATCCCGTACTTTTTGGTACTCGGGTGTTACCATGAGGGCCTAATTTAGGATCGTAAACCCAATTTAGCTAATCATCTACCCTCACCCGTTAAGGGTAAACTTTTCCCGTAGATCAAGTCATCCATCCGTCATCTTCCAAAATGGAGCATCACATCACAAGAGAGGTTTATTTTAGGGTTTAATCACCCTGATAAATAAATCAAATATTCATTGTCAATATCGAAAGTTGAATCATTAAAACCCGCCATTCATTAGACCGACCACCTTTTGTAAGGCAACTGTAAATTCATTGGGCATTGGGAGCATTGGTCTAAGTGTATCCAGATTAGCCTGAAAATGTTTAAGGATGTTGAAAAACAAGTATGAACACGATCTGACTATTGTGTTGTTGGGTATCACTAGATTGAATGCAAAACCACTAGATGAGGCCCACTTGGACTATGGATCTGCCTTGTAATTAGATTGGTGGCCCATATTAAACCGTTGGAGTTGACGGATGGGCTAGATTTTGAGTAGACATCTTGGTGGACCACTAACGATCGATGTTGAAGCGATCCAGCCATTCAAGCTCACTACCGTGGCCCACATGATAATCCATTACTTAATTACACAATCCAACTATTAAATGGGAAATTATACAGTTATATTTACTTCAGATAGACAATACAATACGTAAGACCATAAAGGAGTAATTATGTGAGAATCTGGCCATCAGGTTATAATATCAATCATTGGATCAATCATGGACATCAACTAAACACAAAGACCCATGTTTTGTGGCCCATAAAATGTTAGATCATGAACATTGGGCCCAGTAAGGGGTTATTGGATTAATGATCGGTCCCCGAGACACTTTCTACCACTGATGTTCAAATTTAGAACAATCGGACCGTTAGATTGACTAGAATCGATTAGATAACTCGAATTGATCAAGTATGGGCAATTTAAGCCTTGGATTTACCTCACCTTTGATCAAATGTCCCAATAGGACCCACATAATGTAAGACTCATACCCTAGAATGTACCGTTCCTTAGGCTCCCGCAGTCCTCACGGTCGAATTCCGGCAACCCTCGACCTGTACCTGATGTTTGTGCGCGATCCTAAACTAAGTCCTGCATACTGAAGTCGGCTCGACCAGAAACATGTACTCTACCGACCACGCCGTCGCCGTGGTTCCAACGCCTTGACTTGCGCACCGATCCGATACCCAGGCTAGAAGATATGGGCCAGCGTTCATTTTGAGGAAAACGCCGCGCGTATGAATTTCAAGAGAATCTCTACAACCTATCCCATCAATCAATCAAGTACACACTATACCACAAGTACAAGTAACCCCTCCCTTTCCCATTCCTAAAGTCAACTCTCTCTCTCTCTCCACCCATCCCTTTCTTATAACTTCATCACTCAACCCATCACCCATCACTCCATCTCTTATCATCCCATCACTTCTCTCTCTCCTCATTTCCCAAACAATCTCCCAAGCAACAAAAATTCCAACGTCCAAGCTCTCTCTCTCCCAAAGCCAAGTGTGGCTGTCACACCCTAAACTCAGAAACCGGGCTCACAAAATTTTCGATCGTCGAATCCGACACCGACAGCCTCCGTAGAACCCCATTCTCAGTTCCTAGCGCACATTCGCCAGATTCCGATCCTGGGATGCTACGAGGAGGATTTTCAACGTCAGTCTGATTCGTAATAAGCATAACTAAAGGTATAACCCACAAACAACAACCAAGAACTCCATTACATTTTCACTATAATAAAAAACTTACAAGTACAATGAGCATAAAGGGAAATACAATGGTAAAGAACAAAAACTCCAAAATGATCTGCAACGTGCTCCTGCCTCAGCGCTGCTGCGCCCCAACGTCACCTACACGCAACGGTCGTGCATAAGCTTATAGAAAGCTTAGAGGGTGGTGAAAGTGTGTGCGCAAGGTAGTAATATTATCATACAATATCAGAGTAATGCAGAATATGCAGATGGATCCATAATATTATGAGCTGTACCAAGGCTATGCGATGCAGGACATGAATGATATCGCCCATCCCAAGGCCATGCAATGTGAAATGCAACTCAAGCATAAAAATCCCCATCTATGTCCACACATCAATACTGCTCAAATCTGGGATATCACCGGGGTCTAGTACACTCTAAACCAGATCGTCGCCTCATCGCGCGTAATAAGGTAAGTGGAGAAGACCTCACTATCCGTCTGCCAATATCGGGCGCGACTAGTCGATAGTGGACCCATTCCTCGAGCTGGTCAAACTCAGCCTAGCATTGCCCCCTACACTCGGGCGGGTAAAGCCGCACTCCCTTCCAACCGACTACGACACAGTGGAGAGCGCAACCGTCTGGTAATCAGCACTCAACGCTCATCTACCCATCGGTCTAGACGTTGGAGCAACCTCTTGGTACCATAAGGGTTTAGGGACTTTCACCCAGTGATATCTATAGCACCCCATATAGAACGAGATTTTCGGTATCCAATCCTGCCAACCACGATCTGTCTGTGGAGGCTACGGCCCCTATGTCGCTAGGGCATACAGTAACCATATCACACAATGTGAAATGCATGAATCACGCTATCCAGTCATGCAACAAATCCTGCGCATATCGTGCGCTCATGTAGGGTAACACCGCCTAATCGAGAGCCCATAAACAACCTGCCCGAAGGCATATGCTATGATCAGTCACCTCTCATATCAAGCATACATATGATGCGTATGATCATGAGTCATGGAGTTATAATAAACATGTTATAAAATAATGCACTATCCTTTCAAAGAAGATGGGCCTAAACTGCCTATACATAATAAGTACGAGCCTATTAATGGGCCTTAGGGAGAGTCGTAATGCGGACATCCAACCAGCATTACACTTCAAATGTGGACGTCAAACCAACATTGCTCCTAAGGCACGATCTCCATAAACATCGCTACATAATCTGTATTGGGATCACACATTGCAATGGACCTTAGGTACATCCCATTGGGCCTTAAATACATCTAATGGGCCATGTCATATGGGCCTTTTATTTGTCAAACAGGTCACATAAATGGACCACACCAATGGGCCTTAGGTATATTGCAATGGGTCATAACCCATGGGCCTCGGAGTACATCATAATGGGTCAAATCACATGGGCCTTGTGTATCTTAAATGGGTCTAATTCCATGGTTTTCGTACATATTAAATGGGCCTAACCCTATGGGCCTTATCTATCAAGTGGGCCTACATCCATAGGCCTTATATATCAAATGGGTCCAAATCCATAGGCCTTATATGAATCAAATGGGCCTAACCCATATGCCTTTCATAAATCAAATGGGCCTAACCCATAGGCCTTTTGTAATTCAAATGGGCCTAGCCTATAGGCCTGTTATAAATCAAATGGGCCTAACCCATATATAAGTGGCCCACCCAATTAGCAACTCATGCCTTAAAATGATCTCACCAAGTGGATGGACGGTCTAGATGCATCACATGCATCATGGCAGGGTCCACTGAGGTTGGACGGTGCATGCACATCACCGTGGGCCCCAGCACCTCCGTCCGCTGGACGGATAGAATATAAACACCAGGGTGGGCTTCCACCGTCCGCCTGGATGGTGGATATAAATCACATACATCATTATGGGTCCCATGTGGGGCCCACTGTAATGTTCACATGCCATCCAACCCGTTGATTAGGCCACGCAGGCCTGGTTGAAGAGAAAATACCAATTTCAGCTTGATCCAAAACTTCTGTGGACCCCAGGACAAGTTTCAATGGTAGATGTTCATTCACACTGTTTCCTATGGTGTGGGCCACCTGATCAGCGGTTAAGGCCGAAATTTGGAGGGGGCCCACCTGACGAGGGGGCCCACCACATGAACGGCATGAATAAGACATATGCATCATGGTGGGGCGCCCAACGTCCGCCCGCCCGCTCGTGCACTAGCAGCGCTGGTAGCGCTATCAGCGCTCCTTCTTTCCTTTCTTTTTTTTTCTTTTTTTTTTTGATTTCCTGCGAAATCTCACAGGTGGGGCCCACTGCTCGAAAATCCGTACCGTCCAAAATATTTTAGGGCCCACAAATGCCGTACAAGTATAATTTTTGGCATTGATTTGGCGTGTAGAAATAATAAAATGGGCCTTAAAAGCCTTTGAAGGGTTAGAAATACCATTTTCTATGGTATGGCCCGCCTGATCATCGGATTGATCTCATTCTTTGGCTCAACGCCTAAAATGGCCTTGAAAACGGAATAAGCGGCGTGGATTGAATACATTCATCAAGGTAGGGCCTATGCAGGTGGCTCACCCCAAAAGCCCCTTTTTTTTTTTTTTTTTTTTTTACACAGGAACGTCCAGCGTCCCAGACGCTGGACGGGTTGGTCTTTAAAGAAAAAAAAAAACATTTGTGGTGGGCCTTGATTATGTGGGTCACCACTGTTGGATGATGTGGGTCCAACATATGAGGTGGGCCCCACTTGAAGGAAGCTTGGATAAAATAAATACTTCAAGGTGGGGTCCATTCAAGTGGGCCACACAAACACACCATGATCTATAGAGGGAGAGAGAGAGAGAGTGGGACACGCTTGTGATGGAGGGCTCCGCCATTATGACCCCTCCCTTGTAAGAAACTATACAATAAATAGATCCCTTTGTACATGGGACCATCGAAAACGAAAATCAACGGTGGAGATCCATTCCCCACTGATATGGACGGTTTAGATGACCTTTCAAATGCAATGAAGTAAACATCATGATGGGGTCCATGGAGAATGGCCCCATCATGGAATGATCATGGTGATCAAAGTGGACCATCGGCCACAACTTAGGGTCCCAAGTGAGATCCACACCATTGATCGGTGGGCCTCACTTGGCCCATCTCAAAAACAAGAAAAACTATTATGATTAAACACCCACCATCCGATCTTCTTGCTCCTAGGGGTTCCTTGGCACCTTAGCTTGGATTTCAATGGAGGAGATGGGGAATGGAAGGTTAGGATGGAGAGATCATGGGGTAGGAAAGGTGGGCCACACTTAGAATTTTGGGAGAGATGGAGAAGCTTGAAGAATGCTCATACGTGGGATCTCTTTTTGCTTGGAGATTTAAAATGAGAAAGAGAGAAAGAGAGAGAGTTGTAAAGTGTAACGCCCGTGAAAAATCCATACTTGGACTCGAGTACCAACTCGACCCGAAATTGCGTCGAATTAATTCCTTTAGAAAATATGACTAAGTTAGCTAGCGCGACGCTGGAGTAGCTGAGAAATAGTCCCTGATCACTTTAAATACGTTCTACAAGATCCAAATCGAGTAGAACCAATGACTCTATAATACTCTATAACCTCGGCCCAAACTCTAAGCAGGTTTGTTCTCTGGACCACTTTAAAATTTTGTATTGGATCTAGACCGCGCGTCGAAAGTCCGATACCTCCTATCTTAGACCGTTAGGACCGCCTAGCTGGACTTGACAATCATGTCAAAAATCAAGTCAAACCGATAATCACAGGTTATTTCATTGAGCCCAGACCGAAGAGAGTGCGAATAGGGACAGAATTGGAATTTCAAATTCAAATCTGGCACACGACTTGACGCGTCAGTATTAAGCGTTCTGACCGTCAGAATTCAGCCAGATTACACCCTCGGATCGGGAAAAATTTCTATTTTATATCATGAGACTTTCAGCCCTGATCTACGTGCGGTGACCGCTGAACTGAAACTGGTCCGCCACGTGCGATCTGCGAACCCTGCCGGACTGAAAACTTAATACGTGATAGATCTGGTACGTACGAGCTTAAGTCCGATCGCATTCGGCCAGGGGACCACCAGAAAGCATCTTTTGGATCGAAACAGCCCCGATTTGGATATGCACTAAGTGAACTTTGTACCGAAGCCTATTTTCGACATTTTTGGGCTTATAAAAGGGGTTGAAACCCTCACTCGTCTCTCCCATCAGAATTTGAGAGAAACCCTAGATTTGGAGGGAGAAAAGGTGAGAGTTTGAGAGAGAGTGTAGAAGAGATTTTTCCCGTCTTCGTGCCACCTGTTGCACGTGCTGTAGCAACACCTCCTAATCACCAAACAGGTGATTCTTCCGCGTTTTCAGGTATGAAACAACTCTAAAAGTTGTTGATTTAAGGTTCACTAGGATCCATAGCTTTTTAACCAATAGGTCTTGTAAAACAGGTTCTCTTATCGCCGTAGACGAAGCGTATACGCTCCGTTCAAATTTACGCATCCATAAGAGACAAGGTGAGGATTTTAGACGCTTTGATTGACGGTTTCCAACGCTTTCAATGTCGTTTAATAGTAGATTATCGACGGCATCGCCGTTTGACATGTACAACATGCTATCCGTTTCCTGTTTCGTAAATCAACGAAGAATATGAGATTTAGGGCATTTTAGTCATTTGTAGGAAGTACTGATTACATTCATATTTTGCTGATGTGATTGACATGGTTTGTTGTCGCATTAGAAAGTTAGGAATACGTGCATAATTAGTTTGGCGAAGAGATTCTCCAAATTGCGCACTCCGGGTCGACATACTATATGTAGACTTAAGTGTGTAGTGTATGTGTTTGTATAAATACTTGTATTAGTATGTATTGAATTAAATGATGTTATGAATTAGTTTGAGACTGATTTCTCAGTTAATATGCTGACGTAAATGATTTCCTACATGTTGACTATATGCATGATTCCATTATATGCATAAAATGTATCTGCTTGAAGATTTGCCTAAGTTGTATGTTATAACATGTGTTAACATGCTCACATGATTGTATTTCAAGTCCAATACTCCTACATAAATTGCTGATGTGATTCCATAATTGTTTGGGACTAGACTTAGTCCAGGCAGTCGGTAACCGAGCGAATTCGTGGTTGGCTGGTCTTGGCTATGAACGACGCGTCGATGAACGCGAGTCGTGTTTGGAGTTGGCGGCAGTGGTTAGGCCACGCGAAGTGTTTTACGCACTTCATGTCGTTCGACTTGAGATGCGATCGCGCTAGTCGAGCCCGTCAAGTAACCCGACTGGCCGATGTATGTTCACGCTGTATGAGTCATAACTGCTTGAACCTAGGGTACTGAACTTACCATTGTAAACCCTGTTAACCATGGTACCTTGATCCACGAAGACTCATGAGCCGGGCATGGTGGTATGGGACACCGTGGTCGAGCTGTCGGCCTACGCTGGGGCCACAGACCTCCCCGTAGTGACCAGTGAGCACCTAGTCTCGTGAGCAGATTATGGTGGTATGGGACACTATATTCTAGCTGTCGGCCTACACTGATCAGGCGACGAGTCCTTTGTAGTGGCCGCGAGCGTATTCTGAGTCTACGGGAGGCGACGACCCTTCAGTAGCAGTAGAGTACAGTAGGCCTGTATTGATAAGGTGATGGGGGAGCGGTGCAACGAGTGCGAGCAACAGCCCTGGAAACCCTTGCAGCGATCTACGAAAATATACATCGTATGAGATTACTAGGAGTGACGACCCTAGACAGGATCTGTGTTGGGATTGATACAAGGGAAGTACCTTAGTTTCCCAATCCTGCTGTTTGAATGGACTAATAACAACTCGGAAATCATATCACCATAACATTGCATGTGCCTGGAAGATGTGGAGCACTCTAGGGAGTGTGGCATGCCGCGGTCGTAAGATGGTGCCGTATGAGGGAGATCGTCGGTGAGGGCATACATCACGTCACGTCATCTTGCATTAACAACAGTATTAGGATTGTCTGATTTACTGCTTTACTATTATCGCATGATTGATTTGTGAACACGCTAATCTTTGCTCTATGATTCCACTGAGTTGATCACTCACTCCCACGTTACGGGATGGTGTTTGCAACACCCACCAGACCCTGTTGTAGATGCAGGTGATGCTGAGATCCAGGAGGCAGAGCCAGACTTCGACGAGGACCAGGACGAGTTCTCGTACATGCAGTATCATGATGGCTTTGCTTAGGCGACCTGGGTTGACGGGACTTCAGTGGGACTATTTTGAACATTTGATTTTGTTCATGTATATGTATATGAGACTCAGAGATGTATTCATACTTTAGAGACAGATGAGATCTACTTTGTTTTTCCATACAGTGATATATATATTGTTTAGTCTTCCGCTTGCTTTTATCACTGGATCTGAAGTATGAATTGCAGTTTTGGTATACTTTTACTCATGTGAATGCTTTAAATCAGACAACATTGAATCATAATCATTTTTGTTGCATAAGTGACGGTCTGGAACTCGGGAGTTGAGTTTATACACAACCCCCGATTTTCAGGGTGTTACATAAAGGGAGAGAGAGAGGGTGATGGATGGATGTAGTGATGGGTGTGTAAGACACCTTTATTGATTTTGGTGGCCTTTTGTGTAAGAGAGGTATGGGAGGTGTAAAAAATCCTTGACTTTTAAGGCTTTTTGTGTAAGAGAGGTATGAGCTTGGAAGACTTTTGTGGCTTGCTTGGGAAAGGGTGAAAGGTGATGTGTACTTGACATGTACTTGACATGTGATGGATTGATTGATTGATGGATTGATGGGATTGATGTGACACATCGTAGAGATTTCCTTGAGTTTTAGAACGCACGACGTTTCCTCGTACCGAACGTCGGTCTATAACTCTCGACCAAAGTATCACCTTGGCACGCGAGTCGCGGCATTAGAACCGCGGCGACGGCGCGATCGCTAGGGTATAGATCTTGGGTTGAGTCGACTCGGGTTAACGGCGAATGAATCAGGGTCACGCGTGACTATCGGTTAAGGGTCGAAGGTTGCCGGAATTCGACCAGTAAGACCGCGGAAGTATATGGAATGGTACGGACTAAGATACGGGTCTTACAGTGGCCACTTTCCCACTCTCCCATCTCCCATCTCAACCACCCATTCATCATCTATCTCCAATAAAATTGAAGGCAAGGAGCATACGAGTCCAAGGAGCTAAGGAAGAAGGCCAATAGGTAGGTGATCCACTGTCGATTTCAATTTTAGGGCCCACTTGTTGTGGGACACATTGATGTATGCAATGTAGAGAGGGGTCCATAGTGGCGGGGTCCTTCTATCCCACCGTGTCTCTCTCTCTTTTATTATTATTATGGCCCACCTTGAAGGATGGATTAGATCCACACCATAAACAGTGGAAATCCCACCATATTGTGTTATCCACACCGTCCTTCCCAAACAGACCTGGATGAAGGAAAAACACAAGTATCAATTTGATCCATGCGATGGGCCACGTTGATGTGGGCCCCACCGTGAACTATTTATTATATCCAAACTGTCCAATCATCCGTTGAGGCAACACAAATATCAGCCCTATCCAAAGCTGTGGTGGGCCACACGTGTGAACCCATCTTGATTATGTGGCAATCCACACGTCCAGATCCCTGAACAGTGGGACCCAGTGGGCGTCTGTGTCCACACGTCCAGACGTCGAGGTCTGGACACTGGAACCCTTACCCTTTTTAAAATCAATACCATCTATTAATATAATATAATATAATATTATATTTTATATATATATATATATATATATATATATATATATATATATATATATCCACATATGGTGGGCCCCATGTGGGACCCACCTGCTAGTGGAATGGCTGGTGTACGTCACCAGCTGCAGACATTAGGAAGCTCTGTGGTACCCAACGTGATATATTTATTGTGGGCGTCGTCCATCCAGACCGTCCGTCCATTTTTCCTCTGGCGCATGGGACCCACCCACACGTGTAACACGTGTGGGGTGGGGCCCACCTTTGATGTATGTATTAACCCTTCTGTCCATCCGTTTGATATTAGGGGTCCTGCTTGCTACAGGGAGGCAGTGGATTGGCTAGATACCGTACACCAATATATAGCTGGTGTTGACGCTACCAAAGCTAAGTGGGCCCCATTGCTGGCGAGGTCAGCAGGTGGTTGAACTCCACTGTAATGTATGTTTTGTATCCCACCGTCCGGATGACTGGACGATGGACCCTTCATGATATATACATGCCATCCAAACCATCTATCCATTTGGTGAGCTTGCCTCTAGGCTTGAGACTAAAAATAAGATAGACCCAGTTTTCAGGTGGACCACACTACAGAAACAGTGGAGTTGAATGTCTATCATTGAAACCCCTTTTTTTGGGATCACAGGAGTTTTCAACCAATAAAACATGTTTTCCCTCTAATCCAAGTCTTTGTGACCTTATGCACAAATTGGATGGAAAATAAATGTCATGGCTGGTAGTGTGATTCATGACTGGTAGTGTGATTCATGCACTTTGTATTTGTATGACATGATTTCTATACTCCCTAGCACCATCAGGGCTATGATCTCCACAAACACATCGTGGATGGCAGGATCGGACACCGAAAATATTATTACTAAGCATCGGGGCACTATAGATGTCCTTGGGTAAAAATTTCTAAACCCGATGGTACCAAAGGATGACTCTAATATCAAGAGCGAGTGGATACATGAGCACATGAGGGCCGAATACTAGGAGGGCGCATCTCCCACTATGTCATGGTAGGTTGGAAAGGAGTGTGGCCTTACTCGCTCGAGGGTAGGGGCATTGCTGGGCTGAGTTTGACCAGCTCATGAATGGGTCTGCTATCGACGTGCTGGATAGGTATTAGCAGACTATTGGCCAAGAGGATAGTGAGGTTTCTTATGCTCACTTAAACGGCATGCATAGGAAAAGAGGAGTGTCATTTAGAGTGTACTAAACCCTGGTGATTATCCAGAATGAGAACCGTACTGATTTTGATGCTCTAGTGAGAAGCTGCATTGATATGTGGATGATGATTGGTATGCATGAGTTGTATTTCACATCGCATGGCCTTGATTTGACCGATAGCATTCATTTTTTGCACTGTATAGCCTTGGGACGACTAATTGCATTCATGTACTCATCAGCATGATTCTACATTACTCTGACATTGCATTATGAGCACGCTCATATTGCGCACAAACTTATACCACCCTCTAAGCTTTCTATAAGCTTATGCATGATTGATGCATGCAAGTGACGCCAAGTCACAACCGTAGCTTTACCGTAGTAGGAGCGTGCAGTAGAGCTTCGAGAGTTTTCGTTATTATCACTATCTTGTATCTCCCTTCATATACATTGTAATCAAAGTTTTTTATCATAGTGGATTCTGTGATGGTGTTCTTGTGGTTATTGTTTGTCGGTTATGCTTATGGTTATGCTTATATTGAATCAAAATCATATTATAAATCCTCCTTATAGCATCATAGGATCGAAACATGGTTTATGGGTACCGAGAGCCGAGAATGGGGTACTACAGAGGCTATAAGCATCGGATTCGGCGATCGAGAATTTTATGAGCTCAATTTCCAAGTATGGGGCGTGACACATAACTTGATGGATGGGGTAGATCTGTCAGAAACACCTTAGTTGGCCCCACTTTGGAGTGCGCGTGCAGATGGGGTGCGTGCACTTACAGCGCACTGGATCCAGGGGACCTGGTCAAACCCTGGTGACCCGACGTTTCTGAAAGAGGAACAATCTTTCCCTCCTTTCCCTCCACACTATTTAAAACAACTATCACCATGCATTCGTCGGTGGCCCATAATCAGGACCTAAAGGGTTGATCTGAACCATTCATCTTGAAGAATAGGAGATTCAAACTAAAGCCCTAGAATTTCACAGGTTTCCTCCCATGTGAAACTACACAATCCCAAGCGCAACAGTGTTGTGTGCAGCCATTTTTTCTGAAAATGGAAAGACCGTTTTCTTCTTGCCTTTCTAGGTAGGCGCCTTTCTAGGTTGGCAATCCGCTTAAAACCTCTTCATGTGATCCCAGCCCTCCACCTAAGCAAATCCCAGCCCTTTAAAGTAGGGCTTCCTTAACTACTGCTTATGCTTTAACCCACCGTCGTTGTTGAAGCTAAATCATTGAAATATGTTAATAGTTGTCGGTTTGGAGGGTCCCACAATGTTTAGAGGCCGAATCCAATCCATTCAAACACCTTGAAATGGAGGATGACCCTCTCGATCAGAAACTGCCATGATCGAGTGCGTCATCTTCTCTGTCGGTAGGGTAAACCCATCGTCCTCTAATGGGCCCCATTTTTCGATCGGAGACGTTTATCTGGAGGGTCACTTCAATAGATGATCATCCCCAAGGTTACATGTCTTCCATGCATTCAAAACAGCCCCTGTCTTGCCGATCTTTTCTGACCCATCTTAAAATGAAATTGATTAATGACTCAACTAATTGCTTGATTATTTGCTCTAAGCTCTCTAAAACAGGATTAACGTGGCTTATAAAACCAACCCTTTTAGGGCAGATAACCGAAGAAAAGATAAATAAAGAAACAAAAAAAAAAAGGAAAAAAAATGAGAGGGAGAGAGAAGTCGCCCGCACTATAGCAGCGCGGTTCGAGTCCAGGCCTTACTTGGCTGGGAAGAAGGCTTAAAGAAGGAGAAGAAAGAAGATGTAAGAGAGGGAGAGCGTGTGTGGGCCGTGAACTGACTCGCTGTGAGTCAGTTTTGTGGGATTGGATTGGGTTTGGTCTAGGCCCATTGCTGGTCATTCTAGAAAGGAGAAAAAGAGAAAGAGAGTGAGATGGAGGACGTTGTGGGTGTGCTGAGCTGGGCCAACTCAGTAACTGAGTTCAGACTGAGTCTGGCTCAAGCTGAGTGGATAGGTTGTTCCGAACAAGTTGGGTTGCTGTCCAACCAACCCACTTGTTGCTGTTGTTCAGCCCGGTTCAATCATAAGGAGTTGTTAGACATTCCAACAATAAGGGATGAAGGAAAAAGAAGGAGAAACAAGGGGAACAAAGGAGAAGAAAAATCTGAGAGAAGTTGAGGGAGCTGAGTGGTGTTGCTGCACCACATTAAGCCGAGTCATGAGCGTGACTCAGGCCAAGGGCGGATCGAGTCTATTGAGTCATGTCTACTCTGATGAAAATCCAACCTACTGTTAGGATCCTTGGAGGACTAGAAAAGAAGAAAAGGGGAAGAAAAGAGAGAGAGAGAGAGAGAGAGAGAGAGAGAGAGAGAGAGAGAGAAGGAAGCTTGGGCTACTGGCTGGTTAAAATTGAGTTAACTCAGGTTAAACCGTGTCTGAATGGGTTGAGTTAGATGTGGGCCTAGTCTAGACCCAATTGGGAGTGAAAGAAAGAAGAAAAGAAAAAAAAAAAAAGAGAAGAAGAGGAAAAGGAGAAAGGAAGAAGAGAGAGATTGGGTGGTTGTGCTCCTACTAAGTCAACTCGGTTGAGCTACAGGCTGACTCGACAGATTTATTGGTGTGGATCTAAGTTGACCTGGTTCGGGTTGAGTTGGATCAATATGGGGTGGGCAAACTGAGTCACTTAACTCAGTTTATTGAGGTATGCTTGATTCCTTCATTTTAGGGTTCTAATAATATTTTGAATTAAAATAATCTATTCTTAGATCTTCTTGTGGGACATAGGGATTTTAGATTCCAAGCACTACTCTAGAATCTTATAATTGGGCCGAGTTGTGTTGGGGATCAACATGTTTGAGAGATTGGAACTTTCATCTGAACATTTGGAATCTTGGAACATTTACTCAGAGGTGAGGACTCACCCTTTGATCTTCCCACTTAAATTCATCAATCTGGACATAAACGATGCTTTATTCCATGCAGTTAGTAGCTCTAAGTTATTTCATAGTTTACTTATCTCATTATATGAATATGCTAATATGTTGCACGATTGACTCACATAACGTATAATTACAATGTTTCCTTAATGTTGGCAAACATGAATGATTTGGTTGTCACATGTTATCTCAAGTTGTAGAGTTTGCTAATTAATTGGATGTTTTCTTTTGTGATTGTCTTAAGGACTGGACGAAACATGTTAAGGACTTACCATCTTGCAATTCCTATTTGACTTACACGGTCTTGATCGCACATTGCCTTACATGGCTTGGACTGTATATTTGCCCTATGTAGCTTGGATCGTTTACTTGCCCTTCATAGCTTTAATGGATTATTGGTGCCCTTTTATGGCTTGATAGTTATATTCACATATCTCATTGTTTCTTAGCCATTTTGTGGTGTTCAGTCGTATTATGATTTTCGGGTGGAGCTGGTGTTCACTTAGTGATTGCCTAGTTATCTTGTAGTGTTCATGTATGATATGATTTTCGGGTGGTCTAAATTTTGTATGTCTCTTGTCTCTTCATCTTATGGTGTTCAGTCGTACAATAATTTTTTGGGAGAGTGGGTGTTCCCTTAGCGATTTCCTAGCCACCTTGTGTTGTTCACGTACGATATGATTTCTGGGTGGAGTAGAGGTTTAAAGCTTGATTTTCTAATTATTTTATGGAGTTTGTAAGATTGATTATTTGACTATCTGAACATGTCCCCTTTTGTTGCAATTTCTATTATATTTCCTTAATGTTGAGATTATGTTGACTAACTTATTTTTGAATATATAATTATGATTTTGAATTACATTGTTTAATATCTCTTCTCATATATTGCGATTTATGTTGGATTATGAATGATGAGCGCGTAATCTTAGAGGGTGCTCATCACTGCGATAACCATTTACACTATCAAACCATATCAATTGATGCAGGTGTAGGGCGAGTTGATGTCGTTCACTAGGTCGCTAGAGTAGATCGGGTAGCTGAGGAGTTAGATGAGGTCCCTACGGACCATGTTGAGCTTCATCATTAGACGCTAGATTTCTATCTTTGTTTAACGAAATTTGTATTTGGGATTGTATAAGTCCTGTATAGGTGTTATATTTGGATTTTTATTATGGTTAGAATGCTTTTATATAATGCATGGTTCACTCTAACTTCGTTTGCTGCTAACTTTGATTAATAATAAGCACTTTAAATTTACACTGAATTTTGAAGGCTAACACTTGTGTTTTGGGCGAACGAGTCATATACTCAGGTTCTAAAAACCAGGGCGTTACAGGGAACGTGAAGTCGCACGGATCCTAGGATCATAAATTATGACCTGAGGGGGTGTAAGTCAGCCACACTCAACCTCGACACAAAGGAGTCAGCCATAAGGACTAGGGCACCAGTGGACTGGGAGGGCCGCCTCAGGCTAACACTCGTGTTTTTGACGAACAAGTCATATACTCAGGTTCTAAAAACCAGGGCGTTACAGGGGACGTGAAGTCGCACGGATCCAAGGATCATAAATTATGACCTGAGGGGGTGTAAGTCAGCCACACTCAACCTCGACACAAATGTAACACCCCGTACATCTGGTACTCGGGTGTTACCCCTGATAATCTTGGTTATTGAGACAATTAAAACTCTGCACGTGTAGGTCGAGACTTTCGTTCAACAGTAAAGCTAACCACCACTATCCGAAGGAGCCAAGTCGTACCCAATACCAGTCGGAAGGTAACACTCAGCAAATCCTCGTATCCAAATATGTTATGAACACAATTAATTAAATTGCATTGACACCATGAATCCACTAACCACTTTAGAATAATAAATTACGGTCAACCAGGCACTCGAAACCCCTTGAATCCCTGTTCCACCATTAAAACAAAATCCCGTGCTCATCTGACCATTGGATCACAACTTATAAGCAAAATGAGGCTCTGAATTGTATGATATGGCCCACCCGGGCCTCGGCCCTGCCTCAAACCAAGATAGGACCTTTGTGACTAGACTCCAAGATGATTGATCGGAGTAGATTGGCCACCAAAGTCGCGACAGGCCCCAAAAACTAGGCGCATGTGCACCCAAGCAATAACACACGAAGTTCACTTTACCACAACTTGCAAATTCCCAAATAGTTTCCCGCCATTTCAAACCGTTTGAAAACCGTGAGATTCAAGCTTCTAAGTGGACCATTCTTGCCATTTTTCGGACGATCCAAACCATCCATTTCACTCACATGGGTCCCCTAATCAAAATTGTATAAGGGTTTAGGCCCGCTCATAGGAACAAGTGAGTTGAAGATGGACCGTCCATCCCTCATCATGAGGCTTAGTAGAACGCGTGAAGCTTCTCTGTTTCTTGGGCGGCGACGCGGCTGCTGTCTCCCGAAGCTACATCATCACCCACCGTCCGCCTCTCTCTCTCCCAGCCTATAGAAGATGAGACGCAACTCCCTTAGACTCCATAGAGAGAGAGAGAGAGAGAGAGAGAGATCAGAGAAAGCAGAGAGAAGAAGAAAACAGAGAGCGTTCTTGGTGAGCTTAGAGCACACTGCCCCAACTCAGTCCGTGAAAACTGGACTGAGCTGAGTCAGTGTGGGGCCGCAGCCACACCACTTGAGAGGTGAGAGAGAAAGGAAGGTGAGAGAAAAGAGAGGAAGAAGGTGAGGGTGGTGGGTGTGTGCGTGACAACCTAAGCTCGGGTCGGACCCGACTTCAGTAGGTAGAACATCTCCCTTCACCTTTCCTTCTTAAACAACTCTAAAATAAAATCCGTCAACATTTGTTCATGGATGAAAAACACCCATTGCCAGAGGCCGTTCATGAAACCAGGGATAGGCTCTGTCTTGAAAATAAACACGTCCTGCGTTTGAAGACCAAAAATAGACATGAGTGCAGGCCTTGTTTAGAGCTAAACAATGGTATAGGGATAACCTTAAACTAGGGACTGAAACTTGGCTCAGAGACAGTTTACAGCAGGCTCTATTGAGCTGCTGCTCAACGCAAAAAAAAAAAATAAAAAAAAATCAAGCTGAAAACAGCCTGAAAAATCAGGACAAAAACGCCCCTGTTCAGGCTATTTTCTTGGTTGGAAGAACAAGCAACCACCATACCTCTATTGGACACCGAGGTGGGTCGAAAAATGACCGGATAAGAGCTATGCTTAAGCCAAAAATTGAGGCCGAAAGTGGTTTCAAAAACAGCTCTCAGCAGAGAAAGGAGCCTGTGCATGTAGCCTACATTAGGGGATTCCACCATGTTGGGCCTCACCAAACTAAAGCTGGGCCCTGTACAAATTGCAGGTGGGCTGCACCCTGTAGTGCTCAGGTGGGCCGTGCCTTGTAATGGCTGCAGGTGGAGATGCACCTGAGTCCTCTCAGATTAGGTGGGCCACATCATATAAGTCAACGTCGACCACACCAAGTCACCAGGGGCCAGCACCATTGTTGGTGGGCCTCACCATATTCTAGGTGGGCTGCATGCATGAGGGGCGTCCCCATTAGGCAGGAGCTTGGATATGCCTCCTTATTTTAATATATATATATATATATATATATATATATATATATATATATATATATATATATATAATATAGTAATATAACATATGCAGCAGGTGGGCCACACACGTGACCCACCATGTCAGCGTATGGGCTCCACACTCCTGCGAGAGTGGTCTATCCAGGACCGTTCATCCATTTTTCCCAGAACCTGGGCATCTTGTTTTTAATATATATATATATATATATATATATATATATATATATATATATATATATATATATATATATATATATATATAATAAAATAATATATATGGTAAAATATTTAAGCATGCATCTATACGTGCATGGGAATTATAAAATAGCATACACCCATGATGTATGAAGAGTGGTGAATATGTGATTGCATCCGGACCATCCCTCCATCAGCCATGGATCTCCGTGATTCATCCAAGCCACCCATCACATGGCCCATCTTGATGCCATATGTAACCTACACTGACATAATATGTATAGTAAATACATATGATACACATACACCAGATGCATGTGGCGTCAATGCATGTATGTCTATATACATACTAGATGCACATAGCATTAATAAAATAATTATATACATGTATGCTGGATGTATGAGGTGGCCCCACGTGGGAACCACCTGTTGTGGTTATATGGAGTCTCTCTCCATTACATATGACATATATGGGGGCCCACACCCATTTGGAAACCACGTTGATATAATACTTAAATATATATCAAGTACATGTGATGTATAACATTTGAATGCATATAAGATGCATGATATAATTTTTAAATATATCTTAGATGCATGTGACGTTAATATAATATTTATATAAATCGATACGTGTGGTGGCCCCATGTGGGATCCACTTGACACTTATGTGGAATCCAGACCGTCCACCTGGACGATGGGCCAGCCGCTCTGCCAGTTGATAACATCAGCAAATTCCGTGGGCCTCACCATGATGTCTATGTTGTGATCCGCACCATCCAAATAAAGGGACAGTTGGTCACACGCTGATGCATGTGCTGCTATCCAAATCATCCATTCCATCTGGTGAGCTTACAGGGTTAAGACAAAATAAGGCAGATCCATTAGGAGGACCACAGTGCTGTGGAGATTAAGCAATCCAGCATTGAAACCTTTCAGGTCACGGGAGTTTTGGGGTCAATATCTCTGATGGTCCAGATCCTTGTGGTCTTATGAGCGGCTTGGATGGAAAATAGGACATCATGAGGGGCCCCGTGGGATTCCAACAATAGAAATTATGGCCACCCTTACTGTTGTTATGGCCCATATAACCTTCTCAACCAGAAATAAATCCCTTAGGGTAGCACTCCAGGCAATAATCCCTTAAGTATAGCTAAGGGCGAAGGTGGATGCATCCCATTCATTAAGCCCAATTGATACATATGTGGCCCACATGGGAGGACCTGTCCAACCACCGGTAAGGGTGAGCTAGAGCCCTGTTGGACCACCTTGATTGGATAAGCACAAACCTTCGGGGCCTTACTGTTGTACCCTTTTAAACTTCTTGTTCAAAGCCATAACAAACCTGACTAACATGAAAGGTATCTTTTAGGAAATTCTTTAAGTGACCTCGGACCATAAGAAGGCTCAAACCGAGATCAAGGACACTATCATACAAGTGATGACTTTCCCCTTGGGCTTTCCACTTCTAAATTAGTTAAACCTAGTTTGTATTAGATCACCATTATTGTGATACTTGCCCACATGCTAGTTAATCCTTGATCACTATTTACATGACTTGGTAATATATTCTCATTAGTTATTAATTTATGATGCTTCCTTACATGCCTTATTTATATTGTCACATGTTAACATGATTTGTCTCTATACATAACAACTTAATACGACTCATGGAGCATTCCATGATTGTATGCAAACCACATTGGGGATGAAATTAGACAAAATGTGTGGGAAGATAGGACCCTTGAACTAGTGTCATTTTAACCAAGGGATCTTTATTAAAACATCCCAAGGTGGAGAACCTCATGAGCCGAGGATGGTGGTAATGGGATACTATGCTCGAGCTGTCGGCCTACGCTGGGCCACGTGCCCCCCGTAGTGACCATTGAGTTACTTTAATTGGTTGATTGTAACTGGATTAATAATGGCTTGCTAATCATGCATTCATAGCATATTAGCGATGACGGATGACTAATCTGGATGCTGTAGCACGTGCCCCAGAGTTGTTGGGGCATCGTTTCGCTAGCTCCCAGACCATCGACTATTGACCCCTGTCCGACTGGATGATTTTTCCAGGTCGATGTTGCATGGGTGATAAACCCAAGTCCAGCTGGATGTGCATCCCCAGGCTGATGTGCATTCATGGATCCATGCAACTAATAAGACTGCATATTGCTTGTTTTGGATTACTGCTTGTTTTTCCCTTTTAACTATGTTTGCTAAGGCGGAGGTGTGTAATCTTGAGAGGAATTCACACTAAGCTGACCACTCATCCATCAACTATCCAACCGTACAGAACATGTAGGGATGGAGGTAGAAGGTGATGGTGCCGGCCTTGATGATGCTACCATGGAGCCCGAGGAGGAGTATTATGAGGACGAGCCACATCAGGATGCGGCAGCCTATTTTGGTGTTAATCAGTAGCTTGATACTTTAGTTTCAGTAGTTTGAAATTTTAGACTTTTGGAATTTTGTAACTAAGACCCCCCAGCTGAGCGGGTCAAATATTTGGGCTCTCATGAATATACATGCTTCTTTTGGCTATCGCACTCTGAGGTTATATTCCGTTGTTTCTCTGATTTATTAACTCCCGAATTTCTGAAAACGAGTCTCGTACTTAGGTTTTAAAAATCGGGGCGTTACAATAAATGAGTTGGCCATCAGGACTAGGGCACCAGAGGCCTGGGAGGGCCGCCTCAGCTCATATAGCCACCTTAGTTAGAGAGGAAGGCCTCCGTTGACTAGACTCAATAGGGGGGCATGCCCTAAAGGACTGGACTCAGAGGACTCAACAATGGGCATAGACAGGGAGTTAGAAATGCCATCCACTGACTCCTTCAGGAAGTGAACAGAAATGGTCGTAATCACAAAATATTCCCTAGAAGACAATAGAGAAAGTAAAGAAAGAAGAAGGAAAAAGGATAGAAAGGGAATTGGATGAGAAGGGCGTACTGAAAAGACACTCCGGCATGGAAACTCCAAGTGGGGCAGGCCCTAAAGGACCAAACTCAGAGGACTCAACAAGGGTTACAGACCTGGAGTTTGAAACATTGTCCACTAACTCCTCCAAGAAGTGGTCAGAAATCATGGCAGCCTCAGAATCTTTCCTGGAAGGCAACAAAGAAAGAAAAGAAAGACAAAAAAGGATAGAAAGGGAACTAGATGAGAAGGGTGTATCGAAAATACCCTCTAGCATGGAAACTCCCAAGGATTGGAGGACGCTGGAAAATGTGGGGATGAGATTGGATCAGTCGCAGGTCAGCAGAGCTTGGACTTCTCAAAGCAATAAATGAAAAGAAGAAGAGGGATCAGGGTATTTATAGAATTCCATTGACAATTTATTTATGTTGCATAGTGCCACATGTTAACACGGGAACCTGAGGTGACTCTTCGACCGGTGCACCGCTCCATGTGGCAAGGAGAGATTCACCCAAGTAAAAGCATGACAGCTCGAGTGATAGCTGTCAACTTATAATTCATCTGGAATCTGAATGACAATCTACCATTATGCACATCTTCTTGTGTTCCGCATCAGTAATCATGCCTTTTTGACTTCCGCATTGGCACCAGCCTTTGAGCTCCTGCCTCTGTCCACAAATAATAAATCCAGGGTTAATTCATAATTTAAAAAAGAACAGTTTACTCAAATTTTAAAATTGAATTCCCATGCTAAAAGACTAATTTGAGATCTTACTTCCTATTCTCACACAGGTTGAGCTTGGAAATGGGGGGTAACTGTTGTGGGGAAAACCCAATTGGTCCCTCACACGAGAAGAACCACCAACTAACTACAAGGGAAGTGCCACTAAACTTGGGTAATCGATGGTCTAGGCTGGATCTCCGAGCTGAGCTGTCAGAGCATAGGGTTCAAAGATAAAATGAGCAATCCCCCTAACATAGAGATGAGCCCCCAAGCTAAGCTATCCAAGAATAGAGCTTGTGTAACGCCCCAAATTTCGAGGGTCAAGCAAAGCTCTACTCCCGAGATCCAACGCATCACTTATGCAACATAGATAATGATGTTTAGATGTTGTCCATATCAATGTATTAAACATGAGTGGGATTATACTAAAACAACATATCATACTGCAGATATAATTAAATTTAGCAATCGGAAGACTGAAACATGTATATATCTAAATAGGTAAATATTTTACAACCTTCAGAATATGATTATGTAGCCTGGCTGAATAAGTACATGTATTGTTTCAAAATAGGCAAATGTCAAAATGTAAGTGTCCGACTAATCCATGTGTACCTGTAATCCCTCCGAATCAGCATGAGATGTACATAGACCTACCTGATAGCTGAACATAGGAGAATTCCTCCTCCTCATCTATAAAGTCGAACTCAACTGCATAGACTTCATCCACACCTACATCTACAACAGAGTCTGGTTGGTGTTTTAAAACACCGTCTTAGGGTGGGAGTGAGTGATCAACTCAGTGGTACTATAAGGCAAAGATTAACATGTTATCAAGTTAATCAAGCAGTAATGATAAATCAATACAACAATCACTTCCTAGCTACTCTTGTTAATGCAGGGATGGTATGCGGTAATGATGTATGCCCTCACACGAAGCTCCCTCACAAGCAACTCAAACAACCAAGTTCACGCATGACAACCTCCCTAAAGTACAACTTCCTCGCCAAAACACATGCAATGCGGTGAATGGTCATGTTAGCTGAGTACTTAATTAAGTTATACATACAGTAGGTTCGGGAAGCTAAGGTACCTCCCTTTATATCATTAACCCAAACGAAGATCCATCTAGGTTCATCAATCCTAGTTAACCATATACTATAGGCAAGTTGTAGGGCATCACTCCTAATGAAAAGCAGTGGATAGGCAAATTCAAACTTTATACTTATGGTCACTACAGGGAGACTCGTCACCTCAGCGTAGGCTGACAGCTCGAATACAGTGTCCCATACTACCATGCCTGGCTCACGAGTTTAGATTGTTCACTGGTCACTATGAGGAGTCTCGTCACCCTTGCGTAGGCCAACAACTCGACCATGATGTCCCATACCACCATGCTCGGCTCATGAGTCTTAGCGGATCATGGTACCATGATTGAAACGGGCTTTTACATTGGTAAGTGATACCTTAGATTCAAGCAGTGATATCCATACATGGTAAACACACAATAGGCCAATTAGTTTGTTTGGTAAGTTTGATTGGTATGAGCACACATTGAATTAATGGACATGGAGCGCATAAGTACCCTTTGCGGCCTAACCACTATCGACAATTGCCATGCGACATGGATTTATCGAGTTATACAATGTGACAAGACTAATTCGGTCACCTGTACAAGGATTGTTACCGATTACCTTGGCCACGTTGTAGCCCCAATCTTACTCAGATGCAATAGATAGACACATGTGATAATCATATGAGCATTTAACAAATAATTTAAATAAAAGTCTCATTTGAGCATTTCATCAAACACATTGAACATGTCACTAAGAACTTACATTTTATCCATAAATTGTGTAACTACAAATATGATTACATGAAGGAAACTATACATATGATTAAGGAAAGAGAGAATCCTATCTTAATACACTTAATAAATACAAATCATCAACACTTTCTCATTCAGGCATTTTATCAAACACTTAAGTTACACTTCACCAAATTCATAGACTAGATTAGTTACAACATATATTATGACAATTCCTTACATAAAGAGATCATCATGCATCTGAAAAACTCATATCCTAGATTAACCATCATGGCAAGCACAAATCACAATTTCATGTTCATTCAAACATTCAACGAACACATAGGATGCATCTTCTATTCAACATAGTTCACACATATATAGTATATCGAATATGTCGTATCTAAAATAATATAGCAGGAATCAAGTCAGACATAAATCATTAGCTGACATTGAAAGCATTGAAAACCATAACCTAAACATTTATAGTTTGCTCCTTTCATTGAAATACTCGATTCAGACGTAGATCGAATCCTACATTCCTGAAAATGGACTGACTGACACTTAAGTAATGAAATATGTTAGCTATTTCATCGATTACTCTATTTGCATCCCTAAATCAAGATTAAGGTTAGGATTTCTTACCCAAATCATAGCTGAGATGGATCGTGTAGCGTAACAGGAAGGCAATTCAGTGCGTGGAGTTGTGGGAAGGAATCCTAACAATGATCTCCCGAACTCTCACTTCTCTCCTCACTCTTTTCTCTTCTTTTCTCTCCTCTCTCTCCTAGGGTTAGAGAACTTCGTATGGAATGGGAATGGGGTGGTTTAAGGGCTTTATATGGGCCCAGAACTGATGAAAATGGCCCCAAGGCCATGATATACCTAGTTTATATCCAAAGGGCATCTGTTTCGGGCAGACCGGGCTCATCTGGAGGTCCATTACTCTCGTATGGCATAGGGTAAGTCCCCTAACAATGGATCTATGCCAGGATGTATTTTCAGTGCAACTGGATAAGCGGATCGACCGTGAAGGACCTATGTCAGATCAACGGTCATAGTCATTCGATCGGGGCCACAAGTATACAGATATGTGCAGGGGGGTGGAGTTCGATTAGAAACTGACGGTTTAAAATCTTCAATTTCACTTGTGAGTGAATGACCCAATTCATTAAGTTTCAATACATTTTCTAAAGATATTCGCATTTCTTACACACTTCGTTTAGGGCTCAAGTTGTGTGTTTCTGGACACTATCTGGGTTCGATTCCCGCGATTGTTGTCAAGCCTAGTAGGACGGACGTAGCCCTATAGTTTTACGGTCATTGGACTCTCGATGTGCGGTCCAGGTCTGATACGGAGTTTCAATGTGCTTTTGGGATTTTTCCTAGTTTCTCAAGCAGTGTTGAGTTAGCGATTTTGATGGTTTTGGGCTTGCCATCTGTATAAATAGCGGTTTGAGCTAAATTCACCGATTAATCTAGTTCATTACTTATTTAATTTTTGTCAAATTTCTACAGGATACTATCCTTAAGTATTTTTACTTGAGGTGGTACTCGGATCATTGTATGGATGTTTTCAAGATGTTACAATCTACCCCCCTTAAAGAAAAAATTTTATCTCCAAAATTAGTACATTTTCGTACTCCTCAAGGATATGAGGGTAGTTCTTATGGACCTCAGCTTCTGTTTCCCAAGTAGCCTCTTCTTCAGTGTGGTGAGTCCACAATACCTTTACGAGTGGGGTTACTTTCTTGCCTAGCACTTGTTCCTTCAGATCGAGAACACGTGTTGGTCGCAGTACATATGTAGCATCTTCACTCAGCTCTACTTGCTCCCATTTGATAATATAGGAAGGTTCAAGAACATATTTCTTAAATATTGATATGTGAAACATGTTGTGCATGCCTACGAGTGGTGTGGGCAAAGTAAGGCGGTATGCTACCACACCCACTTGGTCTAGAATCTGGAATGGACTAATAAATCATGGCATGGGTTTCCCTTTCTTGCCAAATCGAAGGACTCTCATCATTGGGGAAACCTTAAAGAATACATGGTCCTCAACCTCAAATTCTAGCTGTCGTCGTCTGGTATCGGCGTAACACTTTTGTCTACTCTGGTTTACATGAAGTTGATGCCTAATGATGTTGATCTTCTCTGAGGTCGTCTATACTAAGTCTGGGCCAACCAAACTCTTCTCTTCAACTTCTATCCAACAATGTGGGGCTCGACATGGGCGCCCATCCAATGCTTCGTAGGGAGTCATGCCAATTCTCACTTGGAAGTTGTTATAAGCAAACTCAGCATAAGGGAGACAGTCATCCCAACTATCATTGAAATCAAGCACACATGCTCACAACATATCTTCCAATATCTTGTTGACCCGTTCCGTCTGCCATCAGTCTGTGGGTGGAACGCGGTACTGAACTTCAGTTGTACTCCCATTGCTTCCTGAATTTGGGTCCAGAAAATAGACGTGAATCAATGTCCCAATCTGACACAATCTCCATAAAAACTCCATGCAGTCATACAATCTCCTTGATGTACAGCTTGACTAATTCATTTGCTAAGTTTGAAACTCTAATTGGGAGAAAATGAGCTAATTTCGTCAATCGGTCCACAATAACCCAAATGGAGTCATTCCCCTTTCTTATCTTTGGTGACCCAAAAATGAAATCCATAGATATGAAATCTCATTTCCATTCAGTTATGGGCATGTGCTGAAGTAAACCAGGGGGTCGACGATGTTCGGCCTTGACCTACTGGCACGTGAGATAACGGTACATGAAGTCTGCTATGTGGGCCTTCATATTGTCCCACTAGTAGAAACGTTTCATATCTCTATACATCTTTGTATTACCCGGATGCATCGTCATCCTTGAATTGTGAATGGCTTCTAGGACTTCCCTTCTCAAGTCATGAAAATTTAGGACGTATAGGCAGCCACGATATCGTAAACCCACATCTAAACCAATTCTCCATTTGAATTCTTCACTATCGCTCGCTCGTTCTCTCATTTCACTAACAGTTCATCTTCTTTCTGAGTTGTGATGATTCGGTCATCAATAAGTGGTTGTAAGTGGAAGTGTGCGACGCTCTCGAATGGCTCCTCCACTGTCAGCTTTTGTTCAAAGTCCCACACAAACTCTACTATATTTCATTCTTCTATCATGAACAGAGCTGCAAATTCTATTGTCTTCTTGCGGCTCAATGCGTTAGCCACAAGGTTGGCCTTGCCAGGATGGTAGGAGACCTCAAACTTGAAGTCTTTCAAAGTCTCTATTCAACGGCGTTACCTTATATTCAGGTCCCTCTGCATAAATATGTGCTTGAGGCTCTTATGGTCACAAAAGAACTCAAACTCCTTTCAGTAGAGGTAATGTCTCTAGAGCTTTAATGTGAAGATGACTGCTACCAATTTCAAGTTGTGCGTAGGGTAGTTTCCTTCATGCTTCCTCAATTATCGCGATGCATAGGCAATAACTCTATCCTTCTACATAAGTACACAACCCAAACTAGCACGAGATGTGTCAGTGTATATAATATATCTGATCCCTTGCTCTGGCAATACTAGCACGGGTGCTGATGTCAGCTTTAAAAAGGCCTAGCTATAAGTCTTAGAGGGGGGGGGGGGGGGGGTGAAAAGGACTATGCCAAATTTAAAATAATAACAGTGGAATTAAAGAATGAAATAGCCAAATACAGAAAATTAATTCACAATGCTGAAATGAAATGCAATCTCAATAAACAAGTATTGAGAGGTTAATACAAATGTTGTTCTAAGGACAACCTTACACCAAAAACCAAAGGTTTATGGTCGGACAACCTTATTTCTAGAAATGTCTTTGTATTAAAAACTTAAACTGAAGAGGAATAAATAAATAGAAAGGAATTGAAATAACTTACAAGAATTTAAATCTAAATAATTACAACATTCCCCACAGTGCTTGAAATGTAAAGATTATAACATTCACATCCACATATACATCCCACAGCTTTGAATGATTAAAGATAGAAAAACAAATCATACATCTACAAAATACAAAGAGTTATAGTGGTTCATCTGTGTGTTCACAAACTGTTAAACAATAGCCACACAGATTGCTACTCCACTCCAATATCCTCACACAGGGGATATTAGCGTTCACTATCAAAATAGGTTTCACAGGTTCACCTAAAACCTTCACAATTGTGTCTTTTAAATGGGCTTTCATAATTCAAAAACCCCTATTCTGAGTTTTTCTGGTTCTCCTCAGATAATCAATAGATTGAGATTTTTCTGGTTTAATCTTAAATAAAATCAAAATAAAGTAAATTTACACAAATGTAAAATACCTGGAATTCTCCTTTGTTGCAGCCCTGAAAAACTAAGTCAGAGTAGAAGTTTTAATAGAAGTTCAATGTCCAATACTCAATTTAAAATGGTTCTAGGTCTAAGTTGATTTTAAATTAAACCAGTTGGGCTAGCTAGATTTGATTTTGATTCCAAGAAGAAGGAATACAGCAATTCCTCTTTTCAATTCAGATTGGAATATAGAAACAAAATCAAACCAATAAAGCTAACAAAAGAGAATATTAAATCTACACAATGTAGCTTAAAATAAATACAAACTTATCTCAGAGTGGTCTCTTGGTTTTTCTTGAATTGAGTTATCAATCTCTGAAATTCGTCGTTTATTTATAGTTACAGAAATCACATCTACGACTAGTCTCATGGACACTATGACTAGTCGTAAGAGAAACAGATTTTTAAATTTTTAAGCGCAATCAGATCAAATCATTTCACGACTGGTCGAAGGGAGTCTACGACTGGTTGAAGGCTGTCCACGACTGGTCGTAAGCACCCTATGACTGGTCATGAGACACTAGATTTAGTTGTTGTACTTTGAGTCATAGATCCAAGATTGGTCGTAGGACGAGTCGACACTGTTCATACGACTGGTCGAATAGTCTCCAGGACTGGTCGTAGCACAACCAAAAATTTTAAAAATTTATAACAAACTTAAGACTGGTCCTGAAATTTCTAGAACTGGTCGAGCCAGTGCTAGGACTAGTCGAACAGAATCCATGACTAGTCTTAGAATAGACCAAATACTTATAATAAGATTCAAATTGAATTATGTATACAAAATGACCTACCCTAAGGTCAATCATACCATGATAGTGAGATATGAACATCGTGACTTCATTTCTTTAGATGATGGTTGACCTTTGTAGATTATGAAGCTTGAGATCTCTACATGATGTTGCTTGAACTTTGAGATCTTCAAAAGCTTAAAAACTTCTTCTTGAGTTGTACACTTTCTTGAGTCTTGAACTGTACTTGAGTCTTGAGTTATACTTGTCTTTTACTGTAGCTTTTGAAAGACTTTAAGCATTGGAGTTTACAGGAGTGAACATCGTAGTTGACCTTGTATAACTTGTATATCTTGAAGTAGAGCTTCATTCTCAACTTGTAACTTTGTGATGCAGTATCTTGAACATGTATATCTCCTCATGCTACACAAGACACGAGTTGATGTTTTGGCACCACAAAATTTGACAACCAAAGGAGCATAAAACCATAGCACTTACAATCTCCCCTTTTGTTAAATTTGTGACAAAACACACTTAACAATAAATAACACAATAAACATGCACAAGTTATAAGAGGAAACCAATTGCAGCTTGGTTAAAGAATCATGCACCAGTTATCATTAACTAGCATATAACATCATGAACTAGGCACGAACAACTCCTCACATACTCCCCCTGAATAGCACATATATCCACAATCACAATATGAAAAAAATGAAAAAAAATTCTACTACTCACAATTCCATATCAATCAAGCCATATAAATTCTCCCCCCTTTTAGCACAATATGACAAAGAAAGAAAGAGAAAGAAAATGAAAAATGATAAGAAATAGGAGTAATAAAAGATTAACTGGTTAAGATATAAGCAAATGAAAGTTCATAAACCATTAACTAGTTCAAATAAAAGTCAAGAAACTAGATAAAGTTCACAAACCAACTCAAGTAGTTTTAAAGCTATTACAAACCAAAGAGTAAATCACTTAATCTGAACCTGAAGAAGGAGCAGGCATGGTGGGATCAAGTTGATGAAGCCCCTTGTTTATGTGCCTAAGATACTTGCGCATATATTTAAACTGTAAATCCCGGGCAACATTCATATTTTCTACCTTCTCCTCAAGAGTACGAAGACGAACATCAAAGTCAGATGGCTCATAATCAGGATCATTAGCAGAATCTAATTTAAGTTCATCAAAAATATCATCCATATTAACATCATCAGGAGGAAGATCATCAGCTTCTTCTTCATTCCCTGCTTCAGCTCCACCACCACCACCCACATCCACTTGGCCAGGAGCCAATTCTAATTTCATCTTGTTTATATTTGATTTGTTAAAAATAAGATGATAGATGGGAGCCTCTCCAACAGGCATAGCAACCAGCATATGAGAAACTAAAACAATCATAAGATAAGCAAATGGAATATCACTATCACCTGGATGGAGACGAAACTGAATGATGGAATGACATATCAAAGAAGGAAGACAAACTTTAGTACCAGAGATAACAGAATGCAAAACATGAACCATAAAGGAAGTCAGTTCTATTTTGTTACCAGAACGTGGATACAGATTTGAAGTAAAGATTCTCTAGAGAACCCTGTATCTAGGTAACAAATACTTTTGAGGAGAGCTCATTCCCTTTATGAGTCCATTGCATATTCATACTGCATAAATCTCTAGTGAGCATTCATTTTTCTGATTCAAAGGGTTTTTCAGTTAGAGTATGAATCGAAATACCCTCATCATTAATAGGTATGTCCATTAGCCCTAAAATCAGATGGCGGTTAATTTCAAATGGACCTTCTCTAGCATCAATTTTAAATGTTAAATTCTCAGTCAAGAAATCTGAGATACATGCAAACATGGACTGAGCAATAGATTGGTATGCAGGCCCACCCCAATGTAAGATGTTATCCCATCCTACAGCTTGGAGTAGATGAAGGATACTAAATAAAGCAATGTGATCAAGAAATACAGGTCAGTCAACAATAACTTTTTGCATTCTTAAATCCCTAACATATGAGGGATCATCTTCGGGTGACCGAAGGTGGCGAAGAGTTATTGGAGTAGATTTAGAAGAAGATGGACCACAAAAAGTTTTCTTTTTCCCTCAAGCATCCATTTTCAAGAAGAAACACAAAGAAACAAGAAGATGCAAAGAGAATAAAGTGGGGTTTGCCTAGATCAGATTTTTCAAAAGAAAAACCCCAAAATCTCAATAAATCACAAAATAAATTACTCCAAGAGAGAAAATGAAGTAATATTGAGTAGAATTTACAAGCAAATCATAAATGATGCACTAACCTTGAAGATCTGGGTTTGTGGGTTCGACTGGTCGGGCGTCGGCTCATTGGAGAGGAAATAGGAAATGAGGAAGATGAGATTTCCCCAAATATTAAAGAGATCAGTGCACTCCACAGTCAGTCTTAAGCTGTCCTCGACTGGTCGTACCATGACTGGTCGAGCACATCCACGACTGATCCTGTACCACCATAAACATGCAATTATCATAAAAATTTGAAATTTAAACATATGAAATATCAAATAAATATACACTATGATACAAATATGCATGAATAATCAATTTAAAATACACATACCAAGATCAAATTTTAATTTATTAAACTTACTTTTGTCGAGCAGTTTAGTGAAAATATCAGCAAGTTGAGTCTTGGTAGGAATGTATTCCAAAGATATCAACTTTTCTTCCATTAATTCACGTATGTAATGAAACCTAATGTCAATGTGCTTAGTACGTGAATGTTGGATTGGATTTTTTAAAATATTTATAGCACTGAAATTATCACAATAAAAAACCACTAAATCCTGTGCAATTCCATAATGGCTTAACATGCGTTTCATCAAAATAAGATGAGTATATGCATTTCCAGCTACGATGTATTTAGCCTCAGTAGTAGAGAGCAATATAGAACTTTACTTCTTGCTAAACCAAGAAACTAAATAATTTCCAATATAAAAACAACCACCACTGGTTGATTTCCAGTCATCAATATTACCAGGCTAATCAGCATCTGAGTACTCAGCCAATTGAACACTAGTTTCATGTGGATACCAGAGACCCATTTTAGAAGTACTTGTGACATATCATATAATCCTCTTAACAACAGTTAAATGAGATTCTTTAGGATCAGAATGGTATCTAACGCAAATACCCACACTTAAAGCAATATTAGGACAACTAACAGTTAAATAAAGTAAACTGCCAATCATACTACAATATAATTTAGGATCAACATTTTTGCCTGTAGAGTCTTTTGAGAGTCTTAAGGTTGTACTCATAGGAGTATTAAAATTCTTATCATTCTCAAATCCAAACTTTTTGATCAAGTTCAGAGCGTATTTGGTCTGAGAAATGAAAATACCATTAGATTGTTGTTTTACTTGCAACCCAAGAAAATAGTTCAATTCCCCAACCATGCTCATTTCATTTCAAACTTAGATTTCATTAAATCTGTAAACTCAACAGTCATATTAGAACAGGTAGATCTATAAATAATATCATCAACATAGATTTGCACAATTAAGATCTGATCATTAAGTTTCTTAATAAAAAGAGTTTTATCTACACTTTCCATTTGAAAATCATGACTTAGTAAAAACTTAGTCAATTTCTCGTACCATGCCCTGGGTGATTGTTTTAAACCGTAGAGAGCCTTTTCAAGGCGATAGACATGATTAGTGTTCTTAGGATCTTCAAAACCCATTGGTTATTCAACATACATTTCTTCATGTTAATCACCATTTAAGAAGGCACTCTTCACATCCATTTGATAGATTTTGAATTTTTTAAAACAAGTAATTTATATAAATAGTTTGATTGACTCAAGACGAGCTACTGGGGCAAAGGTTTCATCGTAATCAATACCCTCAATTTGAGTATACCCTTGTACAACCAGTCTAGTCTTATTTCGAATTATATTTCCAAGTTCATCAGACTTATTTTTGAAAATCCACTTAGTTCCGATGATATGTTTATCTTTAGATCTAGGAACAAGATACCAAACATCATTTCTCACAAATTGGTTAAGCTCTTCTTGCATCGCAACTATCCAGTTTTCATCAGAAAGGGCTTCTTTTACATCAGCAAATTCAATCTGAGATGTAAAGCATACGTAGTTATTTATATCTTCTAGTTGTCTACGAGTGCATACACCAGTGAGAGGGTTTCTAAGAATCTGAGTGGTTAGATGATCTTTAACAGTCCTTAATTCAGAATCAGTTTGATTTGATGAAGTATTTGATTTGTCAAGTAAAAGAACTTCATCATTATCTGAACTTGGGACAGGTGTATTCAACTGATCGTTTATGACCACATTTATAGATTCTTAAATAACAGTAGTCCTTTTGTTCAGTACACGATATGCGCGACTGTTTAAAAAATATCCTAAAAAAATTCCTTCATCACTTTTAGTATCGAACTTTTCCAGATTTTTTTGGTCATGTAAAATATAGCACTTGCTGCCAAAAACTCGAAAGTATTTAACAGTAGGCTTCTTATCAAACTATATTTCATAAGTAATTTTATTATTGGATTTTCTCGTATAAACACGATTAATTATATAGCATGCAGTATTAACAGCTTCAGCCCAAAGATTTTTAGAAAGCTTCATACTATTCAACATTACATTAGCCATTTCTTGAAGCACTCTATTTTTTCTTTCTACAATTCCATTTTGTTGTGAAGTTTTAGGAGCAGAGAATTCATGTAATATCCCCTGATCACTACAGAATTTCTTAAAACTGCTATTCTCATATTCAGATCCATGATCATTACGGATCTTATAGACTTGAGGACCTTTTTCCATTTGGATCCGTTTGAGAACTCTTTTCACTTCATCAAGGGTTTCTGACTTATCTTTTAAAAAGGCTACCCAAGTGAATCTAGTAAAATCATCCACAATTACCAAAATGTATTTTTTGCCACCTTGACTCTCCATCCTGATAGGTCCTATAAGATCCATATGAAGAAGCTCAAGTGGTCTTGATGTGACATTGGAGTTCACCTGTTTGTGAGAGCTCCTTGATTGCTTGCCAATCTGGCATTCACCACATATTTTGTCTACTTTCTATAATTTAGGTAAATCTCTTATTAGTTCTCTTTTGCTTAATCTATACAGATTACGGTGGTATACATGTCCAAGGTGTTTTTACCACAAATCTGTCTCATTGGTATGGACCATGTAACACGTTTGATCAGATGAGCTGGATTCATTAACAATATAGCAGTTTTCAGAAGTTTTGTGACCAGTTAAAATTACTGAACCCTTATTATTTAGAATTCCACATCCTTGGTTAGAAAATTTTATACTATGATTATTATCGCATATTTGAGATATACTTAGCAGATTGTGTTTTAACCCTTCAACATATAAAATATTTTTAAACAAAGGGAGGTTATAGAGTTGAACCATACCTTGGCCTATAATCTTACAGTTGTTACCATCACTAAATGTGACTAAACCATCAGTCATGTCTTTAAGATCAATGAATAGACCTTTATCATCAGTCATATGCCTTGATCATCCACTGTTTAGGTACCACTTTGAATTGCTTGTAGCTTTGAAAGCGGTGTGGGCAACCAAGTAGATAACCTTAGGAACCCGTTTCATAACTATTTTGGGTTTAGGTGTATAGTTGGCCTTCTTTTGTTTGTAGCTGTTGTAAGAGTAACCTACTGAGTTAGATTTTAAAAGCTCCTTAAGCAAATCAACTATTTTTTTCAGCTAAGGGATTTCAGTTCTAATTTTTATAGTTGATATAGTTGCTTATAGGTTTTTGAAAAGTTTTAGTATTTTTAGAAAAATCTTGATTTGTACCTTTTCCTTTTGAGTTTAAGGTCTCTCCTTTTGCAAACTTAGGAGGCTTATTCTTCTATTTAAGAGGAACATTTTTACCGTAGCCCAGATCGGATCGGTCACCACATTTCCTTGATCCAGATAATTTTTTTTTTTAACTTTGGATCTCCTTGGGCATACTTTCTGTAAGTGCTATGATTTCATATCCCTTTAGTTGTCAAATTTTATGGTGCCAAAACCTATATCTATGTCTTGTATATCTTGTGTTTTATGTTTGAAGTCTATTCATTGCAATCAAGACATATCAAGACATCGCATTTCAAGATAAGATCTTAAATGAAGAAAGTTTTCAAGTCTTCGATGAAGAAATCAAGAATAGAAGTATTCAAGTTTGCATGTTCAAGATTTGATCAAGTTCAGGTTTACTAGAAGACTTTGTCAAGTCAAGATCAAGCTCATGAAGGCCTACTACAAGTTTTGAATATTCACAAGCTTCTCTTAAGGGTCATCTGAGTGTACAGACTTTCAATGTTCATCTCACTTTTAAGGTTTGTTTGACCTTAGATTGACCTTAGGATGGGCTTTATTATAGGTCATTCCAGATACATAACTCATATATTTTTATATGCTTGTTTGGAGTGTTCTAAGACCAGTCCTAGGGACTTCAAGACCAGTCTCAGCTTTGCTACGACCAGTCTTAAGTTTTTCAGGACCAGTCCTAGGTAGTTGAAGATTTTCGGATCTTTCTAGCTGTCCTACGACCAGTCCTGGACATCCTACGACCAATCCTGTGAGTTCTACGACTCATCCTTCGACCGTTCGTAGACCTACAACTCAAACTCCAGCAACCATTTTTGGGGTCCTACGACCGGTCGTAGGTGTCTCACGACCAGTCGTACGTGACCCATGACCGGTCGTAGACCACTCAGGACCGGTCGTGGAACTGAAAATCTCATCCCGCGAAAATCTTTCAAAAATCTTTGAGGTTACGACCAGTCCTAGGATCCTAAGACCAGTCGTAGACGGGATTTTTCAGGCTATAAATTGAGCACGAACTTCAGAGTTTTAGTACTTCAAATCAATTCTATTCAAGCATTCTTTAGGCTATTCTCTGAGATAAGTTTCTGTTTATTTTAAGTTACATTGTGCTTATTTAATATTCCTTTTGCTAACTTATTCTTATTTAATTTTGATCTACATTCCAATCTTATTAGAAAAGGAAAATTTGTGATATTCCTTCTTCTTGGATTCAAAATCAAATAGATCTAGCCCGTTTGATCTAAAATCAATTAGACTTAGAACCATTCTTAAAGTGAGTATTGGAGTTTGAACGTCGAATCGAACTTCTACTCCGATTGGTTCTACCGGGCTTCTTTAAAAGGTAATTCAGGTATTTTACATGTTTTGTAATTTACTTTCTCTGATTTTTGTTTGAGATTCGCCAGAAAAATCTCATTGTAGTGGTTATCTGAGGAGAGCCAAAAAACTCAGATTGTGGGGTTTTTGGATTGTGTAAGCCCGAGATTAAAGACACAATTGTGAAGGTTTTAGGTGAACCTGTGAAACCTATTTTGATAGTGCATGCTAATATCCCCTGTGTGAGGATATTAGGAGTGGAGTAGCAATCTGTGTGGCTGTTGGATAACAGTTGGTGTACACACAGGCGAACCAATATATATCGTTGTGTTGTGGATGTGCTTTATTCTTTCATTCTTTTATTCTTTCCGTTTTGTGGAATGTGTTTGTGAATGAATGATTGTAATCTTTTTATTCCAAGCATTTGTGGGGAATGTTGTAATAACTTAGGATTTATTTTTCGCAAGTTATTTTGATTTCATTACTTATTATTCTTCTTTGGTTTGTGATACAAGGACGTTCTAGAAATAAGATTGTCCCACCTTAAACCTCTGGTTTTTGGTGTAATGTTGTCCTTAGAACTGATAAAGTATCAATCTCTTTATTTTAGGCTATTGTGATTATTTTATTTTCAGCATTGTGCTTTAAATCTTTTATTATTCCGCTGTTATTAGTTTTATTTGGCATTGCCCTATTCACCCCCCCTCTAGGGCATATAGCTAGGCCCTTTCACTTTCATATATCCTTTAAACTTAAAAGGGAAGAGACTTCAAATTTAAGTTTTTCATTTTCAGATTTCAGATCTTCAATTTGGGAGGTTTTGAATTCTAAATTACATTTAGTCTTTTCAAAATAGTCTGAAATATGGGATTTTTCTAAAACAAGGGATTCAAAATTTTCTTTAAGCTTTGAAAATTTTTCTTTTTGAAGTTCAAGTTTCACAAAAATTTTACAACTTTCCTTATATAGGGAATTGTAAGCATCTTGAAGATCATCTTCATTTTCATAATCACTGTTCAGATTTTCTTCACTTGTTGAATCATCATTATCTAAAAATGTGAATTTGGCTAGAGTCATAAGGGCTTTAACTTCACTACTCGACTCGGTTTTAAAATCTCTTGATTTAGAAGAGGCTTCAAAATCAGAGTATTCATCCCAAGTAGCCAACATACCCTTATTTTTGAGTTTATCCTTTTTAGGAAACTTTTTCACTAAACCCCACAATCTGAGTTTTTTAGCTCTCCTCAGATAACCACTACAATGAAATGGGGCTAAGGGAGTGAAATAAAGGGCCCCACACATGGAACAGGTCCCATATGGTCAGTCAGATGATGGTGCACCACCGCCTGTGCAGTGTCACCATGGCCTGCTGTGGAGTCGGGCGGTGCGGCACCACCCCGGCGGTGCCGCCGAGCCCCTCTAGGGTCACCGGCGGTGGCCACCACCTCCTGGGGTGCCAAATACGTGCGGGGGACTCCCCATGCCCTACCAAAAATTACAATTTGGGACCCTATGTCCGCCAGGTCCACCTTCGACGTTCAATGCTCGTATTCGAGCCCTTTAGCTTGATTCAAGTTTGGGATTTGCCGCTTTACAGTTCAAACCTGACAATTGATGGCCAAAAAGGGACCGAGATCATTTCACATGATCTAAGACGCGTATGGCTACACTACAATGCTTAATATCGTCCGTCGGTAAAACTTTGGGATCCTACGATCATTTTTACATTTTTTTGCCCCCTTCCTAAGTCAGAGTGTGTTAGAGTGCATCATGTTATCTTAACCTTGGTCCAGTTTAATCCAAATCTTACTTTGATTTCAACTTGTAACGCCATGGATTTTGAGGGTCGAGCAAAGCTCTACTCTCGATATCTAACACTTCACTTATGCAACATGGATAATGATGTTTAGATGTTATCCATATCAATGTATTAAACATGAGTGGGATTATACTAAAATGACATATCATACTCCAGATTTAATTAACTTTAGTAAGTGGAAGACTAAAACATGTATATATCTGAACAGGTAAATGTTTTACAACCTCCAGAGTATGATTATGTAGCTGGGCTAAATAAGTACATGTATTGTTTCAAAATAGGCAAAATGTCAAAATGTAAGTGTCCAACTAATCCATGTGTCCCTGTAATCCCGTCGAATCAACACGAGGTCTACATAGACCTGCCTGATAGCTGAACAAAGGAGAATTCCTCCTCCTCATATACGAAGTCGAACTCAACTGTATAGACTCCATCCACACCTGCATCTATAACAGAGTCTGGTTGGTGTTTTAAAATACCATCCCAGGGTGGGGGTGAGTGATCAACTCAGTGGTACTATAAGGCAAAGGTTAGCATGTTAACAAGTCAATCAAGTAGTAATGATAAAACAATACAACAATCACTTCCTAACTACTCTTATTAATACAGGAATGGTATGCGGTAATGATGTATGCCCTCGCACGAAGCTCCCACACAAGTAACTCCAACAATCAAGTTCGCGCATGACAACCTCCTTAAAGTGCAACTTCCTCGCCAAAGCACATATAATGCAGTGCATGGTCGTGTTAGCTGAATACTTAATTAAGTTTATTCATACAGCAGGTTTGGGAAGCTAACCCTTTATATCATTAATCCAAACGAAGATTCATCTAGGGTCGTCAATCCTAGTTAACCGCCAAGTTGTAGGGCATCACTCCTAATGAACAGCAGTGGATAAGTAACTTCAAAGTTTATACTCGCGGTCATTACGGGGAGGCTCGTCACCTCAGCCTAGGCCGATAGCTCTAACACGATGTCCCATACCACAATGCCCAGCTCACGAGTTTGGGTTGCTCACTGGTCACTACAAGGAGGCTCGTCACCCCAGTGTAGGCCGACAGCTCGACTACGATGTCCCATACCATCATGCCCGGCTCATGATTCTTAGCAGATCGTGGTACCATTGTTGAAACGGGCTTTTACATTAGTAAGTGGTATCTTAGATTCAAGCAGTGATGTCCACACATGGTAAATATATAATAGGCCAATCGATTTGTTTAGTAAGTTTGATTGGTACGAGCACACGTTGACTTAATCGACATAGAGTGCATAAGCACCCCTTGCGGCCTAACCATTGTCGACAATCGCAGTGTGACATGGATTCGTCGAGTTATCGAATGTGGTAAGACTAATTCAGCCACCTGTACAAGGATTGGTATCGATTGCCTGGGCCACATTGTAGCCCCAATCTTATTTAGATGCAATAGATAGACACATGTGATAATCATATGAGCATTTAACAAACAATTCAAATAAAAGCCTCATTTGAACATTTCATCAAACACATTGAACAAGTCACCAAGCACTTGCATTTTATCCATAAATTGTGTAGCAACAAATATTATTACTGAAGGAAACTATACATATGATTAAGGAAATAGAGAATCTTATCTTAATACACTTAATAAATACAAATCATCAACATTTTCTCATTCAGGCATTTTATCAAACACTTAAGTTACACTTTACCAAATACATATACTAGATTAGTTACAACATATATTATGATAATTCCTTACACAAAGAGATCATCATGCATTCAAAAAACACGTATCCTAGATTAACCATCATGGCAAGCACAAATCATAATTTCATATTCATTCAAACATTTCAACAAACACATAGGATGCATCTTGTATTCAACATAGTTCACACATTTATAATATATCGAATACGTCGTATCTAAAACAATATGACAACAATCAAGTCAGACATAAATCATTAGTTAACATTGAAAGCATTAAAAACCATAACATAAACATTTATAGTCCGCACCTTTTGTTCGAATACTCGATTCGGATGCGGTTCGAATCCTACGTTCATGAATATGGACTGACGGGCACCTAAGCAATGCAATAGGTTAGCTATTTCATCGATTACTCTGTTTGGATCCCTAAATCAAGATTATGGTTAGGATTTCTTTCCCAAATCATAGCTGAGATGGATCGTATAGCGTAACGGGAAGGTGATTCAGTACGTGGAGTTGTGGGAAGGAATCCCAGCAACCATCTCCCAAATTCTCGCTTCTCTCCCCACTCTTTTCTCTTCTTTTCTCTCCTCTCTCTCCCAGGGTTAGTATGGAATGGGAATGGGTTAGTTTAAGGGCTTTATATAGGCCCAGAGCTAATGCAAATGGCCCCAGGGCCATGGTATACCTAGTTTGTATCCAAAGGGCATCTGTTTCAGGCAGACGGGCTCATCTGGAGGTCTATTACTGACTTATGGCATAAGGTAAGTCCCTTGACAATGGATCTATGCCAGGATATGTTTGCAATATGATCGGATAAGTGGATCGACTGTGAAGGACCTGTGTCAGATCAACGGTCGTAGTTATTCGATTGGGGCCACAAGTATACAGATATGTTTAGGGAAATTTTCCTGATCCATGGGTGGAGTTCGGTCAGAAACTAACGGTCTGAAATCTTCAATTTCACCTGTGAGTGAATGGCCCAATTCACTTAAGTTTCAATACATTTTCTAAAGATATTTGTATTTCTCACTAACTTCGTTCAGGGCTCAAGTTGTGCATTTCTAAACACCATATAAGCTCGATTCCCGTGATGGCTATCAATCCCAGTAGGATGGAGGTAACCCTATAGTTTCATGGTCATTGGACTCTCGAAGTGCGGTCCAGGTTCAATACGGAGTTTCAATGTGCTCCCTGAAATAGCGGTAAAGACTACTTTAGTTGAAGTTGGAATATGCCAAGATGTCTTAGAGGGGGTGAATAGGACTTTTTAATAATTTTATGATAATTTAAAATCCTATCACACTAATCCTAACACCAAGCCTTTATTAGGATAACTCAAGAGCAACTCTACTGGCTTCCAAGCCCTGTAGAGGATCCAATCACAAACTATTTGAGGGATGAACAATATGTAAACTAGTTTATGATGGATATAACTATATATGTGTGTGAGGTGTAATCTCAGATATTCAGATATGAAAATATTAAAGTAAATCACACAAACAAAAGAATAGAAATCTCAAACACAGCCATTTTTATAGTGGTTTGACTACTTATCTACTCTACTCCTGGTAACCGCACTTAACCCTTGAGTGTACCAGATTTCACTAAGGAGGTTTTATAGCGGTTTACCTCAAAACTAAGGTTTTAAATCAGGTTCACCTTCAACCTTTACAACCTACACCTAGGCTGACTGTTTATGCTCCCTGAGCAAGGGTCAAATATAGCACCCAGTTTTAGGCACATTGGCCAAGGATCCACACAAGGAACCTCACTGTTTATGCTCTCACGAGCAAGGGTCAACACAACACACCCACTTTTAGGCACATTGACTAAGGATCTTCCACAAGACCTTAACTATTTATGCTCTCCACAGACCAAGGGTCAACACAACACACCCACTACGTACACTCCCGCCGGAGGCCTCCTTGAGGATTTGCAAGGGGTTAGAAACACCTTAGACCCAACCTACAAAGGAATGATCACAAGGGTCCTCTGGACTCTGGTTACTTACAGATAAGTGGATGAGTCCCATTCAGCACATTGTCGAAGATCTCCTTCTTTGTTGATGAAGAATCTTCTGCTTCTTTGATCCGCAACATAAACGATGTACCAATATACGACGTCAGGTTGGGTCAAGGTTAAGATGAAATTCTACTCTCTTAAATGTTTTCCTATAAGGAAGGTAGAGTGATTCCAGTCATCTATGCATTTAAGGCATCCCAGCTTAATGATTTACCATTAAGATAGTAGCTGGAGAATCCTTGAATGCGGAAGTTCATTCTCCAATCCACTCTATTGAATATCAACGATGAGAGTAGATTGGAGGATGAACTCCCTTGAGAGAAAGGGCTTTAGGTATATGATTTAAAGTAAAATACACAAAAGCACTCTTCTTTCTCTACCAGCAATAATAGACAAGTCCTCTTTATATAGGCAAAAGGTTCCAACGGATATAAAACAGTCACATTTATGACAGAGTTCGATATCATCAACCGTATACTCTCGATAGAATCAACGGTCCTCTCAATGACATAAACTCAAATGTCATACGCTTTTAAAACCTATTACCAGCTGGTCGAGGGAATCGAAACACGTGTTCATGTCATCGTATTTTGAACTCAGATTTCATTGATGCGAGGTTCGATTCCTCGACATTTAAAAATGTGAGAGACTTGCATTGAAATATTTCAGGTTTACAAGAATGATCGAGGGACTTTTGATATTATTACAATTTAAATATCGATGATATCGATAGCTTTGTAGAGGCATCGATAAATCCAAGGGATTTTCATTTAAGCTTGCTGGACAGTTTCTGTCCCTATTTGATGCCATCGAAACTGTACCGATATCATCGATATATTAATATCGATTCTATCGATTGGCCCTCGATCATAGATAAACTATCCTAAAATATTTTGTTGGAAATCTTCGTGCCCATAACCAAAAACATCAAGAGCCTTCCGATGTCATCGAGATTTGAATTTCGATGGTATCGAGGAGGGCTTCAATATATCGATGCACATATGATATTCTTAAGTGAAAACAGGAGCACTGGAGATCTGCCTATCGATATTATCGAGTCACCTTCGATGGACTCGAGATTCAAATATTGATGATATCGATAGTATATCGATACATCAATAAATCCGTCCAGAGCTATATGTGGTTGTTGGACACTTTTGTCCTCATTCTGATGGAATCGATTTGTCATCAAGGACATCGACAGCACAGGTCAATCATATCGAGATGTGTATCGATAAAATTGACAAAGCAAGAAAACTTAGAGATTTTCTATTTTTGAAAAAATTTTCTTAACTTTAAAACCCTATGATGTTCTAATTTGTTTTAAGGGTTTTATTTACTTGGTGTTTTTGGGACATAGGATGTGAGGCATAGATTTACTTGTGGTGAGCTTGTACACATCCTGTTGAGGCAGAGCTTTGAATTGATCTTCTTATGAGGCTTTGCATTCTAGCTAACTCAACACTCGTGCTAATTGACAAACCAGGGCACTTTCAATCTCTCCCTTTGTCAGTTACGTGACAAAAAACCAAAACACCCTAGAACAACTTCTATACTGACATCCTAAATTGTGTGTACATGTTCTTTACACAATTGTACAATGTTAACAATGTCATATGCAAAATACATTTAGAAGCTACTTCCCCTGACTGCAAACTTCCCCTGGCTTGGTGCAGCTGCTCCCCCTAACACCTGCAACACCATACTCAAGCAGATATTCATTTCCTGATGGGGTGTTTGAGTCGTTCTCCCCCTTTTTGTCAGTCATTGACAAAGATTGCATTATAGTAGATATTGAATGAAGTTTAAAGACGTGGGAGAACATCATTTAGTAAGCATACATAGAATGAAGATAGATGAATAATAATTAAACCAGTGATCTAAAACACCTCATATGTGAATCCTATGTATGCAAGGGATATCAAGTAAGGCAGTGAAATAGGTAAGCTGGACAAACACAACATTAAATGCATCGCCTACAATCTGCAATAGAAGCACATACCACACATACTCGGAGAAAATAAGTGATCACATATATAAATATAGCGGCAAATAACTATGAATAATACCCCGCAATATTCAAAATAACCAAAATAAATCATATACTGCCCTAAGATTTTGCAGTAAAGCATTTAGTCAGTTCAAATTACACAAAATAGACGTTTAGTAATCCAACCGCAATTGTACGTCTTAACATGAGCTCAATGTCCTTGAGGATTGTTATGTGTAAGCAAGTCCACCACTTGTTGAGTGGTTTGCTAGAGGACGTCGACTTTCTCTTCAATTGTGGTGAGACACCTTTCACAATTATACAGACGTTCCTCCATCCCGGTCATCCCGTTCAGTAGGTGTCATTCTAGATGATGAGACTGGCGATTTGTGATTGACTCTGGGCTGACCATCGGGGTGCGATTGGACCCTCCATGTGTAGGCCGAATTGATGGTGGAGCACGTTGGACGGCCCGCGGCATGGGAACACTACCAAAAAATAGGCAACGCCGATGACTAAAAATCGTCGGCAATGACCTTCCCCGACGGCTTTTAGTCGTCGCAAGGTCTATTGGTAAAGGGTACGTCGGCGTTGATTGCCGACGGATTAAAACCGTCGGCGTTTTCGGTGGCTAAAAACCGTCGGCATTTTGTTTTCGGCGTTTAAAAACCGTTGGCGATTCTCATTAATTAAAAAATGATAATAATTAAAATTAATAATTTGAATGATATATTTGATTTTGATTTCTTCCTTTTCTATTGTGTAGACTTTTTCTTCTCAAATAAGTTGGTTCATTAGGGCTTTGGAGAAATTGGTATATCTAGTTATGGATGTGTATTAATCAACGCACACATCCAAAACTAGATATACTCATTTCTCCAAAGCTCTGAACGAACCAACCTATTTGAAAAGGTAAGTCTACACAATAGAAAAGGAAGAAATCAAAATCAAATATATCATCCAAATTCTAAATATTTGGATTGGATATATGCTTTTTTAAAAAAAAGAAACAAGAGAAGTTTAATCCCTTTGGACTTTCCACCAAATATCAGTGCTGCAACCAAATATGGCCAAAACTCCTAATGCGACCCAAATGGAATAAGCTGATGAACAAAATCAATCTCCCAACTTAGTCTGATCAAGCTCAAAACTCTAATATCATGAAATCTAATGATTTTTCATGCAACCAAACACGCCTAAACAATGATCTCTAATATGTAATTGATATTGAGCTTATTTTTCAAGTTGCACCCAAACAAGCCAATATTAGATGATGATGAACTACAAAAGATTTCATTTTAAAACCAAGGGGATGCCACATATGCTTGTTTTAAGACCATTCAAGATGATAAGCAGGGTGGAGTTCTTGCACAATTTCATACAGCTATGGTCAAGGTTTTGAAAGCTGGAACATGCAGCATATCTTCTGGGAAGGCATCAATGAGGCTGACAGTACTCTTGCTAGTCGGAAATCTTAATCTAGAAAAACTAGGGTTCATACTTATCTAAGTCTCTTTAGTAGCTACAACAAAAACACGTAATTATTTAGTCATAGTTGAATTCTACATGGCCAAGCAAGAGTAAACCAGTGATTTTAAGACCATCTGTAGCAAATCAAGGAAAGAGGCAGATTTATCACGGAAGTACAAACAAACAATAACATTCTCATGGTCATTGATAAAGAAATACCCACCGCTACAAGATTCCCAAATACATCCAATAACAGATTTTTCACCTCCTAGGATGATTATGACTACTGCAAAGGCGTGCTGACCTCTGCTAAATGCCACACATACGCCAGACTCTGCCAGAGCAAAAACAATGTCACGTGCTGCAACTATTTCAATAATTTTTGACCTCCTTTTCAGAAAAGTCAGTTGCAGGTTATCATATCCTTTCGGATCATGAGTATCATATTCCTCCTGAAAACAAGCATCCGTGAAAAACATTAATAGAAGAATAACTGTAGGAGCATTTTATACAGCACAACAAAGAAAAGAAAGTAGTTAGAAAATGATATAAACAAATGCAGAATCACTAGTAGTTAATTGGGGAGCGAAATAGAAAAATAAAACCATCAACAAAAAAATAATGGTACGTTCAGAAAAAAATAATCGAAAACAAGAAAGTCAACAATATCTATATTTTTTTAATTAATAACTCAAATTATATAAAAGGAGAAGAAAGAAAAGACTACAAACACCAGCAACCATCAGCGACCAAGAAGCTACTTAGACAATGAATCAACCAATGAATTCACCTCACGCTTAACATGAGCTAAACAAACATGGATTAAGGAACATAAGCCTACACATTCCTCAATCAATTTGCAACACCCTAACAATGAAGACCGGATTTAACCCACCTAATGACATCAGCTAAGACACCTTTGACAGTCACCAGGCTATAATGATGACTTTCTGAAGAGCTAATTCAACTCCATGAAGCTTCAGCAAAGTTAGAATTGGTGATACCCGCCAGGCCCGAGAAGTCAGGAGTAGAATCCCCCTGGTCATCCATTATAGAGATGGTGTCTTGCAGCAGAAGACCATTCGTGCAAGAAAATTGGGCCAAACAGGGTGGACTGCACCATGATGTGTATGTGAAATCCATTCCGACCATTAGATGGGCCGCATCACGTTAGGGCCAGGTCACAAAAATCAGGCCAATCCGTAATTCAGGTGGGATGCACCAAGAGAGACAGTTGGGAGCGAACTCCACTCTTGATTTCACCAGGGCCACCTGAATTGAAAAATGGCCTGATTTTTGGGCCTCATTGAGTGTAGTGTGTCACTGTCAAATCTCAAGATGGGTATTTATTTCTTTCCTCCAACAATTTCAAAACCACTTCATTCCCTCACTCTCTCCCTCGATTTCCCCACTCTCACCTCTCCGTCTCTCTCTTGAAGCAAAAAAGAAAAATAAAATAAAATCTCTTTTATGTTTTTTCAATCCATCTTCCATTTTCTTCTTAACAAGAAAATCCATATTTACTAATATTCCTATTTTTCTATTTTTCAAAAGAATGAGTTCGGACTTTAGGGTACATTGCTTTATTAAGTCATATGTTTACATACCTGAAATTCGAAAGCCTGGTTGACAAGGTTAAGACCAAAGCTAACAAGGTGCTGAAGAGGTATAACAGTGTGCTGCAACGAATGAAAATGCTGCATTACAAATCAATGCTTTCAAGAAAAGAAAAGAAAAAAGAAAGAAAAAAAGCTGGAGATCAAACTGTTCACCCTGCAATTTCAACCACCAGCTTTTTTTTTTACACACGCACACACCCCATACACTCACGTTGGCGAAATTTCACGACCTATAGGTCCTCGAACCCTTGACCGGGATTTGAAACTCCCAAGAGTCTACCACCCTGCAATTTCAACCACCAGCTTGAACTGTGATATCATCCCCATGTCCATACATTTACATGTGTTTACTTATGTAATTATGGTAAAACCTAATAGTTAATATGTGTTCAACTGCAGTTTGTACAACTTTTTAGCGGTTCAACAGACAGCTCACAATGGTTCAGACAGTTTTTGAGTTTGACTAGCTAGCTATTTTTCCTATTTTTCCTTCGAATTTGACTAGCAAGCTATTTTACTCTTAACCATACATTTAATAGCTATTAATGGATGGTTAGGATTGCTCCATCAATTTGATTGTAGATATATGATCCATCCACAATTGGCCCCACAATTTGGATGGCCTGATAACTGCACATTAGTGCCACATGTGAGAAGGATGAGTCACCACCATTTTCTAAAATGAGCAAAACTAGCAAGGAGTCTAATGCCACAGGATACATTGGTGGGGGAGAGTACAGTAGAAACAGCATGAAGAAACAGAGAAGGGTAAATCACCAGGCCTTGTTTGGATGCACTATTACAATTGAATTAAAATACTTAGATTCAATAAAAAATAATAATCATAAAAGGCCTATGAGAACTTTCAACACAACCCTTTATTTTCCACTAATGCATCACATATGTAGGATAATAAGGTGGGCCATACCATGATGATCACCTGGTGGGAAAATAAGGCTGAGCCACTCATCAGGCAGGACATCTAAATCAATAAACAGCTGGTGGTATGACTCAGTGTATAGGTGTGGCTCACCCAATAACAGATATGAGTTGATTTCATGACAAATCACCTTCCTGGTGATTCCCACTTTTTTCAAGGATTGGATTCATGAAATTGGTTTACCATTAGAAATTGCTCAAAAGATCACGAAGGTCACGGCATACAATATGGATCATTTACAGAAAGTAGTGGATGACAAATTATGTGTAACATATAGAGATGGTTCAGCCACTTACGCAATTAGGGAAGGTTCAAAAGGACATATATTTGAAAGTTGGTCAACTCATAAACAGGCATGTTATGGACGTAGACATTGTTTTCATTAATAGGCCACCTAGTACTCATAAACATTCATTGCAAGCATTTTCTGTCTGTACATGACGACCATACTGTTAAGATCAACGCATGCATGACATACCAAAAACTTTGAGAAGGTAAGTCTACACAATAGAAAAGCACATGCATAGCATAACAAAAACTTTTAAAGGAAACAAGAAGCAAAAACCAACATGCAAATATGTGAAATGAGTATCAAAATTAGCAACAAAAAGAACCAATATTGCACAAATACATCTGTACAGTTATTTTTTAATAAGCTATGCTACAATACAAATATACATTTCTTTAGTATAACATGTGCATTTAAAAAATTATGATAAAAGTATCAATACTTGCATTTGGATATAGCAACAACTTTGTGTTTATGAGGGACTTCCAAGCAAACTTGCAATTAGCAATTGGGAAGGCATCGAAAACAGAACTTGCATGAATCTGGCTTCCTTTTTCTTGCTTTTTCCACCCAAATCAGAGGAGAGTATGTAGTGGGAGACACTAAACATACCTCACATGTGTTTGGATGATAGTGAATCATGTGTGAGAATAGGAAATTCCAAATGCACCCTAAAATATTCTACATAAGCTCAAGCTTATTGTGCATGTAATATGAGTGAAAAACATATGACCTTTGGTATCCCATTATGTACGCATGAAAAATAAATGTGACAAACCATCCATTTGTGAACAGGCTGCAATCAGTAACACTTATCATCAGTGAATGTTTTTACCCATTATTTCATGTTACCTGCTTCCCTGTCATATTTTTCATTAATAAATATAGAAGCATACTCTATGTTAGTTTTTCATAGTATAAATATTGGTAATGGTTCATCAATCCTCATATGTGACAATGATGTACAGCTATTAGACCATCCAAATGGTCCATTCCATTGTGGATGGAGCATCTCTATAATCACATTGATCAAGCAATCCCAACCATCCAAATGGTCCATTCTGTTGTGGATGGGGATCCACTATGTTTTTTAGCATTCTAGATTGTACTGTTTGTTGACTAAAGAGAAGAAACTTGTTAGTACATAACTGATATGGCTGAACTATGCACATACATTTGAGTGCTTGTTATATATTACATATATATGTACGATATATGAGTAATATTTACACAGCTTAATGGATGGTAAGTTACTGATATCCTTGTCTCAACAATTCAGGGTTGACTTTTAAAAGGTAGATTGATAAAATGATTCAAGAACTCAACCACAAACATTGGAGAGGTTGGGAATAAAGAGGATCAATATTTCACCCATCTTGTGCAGAATATGTGAGGACCTTCCCGTTTACATCATCGAACTCCACAAAACCAGGCCACTTCATTGACTCAGACTCAAACAGAGGATAGCCGGCATCAGGCTTACCCCTTCGTATGTACCTGGATTAGTCAGGAAAAGTAATATATTAAGTCAGCACAAGGCTACACCACATAAATAATGAATTGAAAAAGAAGAAAAGAGAATCAATGAATGAAGGTTTAAAAAGAGAATTGCTATACTCACTCGATCCTTGTGGTTTTGCATTTCAAAGAGCTGAAATTGTCTGAAGCATAAACTGAAACCGTGATAAGTGAATCATTATTCTTATTACAAAACAAACTTCGAATGACTTCATCAGTAGTCACGTTCAAGAAGCATATCCGCCGGTTTGTCTCTGTATTCATACGTTCAAAAATGGAAGACATGTTATACAAACCATATTCTGTGAATATGTCCCTGGGATGATTATGACTACTGCAAAGATGTGCTGACCTCTGCTAAATGCCACAGACACGCCAGACTATGCCAGAGCAAAAATGATGTCACGTGCTGCAACTATTTCAATAAATTTTGACCTCCTTTTAAGAAAAATAATGGGTTCCACAATCTATTCATTACATTTGAGTCAGTGCACTCTACATGTATAGTTTCTAAATGAACAGAAACATGCCTTTTAAGAAAAAAGGAACAGAAATTGCATTCCAATTGAGTGATGTAATCTCACTGTTGCCGAAAAACCAATTAGGCAACCAAATACCTGAATCTGATTCGTTTGAAGATCTTCGTCCCATTGCGAAGTTGGACAAAAGTTACATATATACCATGTTCGATTTGCTCAGTCTCCTTTTCTTTCTTTACTATACCTTAATGTTGAAAATCTAACAGGTCTTGAACCACTTTACTGTTGAAAAAAGGGATAAAAGTTTCATTTGATATATATTTTTGTTTTCATTTTTTATTTTTATTTTTCAGGTCTATCCTTTGTCTATTTCTTTTATCAACAAATGAACTGCTACCTATAATTGATAAACTTCACCCATCAGATAGAGGGAACTCAGATGGGATTTCTAGCATCCCACAAGTTTTAAGCATATTGTGCCATGGATTGCAGGTTTCCCCTTTCCAAAATGATATGTATGCTTGATGATTTTATTGACCTGAGAGGCTTAGACTGATTTTAATATTTAATTTTCTAAATATTTAATGGTGTCTTTCCCTGGTTGAGGCCTCTGATGCTCTCTTAGAACCACTGCTTGTTAGAGAAATGAAACCTAAACCCACCTACAAAAGCAGCCCGTTTTTTTCATAGCTTTTAAAAGAACCCAGAGAGAGAGAGAGAGAGAGACTTCTTCTTTGAATATTATACCTTGGTAGGTGGCTCCACATGCATGGGCTCAGATGGGAAGATATTCAAAGTAGGAGGCCTGATTCCTGAGTTCTCTGCGTACATGAAAATATTGATCAGAAGAACAAGAAGAAGAAGAAGAAAAAAAAAAAAGATCGAAAGGCAAAAAAAAAGCATCTACTTTTTTCCAGACACAATCATCACACAAGTACCTAAGACTGGAAGAGAGTGAAAAGGAAGATATACATTCTAAGTATCTTATGCATTTGCAGCTCTTGCCATAGAAAATAGAAAAAAAATGAAAAGAGAGAGAGAGAGAGAGAGAGAGAGAGAGAGAGGTAAAGCAAAGAAACAGAAAATCTTCCCTGCACTCTTTTTTAGTACATGGATTTGCAGGAATTTCACGAGTAGTTTGTTACATGTCACGATCCATAAAAACACGCAAATGCAGAAAGTCTTGCTTTATTAATAAAAGCTTGAGGCTGAAATTCCTCTCATTGCCCTTGCGTAGAAAATGCATCTCCATCTTTCCTGATAATGAGTCACCTGTGGGACAAGCATGCAAGTGGTAGGCCCCATCATGACAGTCACCTGAAGCAAAAATCAGTTAATCCACTCATGAAGCGGGTCACGCCATCAAAACAGATGGATAAGAAATGTTCTGACTCAACACACAGATGTGATCTTTATGGTGGGATCGATTGCCTGTATAACTGCATAACTGTAGATAACTGGATTTGGATATTGCTTACTTGAAATCCACATGGCATGCTGAGGTGGAGTCTGGGTAGAAGTCTAGCAGATGAATCCCATCATCAGAGGAAGATCCAGCTACATATATCTGCACAAGAAGACATAAGACATTACAAGATATTTTTGTTATAACTGAATCTGTAACACCCTGAAAATCGGGGGTCGTGTAGAAACCCGACTCCCGAGTTCCAGACCATCACTTATGCAACAAATATGATTATGATTCAATGTTGTCTGAGTTAGAGCATTCACATGAGTAAGATTATACCAAAACTGCAATTCATACTCCAGATCCAGTGATAAAACGCAAGCGGAAGACTGAAGAATACATATATCACTGTATGGAAAACAAAATAATCTCGAACTGTCTCCAAAGTATGAATACATCTCTGAGTCACAAATACATATAATAAACCAAAAATCAAAATTTCATATGGTCTAACTAGCATGTCCCGCAGATCCAGGCCACCTACGCAAAGCCGTCAGCGAACTGCATATACGAGAACTCATCTTGGTCCTCGTAGAAATTCGGCTCCAGCTCTGGAATCTCCTCTCAACCTACATCTAAGATAGAGTCTGGTAGGTGTTGCAAAACACCGTCCCATAACGTGGGAGTGAGTGATCAACTCAGTGGAATCATAGAGCAAAGATTAGCATGTTATCAAATCAATCACGCGATAATAGTAAAGCAGGCAATCAGACATTCCTAGATACTGTTGTTAATGCAAGCATGAAATGACATGATGGATGCCCTCACCAACATACTCCCTCATGCGACACCATCTTACGTCCGCGGCATGCTTTCTTCCCTTAGTGCTCCACATCTTCTAGGCACATGCAGTGCGAAGTGGATATGATTACCAAGTTGTTATTAGTCCTTTCATACAGCAGTATTGGGAAACTAAGGTACATTCCTTATATCAATCCCAATACAGATCCTGTCTAGGGTCGTCACTCCTAGTAATCTCATACGATGTTATATTTACAGGTCGCTGCAAGGGCTGTCAGGGCTGTTGCTCGCACTCATTGCACCGCTCCCCCATCACCTTATCAATACAGGCCTATTTGTACTCTTGTCGCTACGGAAGGGTCGTTGCCTCCCGTAGACTCAGAATATGCTCGAGGTCACTACAAAGGGCTCGTCACCAATCAGTGTAGGCCGACAGCTCGAATGTAGTGTCTCATACCACCACAATCGACTCTTGAGTCAAGGTTGTTCACTGGTCACTACGGGGAGGTTTGTGGCCCCAGCATAGGCCGACAGCTCGACCACGGTGTCCCATACCACCATGCCCGACTTATGAGTCTTTATGGATCAAGGTGCCATGGTTATCAGGGCTTTCACTGGTAAGTTCAGTACTCTAGGTTCAAGCAGTTATGACTCATACAAGGTGAATAATCAACGGTCAGTCAGGTTACTTGACGAGCTCGACTAGTGCGAGTGCATCTCAAGCTAAGCGACATGAAGTGTATAAAACACTTCGTGTGGCCTAACCATTGCCGCCAACTCAAAACACGACTCGCGTTCATCGACACGTCCTTCGTGGAAAATAGGAGCTAACCACGAATTCAATCCATTACTGACTGCTTGGACTAGGTTATAGCCCCAAGCATTTGCAAATCAGCATCAGTGATCATATGAGAGTAACAGAAATGAAATACAAACCATACAAGCATGCTGACAACATGTTATATCATACAACGTAGCAATTCAACCAAACACATGCATTCCATACATATACGAAAATCAATTCAATAATAACTTGGAGGAAATCATGCATATCATCATATTAATTGAGAATTCAATCTCAAGACTAATCTACGACAACATTTACTCAATACATACTAATACAAACATTTATACAAACACTTAGTCTACACACTTTAGTCTACATAGCGTATGTCGACCCAAAGTGCGCATTAGGGCGAATCTCTTCGCCAAACAGATCATGCACGCATTTCTAATATCATAACACGATAAATAACCATGGCAATCATTTTAGCAAATTACGGACGTATACAGTATTTCCTACAAATACCTAAATTACCCTAAATCTCATATTTTCCGTACGTATACGAAATGGAAAACAGGCAGCATGTTCTACATGTCAAACGGCGCTCTCGTCGATAATCTACTATTAAACGACATTGAAAGCTTTGAAATTAGTCAATCTAAGCGTCTAAAATCCTCACCTTCCGCCGTAGACGCGTATTGATTCGAATAGAAAGTCTACGCTTCGTCAACGGCGATATGGCGACCTATATCACAAGTTACATCATCTATTTCGATATTTGAATCGAAGGAATCCCTAAAATAGGTAGTGGTTAGGGTTTTCTTATCTAGAAATGAATTGGAATCACCAGAAAAGTGATTTGAATGCGGGGATTAAGCACGTGTAGAAGCTGTAGCAAGTGGCAGGAAATCTCTCCCACAACTCTCTCACAATCTCTCTCTTTCTCTCTCTTCTCTTCCTAGGGTTTATTGCAAATTCGGATGGGAGAGATATGAGAGGGTTTAAGGCTCTTAAATAGGTTAGAAACTCACCCATTTAGACTTGGGACAAAGGTATACTTGGGTTATAACCAAATCGGGTCTTTTTCGATCCAAAAGAGCATTTCGGGAGGTCCCCTGGCCGAATGCGGTCGGACTTAAGCTCATGGATACTGGATCCCACTCACATCAAGTTTTCAATAAGGTAGTGTTCCCAGATCGCACGTGGTGGACCAGTTTCAGTTCAGCGGTCACTGAGCATCGATCGAGGATTCCAAGTACACTGACCTGAGTGAGAAATGTTCCCTGATCAAAGGGTGTATTTGGGTCAGATTCTGATGGTCTGAATGCTTACACTTAACCCGCAAGCGAAACGTGCCAGATTCATTTAAATCTCATTTAATTTTCAATGAATTTCACTCTTTCTCACACTCCTCGCTCCAGGCTTAATGAAATAGCCCCAGAACATCGGTTGGGCTTGATTTTCGAAATGATTGTCAAGTCCAGCTAAGCGGTCCTAATGGTCTGAGATTATAGATATCGGACTTTCGACGCGCGGTGTAAATCTAATACAAAGTTTCAAAGGGTTCCTGAGAGCAAACGGGTTTAGAGTTTGAACCTAGGTTTCAGGGTATTATAGCGTCATTGCTTCTACAAGTTTTGGGTCTTGCAGAACGTATTTAAAGCGATCAGTGCTAATTTCATAGCTAAACTAACATAGCGCTAGTTAACTTACACTTAATTTGTAAAGGAATTAATCCTAAGTGATTTCTGATCGAGATGGTACTCGGGTCTCCGTACGAATTTTTCTGAGGCGTTACAGAATCCTATGGTTAATTATTGCTATAGTTCTAAGAAAACCACAAACACATAAGGTCATCGCTTGCTAAGTGTAGCTCTAATCACAATATTCATATACATGCGTAGGTGGCTTACATTGATCATTCATTTTGCTAAATTAGGATTGTTCAAGAAATGTGTGTGTGCGTGTCTCTGTCTATATATATATATATATATATATATATATATATAAAAACAAGAAAGACTCAATAAATGCTAACCCAGCTGCATCACCCACATTGGAAGTAAAAAAAAACCCTGCATCAGCCTCAAACAGCCACAACACCTGCAGCTTGACAAAGGGAAGACCCAGTAGCCAACATAGAGATTCATCATAGCAGCCAGATCTTGAAACAGAGCCAGCTACTGATCGACCGCAACTGGAATTTGAACCCCATTAATCAGGCTAGAGACAGTCACATCTACCAACCTACTGTGGCTAATGCAATCACTGCACTTGCAGCATGACAGGCATATGGATGTATCAAAACAAACCCTTAGCCACCAAACAGATAACCATTTCTAGGATTCTAAGGGGAAAAAAAAAAAAACCTTAAATTTGCTTCAATTGATCCCAGATGTGCAACAAACAACCACTAGTCTACTCAAAGAGACTTGTACACCACGCTAAAAGTTTAATTCAATTCTGATATTTTAGCCATGATACTATAAAGAGATCTCTAGCATAAACATGAGCCAACCTTAGATTAATATGTATACAAATAGAGAGGAAATTAGAGAAACATGGGTCAAGAAGCAAAGAACTGAACACAATTAATGGTTCTTATAAGCACTTCATACATAAAAACTTTGGAGAGTGATTTCCCCAACTCGGCACTAAAGAATGAGAAAAAAAGGTTTTCCACTGCAATTTTGATCGCATCCAAGTAACTCTACATAAGATAGCTAACTTTACCAAGAATAAAAAAAATATAAAATAACTGATTTGAACTGCATCCCCAAATTAGGCCGAAGGAGGACCAAATTAATGGAATGACACTCAATTCAAATTCACCAAAAATCTGATTTCTAGGATCTGCACACTGGTGGGACATCTGCATTGTTGCATAGCTGGTCCCTATCCAAGCGAAATCCCACACATAAGGAATTTGTAACTGGTAAAAGTAGGCCTATTCAGAATTACAATATGACATGCACACTGGCAGGACATTGAATAGCTAGTCCTTTATGTGGACAACTGGATGGTGTGGCTATATACAATTATATTTATAGAATTTATCTGTTTTACAGGAAATGCATTCCCAATAAAAACTAATTGCAGATAACAAGTTCACACATTAATTCTGTGTTGTTCGACCTCTGTTCAGTCCTGGGTTCACACATTAACATTCATTCTCATTTGAAGAAGAGATGTGCACAAGTTGAATAAATATGCATGAGTTCAAATATGTAACTGACCTCTAAAACTTACACCATATTCATCTGCTTAGCAACATCCACACAAAACATGCTTTGTTGGGCCATTTCATCAAACGGTTAGCATGCATGAAATACAGGAGGTATACACAAGGGGCTTTTTAGTTTTTATGAATGGGGCCATTATAGTGACCTAAAATGATGATATTATGGTCTATGCACCAAAAATCTGGAAAGGGGCTAAAAAATTCCTCTGCTTAGTTACATCCACACAAGACATTGCTTGTTGAGCCATTTCATCAAACAATTAGCATGCATGAAATACAAGAGGTATTACACAGGGGGGCTTTTTAGTTTTCACAAGTGTGGCCATTTTTAAGTGACCTAAAATGATGGTATTACACAAGGGGCTTTTATCTCATTTCCCTCGTCTCCAAAAAAAAAAAATGTGGCTAATTCCTTACCATCCATTCATGACCATTGGTCAAATTCAATCGACAACCGTACAATCTGACCCAACATGCAGATGTTGCCTACATGTCGAGTGGATCGTCCTAACATGCATTAAGGATATTATTCATCACATCATGTCCGACATTTTTCATGGCTCGGATCCTACGTGCTTGGACGTATCAAACTGGACTGGACCATTGTCCACGTCGGGATTCGTGAAATGGTTCCCATCTGGATCAGGAAATCTAACTCTCCCAATCACAGCAATGGGTATCGCCAGCCAGAGAAAATAATAAAATTTTAGTATGAAAAGCCAAACCACCGACACTTTTCTTTGTCAAAAGTATCAACTTCAGACGATAAAATACTTCTTCTAATCTCAACAATCATAACAATCAAATAAAGGAGCTTGGTCCCTCTGCCTACCTCTCTCCCTACACACGTGCAAAGTGTTTGGAACGTTCATCCTGGTGGTGGGGGTCAGTGCAATGGCCATCTCCAAGCACCACTCGAAGGAAGAAGAAGCCACGCCACTCGAAAGAGAAGATGCCTCGCCACTTGAAGGAAGAAGTGAAAATGTGAAAGAGAGGATCGTCGCTCGAAGGAAAAAATGAAAATGTGAGAAGAGAGGAAGGCACTCGATTATTTTACAAATCCTTTTCTGAATATTATAAAATTTTGAAAAACGAAACAGTGTGCATTTACCACTGTTTATAACAAAAACTCGGTTAACAATCATACATGTAAGAGGGACCATTTTCTGAATGGTTAAGATCGTATTATATAAGAAAATTATAAATATTAAATATCTACAACCAAATGGATTATTTCAATGGTCTGGATAACTTTATATCATTTCCACTATTTTCATGAATAAGTCACCACTATTTTACATTTTGTACAAAACTCACAGTTTTTTCATAAAAAAATAAAACGGTAAACAAAGCTTTGGAAAGGGAAGGGCTCTATGGCCCCACCATGATGGATATGTTTCATCCAATTCGTCCATCCATTTCTACACATTATTTTGGGATAGATCCTCAAAAGTCATCCCTAAATAAATCTTTTATAGACCACAAACTGAGAAAACATCAGACGGTTGGACGTCAACCATTCAAAACAGGTGGGAAGGTGATGGATAATTGGGTTTCTAAAATGGCCTAGCTATATGTCCTGAAGTGGGGGGGGGGGGATGAATAGGACTATGCCAAATTAAAAGTATTACAGCAGAATAAAACCAAGAGATAGCCAAATAGAAATGATTCAATTCTTAAAGCTAAAATAAAAGTAACCTCAATAAACTAGTATTGAGAGGTTGATAAGAATTCAGTTCTAAGGACAACCTTACACCATAAAAACCAAGGGTTTGTGGCAGGACAACCTTATTTCTAAAATGTCCTTTGTGTCAAAAACTCAAACCAAAGAGGAATAAATAAATAGCAAACAATTGAAATAAATTGTGAAAATTTAACTCTAAATTATTACAACATTCCCACTATGCTTGAAATAAAAAGATTACAACATTCCCACTATGCTTGAAATAAAAAGATTACAACATTCACATCCACACGTAAATTCCACAATTTTAAATTATAAAAGATAGAAAGAATAAATCACACATCCACAAAACACAAAGAGTTATAGTGGTTCGCCTGTGTGTACACCAACTGTTATAAAATAGCCACACAGATTGCTACGTCACTCCTAATATCCTCACACAGGGGATATCAGCGTTCACTATCAAAATAGGTTTCATTAGTTCTCCAAAAACCTTCACAATTGTGTCTTTTTGACTTGGACTTACACAATTCAAAAACCCCTCTGTCTGAGTTTTCTGGCTCTCCTCAGATAACCGCACAATGAGATTTTTCTGGCTCAATCTCAAAACAAACCAAAAAGAAATGTAAATTACAATAAATGTAAAATACCTAAATTTCTCCTTTTGTAGTAGCCTGGAAGAACCAATCGGAATAGATGATTGAAGGTAGAAGTTCAAAGTCCAATATTCACTTTAAAATGGTTCTAAGTTCTAATTGATTTTAAGTTAAACCAAATGGGCTAGCTGTATTTGATTTTGATTCAAAGAAGAAGGAATTACAGAATTTTCTCCTTTTTAAATCAAATTGGAATGCAAATCAAAATCAAATAACAATAAGCTAACAAAAGGAATATTAATTATGCACAAAGTAGCTTAAAATGAACACAAACTTATCTCAGAGTGGATCCTTGATTTTACTTCAATTTCTATATGAAATTCTAAAATTCGTGCTCAATTTATAATAGTAGAAACCTCATCTACGACTGGTCTTGAGGACACTTCGACTGGTCATAGCAGAACGGATTTTTGAATATTTGGGCGCAATTGGATAAAATCATTCTTCGACTGGTCGTAGGACCCTCACGACCGGTCAAAGGAACCCCAAATACATCGCTGGAGTTTGAATCATAGATACAGGACTGGTCGTAGGTCAGGTCGACACTGCTCACACAACCGATCGAACAATCTCCATGACTGGTCGTAGCTAAACCAGAAATTTTTAAAAATTTACAACAACTTACGACTGGTCTTGAAATTTCTAGGACTGGTCGAGGCAATGCTAGGACTAGTTGAACAAGGTCCAGGACTAGTCTTAGAATAGACCAAAATCATGTATAAACATATAGTTTAAATTATATATTCAAAATAACCTACCCTAAGGTTAATCTAAGGTCTATTATACCTGTAACATGAAGTATAAACATTGAACTTCATTCATTCAGCGAAGGTAGACCTTTGAACCTTATCAAGCTCGAGCTCTCGCACTTGATGTAGCTTAGTCTTGAGATACACAAAAGCTTGAACTCAAACTTCATCTTGAGTTGCACTTGAGTCTTGTAATCTTTATCGAAGTAGCTTTGAACATATATGCTTACAAATGTTGACAAAGTACATGGCTTGACTTGACTTATAGTCGATCAACGTACTTAACTTGAAGCACTTGTGAAACAGTGTCTTGAACATATATAAATTAACATACAAACACAAGATAGAGATAAAGGTTTTGACACCACAAAATTTGACAACCAAAGGAGCATGTGACTATAACACTTACAGTTTCACCGACGGATTTTAGCTGTAGCTAAAAACACCACAAGTCCATCGGCGTTGCCCTGTTTTTTGGTAGTGAAAGGCTATGCCTAAGGAGAGACGAAGAGGGACACAACTGTTAGGCCTCCTAAGCTGCATGACTGTCAAACCATGCTTTAGGATACACAGCGTCAGATGTGGCAGAAAGCCCAGAAAGGACAGTGTCTCCCTATGATTGCCTTGGATTACACGAATGACTTACTTGAGGAGAAGAGTCGGTAGGTACACTTGATTTTCTTGATATACATTATAAAGCACATTAATCACAAACGGAGAGAAATGATTATCGTTGACATCGTAGGGATATACATTAGACCCAAAAATGCTATGAAGAATTTTAAAAGTGGGTCCAAGATAGTTGATGTGAAGCAAATTTTCATCATTTCGTGGAACAGTAGTGCCTTGACATAATGCACGAATTATTTCTCCCCACACACCCAAACCGTTGAGATTCTTGTTAGTCACTGGGATTCGAGTGACATCATGATCTAGAAGATGAGCCAAGGTGATCGGAGTGATAAGTTTTGAGTAATGTGCTAGTTCCACTCGAATGCTAGGGGGATCATTACTAATGACATGATAGTGATTGAAGAATTATTGGATCATCCCCAGTTGATACGATCCTCCAAGATTGAGGATGTTCTGCTAACCTATTACATGCAAAAGTAAGTCCACTCTAAAAGGCTCAATAGCACTATTGAGCACTAGACGTTTAACAATGGTGAATGGACGTCCTTCCACTGGAATAGGTTGATGCCTACTAGATTCTGATTGCATGTTCTTTGATTGTAAAGAGTGAAGAGACTTACCTTTCCCTTTGCGCATGATTTTTCAGTGTGAGGAATAAGTAGAGGTAAGAGAAAGCAATCAGAGAAGGGAAGAAATATGAGATTTTGAAATTGAAAACACCCTTGTTCTTATAGTAGCACTTACGATCATATCGATCCTTCATCGATGGCATCGATCACATGCTATAATGACATTAAAGACCGTGCTGATGACCATAGGGAAAGTGCCAATGTCCAGTGGAAATTAGGTTAGTCCAACCATTGGGAAGGATCATTAGTTTTTCATTCCCGAGATTCTTCGATTTCATCGGTGTTAAATATTGATCTCATCAAACTGTATTTATCGATGACATCGACAAGGTTCAGATGTCATCGAGAATGTTATTATCTGGCATCCCAAAACTAACATGGTTAATTTATAAGGTTTAGAATTGTGGCTGAACTTAATCATGAATGTCCCAATGTCAAAGATCTATGTGGATCAAGGTCACTGGGATATTTTCAATAAGTGCATACTCCAATGGATTTTTAAAGATCACTGAATGTATTTATATTAAGAGGTTTAGTGAGGATATCTACGAGTTACTTTTTTGTGGAAACATAATCCAATGTAATGATCTTGTCTTTAACAAGTTCACAAATAAAGTGATGATGGATGTCAATGTGCTTGGTCCAAGATTGTTGGATAGGATTCTTTGAAATGTTGATTGCACATGTGTTATCACAGAATAGACTCATTGTGGGTTGTTCGATTCCATAGTCCAACAACATCTGTTTCATCCAAAGGAGTTGTGTGCAACAACTTTCTACGGCAATGTATTTAGCCTCAGCAGTGGATAATAATATTGAGTTTTGCTTCTTGCTCTGCAAAGAGACCGGAAAATTTTCAACATAAAAACATCCTCTACTTTTGATTTTTGATCATCCAAATTTCCAGCCCAATCTACGTCAGAGTAGCCTAAATAATGGTGGATGTTTCAAAGAATACCATAGACCAAAGGTGGTAGTGTCTGCTACATATTTGATAATCCTTTTAACAGTTGTTAGGTGGGATTCCTTAAGATTTTCCTGATACCAAGCACACACTCCCACACTAAAGGATATATCTGGACGACTGACTGTGAGGTATAGTAGGCTTCTGATCATACTCTGATAGAGATGTTGGTCCACACTTTTGCCGTTAACATCTTTAGAAAGTTTAAGTGTGGTACTCATAGGCATGTGATAAATGCGTCCAGACTCAAGCCCAAATCTTTTCACCAAGACTTTTTCATACTTGGTCTGAGTTATGAAAATTCCATCATTTAGTTGCTTGACTTGTGATCCTAAAAAGAAGTTTAATTCACCGACCATGCTCATTGCAAATTCTGATTTCATGAGGTTGGTGAATTTGAATGCAGCATCTCCACATGTTGACCTAAAAACTATATCGTCCATATAAATTTGTGCGATAAGTAATGAGTTCTTTGTTCTCTAGGTAAATAATGTCTTATCTACACTTCCTCTAGAGAATTCATGGTCTAAAAGAAATTTTGTTAATCGTTCATACTAAGCACGTGGTGCTTGTTTGAGACCATACAGAGCTTTGTCTAGACAATAAACATGATGGGAGTGCTTAGGATCTGAAAATCCTTTTGGTTGTTCTACATAAACTTCTTCAGTAAGATCCTCATTAAAAAATGCACTCTTAACGTCCATTTGCAACACTTTAAACTTTAGTGCGCATGCAACGGACATAAGAATTCTAATAGAGTCAAGACAAGCAACAGGAGAAAATGTCTCGTCAAAATCAATCCCTTTTATCTGTGAGTAGCCTTGCTTTATTTCTAATCACATTGCCTGACTCGGCAGATTTATTCTTGAAGACCCATTTGATTCCAATGACATTTGTATCAGTTGGTCTAGGAACTAATTTCCATACCTCATTTCTTTGGAATTGTTGAAGTTCTTCTTGCATAGCATTTATCCTGTGTTCATCTTAAAGAGCTTCTACAATATTCTTGGGTTCAATCTTTGAGGTAAAGCAGATATGACTATAGATATTTTCTATCTGTCGTCTAGTTTTCACACCGTCATTAGGATCTCCAATAATTTTCTCTTGAGGGTGATCCATTATGATGGGTATGTCAGATGATGGTTGGGGTTCAATGGATGATGGAGATTTGAGATCAGATTTTTCTAGTATGCATGAATCTCCATCATCTTCCAATTCATTTACTGGGGTATCTTCTTTATGAGGATGACATCGATTACCACATTGACAGACTCTTGAATAGTGAGAGTTCTTAGGTTTTACACTCTATAAGGACGACTATTTATGACATACCCCAGAAAGATACCTTCATCACTTTTAGACTCAAAATTTCCAATGTGATCTCTTAAGATATAACATTTATTACCAAACACCCGAAAATATTTCACACTAGGTAGTTTTCCATACTATAATTCGTATGGAGTTTTTTTCAAGCCTACTCTAAGATATACTCTATTAATGATGTAGCAGGCGGTATTGACGACTTCTGCCCAAAAAAATTTTTGCCATATCTTTCCCATTTAGCATAACCGGCCCCATTTCTTACAATACTCAATTTTTCCTTTCAACGACTCTATTTTGTTGTGGGATTTTTGGGACTGATAATTTATGACGAATTCCTTTCTCATTGTAATATTTTTTAAATTTTTCATTTTTAAATTCCCCATCATGATCACTTTTAATGTGATTGATGCAATATCCTTTTTCATTTTGAAGGCGCTTTACCAAAATTACAAAATCTTCAAAGGAATCTGATTTCTCTCGAAGAAATGCGACCTAAGTAAATCTGGTGTAGTCATCTACTACTACCAAGAAGTATCTTTTATTGCCATGGCTTTTCACTTTAGTCAGGCCAACCAGGTCCATATATAGTAAATGTAAAGGTTTTGTTGTTACTATGGTGGTTGTCTTTTTGTGGCCGACTTTTATCTATTTTTCTTTTAGACATTCTCCACAAATAATTTTTTCTTCTTTTCTAATCTTGGAAAAACCTTTAACCAAATTTTTTGAACTCAGCGTAGGTAAATTTCGATAGTGAACATGTCCCAACCTTTGGTGCTATAATTTGGATTCATTCTTTACAGCCATATTACATTTTATAGATAACACACTCTCATTTGTACTCTCAATAATATAGCAGTTATCATTAGTACGTAAACCTTTTATGAGAGATTTTCCTGTATTATCTAAAATTCTACACACATTTTTTGAAAAAGTGACCAAATGTTCTTTGTCACATATTTGAGAGATACTAAGGAGATTATATTTCAGAACTTCTACACAAAGAACATATTTGATTTTTGGAAGGCCTGGTACAACTATTGTTCCTTGTCCAACAATTTTGGCAGAGTTGGCATCTCCAAATGTGACTAATCCTCCATCAAAGTCTGAATATTCACAAAAGTGAGTTTGATCACCAGTCATGTGTCTGGAGCATCCACTATCAAGGTACCATTTTAAACTATTGCTAACTTTCAGAGCAGTATGAATTATTAGGAAATTGTTCCGATTTGTCACATCTTCTGAGAAACTGTTGACCATGATTCCAACTTCATTCAAAATCACTCTCTAGGTAGTGAAGCCCTTAAAGAGAGACTCGCTCTGATACCAATTAAAATAACGGTAAAGATCGCTTTAGTTGAAGTAGGAATATGGCAATATGTCCTAGAGGGGGGTAAATAGGACTTTTTAATAATTTTATGATAATTTTAAATCCTATCACTCTAATCCTAACACCAAGCCTTTATTAGGATTTCTCAAGAGTAACTCTACTAGCTTCCAAGCCCAGTAAAGGATCCAATCACAAACTATTTGAGAGATGAACAATATGCAAACTAATTTATAATGGATATGATTGTGTATGTGTGTGAGGTGTGATCTCAGATATTCAGATATGAAAATATTAAAGTAAATCACACAAACAAAAGAATAATAATCTCAAACACAGTCATTTTTAAAGTGGTTCGACTACTTGTCTACTCCACTCCTGGTAACTGCACTCAACCCTTGAGTGTACTGGATTTCATTAAGGAGGTTTCACGTTCACCTCAAACCTAAGGTTTCAAATCAGGTTCACCTTCAACCTTTACAACCTACACCTAGGCTGACTATTTATGCTCCCTGAGAAAGGGTCAACACAAAGCACCCAATTTTAGGCACACTGGCTAAGGATCCACACAAAGAACCTCACTGTTTATGCTCTCACGAGCAAGGGTCAACACAACACACCCACTTTTAGGCACACTGGCCAAGGGCCAACATAACACATCCATTTTTAGGCACACTAGCCAAGGATCTTCCACAAGACCCTAATTGTTTATGCTCTCCATAGACCAAGGGTCAACATAACGCACCCACTACGTACACTCTCGCTGGAGGCCTCCTTGAGGACTTGCAAGGGGTGAGAAACACCTTAGACCCAATCCTACAAAGGAATGATCATAAGGGTCCTCTAAACTTTATTTACTTATAGATCAGTGGATGAGTCTCATTTTTGCTCGTTGTCGAAGATCTCCTTCTTTGTTGATAAAGAATCTTCAGCTTCCTTGATCCGCAACACTAATGATTTACTAATATACGGCGTCAGGTTTGGTCAAGGTTAAGATGAAATTCTACTCTCTTAAATGTTCCTATAAGGAATATAGAATGATTTCAGTCATCTATGCATTCAAGGCATCCTAGCTAAATAATTTTCCATTAAGGTAGTAGATGGAGGATCCTTGAATGTAGAAGTTCATTCCCTAATCCACTCTATTGAATATCAATAATGAGGGTAGATTAGAGGATGAACCCCCTTGAGAGAAAGGGCTTTGAGTATATGATCTAAGATAAAACACACAATAGCACTCTCTTCTTTCTCTACCAGCAATAATAGACAAGTCCTCTTTATATAGGCAAAAGGTTCCAATGGATATAAAACGATCACATTTATGACAGAGTTTGATATCATCGAGCATATACTCTTGATAGCATCGACAGTCCGCTTGATGACTCAAACTCAAATGCCATGCGCTTTTGAAACCTATTGCCAGCTCGTCGAGGAAATTAAAACACATGTCGATGTCATCGAATTTTGAACTCCGATTTCTTCGATGCGAGGTTCGATTCCTTGACATTTAAAAATTAGAGAGACTTGCATTAAAATATTTTAGGTTTACAAGAATGATCGAGGGACCTTTAATATCATTGAAATTTGAATGTCGATGATATCGATAGCTGTGTTGAGGCATCGATAAATCTAGAGATTTTTGTTTAAGCTTGCTGGATAGTTTCTGTCCCAGTTCGATGCCATCGAAACCATACTGATATCATCGATATTTGAATATCGATTCTATCAAGTGACCCTCGATCATAGATAAACTATCCTGAAATATTTTGCTGAAAATCTTCGTGCTCATGACCGATAACATCGAGAGCCTTCCAATGTCATTGAGATTTGAACTTCGATGGTATCGAAGAGGGCTTCGATATATCGATGCACATGTGATATTCTTAAGTGAAAACAGGGGCACCGGATATCTTCTTGTCGATATTATCGAGTCACCTTCGATGGACTTGAGATTCAAATATCAATGATATCGATAGTATATCGATACATCGATAAATTATTATCGATATCATCGGTAAATCTGTCCAAAGCTATATGTGGTTGCTGGACACTTTTGTCCTTATTCTAATGGAATCGATTTGTCATCGAGGACATTGATAGCATGGGTTGATCATATCGAGATGTATATCGATAAAATCAACAAAGCAAGAAAACTTAAAGATTTTTTATTTTTAAAAAAGTTTTCTTAACTTAAAAATCCTATGATGTTCTAATTTGTTTTAAGGGTTTTATTTACCTGGTGTTTTTGGGATATGGGATGTGAGGCTTAGATTTACTTGTGGTGAGCTTGTACACATCCGGTTGAGGCAGACGCTTTGAATTGATCTTCCTATGAGGCTCTGCATTGTAGCTGACTCAACACTCACATTAATTGACAAACCAAGACACTTTCACTCCCGAGAGCAACGATCTTTTGGGATTTTTTCTAGGTTCTCAAGCAGTGTTGAGTTAGCAATTTTGATGGTTTTATGTCTTACCATTTGTATAAATAGTGGTTCGAGCTAAATCCACTGATTAATCTAGTTCAGTACTTAATTAATTTTTGCCTAAATTTATACAGGATATGATCCTTAGGTATTTCTACCTGAGGTAGCACTCGGGTCATTGTATGGATTTTTTTTGAGACGTTACAGCTTGGTGGGTGAAGGTTCATCTCATCAGGAGTATCAATAATGCAAGAAAATGACACATATGGTAAGGAGCTCGAGATCCTAGCCTCGTAGTCCAAGCTGACCCAACCAACCATTGCCAAGACGCTGCAAGTAACCCATAGGAAGTTAAGCCCCAGATCCGAAAAAGGAGGGCCCGATCTGATCTCGGCCAAAGATTACACCTTCCAAGGTAGGCTCGATGACAATTTTAAGAATATTTTTCCATCTATATAGGGACTTTCTACCGTATCCCATTAAGACATGACGGTTTCAGAACCACCCGAGGGCACTATAAATGCAACCACCCTAAATGAAGGGAGGTAAGGTAAAAAAAACCACATTATAATCCTTGATCCAAATCTATCAACCTAACTTAGGCATCAGAGGGTCCCCACTTCCCCTCAATTGCTTGCATCTCCCTTGTCCTTATAGGTCCATTGTTGGGCATACATTCATGATTAATTGCATCTATTGGCCAAAATTCAACGACAACAAATTTCTAACTGTGATATAATGAAATGTCTAGCTAATGGGTATATCCTTGATGGACTTGTTGGGGAATTGCAGAAGCATACAAAGATGAATCTAAGATAGAAATCCAATAGCACCAAGCAAACACAAAGATAACACAATGATTTAATGTGGAAAAACCCTTTCTGGAAAAAAACCACGACACAAAACGACAAATGATCACTATAAAAGCAAAAATTACAAAAGGAAAGAGCTTACCTAGTTCAAACAACCTCGAATCTCACCCTCGCTATACCCTTTGAAACCCTAAGATAATTTAGAAACCCTTAGAATACCTCCCAATCCTATTTACACCCATACATATAGCCTTGGAAAGAATCCCAAATGAAATCAAAAATAAATCCCACAATTTCACAGTTTTGTGAAAAATCTGCGCAAAATTTGTTGATGGCATCGAACTAATCCTGTCGATGGCATTGAAACCTCGTCAATGACATTGAAAAAGTGCCTAGTTAGTCCAACAACTAACTAAAGAAAATCCAAAAAATATTAATGAGATCAAGAACTGTTTAATGCCATCGAAGGTGACATCGAACAGACTATCGATGACATTAATAGACCCTGTATCTGACTCGATTTAAGACATCAAATACAACACTTTCCATCATGTCTTCAATCATCAAATGTGTAGCTTCTTGTCATATTATCTTATTTCTACCCTGCATCATAGCTCTATCAACACTTCTCGTGCACACTCTGTCCTTCTTTTACGCCATCGCTAAGCCTAGAGAAGTCACACAAAACTTGAACTTCTCTGCAGGAACCACTTGGTGAGCATGTCCGTCGAATTCAAGCTCGTATGAATCTTCTCCAAAGTCATGCCTCCTTCAAGCACCTATCAGATAAAGTAATGATGAACATCAATGTGTTTAGTATATGAGTGATAAACATAATTTTTAGCCAAATTGATAGCGCTCTCACTATCACAATTAACCGACATGACCTCCTGCTGAAGCCCCAATTGATTTATCATGCCTCTCACCCAAACACCTTCCTTAAACATTTTCGTCACTGCCATATATACTCTACTTCGGTCATGGAAAGAGACACCATGGACTGAAGCTTCAACATCCAACTAATTGCTCCACTCACTAGTATAAATGAGTAACCTGAAGTTGACTTTCTAAAATTCACACTGTCGGCATAGTTTGAATCCACATACCCAACCAACTTTGCTCTCGTCTTCTCAAAAGTTAAGACATAGTCTTTTGTACCTCGCATGTATCGAAGTATCAATTTCATCACTTCCCAATGTTGTTTGTCGGGATTTGACATGTATCTACTCACAACACCGACTACTTGTGAAATATCTGGTCTCGTACAGACATGACATATATTAAACTGTTAACTGCATTCGAATAAGGCACATGAGACATATCCAGCTTTTTCTCATCTGTTTAGGGACATTATTCTAAGGAAAGCTTGAAGTGAGCTGCGTGGGGAACGCTTATCAGCTTTTCCTGGTCCATCCCATACTCGATCAATACCTTTTCAAGGTATTCTTCCTATGATAACCAAAGCCTTCTCCTCTTTGTTTCTATGAATATTTATACCGAGAACCCTCTTTACATCCTTTAAATCTTTTAGTTCGGATGTCTCTAATAACTAAGTCCTTAGTACGTCGATTTCAGACATATCATGACTGACAATCAATATATTATCAACATATAATACTATAATGATGAATTTGTCATCACTTAGTGTCTTGTATTAGACACAATGATCATATTCACTTCGAGTAAATTCTGACTCAACATAAAATAATCAAATTTTTCATACCACTGCCTAGATGACTGTTTCAGGCCATACAACGACCTCATTAACCTACAAACTTTCTTCACTACCCCTTTAACTTCATAACCGTCTGGTTGCTTCATGTATATTTGCTCTTCCAACTCCTTATATAGGAATGCAGTCTTAACATCCATCTGTTCCAGCTCGAGATCGTATTGGGCAACCAACACCAATATGAATCTGATAGACACCTACTTAACCACCGGCGTGAATATGTCTGTGAAGTAGATTCATTCTCTTTGATTATAACCCTTCGCTACTAGCCTCGCTATGTATCTATCGTGTTTCCTTTTGAATAACCACTTACATCCGATCACTTTTCGGTCCATTGGAAGCTCCACTAGCTCTCATTTGTTATTTTTGTGCAATGAGTCCATCTCATCGTCCATAGTTGTCTCCACTTTTCTGCATCAGGCTCATCAAGAGCCTTCTGAAAAGTAAACAAGTCCCCCTCATCTATAACGAGGGCATATGCGATATTAGAGTCACCCTTTATCTTACCAGTAACCTACGATTATGCGGTGGATTTCTTCTTATAGGTGGTTGTTCCACCTGCTCCTATTGTAACACTCCAGATTTTTTCCAACCTGGGATTAGACGTCCTTAGGCAATGGGCCAACCATAACACCTTAGTAATCTCTCAGAACTCAATTCCAAAGCCAAAGAAATAATTTAGAACCTAATTCTTTAGAATTTAACGAGAATTAGCTAGCGCTACACTAGATTACCTATGAAATAAGCACCAATCGCTTTAAATACGTTCTGCAAGACCCAAAACTTGTAGAACCAATGACACTACAATACCCTGAAATCCAGGATCAAACTCTAAACCGGTTTGTTCTCAGGAACCCTTTGAAACTTTGTATTGGATCTAGACCGCGCGTCGAAAGTCCGATACCTACAATCTTAGACCGTTATGACCGCTTAGCTGGACTTGACAATCGTTTCGAAAATCAAGCCCAACTGATGCTCTGAGGCTATTTCATTGAGCCTGGAGCAGAGAATGTGAGAAAGAGTGAAATTCATTTAAAATTAAATGGGATTTAAATAAATCTGGCACGTTTCATTTGCGGGATTAGTATAAGCATTCAGACGGTCGGAATCTGACCCAATTACACCCTCGGATCAGGAAACATTTCTCATTCAGGTCAGTGTACTTAGAATCCTCGATCGATTCTCCATGACCGCTGAAATGAAACTGGACCGCCACGTGCGATCTGGGAACTCTACCGGTCTGAAAACTTCGTGTGACCAAGATCCAGTGACAATGAACTTAAGTCCGACCGTGTTCGGACAGGGGACCTCCCGAAATGCTTTTTTGGATCGAAACAGCCCCGATTTGGCTATAACCCAAGTATACTTTGTTTCCAAGTCTATTCAGGTTATGTTTTAGCCTACATAAGGGCTTTAAACCCTCTCACAACCCTCCCATCCGAATTTGTAACAAACCCTAGATAGAGAGAGAGAGAGAAAGTGAGAGAAAGGGAGAGACTTGTGGGAGAGACTTCCCTCCACTTGCACCAGCTTTCGCTCATATCGAAGCACCGCATCCCAATCACTTTTTCGGTGATTTCCAACGCACTCTTAGGTAAGAAAACCCTAACCACTTGCTGTTTTAGGGATTTCTTCGATTCATTATCGAAATAGCTTATGTATCTTGTGCATTAGGTCGCGTTTACTCCGGTGACGAAGCGTATACATCTTATTCGAACTGATACGCGTCTAAGGCGAAAGGTGAGGATTTCAGACGCTTTGATTGACTGATTTTAAATCTTTCAATGTCGTTTAATAGTAGATTATCAACGGTAACGCCATTTGACATGTACAACATGCTGTCCGTTTTCTGTTTCGTGAACGTACGATAAATATGAGATTTAGGGTATTTTAGGCATTTATAGAAAATACTGTATATGTCCGTATTTTGCTGAAATGATTGACATGTAAATTCATCGTGTTATGATATTATGTATACATGTATAATCTGTTTGGCGAAGAGATTCGCCCTAATGCACACTTTGAGTCGACATACGCTATGTAGACTAAAGTGTGTAGGCTAAGTGTTTGTATAAATGTTTGTATTAGTATGTATTGAGTAGATGGTGTTGTGAATGAGTTTTGAGATTGAATTCTCAAGTAATATGCTGATGTAAATGATTTCCATCATGTTGGCTTGTGTTGGATGATTTGCTTATGTTGTGCGTTATAACATGTGTCAACATGCTTGTATTGTTTATATTCATTCCTGTTACTTACATATTCTTACTGATGTTGATATACAAATGCTTGGGGCTATGACCTAGTCCAGGCAGTCGGTAATGGATCGAATTCGTGGTTGGCTTCTATTTACCACGAAGGACGCGTCGATGAACACGAGTCATGTTTTGGGCAGGCGGAAGTAGTTAGGCCACACGAAGTGTTTCATGCACTTCATGTCGCTCAGCTTGAGATACGCTCGTACTAGTCGAGCCCGTCAAGTAACCCGACTGGCCATTGTATGTTCACCTTGCATGAGTCATAACTGCTTGAACCTAGGGTACTGAACTTACCATTGAAAACCCTATTAACCATGGTACCTTGATCCATAAAGACTCATGAGTCAGGCATGGTGGTATGGGACACCGTGGTCGAGCTGTCGGCCTACGCTGGGGCTACAAACCTCCCCATAGTGACCAGTGAGCAACCCAGACTCGTGAGCAGATTATGGTGGTATGGGACACTATATTCTTGTTGTCGGCCTACACTGATCAGGTGACGAGCCCATTGTAGTAACCTCGAGCGTATTCTGAGTCTGTGAGAGGCGACGACCCTTCCGTAGCGACGAGAGTACATTAGGCCTGTATTGATAAGGTGATGGGGGAGCGGTGCAACGAGTGCGAGCAACAGCCCTGACAGCCCTTGCAGTGACCTATAAATATAACGTCGTATGAGATTACTAGGAGTGATGACCCTAGACAGGATCTGTGTTGGGATTGATATAAGGAAGGTACCCTAGTTTCCCAAACTAGCTGTATGAAAAGGACTAATAACCACTCGGTAATCATTATCCATATTGCATTGCATGTGCCTGGAAGATGTGGAGTACTGAGGAACGTAAGCATGCCGCGGGCGTAAGATGGTGCCGTATGAGGGAGTATGTTGGTGAGGGCATCCATCATGTCATTTCATGCATGCATTAACCACAGTATCTAGGAATGTTTGATTTCAGATGATGGCGCTACTTGTGAAGCGGAGCCGGACTTGTATGATGATGAGGAGGACTTCTCCTCCGTGTTCTGATCGACAGGATTACAGGGAGGTTGATTAGATGCCTTGACACTTGTCATTTTATATTTTTAGAGCACTCATGTATATTCTTTTTGTTCACTTTTGGAGTATACATGTATGTATTTAACCTGGTAACATGTTCACACTCTGGAGACATACAACAGTATATATCTGTTATACATACTATCACAGTCTTTCGCTTGCTAATTTAACTGTCTCTGGAGTATGATATGCTGTTTTGGCTTAGTCTCAATCTTGTTTAATGCCATTCTATAGACAACGTGCATTTATCATTATCTATGTTGCATAAGTGACGTTCTGGAACTCGGGAGTTGGGATTCTACCTGACCCCCGATTTTCGGGGTGTTATACCTATACCTCTGTCTGTGGATATGTCTCTGCCTGAGTATCATATGTGTCAATTTGGATGTCTACGATCAACATTTTTTTATTTCTCTTGCTCTTTTTTATCATTCTTATGGAAAATGGAGCTTTCATCGAATCTAACGTCATGGCTAGTGATGACCATGCTTGTGACCTTATTGAATAACATGCAACCTTTTACACCAACACCATAACTAACAAAGGTGTACATTTTTACTCTATGGTCTATCTTATCTCTCTTAACTGATAGTATGTGAGAGTAAGCCTCACAACCAAAAATGCATAAATTTGAGTAGTCCATCTTATGACCCCTCCATACTTCCTCTGGGATCTTACAATCAATTGCCGTAGAAGGGGACCGGTTAACCAAATACTAAGCCGTGTTAATGGCCTTAGTCTATAAGTCCTTGCCCAACTCAGCATTATTTAACATGCATCAAGCTCCAATTCATTCGCTCAGCTAGACCGCTTTGTTTAAGCGTGTGGCGCACTGTGTTGTGCCTAATGATCTCTTTATCTTTACAATTTTATTAAACTCAGTGGAAGTAAATTCTCCAACATTGTTAGTCCTAAAAACTTTTATTTTCTACCCTACTTATTTTTCTACCATTGCCTCCCATTGTCTGAATATGGTGAAAACTTTGAATTTATATTTTATGAAGTAAATCCAAAATTTTTGAGAGTAGTTGTCAATGAATAAGACAAATCATGACAGAAACCTCTAGAGATGCCCCAATACATTAGAGTGCACATAATCAAACACTCCCTTACATATATTTATCTAGATATAAAAGATAATCTAGTTTTTTTACCACATATACAATGCTCGCATATATCTAAATCAGAATTTTTAAAAGATGGAATCAAACAACGATCAAAAAGTACCTTCATGCCCCACTTGCTCATGTGGCCTAGGCGAGCATGCCACATATGTGAAGACATGAAATCCGCAATGGTCGTTGCTACTCCACCCACTGAAGTATTTCCAATCAACCTATAAAGGTTTTTGTGCCTCTGTACTCTCATAACCACGAGTGCCCCTTTTAAAAATTTAATGACACCATTAAGACCGGTGAATTTGCACCCTATATAGCCTTGAGTGCACTAAGAGAAATCAAACTCTTCTTCATATTGGGAGTGTTCCTAACATTAGTCAAGGTATACTTTATCCCATCAAACATCTTAATGCGCACCGTACCAATAGCCACAACATTATAAGTATTGTCATTGCCTATAGAGACTTGTCCACCATCACACTCTATGTACCTGGCGAACCAACTTTGATGAAGAGTCATGTAATATGATGCTCCTGTGTCAAGAATCCACTCACCTCTATGATCCTCATACAAGTGTTTGTTCATAGACATAGATGAAAGATCACATGTGTTTGTCTCTTCATCAGATGTGACAATGTTAACCTCCCTAGACGAAGCCACTGAGTTTTCTTTCTTTACTTTAGGATTTGTGTAATCCTTCTTCATATGTCCAGTCATCTTACAATTCTAAAACTTTAATTTGCCTTTGCCCTTGCTCTTGGATTTGGATCTAGATCCCGAAGATCCTGTACCTTGTTCAGAATTTCTACCTCTCATAAGCAGTCCATCAGAAGATGTACCTATGCTGCCGTTTATCTTTCTCATAGTCATACCCTAAAGGGATAAGATAACAGTGTCCACACTAATGGACTTATTACCAGTGCACAATGAGTCCCTAAATGAATCATATGAAGCTAAAAAAGAATTCAGTAAAATACATGCCTGATCTTCATCTTTGACTACTTCCTCTATGTTTAGCAATTTGCAAATCAACTTGTTAAAACTATTTGTGGGCCTCCACATCTCCACCCTCTATCATCCTGAAGTTAAACAACTACAACTTTAAGTGTAGGCGATTCTTAAGGGACTTTTTCATATAAACGTCCTCTAACTTCGCTCATAAACTCACTGTGTTTTTCTCTCTCAAGACATTGTAGAGAACCTCATCTGTGAGATACAATTGGATTGAGGATAAGCCATTCCTATTAAGAGTATTCCATTCTTCCTCACTTATAGATAGTTGTCGCTCCTTAAGAGCCCCATCTTTGCCTTGCTTAATTAATAGGATGATCATCTTAACCTTCTATAACTCAAATTTATTTTTACCTGAGTACTTCTTAATATCATACTTAGAGTTTCCCATTGATAGCTATCTTTCAGATTCAAGCCTGCGCTCCAACGTTAGCTCTGATACCACTTGTTTGAAGACTGTGGAAGTACACAGAGATGAATCTAAGATACCAATCCAATAGAACCAAGAAAACATAAAGAGAACACAATGATTTAACATAGAAAAACCCTTTTGGGGAAAAACTATGCCACAAAGTAACAGATGATCACTATGAAAGCAAAAATTATAAAGAGAAAGAGCTTACCCTATTTGAACAACCTCGAATCTCACCCTTGCTACACCCTTTGAAACCCTTAGAATACCTCCTAATCTCATTTACACCTATATATATATATATATATATATATATATATATATATATATATATATATATATATATATATATATATATATATATATATATATATATATAACTAGCCTTCGAAAGAATCCCAAACAAAATCGAAAACAAATCCTCAATTTTGCAATTTTGTAAAAAATCTGCCATCGAAGCCCTGTCGATGACATCAAACTAATCTTATCGATGGTATCAAAACCCTGTCGATGACATTGAAAAAGTTCCCAGATAGTGCAGCAACCAACTGAAGAAAATTCAAAAAATATCGATGAGATCGAGAACTGTTCGATGCCATCGAAGGTGACATCGAACAGACTGTCGATGACATCGACAGACCTTGTATCTTACTTAGTTTAAGACATCAAATACAATAGGACTCACCTATATGAGTATGAAGGTGGAGCTGCTTCTTATCAAAATTAGGACATTCTCCAAAGCACTCTTGAAATTCATATGAAGCACAAGACCATAATGTGCTTGCTTAAGAATTTCAAGTTGCTCTGAAATATTGTGCATGTGATGTGTTTGGGTTATCATTATGAGGAGTTAATTCAAAACTCTATGTTACTACCATTGACAAACCAGGCATATTCACACTAAGTAAGGTTGAAATCTTTAAGATACCTTTGTTGATGCATTTCATTTCACTGATTTTCCCAATTGGTTCTCCTCGACTAACTTCTCCATTTTTTTCTAATTTTTAAATCACGAAGGATTGTTAAAAAAAAATATTAGATTTTAAAAATTGGAAAAATTATTATTTTTCCTTATCTTGTAGTTTTGGTGTTGGATTCAATCCCACATTAAAAAGAAGATGGGAAACTTAAACATTTGTATTAGAATACTCAACATGTTGTTTGTATTGGGAACCAAGAGTATGCCATGAGTGCAACTTCACATATAAGCGCGCATGGACTACGGATACAGTTGTGGCCGCAACAAGGCATTGTGTAGTGTGGTGTGTCTTTGATTTAGTCTATTTTGTTTTCTTTACATTGGTGATGTCTTATGCATTTATGCATGTACAGAGAGCCGCCATGTACTAACATAATAATAAATTAACTACTATGACGTGGTCATTATTGTGTTGCTTGCATGTGCCTCAAGACTTAACAAGTATATTTTATCTCTTTATAAAGTCTTCTTGTTTCTCATTTCAGGTACACATAAAAAAATAATTCTCTTCCCCTTCTTTCTTTCTTTCTTTTTGTTTTTCCTTTGAGTTTTCTCTCTGTGTCCTTTATGGACAAATTAGACAGAGCATCATAGATTGATGTTGTCAAGCTTGTGTCTTAGTATCTCGCAGTTTCGTAAGATCTCACGATCCTCCCAGTCGAATTTCAGTGGTCTGCATCCTGTAGATATTGTTGCGTGCAACCTTAAGTCGCATCCTGTAAATCTAAGCCGACTCAACCCGAGACCTATGCCATTATGACCGCGCCGTCACTGTGGTTCAAACGACGCATCTCATGTGCCAATCTAACGCTTACATCATACGATGTGGACCGCGCATTATAATGGTCGTGGACCACATGTTGCGGGACCCACCTATCCCATATGGCACCATTCCCTAAGAGTCATCATGAGGATGATGCCATCCTAGGCTACTAGCTTAGGGATGACATCATCCTATCCCATGCTTGGTAGGTCATCATGAAAGCATGCCTTACATATGCAATCATTGCCTAGCTACTAGAGCTAGCAATCATTACTCATTTCTCTCTCTTTTCTCCCTCTCTCCCTCCCATTCTCTCTCACTTCCTCCATTACAAGAGCTTGGGACGTCCAAGCAAATCCCCAAAATTCAACTGTCTTCCACCTATTTTCCCCACCAATCCAACCATCAAAAGTCAATCTCTGCCATTAAAAGACCTTCCTTAGGAGCATTGGAGCATAGGGAAGGAGAAGAAGTTTAGGTGGGTGCTTCTTAGGACTTATTTCTTTCATATTCTCCATGGATCTTTATCTTCTTTAGCATGGGGCAATGGGACCCACCAATCAATGGTGGGGATCCCATCTTAGTCCCTAGATGTGGTCTAAGGCGCATCACATCATACATGTATCTATCCATGGAGGGACCATTCTCCATGGATCCCACCATGAAGTTTCTATGTTATGCAATAGGTTATGGCCACCTAGGCCCTGATTTATGTAGTGGAAATGGCATTTCCCCACCAAATTTTTTGATGTATGACCATCTATGTAAGGTCCACTTGATGTACATGTGCATGCATGAGAGGAGCTCATAGTGGCGGAGCTCCTCCCCACCACCACCGTCTTCTCTCTCTCTCTCCTTGTATGATGGCCCACTTGATGATGTATATATCTTATCCTAGCTGTCCAAGCAGTGGAATACCCACCATCCAGTAAATAGGGCCTATCTTGTTGCCCAGATTGGGCCTGCACGGCTGGATAAACCATGCAGGCCTAGTGGAGGTAAAAGGCCCAAATATCAACTTGGTCTATAGCTGTGTGGCCCACCATATGGACACCATCATGATGTGTGCATTTTATATCCCCGCTGTCCATTGCTGCCACGTCCAGCAATCCTAGACCCCACCATGTTTGATGTGTTTCATCCAGGTCGTTCATTGTCCATCGTCTACCAGACCTTGCCTGTCTGCATGTCTTAACGGGCCTGGACAAAGTGAAAACACATATATCAGCTTGATATCTCAAGATGGTGGGTCCCACACATGTGGACCCACTTTATTTATGTATTTTATCTAAGTTTTCTGTCCGCAGGATGGTGGGATCTCCACCATCCAGTAGGGATGGGGACCCACCATGATTTATGTATATTATCCACACCATCCGCATTACTGGATGGTGGGACTCTATAGTGATGCATCTATTGTATATCCATGCCGTCCGTCCATTTGTTGGACGTGGGACCCACTCCACACGTGTAGCACATGTCGGGGTGGGGCCCATCTTGACGTATGTGTTGTACATTCACACCATCCATCCTTGGATGGTGATGCATGGGCCAACCATGATGTACACGTTTATCCACGCTGACCAATCCACTGGATGTGGGCCCACTAGGTAGTGCATGTTTCATCCTCGCCGTTCAGGGCAGACGACCAACTGAATTGTATGAGTTGTATATCTATGTTGTCTATTTGGTGGGGCCCATCTAGAATGTGCAGGGCCACCTGTTGCATGTGTAGACCCACCATGATGAGTATATTATTCAGGTCGTCCTGTTAGGGCCCACAATGTTGTATGTGTTCTATATTCATGTTGTCCATCTATTTTTCTGGACCTTTGGGCTGAACTGTGAGGCTCACCTAGTTGTGTACATTGAGCATGTTGTCCATTTATTTTCTGGACTATATGGGCTACCCCATCAAGCCCACCATGATGTATGTGATGTACTCAGTATCCATCCCTTGTGCCCAACCCATAGGCCCTTGTGTGAGGTTCAATATAATGTATGTGGCCCATTTAGTGAGGCCTAATGTGATGTATATAAGGCCATTGTGTGAGGCCTAATGGGATGTATATGAGGCCCTTGAGTGGGCCCATTATGATGTATATGAGGCCCTTGTGTGAGGCCTAATGTAATGTATGAGAGGCCCATATGATGAGGCCCACTATGATATATGAGAGGCCCATGTGGTGAGGTCATTATGATGTGTGAGCCCACCATGATGTATATAGTAATGTTATGATGCCCAACTATTCTCCTAGCTAGTATAAGGCCTATGGGCCCCCATCATTAATAGATTCTAATGGGCCACACCTTGGGAGCATTGGTGGTTAAATATCCACATTGTAAACAGTGGTTAAATGTCCCCATTATACATCTGTCTAGGGCCCGTTATTAATCCCACGACCATTTTATTTTTTAAGCTAACCAAAGTTACTAGGCCCCGTTGGTATTAGTATGACCCATCTATTCATAATGGGCTAACCCCAAAATATTGGGCCCCCATTAATGTTAGCCCATTTATACCTATTGAGCCCCATTGGTAGCCCTGTCGACTTTATAATAGGGTGGGTAAGGAAGCCCACTTATTGTATGAGTCGCCCTTCTTGTAGATGGATGAATATCTGGTATCAGATTTGGTATATCCACTATTGAGGACTGATCTTCACATTATAGATCAGATCTACTGTCCTTCTGTGGAACTCGCCTTATTTATAAGCCGATTATTGATGCCGACTATGAGTATGTGTTAGAATAGCATCATGATACATGCCCATATACATCATCTGCATGCTTGTTATGAGGTGTGACCAATCATAGCATTATGCCATTAGGCAGTTTATTTATGGGACTCCTTGATAGGCGGAGTTGTCCCACATAAGTGCACGGTATGCATAAGATTAATGCATGACTAGATTGTATGACTCATGCATCTTGCATTGTGTGATATGGTTACTGTGTACCCTAGTAACATCAGGGCTGTAGCCTCTACAGGTATAGTGTGGATGACAAGATTGGATACCAAAAATATTTGTCTAAGCACGGGAGCACCGTAAATGTCCCAAGGTGAAAGTCCCTAAAGCCTTATGGTACCAAGGGGATACTCTAACGTAGAGATCAAGTGGATGTATGAGTGCACGAGTGTCGAATACCATTAGGCCACGTCTCCCACTATGTTGGAAGGGGTGTGGCCTTACTTGCCCGAGGGTAGGGTGTAGGTCCACTATCGACGTGTTGGTTAGATATTGGCTGACTACTAGTCAGGCGGGTAGTGAGATCTCTTCCAGTTGCATGGTTGCATGTCTAGTTGGGGCGACGATCTGGTGTGGAGTATATTCGACCCCAATGATATCCAAGAGATGAGCTGTATTGATATGTGGATTCAGATAAGGACTGGTATGCTTGAGTTGCATCTCGCATATGACATTAGCCATATAGGCCTTGTATCGCATGGCCTTGTGGTGGCCGATAACATTCATGTCTTGTATCGCATGGCCTTGGTATGGCCGATAGTATTCATGCCTTGCATCACATAGCCTTGGTATGGCTAATAGCATTCATGGACTTATTAGCACGTTTCCACATTACTCTGATATTGCATTCTTGGCATATACCTTGCGCATACACTTACACCACCCTTTAAGCTTTTTATAAGCTTATGCATGATTGTTGCATGCAGGTGATGTTAGTACGCCACAACATCATTGAGATTGGAGCATGAAACTATCTTCTGGAGCTTCCGATATTATTTTTATATTTCCCTTATGCATTGTACTTTTTTTTTTATCATAGTGGATTTTGTGATGGCGTTTTTATTATTGTTCGTGGGTTATGCTTATTATGAAACAAATTCATGTTGAAAATCCTCGTAGGATCCCAAGATCAGAACCTGGTATATGAGTGTTGGGAACCAAGAATGGGGTACCATGGAGGCTGTCGGCGCCAGATTCAATGGTCGAGAATTTTATGAGCCCATTTTCTGAGTTTGGGACGTGACAAGAGTTAGTATCAGAGCATAACTTGGGAATAATTAAGAACAACATCATATATCTTTTATGAGGTTAGGACAAATAGGTCTCGAGTGCGTAATCTTCTAGTTTGGTTCTCTAACGTTTGAGCCTTCGAGTGTTCTTAAGGCTGATAGGCATCTTTGTTCTTTTCTGTAGACCATGCCACCTAAGCGTGGCACGCAAGGTACACGAGGCACCCGAGGCGCCTGAATGGTCCGATCGACCACCACATGAGATTCACATTTTATCACCCGTTGTTCCTGTTCCCCCACCTGAGCTTCCTACTCCCACGCTCGAGACTCCTGCAGATCCTGCACATCCATCCAAGAACAGAGCAACCCCTACCCTACCAGTTGGTGCCGACTAGTTGCAGCAGATGCTTCAGGCTGTGACAATCGTATTCCAGGGGCAGGGCAGGTGCCTCGCTGAGATCTCGGAGCAGGCAGAGTAGGACTGCGCGAGTGCCCTATTACGAGATTTTCTTCGGGTTGATCCTCCCGCGATTCCATGGAGAGCCCAATCCGACTGCAGCAGAGAGGTGGTGCTCCCGAGTGGAGAAGATATTCGAGACCATGAGATGTAAGACCCAGCAGTGGGTCCCATTGGCAGTATATATACTTAAGGGTGAGGCTAAGCATTGGTGGACCTCTATTGCCCATACTGCAGGGCCGAATTTCGTCTGGACATGGGAGGATTTCATGGACCGATTTGATTGACAGTATTTCCCTGACCACATTCGACGGTAGCGAGCATTGGAGTTTAAGACCCTGGTGTAAGGAGATATGTCTGTGGCTGAGTATGCGGCTCACATTATCATACTTTCCAGATTCGCACACCGTACTTAGTTGACGATGAGGGGCGAAAAGCCTGCCATTTTGAGAATGGCTTGTGTTATGGTCTCCGAGGCCATGTTGTTAGGCATAAGCTCCCTGCTTTTGAGGAGGTTGTGTGGAGGGCCTGGATTTATGAGGCTGAGTGGGCCTGCATGCAGAGCGATTGTGATCAGAGGAGAGGCCGGAAGAGGCAAGCCCCCTCTGGTGGCTCCCACTAGCAGCAGCGTTGATGTTTTATTTAAACCAACCTGATTTAAATGATTTTAAACTCACAAGTATACGAATCAGATGTAGATATGGTACGTATTACGAGATCGTTCCCACGGGCACTAGTTGTCGCAATCAAAATTTATGAATCTTCTTAATCTAATTCAATGAATGGTTTGACGAACTATTAAGTAAAGTATCACAAATCTATGAAAAATAACTGAGAGTAATAAGGAAAATTTAATCAAGGAGAAGACTAGGACTTTCGAATTCACTCCTAATTATCCTGACCCTTGTTTTACCTGTTGATTCACCCTAATTCAGATTGATATAAAAATAAATAAATCACACTCTATGTCCTTGGTCGGGCACACAAAATGTATAATCCCTTAAAGCATAAGGATCACATCTTTCCATTCATGGTCAGGCATGAAGAGATGTAGATTCCTATTTCTTTCTCTATAGAAAACATGTTCATGGTCAGACACAAGCACCTAGAATAAGATTCCAAACAACATCCACATCTAGACTTTGGTTAAGCTCATAGAATGGAGAAGTACAAAAATTTCAGTTAAACACACTAGAGAAAGAAACAAATCAATCAAATTAGATGAATTCAACACATCACAAGAATTATTCAAATTAGGGGCTTCATCTTAGCCCTAGTTAATAGATTAGCAATCCATAAATTTAACTAGAAAGAAGGAAAAATAAAATTTTAAAAATAAAAACATCTTCCTTCCTCTCTCATTCTCTCTCTCTCTCTTCCTAGCTCTCCCTATTGAATCAGATCTGGATATGCTCTCCCCTTGTTGCCCCTCTTTCAAGTTGTCCAAGCTCCTCTTATAGCTGATGGAGTCGGTGGAGAGGTGTCGCATTGAAATTCACATAAGCTTTTTCGCAGCCACCTTCGGAGCTTCATAAGTCCCTTATTCTTTGCACTTTATCCATAAAATCAACATCTCATGGGACATTTTTGGCTGGTCTACACGATGGATGGTATAGTTCTACCCCATGATGAAAGATGGTGAGCCACAACCACCTGAAAAAGTAAGTTTTTGAGGATCTACGAAAGCTTTTGCACTCCTTCGTTGTCGTGATCGGTGGGCCCCACATAGGTATTTTCTGGGAAATCCACCCTATCCATTGCATTCAGGATAAAATTTTGATCAAGAATGGATGGTTTTGAACGTCCATTGACTCAGTCCATAGAAGAAATCACCCTAAGATTCATTTTGAACGTTGCAGGGTAGTCTACTTGTGGCCTCTGTATCACACACGTGTGCATGTATGGGTACGAACAGTTAGCATGGGTTTGATGTCTTCTAGCCCCTCTACAAGATGGACGATGTGGATTGGCCGTAAAGATGATGTAGGTGGCCCACTAGCTTCTATAAAACGGACAGCATCCGTCCGTTATGCAGAAGCCGAAAACAGAAATTTCCATTTTCGTGAAGACGCTGCGGGTTAACACTTGCGCTGACCGCCTTAGCCATCCGGTGCGCGGCATGTACGTGTACATGGTGTACACACTGTTCGGGTGGGGTCCACTACGATATTTTTTTATGAAGTCCAATCCATTCTTTTCTTTTGTCCCTTCATTTCAGGGGTTGAGACCAAAATTGAAGCATATCCTGTTATCAGGTGGGCCCCACTTAATGAATTAAGGGGCTAATCTGGCCGTTGGGCCACTTCCTGAGATATTCAAAGGCTGAAATTTAATATGTATAGTTAATTTATGGCCCTCAGGCCATGTATAAAGTTTTGGGCCAATCGAATGGTGGGAACCCTGTGATCTTGCATTCTGCACCAGTTTTGAGCCTCTTTAACGTGAACAACTTGATTTCCTCGAATCCCTAGCATGTAAATTCTTCAATATTGGTCCTCTAGAGTCCGTCCCCTACTATGATGACTTCGGAGCGTCAAATCCATGCTTGTAATACTCTTTTTCAATCCACGCTCTTGATTACATCCTGCAATAAAAACACAATTAAAATATTCCATTAAGCATTATCATGTACGTAAAATCAGGCAATAATCGAGGTCTGATATGCAATATTCGACCCTCATCAAGTGTCGATAGCAGTAGAGGCGCATGACCTGCTGAGCACCAAAAGCACCTCCAACGCCTCCCCAGAGGTCGTTTGCAGGGACTTGTTTTAGGTGCGGTGGAGTTGGACACTGTAGGCAAGAGTGCCCCCGCCCTCAGCAGTAGTAACAACAACCATGAGCACCATAGTAGCCTCCCCTGCAGCAGCAACGACTATAGCTACCTCCACCGTAAAGGCCCCAACCACAGTCGAGATAGCAGTATAGGCCGCCATAGCAGCACCAGTGGTAGCAGGGACCTCAAAGGGGACAGACACTTCCCCAGCCAGCTCAGGATAGATTCTACGTGGTTCAGCAGGACCCGCAATCTGCAAGAGGGGTCGTTGAGGTTATTCTTCCCGCCTTTGCATGTAGCGCTCAAGTTTTGTTTGATTCTAGTGCTTCGTACTCCTTTATGTTTGAGGGTTTTTTCTGTTCGACTGGATTGCAGATAGAGTTTTCCTGTGAGGGATTGTCAGTGTCGATGCCCTTGGGGAAGACTGTAACAGTGAGCGTTGATTAGTTGCTAGTGGTTTACGATTTCTCGATATATTCCAAGAGATTCCTAGATTGCCGCCATGCTGGCATATCGAGTTTTAGATTGATCTTGTGCCTAGTACTGCACTTATCTTAAAGGCCCCGTATCGTATGAAAACATTAGAGTTGCAGGAACTACAGCAGTAGTTGGATGAGTTGCATGAGTTAGTTTTTATTTGTCCAAGCAGCTCACCGTGGGGAGTGCCAGTACTAATTGTAAGGAAGAAGGATGACTCGTTGAGGCTTTACGTAGATTATCGCGACCTCAACCGGGTCACGATTAAGAACAAGTATCCGCTCCTGAGGGTAGATGATTTAATTGATCAGTTGCAAGGTGCACAGTTCTTTTTGAAGATTGACTTGCGGTCCGGTTATCATCAATTCGAGTCTGAGAGGACATCCCAAAGATAACTGTAACGCCCTGAAATTCGGGGGTTAAGCATAACTCAGCTCCCGAGTTCCAAAATATCACTTATGCAACATATTTATTGATGGATGTATGTTGTCTATATTAGTGCATAAAACATAAAGTAGATTAAGCCAAAACAGCAAACATAGTTTAGGGACAGTCTGAAAATGCAGGTTGTAACACCCTGAAAATCGGGAGTCGTGTATAAACTCAACTCCCGAGTTCCAGACCGTCACTTATGCAACAAAAATGATTATGATTCAATGTTGTCTGATTTAAAGCATTCACATGAGTAAAAGTATACCAAAACTGCAATTCATACTTCAGATCCAGTGATAAAAGCAAGCGAAAGACTAAACAGTATATATATCACTGTATGGAAAAAACAAAGTAAATCTCATCTGTCTCCAAAGTATGACTACATCTCTGAGTCTCATATAATATACATAAACAAAATAAATATCCAAAATGGTCCCACTGAAATCCCATCGATCCAGGTCGCCTACGCAAAGCCATCGTGATACTGCATGTACGAGAACTTGTCCTGGTCCTCGTCAAAGTCTGGCTCTGCCTCCTAGATCTCAGCCTCACCTGCATCTACAACAGGGTCTGGTGGGTGTTGCAAACACCATCCCGTAACGTGGGAGTGAGTGATCAACTCAGTGGAATCATAGAGCAAAGATTAACATGTTCACAATTCAATCATGCGATAATAGTAAAGCAGTAAATCAGACAATCCTAATACTGTTGTTAATGCAAGATGACATGACGTGATATATGCCCTCACCGACGATCTCCCTCATATGGCAACATCTTACGACCGCGGCATGCCACACTCCCTAGAGTGCTCCACATCTTCCAAGCACATGCAATGCTATGGTGATATGATTTCCAAGTTGTTATTAGTCCATTCAAACAATAGGATTGGGAAACTAAGGTACTTCCCTTATATCAATCCCAACACAGATCCTGTCTAGGGTCATCACTCCTAGTAATCTCATACGAGGTATATTTATGTAGGTCGCTGCAAGGGCTGTCAGGGCTGTTGCTCGCACTCGTTGCACCGCTCCCCCATCACCTTATCAATACATGCCTACCGTACTCTACTACAACGGAAGGGTCGTCGCCTCCCGTGGACTCAGAAGACGCTCGCAGTCACTACAAAGGACTCGTCGCCTGATCAGTGTAGGCCGACAGCTAGAATATAGTGTCCCATACCACCATAATCTGCTCACGAGTCTAGGTGCTCACTGGTCACTACGGGGAGGTTTGTGGCCCCAGCATAGGCCGACAGCTCGACCACGGTGTCCCATACCACCATGCCCGGCTCATGAGTCTTCGTGGATCAAGGTACCATGGTTAACAGGGTTTACAGTGGTAAGTTCAGTACCCTAGGTTCAAGCAGTTATGACTCATACAAGGTGAACATACATCGGCCAGTCGGGTTACTTGACGGGCTCGACTAGCGCGATCGCATCTCAAGCCGAACAACATGAAGTGCGTAAAACACTTCGCGTGGCCTAACCACTGCCGCCAACTCCAAACACGAATCGCGTTCATCGACGCGTCGTTCGTGGCTATGACCAGTCAGCCACGTATTCGCTCAGTTACCGACTGCCTGGACTAAGTCTAGTCCCAAACACTTATGGAATCACATCAGCAATTTATGTAAGAGTATTAAAATTGAAATACAATCATGTGAGCATGTTAACACATGTTATAACATTCAACTTAAGCAAATCTTCAAGCACATATATTCCATGCATGTAATGAAATCATGCATATAGTCAACATGTAGGAAATCATTTAGGTCAGCATATTAACTGAGAAATCAATCTCAAACTACCACATAACATCATTTAATTCAATACATACTAATACAAGCATTTATACAAACACATACACTACACACTTAAGTCTACATATAGTATGTCGACCCAAAGTGCGCAACTAGGCGAATCTCTTCGCCAAACTAATTATGCACGCATTCCTAACTCCCTAATGCGACAACAAGCCATGTCAATCACATCAACAAAATATGAATATAGACAGTACTTCCTACAAATGACTAAAATGCCCTAAATCTCATATTCTTCGGTAATTTACGAAACAGGAAACGGAGAGCATGTTGTACATGTCAAACGGCAATGCCGTCGATAATCTACTATTAAACGACATTGAAAGCGTTGTAAACCGTCAATCAAAGCGTCTAAAATCCTCACCTTATCTCTTATGGATGCGTGATTTTGAACGGAGCGTGTACGCTTCGTCTACGGCAGTAGGAGAACCTATTTTACAAGTTACGTTAGCTAACACGCTATGAATCTAAGTAACCCCTAAATCAGCAAGTTCTAGGGTTGTTTCATACCTGATAAAGCGGAGAAATCACCGGCCAGGTGATTGGGAAGAGTTGCAGTAGCACGTGGAAGTAGCGGCACGAAGGCGGGAAAAATCCTCCCACTTCCTCTCTCAAACTCTCTCCTTTTCTCTCTCCCAAATCTAGGTTTTTGCAATTTTCGGATGGAAGAGAGGAATGAGGGTTTCAACCCCTTTTATAAGCTTAAAAATGCCGGAAACAGGCTCCGGGATGAAGTTTACTTAGTGCCTATCCATTTCGGGGCTATTTCGATCCAAAAGATGATTTCTGGTGGTCCCCTGGTCGATTGCGATCGGACTTAAGCTCATGCGTACCAGATATAGCACGTATTAAGTTTTCAGTCTGGCAGGTTCGCAGATCGCACGTAGCGGACCAGTTTCAGTTCAGCGGTCATCGCACGTAGATCAGGGCTGAAAGTCTCATGATAATAAATAGAAATTTTTCCTGATCCGAGGGTGTAATCTGGCTGAATTCTGATGGCCAGAATGCTTAATACTGACGCATCAAGTCATGTGCCAGATTTGAATTTGAAATTCCAATTCTGTCCCTATTCGCGGTCTCTTCAGTCCGGACTCAATGAAATAGTCTGCGATTGTCGGTTGGACTTGATTTTCGAAATGAGTATCAAGTCCAACAAGGCGGTCCTAACGGTCTAAGATAGGAAGTATCGGACTTTCGACGTGCGGTCTAGATCCAATACAAAAGTTCAAAGCGGTCCAGAGACCAAACCTGCTTAGAGTTTGATCCGAGGTTATAGAGTATTATAGAGTCATTTGTTCTACTCGATTTGGGACTTGTAGAACGTATTTAAAGTAATCAGGGACTATTTCCCAGCTATTCTAGCGTTGCGCTAGCTAACTTACGCTTATAGAAATTAATTCTACGCGATTTCGGGTCGAGTTGGTGCTCGGGCCCAAGTATGGATTTTTCACGGGCATTACAATCTACCCCCCTTAACAAATAATTTCATCCTCGAAATTTGTACCTTTTCGTACTCCTCGAGAAGCTGTGGGTAGTTCTTTCTGATCTTGGCTTCTGTCTCCCAGGTAGCCTCCTCCTCAGAGTGATGCGTCCATAATACCTTCACAAGGAGAATCACCTTGCTACGCAGTACCTGCTCCTTCCTGTCTAGGATACGTGTCGGTCGCAGGATATAAGTAACATCCTCTCCTAACTGCACCTGCTCCCATCTGATGATATGGGAAGGATCAGCAACGTACTTCTTCAGTATAGAAACATGAAATACATTGTGAACGCTCGCGAGAGGCGTGGGTAAAGCCAATCGGTAAGCCACTGCTCCCACACGATCGAGGATCTGGAATGGGCCGATGAATCGCGGTGCCAGCTTCCCCTTCTTCCCGAACCGAAGGACTCCCTTCATAGGGAAAACTCGCAAAAACACATGATCCCCAACTGTGAACTCTAGTGGCCTCCGTCTCGTATCAGCGTAGCTCTTCTGTCTGCTCTGCGCTGTAAGAAGCCGACGTCGAATAATATCAATCTTCTTTGACGTCGCCTGCACCAACTCTGGGCCAATCAAGCTACACTCACCGACCTCTAACCAGCAATGCGGTGCGCGACAAGGTCGCCCATACAGCGCCTCATAAGGTGTCATACCAATACTCGCCTGAAAACTGTTGTTGTACGCAAACTCCGCATAAGCAAGACAATCATCTCAACTGTCCTTAAAGTCCAGTGCGCAAGCTCTCAACATGTCCTCTAAGATCTGGTTCACCCGCTCTATCTGTCCGTCTGTCTGTGGGTAGAAGGTAGTACTGAACTTCAACTTCACACCCATAGCCTCCTGAATGCGAGTCCAGAAAATAGAAGTGAACCGCGTGTCTCTATCTGACACGATCTCCAACGAAACTCCATGCAGACGCACAATCTCCCTGATATACAATCTAGCCAGCTCGTCTGCAGAGTTCGTAACTCTGATCGGTAGGAAGTGCGCCGACTTCGTCAATCGGTCGACGATCACCCAAATGGAATCATGTCCCTTCCTTGTCTTCGGTAACCCAGAAATGAAGTCCATGGAAATGAAATCCCACTTCCACTCTACGATCGGCATGGGCTGCAAAAGTCCAGGTGGTCGGCGATGCTCTGCCTTCACTTGCTGACAAGTGAGACAATGGGACACGAACTCTGCTATGTGGGTCTTCATACCTTCCCACCAATACGTCCTCTTCACGTCACGATACATCTTTATGCTGCCTGGATGCATCGCGAGTCTAGTAGAATGCGCAGTCTCGAGAATCTCTCGTCTCAAGTCAGGGACATCTGGGATGCATAGGCGGCCACGATAACGTAAGCCCCCATCCATACCAACTCGCCAGTCGGCGTCAGCATCATCACTGGCCTGCTCTCGAAGCTCAGTAAGATGCGCATCGTCCCTCTACGCCTCGATGACTCGGTCATCGATCTGAGATCGCACCTGTACATGTGCGATGAACTCAAACGGCTCCTCTACGGTGAGTTTCTGCTCAAAGTCTCATAAAAACTCAACCATATCCCACTCGGCAACCATCAGCGGAGCCGTAAACTCTATCGCCTTCTTGCGGCTCAACGCATCAGCCACAAGGTTCGCCTTCCCAGGATGGTAAGAGACTTCAAACTTGAAGTCCTTCAACGTCTCCATCCATCGCCGCTGCCTTATATTCAAGTCTCGCTGCGTGAATATGTACTTGAGGCTCTTGTGGTCGCAAAAGAGCTCAAACTCCTCTCCGTAGAGGTAATGTCTCCAGAGTCTCAGTGCGAATATAACGGCTGCCAACTCTAGGTCGTGTGTAGGGTAATTCTCCTCGTGCTTCCTTAATTGTCTCGAGGCATACGAAATTACCCTGTCCCTCTGCATAAGGACACAACCCAAACCAACGCTAGACGCGTCAGTATATATAGTGTATCTAACCCCTTGCTCTGAAAATACTAGCACAGGGGACGACGTAAGTCTATCCTTTAGCTCCTGAAAAGCTGACTCCGCCTGATCGTTCCAAGAAAACTTCACGTCCTTCCGTGTCAACTGAGATAAGGGTCTCACAATCTTCGAGAAGTCCTGTATGAAGCGCCGATAGTAACCAGCGAGACCCAAGAAACTCCTCACCTCAGTGACAGAACCAGGCTGCTCCCAGTCCTGCACCGCAGCTACCTTAGACAGGTCAACTGCCATGCCATCCTTGGACACCACGTGTCCCAGAAACTTCACCTCCTGCTTCCAGAAGTCGCACTTCTTGTATTGTGCGAACAACTGATGCTGTCTGAGCGTATCCAGGACCAAACGTAAGTGCTCCTCATGCTCCTCTCGACTCTTAGAGTACACCAAAATGTCGTCAATGAATACAACGACGAATCGATAGAGGAAAGGCCGAAATACCCGGTTCATCAGATCCATGAACACGGCCGGTGCGTTCGTGAGACCGAACGACATCACGAGGAACTCGTAGTGGCCAAAACTGGTCCTGAATGCTGTCTTCTGCACGTCCTCATCCCTGACGCGCAACTGATGATGACCTGACTGAAGATCAATCTTCGAGAAGTACTGCGCTCCTCTCAGCTGATCAAATAAGTCATCGATCCTAGGTAAAGGGTACTTGTTCTTCACCGTGAGCTGGTTCAACCTGCGATAATCAATACACAATCGCATCGAACCGTCCTTCTTCCTCACGAATAGGACCGGTGCTCCCCAAGGAGACACACTAGGCCGTATAAGGCCAAGCTCTAGCAGACCATCAATCTGCGTCCTCAACTCCTCCATCTCACACGGTGCCATGCGATACGTCGGCAGTGAGACGGGCGTAGAACCAGGAACCAGATCGATAGTGAAATCGATCTCTCGTCGAGGCGGCAAACCAGGGATCTTCCTGAACAGATCCCCGAACTCGGAAACGACTGGCACATGCTCGAGTACCTGGGCACCAACGTCACGCAATAAAGTGGCGTAACTAAGTATGCGGAAAGGAAGATTTACCCGCACTGAAAACGTGAAAGGCGTGCCCTCAGGCTCGTACACAGTCACTATACGAGTCTCGCAGTCAATCTCGGCCCTCGCTGCAGTCAACCAATCCATGCTAAGAATGACGTCGAGATAAACGAGCGAGGGATCGACGACAAGATCAAGAGCCATCGTCTTGCCTCCCAGATCAACTAAACAACCCTCACACATCTGGGTAACATCCGAATAATCCCCATGAGCTGCAAAGACTTGCACGCTATCCATAGTGATAGTCTGTAACCCAAGACGCCTGACTACGGCACGTGATATCAAAGAAATCGTGGAACCAGTGTCCACCATCACCAAAATGGGAGTACCTCCAATATGGGCTGTGACCTCGAAGGCCGAATGCTGAAAAGTCGGTGTCGCAGCTGCCTCAGCTGTCAATGCATGAACCCGAGCCTGCTGTGGCCGGTTCGGTCGCTGTGTCAAGGGCCGTGGAGGCTGTTTGATCTGCGATACCGTAGGTCTGAATGTAGGGTGCGCAGGAGCTGACCGTATAGGCGGTGCTGATAACGCCTGTGGATGTGCACGGTCGATCTTCTGAGGCGGCGAGAACCCACTGTCCCGCATCCGAGAAAAACAGCTCTGCGCCAAGTGGCCTCTCCTCCCACAGTATGTACATGTCAAATCAGGAAGCCGAAACGGTGGTACAGGCGCTGTAGTCCTAGCAGGAGGATCAATGCGAGGCCTCTTGCCCGCAAGGGGCCTATCCTGCATGTCTGGTCACGGCCTAGAAGCAACAGGGCCACGAGATCGCGCAAGTCGATCCACATCCTGCTCTGCCCGCATAGACATGTGAATCAACTCCGCATATGAGGGAATGCTAACACAGCACATCTTCGACCGAATATCCGGTCGCAAACCCTCCAAAAAGCGCCGTATGCGCATCTGCTCATCAGTCAAAATCGTCGGGACGTATCTATCCAACTCCGTGAACCGATGCTCATACTCTGTAACTGTCATAGCTGCCTGTCTGAGGCGGAGAAACTCATTCTCCCTGTCATGCCTGTAAGTCTGGGGATAATACTTCTCATGGAAGCGGAACTCAAACGCTGCCCACGTCCATACATAGTCGGCGACAACGGTCCGCAGTACGCTATCCCACCACAGGCTAGCCTCTCACTCAAACAAGAATGTAGCCAGCTCTACCTGCTCGGCCTCTGTGCAATGAAGCATCCACAAGATCTTCGACACACGGTCGAGCCAGTACTCAGCCTCCTCGGGTCTGTGAGAACCCGTGAAAGTGGGAGGCCGCAAGCGCTGAAATCGTTCTAATAGGCTCCGTGTATCTGCGGCGTTCCCCGCAGGGTAAGAAGGCGGCGCAGGATGAGCCATGCCCTCATCCTGGGCGTATGTATAAGCATCCTCAATTGGATGCGGAGGTGGTGCAGGTGGTGTAGATGGAGCCGCACCCCCACCCTGGGCTAATGTCCCCACGATGGTAGTCAGAAGCTGCTGCTGCTGCAGCATCATAGCCATTATCTGTTCGAATCTGTCAGGAGGTGGAGCAGGCTATGGCGGATGCTGTGTCGAAGTAGATGCACGATGTGGCTCTCTGACAGACGGCGTGAACGGCGGTGGTCCAACTGTATGACCAACAGCAGGCTGAGACGCACGAACAGTCTCAAGAATCGGGCCCACAGCAGGGTCCGTATGGGTGCCAGACTGCGAAGGAGTCTGATCCATATGCTCAGTCAGTGCAAGACGAGCCGTGCTCCGCGTAGCCTTAGGCGGCATTCCCTATATTCAAAATAGGGCGTAACCTTGTCAGTCTCAATTGCACAAATACATCGCAATCATTCACACAAGGAGTCAAAGGCATTCCATGCATTCCATTTAATCAAAATTGTCACATTACAAGGGATATATCCTTACAATCATGACAAGAAATACATGGGAACTAAGACAGTTAAAATTACAACAGCAACATAAGCAAAGCACTAGCCCTAACAGGCTTACACACATAAAGCAAGAAATGATTAACTACTGACAACTACATCAAGGTCGCATCGCTAGTCTGAGTCTGGGGATGGAGGAGGTGCACCCTTATCCTGCAAGCAACACAGGATCGCCTTCAAGGTGCGAGTCACCTTGCCTAATTTCTTCTTTGTAACGGCCTTGGCATCCTCGACTTCAGCGCGAAGTTCTTGAACTTCCCTTCGCAAAGCGGTCTGACTCTCCTCCATCCGAGCAATGCGATCGTCGATAGTAGCCTTCGCAGAAGGAGGAGGGCTCTCATCTGTATCCTGAGCCTCCTCTTCTGCCTCTTCCTGAGCTTCTTCCTGAACCTCTGCTCCAGGTTTTTCTTCGCTTTGATCTTCCTCATCATCAAAGTCATCTTCGCTGTCCTCCTCGAGCTGATTTTCACGGTACTGCGACCCAATCTTCATCTTGACCATAGTCGACTCATCAATGGTATGAATCGATACTGGCAATTTCGGCCCAAGTCTGTAGGCAAACTCAAGCGCAATCTTGCAAATCAGTCGGCCAAAAGGAAGCGATTCGGATGTTCTTCTTGACTTGGCTATGAGGATTATCTGTCGTAAGATGAAAGTAGCCATGCATACATTCTCTCCCTGGGCCACCAGATACAGGAAATCAACCATAAGGCATGTACATTCAATACGATTCATCGACCTGGGATAAACATTGAACGTACAGATATGGTGCAGCAGGCACAAATCATCAGACATATACGTCGCCTTAAGGCTATTATTAGGCTACCATGGAACCAACTTACCGTACAGAAACCTGGTGCGGCGATCTCGTTCACGTCTAGTCCTCAGGTTCTTCTCACTAGGATGAACATCACCAAGAGGCACGTTCAGAAGTCGCGCAATCAGTCGCACATCAATCGTAGCCATCCGATCTCTACCAAAAGGGATTTTAAACTGTAATGGCTCCAAGGTAGGATTCTGGATACTAGCGTAGAAGGCACGAACAGTGCTCATATTAGCACGAGCGCGAGCTTCAAAGATCGGGCCCCAATGCGCAGCTTCAATGCATTCGAACAACAAATATTCGCCGAATAGTCGTCTATCTACGTCCGCTTCAAACAACACTTTTCGATCAGTGTATTGGCCGTGAGGCATCTCCGATAGAATTGCTCGCCCAAGGTGTGCATGGGGATCCAAATCCTGCTTTGTACGGCACTCCAGGACTGCAGCTGGACCTGCGGCGGCGCTTGAACTTGCGACACCACCCCGTGGTCTTCTCGATTGAGCAGGGCGACTCGGCCCAGCCTCATCTGTTGCGGTTTTCCTTTTACCCATCAAAGATATGATGGATGAGAGTGATAAAAGGCCTAAAATGGCTTCCACAAAGGCCATGAAAAATGGTGAAAATGCAGAGAAGTGGCTGCCCAATCTGAAAAAATGAGATCTAGGCATCGTAGAGGGATACTTTAAGCTTCCCAAAAGTGTATTTTCAAGGAGAAATGAAAATGAAAAAGTGGAATGGAGCACCTCACGATTTCAGCTCGATTTGGGGGTTTTTGGAGCTCCAAATGATGAAATCTTCAAGAGGAAGGGCTGCCAACTCCAAAGAAGTGATAGATGATGGTCGGTTTTGGCCAAGGAGGGATCTAGAAGCGATTTGGAATCCTGAATTTTGGAAACGGTTGCTGGAAAATGAAAATGGAGCTATGGGGAGGGCTGTTTGTGAAGGAGGGGTGTGATTTGGGGGTTTTCGTGGGACGGGACCTATATGGGGAGGGTATATATGATATTTAAGGGCGTGCACCCAAAATTCAGATCCAACGGGCCCACCTGTATGGCGATACATCGCCGGATCGGCGATGGCATCGCGGACCGGTGATGCATCCGGTTGGTGGGGCCAGATGGGTTCGGTCCCCCATGGTCCAAGGGCCCCATAAATGTATGGTCCAACCCCTGGTTCATTGTATTTTGACCTACATAGGCCCAAACATGTGTTCGGGAATTTCTGGGACCATTCTGTAATCTCAAATACCAAACCCTATGATGCAGCATATGAATTTGGGGTAGAAGGAGCTAGTACATCCATCTAGATCCTTAGTTGCTAAAGAAAGTGAAGTTAGAATGGCTTTATGGCCATTTTTCATGCAATTTTACTATTCATTGTAAAATTTTATGAAAGTATTAATTTGTGTTATTTTCATAGTAAGTTTGATGCTTAACATGAAATCGATAAGAAAGAAATGAAGATCGGAGTGTTTAGAGGAAGAATTTTGAAGATTTTTGGTGAAACGGGATTTTTAAGCCCTGGCGATTGAATACAGGAGTCGTGGTCATCCCACGGCCCAAGAATTTACTTTTACGGGTTTAAAATCGTTCATAGGACGTCTCAACCCGACTTCCTACAACTTAGAAGCTATTCGGGTTGCTTTACGCGACCCGAGATGCGTTACAGACTCAATCGTGCGATCGATTCAAATAGACTTCACCTATCGACGAATCTGCAATCCTAGAAGTGTTTCTAGACCCTTCTCGCACCCACCTAAGTCAAAAGAAGCGACAGCGTACGTCGCGAGACTATAACCCAGGCCCAGTATACTCTTATTCATTCTCTGATACCAACTTGTAACACCCTGAAAATCGGGGGTCGTGTATAAACTCAACTCCCGAGTTCCAGACCGTCACTTTTGCAACAAAAATGATTATGATTCAATGTTGTCTGATTTAAAGCATTCACATGAGTAAAAGTATACCAAAACTGCAATTCATACTTCAGATCCAGTGATAAAAGCAAGCGGAAGACTAAACAGTATATATATCACTGTATGGAAAAAACAAAGTAAATCTCATCTGTCTCCAAAGTATGACTACATCTCTGAGTCTCATATAATATACATAAACAAAATAAATATCCAAAATGGTCCCACTAAAATCCCATCGATCCAGGTCGCCTACGCAAAGCCGTCGTGATACTGCATGTATGAGAACTCGTCCTGGTCCTCGTCAAAGTCTGGCTCTGCCTCCTGGATCTCAGCCTCACCTGCATCTACAACAGGGTCTGGTGGGTGTTGCAAACACCATCCCGTAACGTGGGAGTGAGTGATCAACTCAGTGGAATCATAGAGCAAAGATTAACATGTTCACAATTCAATCATGCGATAATAGTAAAGCAATAAATCAGACAATCCTAATACTGTTGTTAATACAAAATGACATGACGTGATGTATGCCCTCACCGACGATCTCCCTCATACGGCAACATCTTACGACCGCAGCATGCCACACTCCCTAGAGTGCTCCACATCTTCCAAGCACATGCAATGCTATGGTGATATGATTTCCAAGTTGTTATTAGTCCATTCAAACAGCAGGATTGAGAAACTAAGGTACTTCCCTTATATCAATCCCAACACAGATCCTGTCTAGGGTCGTCACTCCTAGTAATCTCATACGAGGTATATTTATGTAGGTCGCTGCAAGGGCTGCCAGGGCTGTTGCTCGCACTCGTTGCACCGCTCCCCCATCACCTTATCAATACAGGCCTACCGTACTCTACTACAACGGAAGGGTCGTCGCCTCCCGTGGACTCAGAAGACGCTCGCGGTCACTACAAAGGACTCGTCGCCTGATCAGTGTAGGCCGACAGCTAGAATATAGTGTCCCATACCACCATAATCTGCTCACGAGTCTAGGTGCTCACTGGTCACTACGGGGAGGTTTGTGGCCCCAGCGTAGGCCGATAGCTCGACCACGGTGTCCCATACCACCATGCCCGGCTCATGAGTCTTCGTGGATCAAGGTACCATGGTTAACAGGGTTACAGTGGTAAGTTCAGTACCCTAGGTTCAAGCAGTTATGACTTATACAAGGTGAACATACATCGACCAGTCGGGTTACTTGACGGGCTCGACTAGCGCGATCGCATCTCAAGCCGAACGACATGAAGTGCGTAAAACACTTCGCGTGGCCTAACCACTGCCGCCAACTCCAAACACGAATCGCGTTCATCGACGCGTCGTTCGTGGCTATGACCAGTCAGCCACGTATTCGCTCGGTTACCGACTGCCTGGACTAAGTCTAGTCCCAAACACTTATGGAATCACATCAGCAATTTATGTAAGAGTATTAAAATTGAAATACAATCATGTGAGCATGTTAACACATGTTATAACATTCAACTTAAGCAAATCTTCAAGCGCATATATTCCATGCATGTAATGAAATCATGCATATAGTCAACATGTAGGAAATCATTTAGGTCAGCATATTAACTGAGAAATCAATCTCAAACTACCACATAACATCATTTAATTCAATACATACTAATACAAGCATTTATACAAACACATACACTACACACTTAAGTCTACATATAGTATGTCGACCCAAAGTGCGCAACTAGGCGAATCTCTTCGCCAAACTAATTATGCATGCATTCTTAACTCCCTAATGCGACAACAAGCCATGTCAATCACATCAACAAAATATGAATGTAGACAGTACTTCCTACAAATGACTAAAATGCCCTAAATCTCATATTCTTCGTTAATTTACGAAACAGGAAACGGAGAGCATGTTGTACATGTCAAACGGCGATGCCGTCGATAATCTACTATTAAACGACATTGAAAGCGTTGTAAACCGTTAATCAAAGCGTCTAAAATCCTCACCTTATCTCTTACGGATGCGTGATTTTGAACGGATCGTGTACGCTTCGTCTAAGGCAGTAGGAGAACCTATTTTACAAGTTACGTTAGCTAACACGCTATGAATCTAAGTAATCCCTAAATCAGCAAGTTCTAGGGTTGTTTCATACCTGATAAAGCGGAGAAATCACCGGCCAGGTGATTGGGAAGAGTTGCTGTAGCACGTGGAAGTAGCAGCACGAAGGCGGGAAAAATCCTCCCACTTCCTCTCTCAAACTCTCTCCTTTTCTCTCTCCCAAATCTAGGTTTTTGCAATTTTCGGATGGGAGAGAGGAATGAGGGTTTCAACCCCTTTTATAAGCTTAAAAATGCCGGAAACAGGCTCCGGGACGAAGTTTACTTAGTGTCTATCCATTTCAGGGCTGTTTCGATCCAAAAGATGATTTCTGGTGGTCCCCTGGTCGATTGCGATCGGACTTAAGCTCATGCGTACCAGATATAGCACGTATTAAGTTTTCAGTCCGGCAGGGTTCGCAGATCGCACGTAGCGGACCAGTTTCAGTTCAGCGGTCATCGCACGTAGATCAGGGCTGAAAGTCTCATGATAATAAATAGAAATTTTTCCTGATCCGAGGGTGTAATCTGGCTGAATTCTGACGGTCAGAATGCTTAATACTGATGCGTCAAGTCGTGTGCCAGATTTGAATTTGAATTTCCAATTCTGTCCCTATTCGCGGTCTCTTCAGTCCGGACTCAATGAAATAGTCTGCGATTGTCGGTTGGACTTGATTTTTGAAATGAGTATCAAGTCCAACAAGGCGGTCCTAACGGTCTAAGATAGGAAGTATCAGACTTTTGACGTGCGGTCTAGATCCAATACAAAAGTTCAAAGCGGTCCAGAGACCAAACCTGCTTAGAGTTTGATCCGAGGTTATAGAGTATTATAGAGTCATTTGTTCTACCCGATTTGGGTCATGTAGAACGTATTTAAAGTGATCAGGGACTATTTCCCAGATATTCTAGCGTTGCGCTAGCTAACTTACGCTTAATTTCCATAGAAATTAATTCTACGCGATTTCGGGTCGAGTTGGTGCTCGGTCCCAAGTATGGATTTTTCACGGGCGTTACACAGGTGGAAGACTGAAATACATGTATAAACCAACATAAGTCTCCAAGATATGTATGCTCTGCCAGGTCATAATTACAAGTCGTGTTTTAAAATACATATAACAAAATGTGATAAATCACTACAACATAGCCCTGAATCCCCGTCAATCAGCTCATGACTCACATGAACTCGCCTAAGAACTGCATGAACGAGAATGCCTCCTCGTCCTCATCGAACTTTGGCTCCACCTCAAGCGGGGCAAGATCATCTGCAACAAAATCAGAGTCTGGTTAGTGTTTAAGAACCGTCCTAGAATGTGGGAGTGAGTGATAAACTCAGTGGAACTATACAACAAAGGTTAACATGTTATCAATTCAATCAAGCAGTAATGATAAAGCAGTATAATCAAACATGTCCTAGATACTCTTGTTAATGCAAGAATGATATGAGGTAATGATGCATATTCTCACCACAAACTCCCTCTTGTGACATCGTCTAACGATCGCGCATGAATCACTACCACTATGCTCTACACCAACGCCAACAGCACATGCAGTGCGAGCTTATGAGCATGATTATCAAGTTCTTATTAGTCCTTTTCATACAGTAGGATTGGAAAGCTAAGGTACCTCTCTTATATCAATTTCTAAACAATGATCCATTCTAGGGTCATCAGTCCTAGACAATCTCATACGATGTTATAGTTTTAAATCGCTGTAAAGGGCTCGTCACCAATCAATACAGGTCTAGTTATATCCTATATAATACAATAAGGCTCGTCGTCCCAATGCAGTTTTAGGATATACTCGAGGTCACTACAAAGGGCTCGTCACCAATCAATGTAGGCCAACAGCATGAATATAGTGTCCCATACCAATATAATCGGCTCACGAGTCTAGGTTGCTCACTGGTCACTACGGGGAGGCTTGTCGCCCCTGCGTAGACCGACAGCTCAACCACGGTGTCCCATACCACCATGTCCGGCTCATGAGTCTTAGGGGATTGCGGTACCAAGGTTAAAGGAATTTCACTAGTGAGTTCGGTACCTTAGATTCAAACAGTAGCGTCCAAACATGGTGAACATACATCGGTCAATCGGGTTATTTGATGAGCTTAACTAGGACAAGCGCATGTTGAGTTGATCGACATGGAATGCATAAGCACTCCATGTGGCCTAACCACTATCGAACCTCCCAAGTACAACTCGCATTTTTGAACACATCCTGCATGGCGAAAATAACCTCAACCACCAATTTAAGGGTTGTTACCGACTACTTGGACTGTGATATAGTCCCAATCATGTACAAGCTCAATAATAGACATTTGATTCATATTTTACGTTCAAATGAACATTTTATAAAATATAACTTAAACATAAATACAGTACATGGAGGAAATCATACACACAGTTAATATGAATAAAATAGGCGAAACAATTCATGGACGAAATCATACCCACAAGTAGGGTAAATGAGATTCATATCTCAACAACCTTATAAATCATACTTTACTGAATACTAACTCATTCAGACATTTTTACAAATACTTAGACTACAGTATTCAACATACATCACGTATGTTGACCATATTGCATATTAGGGCAAATCCTTTCGCCAAGGAGTTATCACATACATAACAAGCATATATCAACGACAATTAATCATGGCAATCATAGCATCAAATTCTTTATACATACAAACATTTCAACAAACACATGAAATACACTATTTGTAACATAGGTTATATATATACATAAAAAAAAAATAGATAGCGCATTTGGTATGTGTAATAGAATCCGCGTCAAGAATAAATCATTATCTAACATTGAAAGTCTTGAAAACCATAACCTAAATGTATATAATCCGCACCTTGAACCAGAAAACGCGTAATGGATATGATTTAGATGATAAGTCTTCGTCAACGGCTGATATGCAACCTAAGGCATGAATTAGGTTAGCTACAACAACACTTAGACTATCTCAAGCTCCAAAACATGTTAGGATTTGATTGACTTACCCAAAAATGGAATTAGAATCGCCGAAATAACGATTAAGATACGATGGATTGGTGCGTAGAGGAAACTGGGAAGAATCCCAAGATAAAACACCAACTACTCTCTCACTTTCTCTCTCTACTCTCTCTTATATTATCTAGGGTTTATAATTCATATGGGACATGTGAGAGAGGGTTTAAGGCCCTTATATAGGCCCATAACCAACGAAAATAGCCTTAGGGCCAAGGTATACTTAGGTTATAACCAAATCGGACTTTTTCTGATCCAACGGAACATTTCTGGAGGTCCTTTTACTAAATGCGGTCGGACTTAAGCTCACTAATATTGGATCTTAGGAAAGTTAAGTTTTCAGTTGTAATGACTCGGAAAAATTCGTACAAAGACCCGAGTACCAACTCAGGCAGAAATCCCTCAGGACTAAATCCTCTAGAAACTAGATGAGAATTAACTAAGTGCTAACCTAGATTACCTGTGAAATTAGTACTAATTACTTTGAATATGATCTGCAAGACTCAAAACCTGTAGAATCGTTAACGCTATATTACCTTAAAATCTAGAATCAATCTTTAAACCCAGTTACTCTCGGGAGCACTTTAAAACTTCGTATCGAACCTGGACCGCACGTCGAAAGTCTGATAGCGATGAACTTAGATGATTATGACTGCCTAGTTGAACTTGACAATCACCTCAAAAATTGAGTCCAAATGATGTCCTGAGACTGTTTCCTTGAGAAAGTAGTGAATAGTGTGAGAAAGTGAAGATTTTTAAGAAATTAAATATGAATTTAAGTAATCTGAGTCGTGTCGCTTGCACGCCATTTATAAGCATTCTGACCGTTAGTTTCTGACACCCTCGAATTAGGGAAGATGGCCCATACATGTCAAAGTACTTGTGGCCTTATCGAGTTTTGGTGACCGTTGAACTGAAACCGGTCCGCCACGGTCGATCTGGAGACCCGATCAAACTAAAAATTTAACTTGTTTGAGATCCTATACTAGTGAGCTTAAGTCCGACTGCATTTAATAAAAGGACCTTCAGAAGTGTTCTGTTGGATCAGAACAAGCCCGATTTGGTTATAACTTAAGTATACCTTAGCCCTAGGGTTAATTCCATCAGTTTTAGGCCTATATAAGGACCTTATACACTCTCTCTTTCACTCCATACGAATTTGAGAAAACCTAGGAGAGAGAAAGTGAGATAGAAGTGGGAGCTACACCTGGGATTCAATCTCCGTTACTCCTTGTGCTTAAACATCATTACCAGATCACTATTCCGACGTTCTGACTTCGTTCTTAGGTAAGAAAACCTAACCCTAAGTTGTTATAGGGTTTCCATTGTTGCAAGTAGCGAAATAACTGACTTAACTCGTACTATAGGTTGTCATTTTATCGTTGACGGAGGCTTAGAATCTCTATCGAATTCGTTATGCTTCTACAGCGTAAGGTGCAGACTATAGATGTATAGATTATGGTTTTCAAAGCTTTCAATGTTGGTTAATGATAGATTCCTGACGTGGGTGCTATTACACATGCCAAATGCACTATCTGTTCTGTTTTACGAATATGTATAGTTTATGTTGTAAATAAAGTATTCCATGTGTTTGTTAAAATGTTTGTATGCATATGAAATCTTATGTTGTGATTACCATGATTAACTGTTGTTAGTACATGCTTATTATGTATGCGACAACTCCTTAGTAAAAGGATTTTCCAAATATGAAATATGCCAACATACGTGATGTATGTTGACTAGTGTAGTCTAAGTGTTTGTATAAACGCCTGAACGGATTAGTAATTGGTGAAGTATGATTTTTAAGGGAATTGAGATATGAATCTCAATCACCTTACTTATGTGTATGATTTCCTTCATGAATGATTTAGCCTATTTTATTCATGTTAACTGTGTGTATGATTTTCTCCATGTACTGTATTCATGTTTAAGTTATATTTCATAATATGTTCATATGAATGTAGGATCTGAATCAAATGTCTATTATTGAGATTGTACGTGATTGGGACTATATTACAGTCTAGGCAATCGGTAACAGGCTTGAGTTCGTGGCTGAGATCTATTCGCCACGTAGGACGTGTTTGACGAACCCGAGCCGTACTAGACTTGTCGCAGTGGTTTGGCCACACGGAGTATTTGCACACTTCATGTCGATCAAATCAATGTGCGCTCATGCTAGTCGAGCTCGGCAAGTAACCCGATTGACTCGATGTATGTTCACCATGTATGGATGCTCCTATTTGAATCTAGGGTACCAAACTTACCAGTGCAATCCTGTCAACCTTGGTACCTCGATCCGGTAAGACTCATGAGCCGGGCATGGTGGTATGGGACACTGTGGTCGAGCTGTCAGCCTACGCTGGGGTGACGAGCCTCCCCATAGTGACCAGTGAGCAACCTAGACTTGTGAGCCAATTATAGTGGTATGGGACACTATATTCGAGCTGTCAACCTACTCTAATTGGTGACGAGCCCTTTGTAGTGACCTCGAGTATATCCTGAAACTGCATTGGGGCAATGAGCCTTATTGTAGTATATAGGATATAACTAAACCTGTATTGATTAGTGACGAGCCCTTTACAACGATCTAGAACCATAATATCGTATGAGATTGTTTAGGTCTGACGACCCTAGAATGGATCATCATTTGGGAATGATATAAGGGAGGTACCTTAGCTTCCCAATCCTACTGTATGAAAAGGACTAATAATAACTTGGTAATCATACTCATAACATCGCACCGCATGTGCCCCGGGTTGAAGAGCACAGAGGGAAGAAGACATGCCACGAACATAAGATGGTGCCGCACGAGGGAGTGTAGGCGAGGGCATGCATCATGAAAACATTTCATCATTGCATTAATAAGAGTATCTAGGAATGTCTGATATGTCTGCTTTATCAGTACTGCTTGACTGAATTGATAACATGTTAATCTTTTCTCTATGATTCCACTGAGTTGATTACTCACTCCCACATTATGGGACGGTGTTCTGAACACCCACTAGACTCTGTTTAGTTGCAGATGACAATGCGACTCATGAGGAGGAGCCCGATTACTATGACGATCAGGACGAGTTCTCGTATATACAGTTCTTCGACAGTTTCGCTTAGGCCTTCCTGATCGACGGGGCTACATGGCCTATCATTGTAGTTGAACTATCTCTTCACATTTTGATTTTTTTGACCTATTACATGTATATGGTGACTCAGTGATGTAATCATACTCTGGGGTTCGACAGTGATCTTTTGGGCTCATATACGCTTATATACATCTTTCAGTCTTCCGCTTGTGTTATATGAATTGATCTGGAGTATGAATATTGTTTGGTATAATCCCACTCATGTTTAGTGCATTAATATGAATAACATTCAATAATCATTATGTATGTTGCATAAGTGATGCGTTGGAACTCGGGAGCTGAGCTTCTGGTCGACCCTTGATTTTCAGGGCATTACATCAGTCCGATCGAGTTTTCAGATCAACCGTGGTGGACCAGTTTCAGTTCAATGGTCATCAAAACTCGATCAGGGCCACAAGTACTTTGACATGTATGGGCCATCTTTCCTGATCCGAGGGTGAATTTGGGTAAAAAACCAATGGTCAGAACGCTTATAAAAGGCGCGCAAGAGACACGACTCAGATTACTTAAATCCATATTTAATTTTATAAAAATCTTCACTTTCTCACACTCTTCACTCCGGACTCAAGCAAATTGTCTCAGGACATTGTTTGGTCTTGATTTTCAAGGTGATAGTCAAGTCCAACTAGGCGGTCATAATTGTCTAAGTTCATCGCTATCAGACTTTTGACGTACGGTCCAGGTTCGATACGAAGTTTTCGAATGCTCTCGAGAGCAACTGGGCTTAGAGTTGGATCCTAGATTTCAGGGTAATGTAGCGTTAATAATTCTATAAGTTTTGGGTCTTACAGATCGAATTTAAAGTGGTTGGTACTAAATTCACAAGTAATCTAGTTTAGCGCTAGTTGATTCGCGTTAAATTTTTAAAGGATTAGGTTTTAAAGGATTTCTGCTAGAGGTGGTACTTGGATCAATGTATGGATTTTTCCAGGAAGTTACAATCTACCCCCCTTAAAGAAAAATTTCATCCTCAAAATTTGTACCTTCTCATACTCCTCGAGGATCAGAGCGTAGTTCTTTCTGACCTCAGCTTCAGTCTCCAAAGTAGCCTCTTCTTTGTTATGATGCGTCCACAGTACCTTCACAAGTGGGATAACCTTGCTACGTAATTCCTACTCCTTCCTATCTAGAATACACGTCGGTCGCAGTTCATATGTGGTATCCTCGCTCAACTGCACCTGCTCCCATCTAATAATATGCGAAGGATGAGGAACGTACTTCTTTAACATGGACATATGGAATACGTTATGCACGCCTGCGAGTGGTGTGGGCAAAGCAAGGAGATACGCTACTGCCCCCACTCTATTAAGTATCTGGAATGGGCCAATGAATCTCGGTGTGAGCTTTCCTTTCTTACCAAACTGAAGAACTCCCTTCATGGGGGAAACCTTAAGGAATACATGGTCCCCAACCTCAAACTCAAGCGGTCGCCGTCTCGTATCGGCGTAGCTCTTCTGCCTGCTCTGTGCTGATAGTAGTCGTCGCCTAATAATGTCAATTTTCTCTGAGGTTGCCTAAACCAACTTTGGGCCAATCAGAGTCTTCTCGCCCACTTCTATCCAGCAATGTGGTGCTCTACACGGGCGACCATACAGTGCCTCATAGGAAGCCATGCCAATACTTGCCTAAAAGTTGTCATTATATGCAAACTCTGCATAAGGAAGACAGTCATCCCAATTGCCTTTAAAATCTAACACACAAGCTCACAGCATGTCTTCTAGCACCTGATTTACACGGTCCGTCTGCCCATCTGTCTGCGGATGGAATGCGGTACTGAACTTCAGCTTCACACCCATCGCTTCCTAGATACGAGTCTAAAAGATAGATGTGAATCGCGTGTCTTGATCTGACATAATCTCCAAGGGAACTCCATGTAGACATACAATCTCCTTGATGTATAACCTAGCCAACTCGTCCATAGAATTTGTGACTCTGATCGTTAGGAAATGAGCTGATTTCATCAACCTATCAACGATCACCCAAATAGAGTCATGTCCCTTCCTCATCTTCAGTAGTCCTAAAATAAAATCTATAGAAATGAAGTCCCATTTTCATTCAGCTATGGGCATGGGTTGAAGCAAGCTGACACGTGAGATAATGAGACACGAACTCTGCAATGTGGACCTTCATATTTTTCCACCAGTACGATCTTTTCATGTTTTGATACATCTTCGTGCTACCTGGATGCATCGCAAGCCTCGAACTGTGGGCTGACTCGAGAACCTCTCTTCTCAGGTCTGAAATGTCTGGGACACATAGGCGGCCTCGATAACGTAAACTCCCATCCGTACTAACAGTCCACTCTGATTCCTCATCTGTACCAACACGCTCTCTCATCTTCACCCAAAGCTCATCGTCTGCCTGAGCCTCGATAATCCTGCCATCAATGAGGGGTTGTACACGAACATGTGTGATGACTTCATATGGTTCCTCTACTGTGAGTTTCTGCTCAAAATCTCGCACAAACTCTACCATGTCCCATTCTGTAATCACAAGTGGAGCCGCAAACTCTATAGTCTTCTTGCAGCTCAACTCGTCTGCTACAAGATTTGCCTTGTTCGGATGGTAGGAGACCTCGAACTTAAAGTCCTTCAAGGTTTCCACCCATCGGCGCTGCCTCATATTTAAGTCTCGCTATGAGAATATATATCTAAGGCTCTTGTGGTGGCAAAAGAGCTCAAACTCCTCTCCGTAGAGGTAATGTCTCCAGAACTTTAATGCAAAAATGACAGCTGCCAACTTTAGGTCGTGTGTAGGGTAATTTTCCTCGTGCTTCCTCAGCTGTCTCGAGGCGTAAGCGATCACCCTGTCCTTGTGCATAAGGACACAACCCAGACCAATGAGAGAGGCATCAGTATATATCATATACTTAACCCCTTGCTCTGGCAATACTAGCACAGGGGTGGACGTCAACTTGTCCTTTAGCTCCTGAAAAGCTACCTCGGCCTTCTCATTCCAGGCAAACTTCAAATCTTTCCGTGTCAACTGAGACAACGGTCTGCTAATCTTAGAAAAGTCTCGAATGAATCATCGATAGTAACCCGTTAGCCCAAGAAAACTTCTCACCTTAGTAACTGAATCGAGCTACTTCCATTCATGAACTGCAGCTACCTTAGCGAGGTCTACAACAATACCTTCCTTGGACACCACATGTCCCAGGAACTTGACTTCTTCCTTTCAGAATTCGCATTTCTTATACTGCGCAAAAAGCTGATTCTCCCTGAGAGTATTCAATACTGCTCTCAGGTGCTCCTTATGCTCTTCCCGACTTATGGAGTATATCAAAATGTCATTGATAAAGATGATGACGAATCAGAACAGAAACGGCCGAAACACTCTGTTCATTAGATCCATGAACACGGCCTGAGCATTTGTGAGTCCAAATGACATCACAAGGAACTCATAATGACCAAAACTGATCCTGAAGGCAGTCTTCTGCATGTCCTCATCCCTGACGCGCAACTGATGATACCTAGACTGTAAATCTATCTTTAAGAAATAACGTGCCCCCTTCAACTGATCAAACAGATCATCAATCCTGGGCAAGGGATACTTGTTCTTCACCGTCACCTGATTCAACCTATGATAATCAATGCATAATTGCAGGGAACCATCTTTCTTCTTCACAAACAATATAGCCGCTCCTTAAGGTGACACACTCGGTCAAACAAAACCTGCCTTAATCTGTCTCCTCAATTCCTCCATCTCACAAGGAGGCATACGATATGTCGGCAAGGAAATAGGTGTCGCACCGGGCACAAGGTCGTCAGCGAGGAAGTCCTAGGATCTTTTCAAACATAATGGGAAAATCTCGAACCACTGACATAACTCCCAACGTCGGATCATCTGAACTCTCTAACAAAGAAGCGTAGCTGCTAACACGACAAGACCAACTGACCTGAACTGAAAATGTAAAGACCGTGCCCTCAGGTCCATAGGCTGTCACGACTCTGACCTTGCAATCAATCTCTGCTCTCGTCTTCATGAGTCAATCCATCCCAAAAATGACGTCATAGTGACGCAGTGGGACGACAATCAGGTCGATGATCACTGTCCTTCTACCCAAATCTACCGAGCAAGACTCACAGGTCCGTGTAATGTCAGAAAAAGTACCCGTAGCTGTCGTGAGTCTCACTCCCTTCGTAAGCGTCGTAACCAAATCTAGCGCTTGACCGCAGCGTAAAAGATGATCAAAATAGTGGACCCAGTGTCCACTAATAAGAAGACAGGCGTACCTTGGATATGAACGAGAACCTCAAAAGATGTCGGTGCTGAATCTGCCTCGGAGGCCTCAGCTGTAAGCGTATGAACCCGAGCCTGCTGTGGGCGATGCGGTGGAGGTACCATGGGCCGTTGTGGCGGCCTGAAACGAGGTGCGGGAGGCCGAAAAGAAGGATGAACTGGTGCTGATCGAAGGGATGGTGCTGAAATAGCCTGAGGTATCGGACGGTTGATCCTCTAAGGCGACGAGAACCACTATCTCGCATCCTGGAGAAATAAGTCACCTCAGTGTGGCCTGGCTTCTTGTAGTAATTGTACCATACATCAGGTCACCTCACATGGGTAGGAGATGCCAAGAACCTCAGCGGTGAATCTACACGAGGCCTCTTGCCAAGGAAAGGCCTACTCATAAAATCAGGTCACGACCTGGGAGCCATAGGTGCACGTATACAGGACAACCTATCCCCGTCCTGCTCAGCTCGCAGGGACATGCTCACCAACTCCTCATAAGAAGAGATGCTTGCATAGCACATCTTCGATCCAATCTCAGGCCGCAAACCCTCAGAAAAATGCCGCATTCACAATGGCTGATCACCTAAAATCAAAGGAGCATACCTGCCCAGCTCCGTGAAAAGCTTCTCATACTCTGTCGCCAACATTCCTCCCTGATGGAGGTGAAGGAACTCACTCTACTTCTCGTGTCAGTAAGTGATCGAAAAATACTTCTAGTGGAAATGGGCCTCAAACGCCTCCCACGTCCATACAAATCCCTCCACAACTGTGTGGAGAATACTATCCCACCACAAGCTGGCCTCCTTCTCAAACATGAAGGTGGCAAGCTCGACCTGCTCCACCTCGGAACAGTGTAGCGGTCTCAGCATCTTCGAGATGCGATCAATCCAATACTCAGCCTCCTCGAGTCTGTGAGTACCCACAAAAGTAGGAGGCCACAAGCACTGGAATCGCTCGAATGTGCCACTGGCATTAACATTCTCAGCTAGGTATATAGGCTAGGTAGGTGGAGCCGCCCCCATCGACTGAGCAAAGATACCATCCATGGAGGTCAAGAACTGCTGCTGTTACTGAATCTACTATTACTGCATCAACAACATCATCTGCTCTAACCTATCAGGAGGCAGAATGGACTGTGATGCATAAGGCATTGACGCAGACGCATGGTTCTGCTCAGGAACTGAAGGTGTGACAGGAGGCACCACAGAAGGTGTCACAGGAGTTGGCCCAGCAGCAGGGCCAGAAGCCAGCTGAGAATCTAGCATAGGATCAGAACGAGACGGGCCCAAATGGGGGTCCATATGGCTATCGCTCAGGGGAAGGGCCCCGTCAAGCGACTCACCTAGAGAGAGACGGGCCGAAGTCCTCGAGCCCGTAGGTGGCATACCCTACACACAACAGAGGGTGCAACCAGTGAGATTAAGCATTCACACAGCATTTACTCCACAAGCCAAAGAAACAACATGCATTTTATTAACAAAATTGTCACAATACATGAAGTGCAACATTACATGAATCACGATGGAAAAAGCATGTGAGCAAACAACTAAGCTTCAACCACCAAGCTTCAAACACTAAACAACTACCAAACCACACACAATAACAAGCAACAAACAGACAAACAACAACTACACATAGAACTATTCATCAAAATCTGGCGATGGAGGAGGGACACCCTTGTCCTGCAGACAACACATGATCAACTTCAAAATGCGGGTTACTTTCTTGAACTTGTGCTTCACGAAACCCCGCAGATACATAATATCCTGTCGTAGGGTGGCCTGACCCTCCTCAAGCCTAACCAAATGGGCTTCTCTATCAGCCCTATTAGGATCATGCTCCTGAGTCACAGGAGGAGGACTCTCATCAGTATCCTGAGCCTCCTCTTTTTCTTCGTCCTGCTCTTCTTCTTCTTCTATTTTTGCTCCACCTTCTTCATTACTCTCTTCCTCTTCACTTTCTGACTCCTCCTCACTCTCCTCCAGTAGGGCTTGTCGCTGTCAAGGCCTGATCTCCATCTGATTGAGAGTTGTCTTAGTAATGTAATGGATTGGCACCGGTAATTCCACTCCAAGTCTGTAGCCAAACTCAAGTGCAATCCTGTATATGAGTTGGCCGAACAGGAGAGATTCAGTCCTTCTATTTGAACGTGCGACAAGGACTATCTGTCACAAGACATATGTAGGCATACAGAGCTTCTCTCCCTGCCCCACCTGATACAAGAAATCCACCATCAGGCGCGTGCACTCACTGCAGTTACTCCACCTGGGATAGATGTTGAACGTACAGATGTGGTGAAGCAAACGGAAGTCGTCTGTCATATTTGTCGAAAAGAAGCTTTTGTTAGGCTGTCATTCAACCAGACGACCACAAAGGAACCATGTGCGGTGATCCCTTTCACTTGCACTATTCAGATTCTTCTCACTTTCATGAACCTCGCCAAGTGGCACCTCCAGAATCTGAGATATCAACGCAACGTCGACTGTGGCCACCCGATCTCTTTAAACTGGAATTCTAAACTGCAAGGGCTCCGGCGTTGGCTCTCAGATGTGGGCATAGAAAGCTTGAACAGTGCCTAAATTTGCACGATGCTCACCCTCCCCCAGTTGGCTTCTACTAGGTGCTCGAACAACATGTTGAGGCATAAAAAAATGATGAAAGATTGAAGCAAGAAGAGATAAGAAAATGGAAAGAACACTCGAAAAGAAGCAAAAGATGACAGTTTTAAAGGGTTTACGTAGGACCGCACAACAAATGTCAGTTACGCAGGTCCGCATAATCAATCTTCATTGCACAGGTCTGCGCAATGAGAATATCAGTTGCACGGGACCCCGAATTGTACTGCAGAAATGGTCCTTTTTAGAATGGTCTAAAGCACTATAAATTTGTCCCACATTGCTAAGATCAGGATTTTCACACGTGTGAGGGTCTATGAATACCCCTTCCCCTCCTTTATGAAGGACAATTGAAGATTTTCAATGAGGAGCAAAGTGGAGCGGAAGATCGAAGGTAGGAGAAAAGTCTCCTGTCAGTTGCGCAGGACCGCGCAACCTATATCAGTTACACGGGTCCGTGTAACCAGACTGCCCTGCAGTCTATGAAGTTCAAGGGCCGTCATGCTACCGAAATTCCTGTACAATGCTTTTCTCCTTCCAGCCCTCTCCTATTGATAAGTGCAGAGGAAGAAGATTAGTCAATCGAATTGACATTTCCCCTAAGTATTAGGGATGGTTGAAACAGACGTCGTCATGCTGCTGAAATCTCTGTTTCATTGAAGACTCATCGATCTAATCTGCATTCCTCTTAAGTCCTAGGAGATGATTGAAATAGGCACCGAAAGGCTGTCGAAATGAACTTTTAATATTTAAAGCATACGTCATTTATTTGTAGATGATCTATCTTAGAATCAAGGAATGTAAAGAGGATGTAAATGAACCCAGTATCAATGGAATGTGATGAATGCTCTTAATACTCTTTCTCTGTTATGTTTGAATAAGACAATTGCCCAAATCAAACACATTTGTTTCTTTTTTGAAACAAAATGGCGACTCCACTAGGGACTTTATAATCTTTATTGTCTTATTTAAATATTAACAGTGAAGTTGTTATGAACTTTCATCACAGTTTGGCGTCCTGCGGACGCCAAAATGGTGATTCTTAGTGGAAAATCCTCCCCTTCATCTCTAAGATAGATCACTTTAATTGTTCATTTACTAATTATAGCTATGATTTGTGTTAAAGGTTTTAAAATCTGACTACGACTTACTACTTATGGTAACTCCCGTAAGAAAAGTGAACTTTCGATTCATCTCGATAAGATTCGTGATAGAATACACTCCAAATCGTGCAAGTGAAGGTAGCATGGTTCAAGTAACAGCTGGGGTGATTTCTGCTTCACCCCAATCATCAGAGGGTGACGCGGGTTGGACTGTTGTAACATCTCGTAAGGCAAGAGCACGAAACGTCAGAAATTCTAGAATGAATCAGCCTTCATTAAGAATCAGAGAGCCAATAACACATAATACAATTAAAAGGAATCCCGACCTTATGCTTCCGGTAATCTATCCTAAGAAAATAGCTCCATAATGGACATCGCGTGATTTTCCAGTTTTGAATGCTCCGATGGCTAAGTGGACAAGAGAACAAAAACCAAAAGCACTGGTGATCAGATCACTAGTTCCATCTCAAATAAATGCGCCAGTATCAACATGACCTCAGTCAATTGATGTTACAGGGGGCATAGAAAAGTCAAGAGAAATTCCATTCTCGCCCCTTTCCATGAGTCTTGTTCTGTCAGCCTATTCTCGATCGATTCCATTTATTGTTTCATCCAGGAATATAGGGGCCACAGTGCATATGGCAGGGACGAGCCAAGAACTCAAAGAAATTACAGAGGACTGCATCCATGAAATGGCAGAAGCCCAAAATGCATTAATAAAAGAATGTAGAAATCTCAAAGAAGCCTTGGCGACCTTCATATATAATGCAGCTCAAGTAACAATCATTGAAAAAATTGGCCGAATGGACAAGGAACGAGAAAATACTGGACGTTATAGGAATCATACGCCGTATCCAAGAGAGGTGGATGATACTCCCTTCCCAGCCAGTTTCAAGTGTCCAGACTTTCAAAATTTTGATGGGAAAGGATCCCCGGAGGAACATTTAATGTACTTCATTACCAATATGGGAGATCTCTCTGTAGTACCCCAGTACTGCTTGCGATTGTTCAGGATGCCATTGACGGGTAGAGCATTCTGATGGTATTCTAGTTTGGCTCCAGGGTCAATCCACACTTGGGAGCAGATGCGATATGTTTTTGCATCTCACTTTTTCTCCCCAAGTCATGACATTAGTATTGATCAGTTAGCTTCTATACGACAAGGTGAAAGTGAGTCAATAAAAGGTTTTATAGACAGATGGAAGACATTGGGAACTTTTTGCAAATGACTGCTAGAAGAAAGTGAACAAGTCAAGATGTGTATGAACTCTATGAAAAGGGAATTCGTAATTGGACTGGCCAGTGCCGACATCAAAACTTTTCATGATCTGACCACTAAGGCTCATGCTTTAGAATTAGCAAATCAGAAAGTGCCAACATTTCACCATGATGCAGCCCAGGAGGCTCCTAGTAGGACAATATGAGTACTATTGATCATTATCAGCAGTATAAAGTGTAAGAGGTTTAAAGGAAGAAAATACGAGGCGAAAAGGAGAACTGATTCAGTCAAGAAGAAATAAAAAGGTCCGGACACTCAATTCGCATGACGGGTTTGCATTTGATAAGGAGATGTCATTCCAATGATGGACTAGTTATTGAAAGTTGGCGCGATAGAATTGTTAGAGCCTAAACACCCTGAGGAGGCGACAAAGCGCGGCGAGTAAAATTTTTGTCGCTATCACCGCTTACTGGGACATCCAACGGAGAATTGTTATACATTGAAGTGTATTATGCAGTGAATGATAGACAGGAATGAGATAATCATCAAAAATAGAATAAGTAAGGAGGTCATGAAAAGTGCGGGTTTCGACTGCGAAGACTACATCGGTTTAAACTACGAGAAAGGAATTTCGATTGGGATTGGCCAGGAAAAGTGAAGAAAATTTAAAGACATGGAGGCAAGGTCGTCAGTAAATATGGTTACAGTAAAGGGACCAGTGAAAGAAAGTGTTGAGGTAGTTGAACGTCCTGAGGCAGCTCCAAAGTAAATGGAGGACGGGGGGCAATCGACAACGGACAGTCTGTTAGAAATAGACTTAGGTACGAAAGAGGAACCACAAAATACGTTTATTAACACTAACCTCTCTGAACAAGTCTACAAAATACGTTCGACTTCTTAGAGAAAATAAAGACGTGTTCGCTTGGATGTATGTAGAGATGCACGGATTGGAGCCTTCTGTGGCGTTGCACCGACTGAATATTTATAAGGAGAAAAGACCGGTTAAACAAGCGCAAAGGCGATTTCATCCAGACCTGGTTCCCCTCATTGAGGAAGAAGTTAATAAGTTGATAAAGGTTGAGTTTATTAGAGAGGTCAAATATCCTAAGTGGATATTGAATATTGTCCCGGTGAGGAAGAAAAATGGACAGGTCAGGGTATGCATTGATTTTAGAGACGTAAATGAAGCCTACCTGAAGGATGATTTTTCACTCCCAATAACTGACTTACTAATTGACAGTGCAACTCAATATGTCGTTATGTCCTTTATGAACGGTTATGCGGGATATAATCAGATTCGAATGGCCCTTGAAGACGAAGAGGCAACGGCATTTAAAACTTCACTGGGAATTTTCTGTTATAAGGTTATGCCGTTTGGACTTAAGAATGTTGGGGCAACATATCAGAGAGCGATACAAAGTATTTTTCAAGATATGATGCATAAGCATGTTGAGTGTTACGTTGACGACTTGGTGGTCAGGTCAGGAAGCCATCAGGAGCATCGTGAACACTTGGCGTCAGTTTTTCAGTGACTCAGAAAGAAGTAATTAAAGATGAACCCCGCTAAGTGCGCATTTGGAGTGTCCTCCGAAAAATTTTTAGGCCTTGTTGTTCGGCATAGTGGCATCGAGATTGATCCCGGGAAAGTCAAGGCTATTCAGGATATGCCACCACCGAAAACATTAAAGGAATTAAAGAGTTTGCAAGGAAAATTAACATACATACGTCGATTCATTTCGAACCTGACAGGGAGATGTCAGCCGTTTTCTCATTTGATGAAAAAGGATACATAATTTGTATGGAGCCAAGCTTTTCAGAATGCATTTGACTTAATAAAGGAGTTGCTGAAAAAACAACAAATGCTGGCAGCTCTGATGAAAGGGAAACTGCTTATCTTGTATACATCCGTAGCTGAATATTCTTTAGGAGCTTTTTTGGCACAAAAGAATGAATTTGGAAAAGAAACAACCCTTTATTATTTGAGTCAGACCTTGATGAGTGCGGAATTTAATTATTCTTCGATTGAGAAGGAATGTTTAGTGTTAATATTCGCAGTACAGAAGTTGAGGCATTATTGTCTGTCACACGATATAACATTGGTTTCAAGGGCTGACCCGATAAAGTTTCTAATGACAAGTCTGATGTTGTCTAGAAGGTTGGCTAAATGGATGTTGTTACTTTCAGAGTATGCTATCACATACGAACCGGCAAAATCAGTGAAAGGGCAGGCAGTGGCGGATTTCTTAGCAGTGCACCCCATGGCAGAATCTGAAGCCATCAATGATGACTTTTTGGATGAGCAAGTCATGCTGACTGAATCACAGAATCCGTGGCAGATGTATTTTAATGGTGCTTCTCGAGTATCAGGAGCAGGGGCAGGAGTGATATTCATTACTCCCTAAGGTGATTTATTACCTTACTCCTTTACATTAGGTACTGCATGTACGAACAATGAGGCTGAGTATAGAGCCCTGATTATTAGAATGGAGATGGCTAAAGAAATGGAGAGAAGAGTATTACATATTTTCAGAGATTCTAAATTGATTATAAATCAATTGACGACTGAATTCGAAATAAGAAAGCAAGAAATTTTACCATACTGTCGAAAGGCACAACAGTTGTTGAAACAGTTTTTCTATGTTGAAATCAAGCATATCCCCCAGTCAGAGAATGCAAAAGCCGATGCCTTAGCTAGTTTAGGAGCAGCTCTGTCTTACCCTAATCGAAGCCCTCTTCAAGTAACTATAGAGGAAAGAAGATTTTTACCATCAGCAGAGGTTGTTGAAGAAGTTACTGAAACCCTTCCTGTATCATGCTTGGAGATTACAACAAATGATTGGCGTCGGCCTTTCATAGATTATCTCAAATTTAACATCCTACCAGAAGAGTCCGCGTAAAGACAACAAATCAGACAATGGTCAAGTAGATTCATCATCTGCAGTGAAGTATTATATAAAAAATCTTACAACCGAGTGTTGCTACGTTGCTTAGATAAGCAAGAAGCAGATCAGTTGTTGCGAGAAGCACACTCTGGAGAATTTGGGGCACATCAAGCTGGTCAAAATTTATTTCATCGAGTACATATAATGGGATATTATTGGCCTATCATGTTCAAAGATGCAATAGATTATGCGAAGCGATGTCATGAATGTCAGATTCATGGGGATGTTATACATGTTCCTCCAGAAGACTTACATCAGTCAGTTGCCTCTTGGCCTTTTTCAGCATGGGGGCTCGACGTTATTGGTCCTATCAATCCACCTTCGTCCAAAGAAAAGCAATATATATTGGCAGCAACGGATTATTTCTCCAAATGGACCGAAGTAGTTGCATTACGCAATGTTAAAGAAAAGGATGTAATAAGTTTCATCCGATATGCGATAATATACCGCCACGGTATTCCAAAGAAAATTATTACAGATAATGGCACCCCTTTCAAAAATAGAGGCATGAAAAAGCTGTGTCAGAAATTCAATATCCATCAATCATTCTCAACACCTTACTATCCACCGGTTAACGAATTAGCAGAGGCATTCAATAAAATAATAGTCAAAATATTGAAGAAAACAGTAACAGGGAACAAACGTGATTGGGATGAAAGGTTACAGGAAGTGTTATGGGCATACAGAACTACTCATCGAACATCAACAAGGGTAACACCGTATTCGTTAGTCTATGGTGTGGAAGCAGTAACTTCAATTGAAATACAAGTAGCGTCGCTAAGAGTGGCAGTGCACCAGTTTATAACTGATGATGATAATGCAAAAATAAGATTAAAGGAACTGAATTTGCTTTACAAAAAATACCTGGCTGCACAACAGCGTCTGCAAGCATATCAAGCGAGAATATCAGCCGCCTTTGACAAGCGAGTTAAATATCATTCTTTTAAAAAAGGGGACGTGGTGTTGATGTTGAAAAGACCAATTGTAGTCACCCGTCGAGCAAGAGGCAAGTTTGAGCCTAAATGGGATGGCCCTTACATAATAAAAGAAGTATATTCCAATAGAGCATATCGAGTTGTGGATCAAGATGGGCAGGGAATCAGTATACCAGTTAATGCTCGCTTTCTTAAGAGATATCGTCCGCAAATATATTTGTTGATTTTGCTCTAAAAAATTATCAGAATAATGATTCGGTATCAAAAGGGGGCAAGATGAATAGAATGAATAAAGAAGAAGTTCACGAGTATATCAAGATCGTATGATAACAAATATTATTATAAAAGATGAGAAGATGAGCGCCATCACGTGAGCCCTACGAAGTTTTGCCTAAAATTGATGTCATCATCAATTCGGTATATTATTACGAACAATACAGACAAACGATGCAGATAAACTGATGGGTATTATTGAAGATATCACCAGAAGCGGTGGTGTGTCAATTTCAGGAAAAAATACTTAAAGTATGTTACGTTATCGCCAAACGAAAAGTCTTGATGATCGCTGTCAAGCATTGATGATCTTCACCGATAAAAATCCCCATCCTTCTATCAAGTGTTGATGATCGCTGTCAAGCATTGACGATCATCGTCGACGAAAAAAAAAACTCTTATAATAAATGGCGATCAATCACCTATCAAAGAAAACTCTCCATCGGAATCAGAACCACCAGGTATCAAAGAATATATATATATAATAAAAAAAAGCGACAATCGCTGTCATCGATCAATCACCTATCAAAATTGTTATCATCGCTGAGCTGGTAACTATTTTAAACATACAAATTTCTTATGATATTATCAACAGTGGCGAAATATCAATTAAATATCAATTATAGTGAAATAAACCATGTGGTCAACTGCATATAAAGTTAATGACAGCGACAGTTGCTTATCATAAAAAGGCAGTCTAGCCATAAGTCCCGAAAAATAAAGAAAAAAAAAAGAAAGAGAGAAAGGACCAAGTCTCCAAGACCTGAAAAGGCCAAATTCTAAAAGGATTGAATCTTAAAAGGGACCAGCTTCACATAAGACCTATAATTAGAAAAAGGCAGCCCAGTCAAGTCAATGGCCCGCTGTGCATGAGACCTATGAAGATCGCCATTCGAGCAGCGGTGAGAAGCCAGTGGTCCTAAAAAGCCCGTGAAGGCCATCATACACATACCCATGCGGGCAGCTGACGGAGTCAATGACTAAAAGCCAAAGGGCCAAAAGTTGACCAAAAGCTAAAGAGCCAAAAGTCTTCAAATGACCAAAAGCAAAAAGGCCAAAAATCAACCAAAAGCCAAAGTACCAAAAGTCCTCAAATGACCAGTCAGCGTAACCCCCATGCCGTCTGTATAGCTTTTCGACAGCGTCACGGGGAATGGAGGACAATGCCCTCTCGTGAATGGGCCCGACCTTGCAGGGGAAGAAAATGAGGGCTGTAGTGCAAGCTTTAGATAGGCCAACCATGCATAAGACCCCCCCAGATTTGTGGTTCGATTCCGGTACTAACTAATGAGGAAGCGCTTAAACCTACTCATTGATGGACTGATAACTATGGATTTGGTACCCCCAAAGGTAGCCTTGCGAGCTCTGTGAACTCTAGAGAGTTACCGTGGCCAACCCTATGCGTAAAACTAACCGAGTTCACGGTCCCGGTAGCTTCACTGGGCCCCTCTGATGGATCATGATTTGTGAACTCCCCAGGCAGTAAGAAGTCTAGCGAACTCCTAAGAGTTATAGAGGCCATCACATGAGACCCAAATCTAGCTAGAGTCCAAATAAGTTTGCTCCACTACTCAAGAGCTTAAACTGTGTGTGCAACTGACTGAATTGAAACTTAGTACCGCCAATAAAATATAAATAAAATCATCATATAGGAAATCCCGTACTAACAAGCATAAATGTGGGTGTTTTATAATTAGTTTTATTGAATATCATGTTAAACTATGTGCAAAATGCAGCAGATATATATTTCACTTTATATATATGCTCCGATATGCAAAGCATAAACTGAGTAATATTTTAAATGTAGCAAATTCATATTTCACTTTAGATATGTTCAAGTGTGCAATTGCCTGATAAAAATTTTAAACATTGATTAGACAAAATGCAAAAATGCATTTCTCTAGAATCAGGTTCAAAATTACATTGACAAGTAATGCCTCCAAGATATTGGCAATTATCTACTCAAGAGCTCAAATCTCCAAGAGTGCAATATAAAGAATACAATGCGAAGCACGATGACAAGTGCAAAGATTAATTAAATCATATTACGAATATCACAATCGGCCGAAAAAGAGGAGAAATTCTCAATCTATTTAAAAATTATCAATGCTTCATAAGGCTACATTGAAAAATTATAATGAAGTAAGATACTAATTCTGATTAATTTGGCAGGAAAGATCATCATTTGAAAGCCTGGGTTATGCAGATCATGAATAAAGGAAATAATCGAGAAGGGGGTTGCGGTAGGAGCAGCGTTAAAGAACAATCCCAGATACAAAGTTGGAGGAAGGAATTGCTAGAGTTAATCGAAGAGACCGTAACAGCAGCAATGGTGTTGAAAGAAAGTTCTTTGATCGGATCGCTCAGAAATAAAGTCATCATAGCTGATGAAGAAGCATGCTTCAATGAAAAGAGAATTTTATCCTCTCTAGTGAAGCATTGGCTCGACACTACTGAATGTCATCATTCAAGTTTTCCGCTCGAGTGTCATCATTCTAGTCTTTCGCTCGAATGACATCATTCAAGTCTTCTAGTCGGACGCAATCATTCGAGCCCTTCGTTCGAGCGCGAGAGTCCTCCGTTCAAGCATGAGCCTTCCGGTCTTCCCTTTGAGCGCCATCATCAAGTTTTTCATTAGAACACCATCATCCAAATCTTCAGTTCAAGGCATGATCATCCAGCCTGCCGTACAAGTATAATCATCCAATCTTCTGGTCTAGCATGATCATCTAGTTATCCTTCAGTTGTAGTTCATTCAAGTTCCTCAGGCGAAGGAAGATCGATCCTCCATTTGATTTCAGGAATCAATCAAAGAAGGATCGAGGGGACATCTGTTGAGGCATAAAAAAATGAAGAAAGATTGAAGCAAGAAGAGATAAGAAAATGGAAAGAACAAAAGAAGCAGAAGATGACAGTTTTAAAGGGTTTGCGCAGCACCGCACAACAAATGTCTGTTGCGTAGGTCTGCACAATCAATCTTCAATGCGCAGGTCCGCGCAATGAGAATATCAGTTGCGCGGGACCCCGAATTGTACTGCAGAAATGGTCCTTTGTAGAATGGTCTAAAGCACTACAAATTTATCCCACATCGTTAAGATCAGGATTTTCACACATGCGAGGGTCTATAAATACCCCTTCCCCTCCTTCATGAAGGACAATTTTTCAAAGAGGAGCAAAGCGGAGAGAAAGATAGAAGGTAGGAGAGAAGTCTCCTGTCAGTTGCGTAGGACCGCGCAACCGATATCAGTTGAGCTGGTCCGCGCAACCAGACTGCCCTCCAGTCTGTGAAGTTCAAGGGCCATCATTCTGCCGAAATTCCTGTGTAATGCTTTTCTCCTTCCAGCCCTCTCCTATTGACAAGTGCAGAAGAAGAAGATTAGTTAATCGAATTGACATTTCCCCTAAGTATTAAGGATGGTTGAAACAGACGCCGTCATGCTGTTAAAATCTCTGTTTCATTGAAGACTCATCGATCTAATCAACATTCCTCTTAAGTCCTAGGTGATGATTAAAATAGGTGTCGAAAGGCTGTCAAAATAAACTTTTGATATATAAAGCATATGTCATTTATTTCTAGATGATCTATCTTAGAATCAAGGGATGTAAATAGGATGTAAATGAACATAGTATCAATGAAATGTGATGAATGCTCTTAATACTCTTTCTTTGTTATGTTTGAATAAGACAAATGCCCAAATCAAACGCATTTGTTTCTTTGTCGAAACACAACAAGAATTCTCCAAATAGCTGCACATCTACATGAGCTTCAAAGAGGACCCTACGGCCTTCGAAAACACCATGAGATAGCTCCGCCAACAAGGACCTTCCCATGGCAGCATGGGGATCTAGATCCCGCTTCGTCTGTAACTCTTGAGTGGCACTTGAACTAGGGGCGACACCTCTCGGTCTTCTTGAATGGGTTGGGCGACTAGGTCCGACTTCATCTATGGGAGCTCGCTTCTTTCCCATGAATGAGAGGATGGTGAAAATGAAAAATATGGCTGTAACAAGCTCAAATAGGGCCATGAAAAATGAAAGAAATGAAGGAAATGGGATGGGTGTTGGAGTTTCCATGAATTTAGGACTCAAAGTAGGGATTTGAGTCTCCAATGGGAAGAAAAGGAAGGGAAAACAGCAATGGAGGTAGTTTTTGTGATGGGTATATAGGGGATGCACGAAAATGGAAGAAGAAGGAGTTTGGAGAGGGGTTTTATGGAGATTAGAGAAGTATTTTTGAAAAAGGGAAGCTTGAGAGGGTGATTTTTGAAGGAAGGACAAGCTAGGAGAGGTTTTAAATGAGTAACCATGGAGGAGTGGGCCACATAGGACTCTAGAAGCGTTAGCCCGATAGGCCCAGCCCTCCCGGGCCCACTGGGTGGCGAGGGCCTCGTTGGTCTCTGGACATCCTGGGGAGGGCTCGTCCCTCCAGCGAGGTCCTCCCCCCCTTGGGTCTAAAATGATGTGGGTCCCACACTGGGTCTCCCTAAAACTGCCCCGATTGGGCCCCTACTCCAATTTGACTCATTTAGGGTCGTTTCGAAACAAATCTGATACATATCCACATTTACCAATTTCTAACGGCTGGGATGGAATGAAATACGATCTAAACCCATCGATTGATGGTCTAGAAGTGATTTGGGGTCATCGTGTGTGATCAGGAGTGTGCACGGACTCGATCTCGGTGATCATTTTCAGTAAACTTTCACCGATTGACACAATTGGGAGTCCTAAACATGTTTCTAGATTTTTCTCGCACCCTCCTACGGTAAAGTGGCGTTAGTGTGTAACGTGTAACCATAACCCAGGCCCAGTTTAATCCAGATCATGCTCTGATACCAACTTGTATTGCCCTGAAAATCAGGGGTCGAGCATAACTCAGCTCCCAAGTTCCAAAACATTACTTATGCAACATATTTATTGATGGATGTATGTTGTCTGTATTAGTGCATAAAATATGAAGTAGATTAAGCCAAAACAGCAAACGTAGTTCAGGGACAGTCAGAAAATGCAAGCGGAAGATTGAAATACATGTATAAACCAACATAGGTCCCCAAGATATGTATGCTCTGCTAGGTCATAATTACAAGTCGGGTTTCAAAATACATATAACAAAATGTGATAAATCACTACAACATAGCCCTGAATCCCCGTCAATCAGGACATGGCTCACATGAACCTGCCTAAGAATTGCATGAACGAGAATGCCTCCTTGTCCTCATCGAACTCCAGCTCCACCTCAAGCAGCGCAAGATCATCTGCAACTAAATTAGAGTCTGGTTGGTGTTTAAGCACCATCCCAGAACGTGGGAGTGAGTGATTAACTCAGTGGAAATATACAGCAAAGGTTAACATGTTATCAATTCAATCAAGTAATAATGATAAAGCAGTACAATCAAACATGTCCTAGATACTCTTGTTAATACAAGAATGATATGAGGTAATGATGCATGCCCTCACCACAAACTTTCTCTTGCGACATCATCTAACAATCGTGGCATGAATCACTATCACTGTGCTCTACACCAACACTAACGGTACATGCACTGTGATGTTATGAGCATGATTATCAAGTTCTTATTAGTCCTTTTCAGACAGCAGGATTAGGAAGCTAAGGTACCTCCCTTATATCAATTTCTAAACAATGATCCATTCTAGGGTCGTCAGTCCTAGACAATCTCATACGATGTTATAGTTCTAGATCGTTGTAAAGGGCTCGTCACCAATCAATACAGGTCTAGTTATATCTTATATACCACAATAAGGCTCGTCGTCCCAATACAGCTTCAGGATATACTCGAGGTCACTACAAAGGGTTATCACCAATCAATGTAGTTCGATAGCACGAATATAGTGTCCCATACCACCATAATCGGCTCACGAGTCTAGGTTGCTCACTGGTCACCACGAGGAGGCTTGTCGCCCCATCGTAGGCCGACAGCTCGACCACGGTGTCTCATACCACCATGTCTGGCTCATGAGTCTTAGGAGATTGCGGTACTAAGGTTAACGGGATTTCACTAGTGAGTTCGTTACCTTAGATTCAAACAGTAGCGTCCAAACATGGCGAACATACATCGGTCAATTGAGTTATTTGACGAGCTCAACTAGGACAAGCGCACGTTGAGTTGATCGATATGGAATGCATAAGCACTTCGTGTGGCCTAACCACTGTCGAACCTCCCAAGTACGACTCGCATTTGTTGAACACATCCTGCATGGTGAAAATAACCTCAACCACCAGTTTAAGGGTTGTTACCGACTACCTGGACTGTAATATAGTCCCAATCATGTACAAGCTCAATAATAGACATTTGATTCATATTCTACATTCAAATGAACCTGTTATGCAAGATGTAACTTAAACATAAATACAATACATGGAGGAAATCATACACACAGTTAACATGAATAAAATAGGCTAAACAATTCATGGAGGAAATCATACACACAAGCAGGGTAATTGAGATTCATATCTCAACAACCTTATAAATCACACTTTACTGAATACTAACTCATTCAGACATTTTTACAAACACTTAGACTACACTATTTAACGTACATCACGTATGTCGACCATATTGTAATATTAGGAAAAATCCTTTCGCCAAGGAGTTATCGCATACATAACAAGCATATATCAACGACAATTAATCATGGCAATCATTGCATCAAATTCCTTATACATACAAACATTTCAACAAACACATGAAATACACTATTTGTAACATAGGTTATACATATACGTAAAATAAAACAGATAGCACATTTGGTATGTGTAATAGCATCTGGGTCAAGAATAAATCATTATCTAACATTGAAAGTCTTGAAAACCATAACCTAAACGTATATAATTCGCACAAAAAACTAGAAAATGAGTAACGGATATGATTTAGATGATAAGTCTTTGTCAACGGTGGATACACAACCTAAGGCATGAATTAGGTTAGCTACAACAATACTTAGACTATCCAAGCTCCAAAATAGGTTAGGGTTTGATTGACTTACCCAAAAATGGAATTAGAATCGCCGAAATAACGATTTAGATACAATGGATTGGTGCGTAGAGGAAACTGGGAAGAATCCCAAGATAAAATACCAACTACTCTCTCACTTTCTCTCTCTCTACTCTCTCTTATTTTAGCTAGGGTTTCAAATTCGTATAGGATATGTGCGAGAGGGTTTAAGGCCCTTATATAGGCCCAGAACCGATAGAAATAGCCCTAGGGCCAAGGTATACTTAGTAAACAAATCGGGCTTTTTCTAATCCAACAGAACATTTCTGAAGGTCCTTTTACTAAATACGGCCGGACTTAAGCTCACTAATATTGGATCTTAGGCAAGTTAAGTTTTCAGTCCGATCGGGTTTCTAGAACGACCGTGGTAGACCTGTTTCAGTTCAACGGTCACCGATACTTGATCAGGGCCACAAGTACTTTAACATGTATAGGCCATCTTCCCTGATCCGAGGGTGAATTTGGGTTAAAAACCAATGGTCAGAACACTTATAAAAGGTGCGCAAGAGACATGACTCAGATTACTTAAATCCATATTTAATTTTATAAAAATTTTCACTTTCTCATACTCTTCACTCTGGACTCAAGAAAATCATCTCAGGATATCGTTTAGTCTTAATTTTTGAGGTGATAGTCAAGTCTAACTAGGCAATCATAATTGTATAAGTTCATCGCTATCGGACTTTCGACATGCGGTCCAGGTCTGATATAAAGTTTTAGAATGCTCTTGAGAGTAACTGGGCTTAGAGTTGGATCCTAGATTTCAGGGTAATGTAGCATAACAATTCTATAGGTTTAGGGTCTTACAGATAGAATTTAAAGTGGTTGGTGATAAATTCATAAGTAATCTAGTTTAGCGCTAGTTGATTCACGTTAAATTTCTAAAGGATTAAGTTCTAAAGGATTCTGCTAGAGGTGGTACTCAGATCAATGTACAGATTTTTCCAGGATGTTACAATAGCTTTCAAGACATGCTATAGTCACTTCGAGGTTTAGGTCATGTCCTTTGGATTGAACAATGCGCTCGCCATTTTCATGTAATTGATGAACGAGGTCTTTCGTCCTTATCTTGATTAGTTTGTTGTGGTCTTCATCAATGACATTTTAATTTATTCAAGGACTCACAAGGACCACAAACAGTATTTGGAGATTGCGTTGTAGACCCTCTATGCCCACCAGCTGTATGTGAAGCTGATGAAGCGTGAGTTTTGGTAGGAGGATGTGAAGTTCCTCGGTCATGTGGTGACGAGGAAAGGTGTCACAGTGGACCCCTCAAAGATTAATGTAGTGCCTCAGTGGGGCCAGCCCACGAACACGTCCGAGATTCATAGTTTCCTTAGTTTGACATGATATTATCAACGCTTTATTGAGGGATTCTCCCGTATCGCAACACCGCTGACTGGGTTGACCTGGAAGGGCATAGAATTTGTGTGGAGTGATGCCTGTGAGCAAACATTTATGGAGCTGAAGGACTACCTCATGTCCTCTCTTGTCCTCACTCTTCCCTCTAAGAGTGATGAATTCGTAGTGTTTACCGATACCTTACATGTTGGCTTGGGCATTATCCTGATGCAACACTAGAAGTTAGTAGCTTATGTATCTCGCCAGCTCAAGGTCCATAAGCTGAACTACACCATAATGATTTGGAGCTAGCAACAGTTGTCTTCGCACTGAAGGTGTGGAGGTACTATCTCTATGGGGTCAGGTTCGAGCTCATAAGAACTCGAAGTATTTATTCTCTCAGTCTGAGGTGAACATGAGGCAGAGATGTTGGATGGAGCTCTTGAAGGACTATAATTTTGATCTTTAGTACCACCCGGGTAAGGCAAACATAGTGACGTATGCCCTCAGCCATCAGCCACGAGGCCTAGTGGCACATATGATGATTCGGGAGTGAAAGATGCTCGAGGACATTGCAGCGTATGACTTCGAGTTTGACTTACAGTCTTCTATCCTTTAGTTATCGAGCCTGTCGATTCAACCCTCTCTTGTCATAAGGGTGATCGAGCCTTAGGAGTCAAAAGAGTCACTTTAGAGTTATCGACAAGATGCGACATCTGAGAGTCAGTTAAACTGGTAGATTAGCTTTGATGGTGGACTTCGCTTCAGAGGCCGATTATGTGTCCTGGATATTTTAGAGTTGTGTAGAGATCTTATGACCGAGTCACATCAATCAAAATTTTCTATCTATCCTAGATCAATGAAGATGTACCGCAATATGAGGTGACAGTATTTTTAGGCAAGGATGAAGCGCCAGATCACCAATTTTGTGGCCGAGTGTGACATATGCCAGGTCTTTTGCAGCCATTAAGCATCCCGACGTGGAAGTGAGAGCACGTATCTACCGATTTTGTCATGGGCTTGCTGAGGACTTAGCACGGTCATGATGTCATCTGGGTTGTCATTGATCGTCAAAGTCGACACATTTTGTTACGATTCGTGTGACTTGGCCTTTGGACTGGCTTGTCAGATTATTTATTGATGAGATCGTGAGACTACACGGTGTTCTAGTTTTGATCGTTTCTGACCAAAACTCGAGGTTCATGTCTCAGTTTTGAAGGATCTTCCAAAAGGTTGTGGGGTCTGCCTTGCAGTTCAACATCACGTATCATCCATAGACCGATGGGAAGACCGAGAGTGTCAACCAGATTCTTGAGGATATGCTTTGGGCTTACGTGATTGACTTCTAGGAGAGTTGAGATGAGCATTTATACCTAGCTGAGTTCGCATATAATAACAACTATCAGACAACTATTGGTATGGCTCCCTTCGAGGCCTTATATGGCAGACTGTGTAGATCCCCCAGTTGTTAGGCCAAGGTTGGAGAGTACCGTCTCCTAGGCCTCGAGCTTGTGTAGTAGACATCAGAGGTTATCGACATCATTAGGCAAAGGATGCGTACAGCTTAGAGCCGACAAAAGAGTTTTGATAATCGTCGGCGTCATCCCTTGGAGTTCGCTGTTAGGGATAAAGTGTATCTCATGATCTCACTCATGAAGGGCGTAGTTTGATTTAGAGAAAAGGACAAGCTTACCCTGAGATTCATCAGACCTTTTGAGATCTCTAGGCGCGTTGGCGCTGTGGGCTATAGGCTTGCCTTACCTTCTTAGTTGTTTGGCATCCACAACATTTTTCATGTTTCAATGCTACAGAAATGTGGGTCAGACACCATTCCCTTGATTGATTGACATCCTCTTGAGGTCTGTGAGGATGCTTTCTACATTGAGCAGCTAGTTTGTATCCTTAATCGGAAGGAGCAAGTCTTCTAGACCAAGGTTATCCCTTTAGTGAAGGTGCAGTGGGGTTATCAAAGTGCTAATGAGGCGTATTGGGAGCATAAGGCTGTGATTAGAGAGAACTATCCCCATCTTTTTGTAGATTGATTGTACTGGTATCATGCTTTGTATTGTATTGACTGATATATCTATATATGCGATGTCATGTTTTCTATCAATTCTTATTTTGTTCTCCGTGATAGTAAATTTTAAGGCTGAGATTTTTATTAGGAGTGGTGAGCTGTTAGGCCTGTGTCCTAGTATCTCGCCATTTCATAGGATCCCACGGTCATCCCGATCGAATTCCAGTGGCCAACGACCTGTAGATATTGTTTGTGCACGACCTTAAGTCGCATCCTGTAAATCTGAACTGACTTAACACAAGACATATGCCATTGTGACCACCCTATTGTCGTTGTTCCGATGTCGCGTCTCATGCGCCAATCCGATATTTAGATCATAAGATATGGGCCACACATTATAATGGTCATGGACCACACGTTGCAGGACCCACCTATCCCATATGGCACCATTCCCTGAGAGTCATTATGAGGGTGATGTCATCATAAGCTACTAGCCTAGGGATGACATCATCTTATCCCATGCTTGCTAGGCCATCATGAGAGCATGCCATACACATGCAATCATTGCCTAGCTAAGAAAGGTATCGATCATTACTCATTTCTCTCTCTTTTCTCCCTCTCTCCCTCCCATTCTCTCTCACTTCCTCCTTTGTAAGATCTTGGGATGTCCAAGCAAACCCCCCAAATCCATCCATCTTCCACCTATTTTCCCCACCAATCCAACCATCAAAACTCAACCTCAACCATTAAAAGAGCTTCCTATGAGCATTAGAGCATAGGGAAGGAGAAGAAGTTTAGGTAGGTGCTTCCTAGGACTTATTTCTTTCATATTCTCCATGGATCTTTATTTTCTTTAACATGGGGCAAGTGGGACCCACTAATCAATGGTGGGGATCCCATCTTGGTCCCTAGATGTGATTTAAGGCCCATCACATCATGTATGTATCTATACATGGTGGGACCATTGTCCATGGATCCCACCATGAAGTTTCTATGTTATACATGGTGGGACCATTGTCCATGGATCCCACCTAGCCCTGATTTATGTAGTGGAAATGTCATTTCCCCACCAGAATTTTTGATGTATGGGCATAGGCCCACTTGATGTACATGTGCATGCATGAGAGGAGCTCATAGTGGTGGAGCTCCTCCCCACCACCACCGTCTTCTCTCTCTCTCTCTCTCTCTCTCTCTCTCTCTCTCTCCATGTATGATGGCCTACCTGATGATGTATGTATCTTATCCTAGCTGTCCAAGTAGTGGGACACCCACCATCTAGTAAATAGGGCCCATCTTGCTGCCCAGATTGGGCGTGCATGGCTGGACAGACCATTTAGGCCTAATTGAGGGAAAAGCTCAAATATCAGCTTGGTCTACTGCCATGTGGCCCGTCATATGGACACAATCGTGATGTGTGCATTTTATATCCCCACCATTCATCGTTGCCATGTCCAACAATCCTAGACCCAACCATGTTTGATGTGTTTCATCTTGGCCATTCACTGGCCAGTGTCCAGCAGACCCTGCCTGCCTCCTTGCCCGTTTAGACGGGCCTAGACGAAGTGAAAACATAAATATCATCTTAATATCCAAGCTAGTGGGTCCCACACATGTGGACCCACCTGATTTATGTATTTTATCCAAGTCATCCGTCCTAGGGACGGTGGGACCCACCTTACACGTGTGAGATCTCCACCGTCCAGTTGGGATGTGGACCCACTGTGATTTATGTATTTTATCCACATCATCTACATTACTAGACAATGGGACTCCACCATGATGCATGTATTGTATACCCATGCTGTTCGTCCATTTGTTGGACGTGGGACCCACCCCACATGTGTAGCACATGTGGGGGTGGGGCCCATCTTGACATGTGTTGTATATTCACATCGTCCATCCTTAGACGATGATGCATGGGTCCACCATGCTATAAATGTTTCATCCACGTTGACTAGTCTACTGGACGTGGGCCCACATGTTATGCATGTTTCATCCTCACCGTTCGGGGTGGACGGCCACTGAATTGTATGAGTTGTATATCTATGTTGTCCATTTGGTGAGGCCCATCTGGAATGTGCAGGGCCACCTACTGCATGTGTAGACCCACCATGATGAGTATATTATCCAAGTCGTACTGCCAGGGCCCACCCTGGAGGCCCACGATGTTGTATGTGTTCTATATTCATGCTGTCCATCTATTTTTCTAGACCTTTGAGCTGAACTGTGGGGCCCACCTGGTTGTGTACATTGAGCATGCTGCCCATTTATATTCTAGACTATATGGGCTACCCCATCAAGCCTACCATGATGTATGTGATGTACTCACTGTCCATCCCTTATGCCTAGCCCATGGGCCCTTGTGTGAGGTTCAATATAATGTATATATGGCCCATTTGGTGAGGCCCAATGTGATGTATATGAGGCCATTGTGGGAGGCCCAATGAGATGTATATGAGGCCCTTGAGTAAGGCCCATTGTGATGTATATGAGGCCCTTGTGTGAGGCTCAATGTAATGTATGAGAGACCCATATGATGAGGCCCACTGTGATATATGAGAGGCCCATGTGGTGAGGTCATTATGATGTGTGAGTCCACCATGATGTATATAGTAATGTTATGATGCCCAACTAATCTCCTAACTAGTATAAGGCCTATGGGCCCCCATCATTAGATAGATTCGAATGGGCCACACCTTGGGAGCATTGGTGGCTAAATGTCCACATTGTAAACGGTGGTTAAATGTCCCCATTGTACATCTCCCTAGGGCCCCTTATTAAGCCCATGACCATCTAACCCTTTTGAGCTAACCCAAGTTACTGGGCCCCGTTGGTATTAGTATGACCCATCTATTCATAATGGGCTAACCCGAAAATACTGGGTCCCTATTAATGCCAGCCCATTTATACATATTAGACCCCATTAGTACCCTAGCCGACATTATAATAGGGTGGGTAAGGAAGCCCACTTATTGTGTGATTCACCCTTGTTGTAAATGGATGAACATGTGGTATCAGATTTGGTATATCCACTATTGAGGACCAATCTTCACATTATAGATTAGATTCGTTGTCCTTCTGTAGACCCTTCCTTGTCTATAGGCCAATTATTGATGCCAACTATGGGTATGTGTTAGCATAGCATCATGATACATACTCATACGCATCATTTATATGCTTGTTATGAGGAGTGAACAATCATAGCATTATGCCATTGGGCAGTCTGTTTATGGGACTCCTAGATAGGCAGAGTTGTCTCACATGAGCGCATGGTATGTATGGGATTGATGCATGACTGGATTGTATGACTCATGCATCTTGCATTGTGTGATATAGTTACTGTGTACCTTAGTGGCACTAGGGATGTAGCCTCCATAAGTATATCATGGATGGCAGGATTGGGTATCGAAAATACTTATTTAAGTATGGGGGGTGCCATAGATGTCCTAGGGTGAACGTCTTCAAACCCTTATGATACCAAGAGGATGCTCCAACGTTAAGACCGAGTGGATGTATGAGCGCACGAGTGCCGAATACCATTAGGTTGTGTGTCACACTGTGTCATGGTCAGTTGGAAAGGGGGTGTGGCCTTACCCGCTCAAGGATAGCGGGCAATGCTAGACTAAGTCTGACCAGCTTATAAATGGGTCCACTATCGACGTGTCGAGTAGATATTGGCCGACTACTAGTCAGGCGCGTAGTGAGGTCTCTTCCACTTGCATGGTTGGTGGTCTAGTTAGGGCAACGATCTGGTATAGAGTGTATTAGACCCCGGTGATATCACAAAGATATGTGGATTCAGATGAAGACTGGCATGCTTGAGCTGCATCTCACATATGAAGTTGGTCATGTAGGCCTCGTATCGCATGGCCTTGATGTGGCTGATAGCATTCATGTCTTGTATCGCATGGCCTTGGTATGGCCGATAACATTTATATCTTGTATCGCATAGCCTTGGTATGACTGATAGCATTCATGGACTTATTAGCATGTTTTCACATTACTCTAACATTGCATTCTTAGCATATACCTTGTGCGCACACTTAAACCACTCTTTAAGATTTTTATAAGCTTATACATGATCATTGCATGCATGTGACACTAGGGCACCGCAACAGCATTAAGATTGGAGTATGCATCTATCTTTTGGAGCTTTCGATATTATTATTGTATTTCCCTTATAGGGAACCCTTGAATTCTCTAATTTCTTAGGATTTCATAAGATCTAATTGACGACAGAAATCTGAAGTTACTTGCTAGTGACGACTGCAAGTCAAATATCTCATATCTCAAGTCTAATTGCATCAGCCAAAAGTCTAATCGCATAAGCCAAACAGCCTGAAAAGGACCCCTTAAGTGCAATCCCAACATTCAAAGTTCATAGTTGTGCCTCACTAGAGTTTTTATGTGACTTGATTCTGGATGTCCATCCATCCGTTGCACTTTACCAAAGTATTAACATTTTTCTTATAATATATCATCACATTGTGAGAGATTTGCTAAAAATCCCATGCAATGCAAGTGATTACGCTCAGGACTTGCATATTTATGCGGGGTGACTATTTACTATCGTGGATGTAAGTGGATGAGATCCATCCCATGCCCAAAAAGTAGGCAAATGTGAGTGGGCTATATCATTAAGAACAATTGAGATGGGAATTCCCATAATTGATATGGTCCAAGTTAGTCACCCCCACATAAATATGCAAGTACTAATGTAATCACTTGCATCATCAGTTTTTCCTATGGTGTAGTCCTTAGATTTGGATATGCCCCTCTCTCTCGCTCTCTTTTTTTTTTTTTGGCTCTTGCCCTAAAATGATTTGGCAAAAAAGGATTGATGGCATCGATAAAACACACACATCATGGTCGGATCCATAGAACACCGTTAAGTAACGAGTTGCTAGTGGCAGTGTCAGTATGCAATCCATTTCCATAGTTGGTCTTTGCTTATGATAAAAAATGGAAACCCATAGGGAAATTGGATGGTGTGAGTCACTCTTACACTTGACTTAGTAAAGAGCTCTCAAGATTGGACAAACATATGAAATATCACTTTTTTTTTTGCATCAGCCATTGACTTTATAATGTAGGGACTTTGTCGATCATACAAGAAAGGTTACTGATGCTTCTCCTTTTAATTATACATTTGTCTACTCAACCCAAATCAATAGTGAGATAGAGACTATAGCTTACTTTGGATGCTCATATAGTTGAGGTCGTGCAAGAGAAATAGGAAGATGATAGAGATGTTGATTGACTAGAGCATCTGTTAAGAAAAGTAGTATGTCAACACTAGTGGTAGGTACTCTCAGGAGTTTTAACACCCTGTCTAGAGTTTAAGTATCCACAGGTGTGAGACCCGACCTAAGTTCACATGTGTGCATGTGTGTGTGTGAGTGTGCATTTCATATCGTGTAGTCTCGCGGTCCTACTGCCGAATTTCGATGACCCGCAACCTTCGGATTGTACTTGCGGTCATCCTTGAGTCCGGTCACATAGACCCGACTCGGATCGAGCTGAGACCTATGTCATTGCAACCGCTTCATCGTTGCGGTTCCGACGCCGCGTCTTGTGCATCCATCCGATGTGTGGATCATAAGTTGTGTACTTTTCCTTCTATGACCCTTAATTTTAATCATGTGGCTCACCTTGGAGTGGTGCATGTGGCCCACACTCCCTCTTTTGCACAAGTTCCAACACACACTACACACACCACCTAAATCTCTATAACTCACACTACCAAGACCTCACACACCATCCACACCTAACCTACCCTAGCAACATTATTTGTATCACCATAGGTTAATGATTACTTTCCTTAAAAAGATTTTTCTCTCTCATTTCTCTCTCTCTTCTCTTCTTCTCTAGCAATTTTTCTCCATTTCTCCAGCCCATTTTCCCCCTTTTCCAGCCCCCTTCTCCTCCATTTTCCCTCAATCCATCCATCCCAATCTCATCTCAACCATCAATCTTGCTTATTTGGAGCCTTAGAAGCCTAGAGTTGGAGTTTTGGTGGAGATCTTTGAGGTGAATGCTCCTATAGATGTAAAAATATGATTTCTATAGCTTAGATGTTTTCTTTCTTTCATGAGGGAAGTGTAGGTAGGACCCACCAATCAATGGTGGAGATCCCACACAATCCCATGGTTGTGGCCTAATGGCCTACCTTATGCATGCATGATCCATGCATGAGGCCTTTCACTATGGGCCCCATCATGGCAGTTTTCTTTCATATCATATCATGTTTGGATCATCTAGACTTTATAACCATGGTGGGGATGGCATCCTCACCATGCATTTTAATTATAGGCCATGCATGTGCAAGATCCATGTTGTAAATGTAAATTTATGTATAATGTGCGGGTGTGATTGATCTTAGGAGGGCTCAATGTGGCGGAGCCCTTTCCCTATAGTCGAATTTTCCTTCTATATCTCTTTTCCCTCATCTTATTTCCTTATGTGTGTGGCCCATTTAGTGGGCCTAGGACATCTAGAAATTTCAGTAAGGTGGGATGCCCAAACTACCCATTGTTTGATTTTGGGTGTCCTACTTGCTGTCTTAATGATGCATGCAAGGTGTGTTAGCTTTACATTATGACATGGACATTTTTAGGGCCCACTAAAGAAGGACACACCATCCTCCATTAATGTATTTTCCTTTTTTGTTTAACTTATATAATAAATTTTATCTAAGTACATGTTGCTATCCAGAATTTCTGGACAGTTTCTGGTTGTTTTTGGACCAGATTTTAGGACTATTTGGGGGACTATTCATACCCATTAAATATAATTTTCTAAAAGGTGGAGATCTCATCTTGATGTCCCCCAAATTTCATCCCCATCTGACCTTGATTGAGGTCCCAAAGGTGTGGTCCAAGTGAGGTGGACAGTCTGAATTTTCTTCACTGTTCCAGCAACATTCCACCATAGACAGTTGGAATTCTGAAATTTATTAAAATACCTATGAGTGTTTAAAAATTATAAAAATTTATAGGGGGGTGGACTACTCATGGTATGACCCACCTACAAAATTTTGAGGCCAATGGACACCTGTATGTACCATAGTGGTGGTTGGACTGGCTCACTATAATATAGTGTCCAGATCAGTCCGATTTTTAGGACAGATTGATTTATCTAAATGAATTAAAATATTTATAGATGTCTAAAAATTATAAGATTTTGTAGAGATATGTTATACTCATGTTAGGACCCACCTACCAAATTTCATGGCCAATGGACCCCTGTGCACACCGTGACAAGGGCCGGACTGGCCCAACAGGTTGGGACATCCAGGTCTGTCCGATTTTATAGATAGACTATTTTATTTGAATTAATTAAAATACATAGGAATACTAAAAAAATTCTAAAATTTTATTAGGGTGTGTCCCACCTATGGAAGTATCACTTTGTAAAATTTCATCCCTAACTGACCCAGTTTGGTCATCCAAAAGAATGGGCCAAGATGGTTGGACTGACAGATTTTTCTTCTATGCAGTCCAGCAATATGCCTTGATTAAAACCATAGTTTAAAAACATTTCCTCTAATGGTGGGCCACATTTTTGGGTTTCCTCTTATTGTATGCATGATAAGGGACCTTGGCCCTTAATTTTCAGAGTTTTAGAAGCCCTGGACCCACTCCAATGGAGTGCCCAAATTTAGGGACAGCAACATGTTATAATTATGCTTGGCCTTGGGCTGAAATTTTGAGTGGGGCCCTCCACATTATAAAGATCTTAGAGGAAATGATTTATATCTTTAGTTCCTTAAATTTTAGGCTTAATAAATGCACTTTTGAGGCCCACCACAGTTGAATTTAATTGAGTCCATGAATGTAGCTAGTTGTTGAACTCTTTAGGTCCAATTGGGCTGGAACTTTCCAGATAGGCCCATTGAACTCTTGGGCCATTTTTACCACACGATTGTGTGGGGTTAGTGGGCAGGATTACACATGTAGATGGGCCCTTGGTTTATCACCAAATCAACTTTATACTTGGGCCGGCTTGTAGGCCCAACTTACTTGACTAAGAGCATGACATTTGCCCATACGGTTTGATCAATGGGCTGCCCACTAGGCCACCATAATATATGGGATTAGTGGCCTTAATGTTGGGCCCTAACCTTTCCCCTATGGTCCCATAGTGGTATATATGGGTTGGGTTATATGTGTTTTTCTTGAACCCATATTTTGGGTAGGCCTTGGGCCGCCCTTTCTGAAGCCCAACATGAGTATTTGTGGTATAATTATGGCTGCTCATTTCTTATTTCTGATGTTGCATGGGCCTTGGGCCTTGATCCATGATCAATTAAAGATGGGCTACCTCTTGGGGACTAATTGTGGTTGGATGTCCACATTGATGGCCTTAAGGTAGGCCCATGGGCTTCTATGGGTGGTTAAAGGCCCATCATAGACCCTTTCTAAGCCGTTTCACTATTTAAGCCTATAACATTGTTCTCCTTAGTCTTGTGGGCTACCCCAAGTATATGGGCCCCCACTAGAGGTTATATTCCTTATGAGGAATTGGTTAAGTACCTAGACCCTTCATGGTTAGGTAGAGAGTTCATCTTCACCGTATTGGCACCCCTATTTATTTTCATGGCCCACTCCCATACACATCATATGCATGCTTAGTTGAGGTATGATTGGCCATGGTTGTGCCATTGTGTAGGACATGTTAGAATCTCCATGAGAGATGGATACTTGGGATTGACACATGGGTGATTGTGTGATTTATGCATCTCGCATTGCATAGCTTGTAGATATTCGCCCTTACTTCATCAGGGCCTTACCCCCACAGGGGTATTCGTGGATGGCCGTATGTGTGGAAACTAAAAATATTAGTTGAGCATACCGGGTGCATAGGATGCCCATGAGTGAAATTTTCAAAACTTGCATAGTACCAAGGATCTACTCCAACGCTGTGACCGGGTGGAATACATGAGCACACGAGGGCCTAATACCGTTAGGCTACGACTTTCACTGTCGTGTAGTCAGTTGGATAGGGTTGTGGCCTTCCCTGCCCGGTGTGTAGGGGGCATTGCTGGGCTGAGTCTGACCAGCTCGTAAATGGATCCGCTACCATCAAGCCTTGCTGGTGATTGGCTGTCCACAGGCGGGTAGTGAAGTCTCTTACGCTCGTTTGACTGTGCGAGGTCTGTAGAGTGACAGTCATTTAGCAGTGTAATGGAGCCCGGTGATTTCCTTATGATTGGAAATGTACTTGACTTATGGTTTCGATATGAGCATTGGCATTACTTGCATCGCATTAGCTTTAGTTGTACAAGCCCCCTTCATACATTGCCTTGGTATGACATCCAGTACTCATCACATCATATTCATGATAAGCCTTGGTAAGGTTAGTGATTGTCCCATTGAGCATATTTCCCTTCTTGCATCTCCTACTATTCTTCTGTGCACCATTGTCACACACTTTCACCACCCTCTAAGCTTCTATAAGCTTATGCACATTGATGCGTGCAGGAGATTCTAGGCAGGCGTCGTAGCAACAGAGCGTGGAGTAGAGCTGAGCATTTGAGGACTCCAGTGTTGCCGACCTTTTCCTCTTTTTCTTTTATCTCATGTATGTCCTTTTGGACCTTATGGATGATTGTAAAAGTTCAAATTTATAGTTGATTTTGTGATGTGTGCCTTTGTAATTCTTAGATGTACTTACTATGATCTTGGGTATGCTCATATTGGTAATGATTATACTGTTATGAAAATCCTCCTTGTAGGATCCCAGGATCAGAACCTGCCTCATGATCCGAGAATGGGGTACTATGGAGGCTGTTACAGCCAGAACCGGCCATCGGGTCCCTTGTGATTCCGGTTACCGAGTCTGGGGCGTGACAAGAGTTGGTATCAGAGCATAACAAGTAATTCTGAAATGATTCAGGAGAACATCGCATTTCTGCTAAGAACATGAGATAAGTAGTGTCCCAAGATCCTTCTTTTCGCTACGTATTGAGCTTGAAATTGTCCTGATTCCTTGGGTCGTCATTATTTTGTAGACGATGTCACGTGGTCGTGGCACCCGTGATCGTGGCGCCCTTAGTCGTGGTACCCGTGGATGAGGTGCCCGAGGTACCCATCCTACTCGAGCACGTCCTGCTCCAGTAGTTGAGGATCCGATTCCTGAGGTCCTGTCACGCCCCAAACTCGAAAACCGGGCACACAAAATTCCCGATCGCCGAATCCAGCGCTGACAGCCTCCGTAGAACCCCATTCTCGGCTCCTAGCTCCCATTCGCCAGGTTCCGATCCTGGGATGCTACGAGGAGGATTTTCAATGTCAGTTTGATTCGTAATAAGCATAACCAAAGGCATAACCCACAAACAACAACTAAGTACTCCATTACATTTCCACTATGATCAAAAACTTTACAAGTACAATGAGCATAAAGGGAAATACAATGGTAAAGAAGAAAAACTCTAAAACGATCAGCAACGTGCTCCTGCCTCAGCGCTGCTGCGATCTAACATCACCTGCATGCAACGGTCATGCATAAGCTTACAGAAAGCTTAGAGGGTGGTGAAAGTGTGTGCGCAAGGTAGTAATATGAACATACAATGTCAGAGTAATGCGGAATATGCAGATAGGACCATAATACCATGAGTTGTACCAAGGCTATGCAATGCGAGACATGAATGGTATCGGCCATCCCAAGGCCATGCGATGTGCAATGCAACTCAAGTATACAGATCCTCATCTATGTTCATACATCAATACAGCTCAAAATATGAAATATCACCGGGGTCTAGTACACTCTAAACCAGATTGCCGCCACATTGCGTGCAATAAGGTAAGTGAAAGAGACCACACTATCCGTTTGCCAATATCGGGCGTGACTCGTCGATAGCGGACCCATTCCTCGAGCTGGTCAAACTCAGCCTAGCATTGCCCCCTACTCTCGGGTGGGTAAGGCCGCATCCCCTTCCAACCGACCACGACATAGTGGAGAGCGTAACCGTCTGGTAATCGGCACTCAACGCTCATCTACCCACTCGGTCTAGACGTTGGAGCAACCTCTTAGTACCATAAGGGTTTAGGAACTTTCACCTAGGGATATCTATAGTACCCCATGTAGAACAAGATTTTCGGTATCCAATCCTGCCAACCACGATACATCTGTGGAAGTTACGACCCCGATGTCGCTAGTGCGTACAATATCCATGTCATACAAATGTGATATGCATGATTCACGCTATCCAGTCATGCATCAAATCCTGCGCATATCATGCGCTCATGTAGGGCAACACCGTCTAACCGGGAGCCCAAAAACAACCTGCCCGAAGGCAAATGCTATGATCAGACAATCCTCACGTCAAACATACATATGATGCGTATGATTATGAGTCATGAAACTGTATTAAACATGTTATAATAAAATGAACTATCTTACAATGCAGATGGACCTGGACGGCCTATACATGATAAGTACGGCCTAGTAATGGGCCTTAAAGAGAGTCGTAATGTGGACATCCAACCAGCATCACACTCACAATGTGGACGTCAAACCAACATTGCCCCCAAGGCACGATCGCCGTAAACATTGCTAGTTAATCTGTATGGGAATTACGCATTGTAATGGACCGTAGGTGCCGCTCATTGGGCCTCACATGTATATCAAATGGGTCATATCTTATGGGCCTTTTATTTATCAGATGGGCCACATAAATGGGTCACACCAATGGGTCTTATGTGCATTGCAATGGGTCAAAACCCGTGGGCCTTGGATTGCTTCAAATGAGCTTAACTCATGGATCGAATGGGTCACACCAATTGAATCCCATATGAACACCAAAAGGGCCTTAACCCTTAGGCATTATATGAGTTCAATGGGCCTAAACCCCTAGGCCTTATGGTACATCAAATGGGCCTAAACTCATAGGCCTTAAATAATCAAATGGGCCTGATCCCATGGGCTCAAAAATGTAACAAATGGGTCCAATTTCAATGGCCTTGGAATACATCAAAAGGGCCTAGTCCAATGGACTTAAAACATAACAAGTGGGCCTAAACCCATAGGCCTTTTTCAAAGCAAATGGGCCTAGCCCATAGGCCTTAAATAGTCCAAATGGGCCTAATCCATAGGCCTTGCATGCATAATAAAGTGGCCCTAAACCCATGGACCCTTTTTTTATAACAAATGGGTATAGTCCCATGGGCCTTACAATATATCAAATGGCCTAGTCTTATAGCCTTAGAACATATCAATTTGGGCCCAATCCCATGGACCCTTACATAAATCAAAGTGGGCCCCAATGAACTACTGTAACTACATTAAGATGGTCTTGAAAACAGGCCAAGGTGGGGTCCATATGAGCTAAGGATCTAACTCATTCTCTATGCCTATGTCATAACATAGACTCTTAAAATGAATGGACGGTTTGGATGCAGCCCATGCATCATGGGTGGGTCCCATTGCCGCTGAACAACAGGGATGGCGTATGCACCAAGGAGGGCTCCACCGTCTGCTGGAAGTGGAGTTAATATAACATCAAGGTGGGCGCTTAAGACACATGCCACGTTTGTGGGTCCCATGTGGGGCCCACTGTAATATTTATTTTGCATCCAACCCATCGATAAGGTCAAACAGACCAGGTTGAAGGTGAAATACAAATTTCAGCTTCTTTCAAAACTTTTGTGGGCCCCAAAAAAGATTTCAATGGAAGATGTTCATTCACACTGTTTCCTATGATGTGGGCCACTTGAGCATTGGATCAGGCTGATCTTTGGAGGGGGGGCCACTTAAGGAGGTGGCCCATCTGATGAACGGTGTGGAAGAGGCACATACATCAAGGTGGGGCCCACGACAGCAGCCGTGGGTGGCTTGCTGGACGTCCGCCCGCCCGAGCGCTGCATGCTGCTGCGTGCAGCGTGCTGCCAGGGACAGTGAGGGAGGCATGCCTCATAAAAAAAAATCGGGAAATCTCATTTTTCTGAGGTTTTTTGTACGTAGGGTCCGTTTTTCAGAAATCCATCCCGGCCATTGCGTTCAGTGGCCTGTAACAATCAAAATGAGTCCGAAGTTCAAATTTTTATAAGCTTAGGAAGTGAAATAAAATGAGAAAATAGTATTTGAATGGTGAGGACACAATATTTGGCGCTATGGCCCACCAGGTGCTCCGTTCAATCTCATTTTCTGGCTCAACGCCTAAAATGAGATGGTGAAAGGGATGGACGGCTTGGATCGAACATATACATCAAGGTGGGGCCTACACCAGGGGCCACCCCAGAAACTTTACTTTTTTCTCTTTTTTTGTACAGGGACGTCCAGCGTCCCAGACGCTGGACGGTGAGCTCTCTTTTATTTTATTTTTTCTTTAAAAAAAATACATGATGGTGGGCCTCTTTGAAGTGGGCCACCACTAATGGATGACACGGGTTCGACGTCTAAGGTGGGCCCCACTTGAATAAAAATAAATGCATCAAGGTGGGATCCATTCAAGTGGGCCACACAACCTTATCACATACCATAAAAATAATACAAAATAAAAAGAAATAAAAGAGAGAGAGAGAGAGAGAGAGAGAGAGAGAGAGAGAGAGAGAGAGAGAGAGAGAGAGACATGGAGAGTGGGACACGCCTTGTGATGGAGGGACCCCGACATTATGGGCCCTCCCTTACATGAAATCATACATCAAGTGGGCCTTAAAGCATGTGGGACCACCGAAATTTAAAATCAATGGTGGGGATCCTTTCCCCACCAACATGGACGGTCTAGATGACCTTTGAAAAGAAAATAAACATCATGATGGGGTCCATGGAGAATGGCCCCATCATGGAATGATCATGATGATCCAAGTGGTCAATCGGCCACATATTAGGGTCCCAAGTGAGATCCACACCATTGATCGGTGGGCCTCACTTGGTCCACCATGAAAATAAGAAAAACTACCCTATAGAGGCACCCACCGTCCGATCTTCTCGCTCCTAGGGGTTCCTTGGCACCTTAGCTTCAACTTCAATGGTTAAGATGAAGAATGGAGGGTTGAGATGAGAGATTTTAGGATGATGAGGTGGGCCACTTGGAGCTTAGGAGAGTTGGAAAATTTCCATACGTGGGGGCTCTTGTTGCTTGGGATTTTTTTGAAATGAGAAAGAGAGAAAGAGAGAGAGTGATGTAGAGAGAGATGGATGGATGGATGAATGATGTTTGTATAAGGAAAGGCTTGACTTTTGAGGCTTTTGTGTAAGAGAGGTATGGGTGGTGTAAGAAAAGCTTGACTTTTGTGGCTTTTTGTGTAAGAGAGGTATGGTTTGGGAAGACTTTTTTGGTTGCTTGGGAAAATGGAATAAAGTGATGTGTACTTGACATGTGATGGATTGATGGGTTGATTGATTGATGGGATTGATGTGATTGATGTGACACATCGTAGAGATTCCCTTAGTTTTCACAACGCGTGGCATTTTCTCGCACCGAACGTTGGCCCACATCTCTTGACCAGGGTATCGCCTCGGTGCACTTGTCGTGGCATCGGAACCGCAACGACGGTGCGGTCGCTATGGTATTGGTCTCGGGTTGAGTCGACTCGGGTTGTCGGCATATGAATCAGGGTCGAGCGTTGATATCGGTTAAGGGTCGAAGGTTACCGAAATTCGACCGGTAAGACCGCGAAAGTCTACGGAATGGTACGGACCAAGATACGGGTCTTACAGGTCCCGATCTAGCTTGTTCCTCCAGTTGAGCCCGTAGCGCCTGTACCTCCAGTTGCTCCGATTCCCCCACCTATTCTTCCACCTCAGCCTGCTATTCCGGTTACAGAGGCTCCAGTTGCTCTAGCTCCCCCACCTATTCCCCTTACTCAGCCTACTGTTCCAGTTACTAAGGCTCCTACCCCGTCGGCCGCACCCGTGCCTCTGCCTGAGGCGAGTGCACCCCTGCCTTTCTGACAGTACCTATAGGAGCTGAGCATTTTCAGCAGTTGATGCAGCTTGTTGTTACCGCATTGCAAACTCGTCATCCAGCTACCGCTGAGGTTTTCGGGTAGTCTGACTTACTGCGTGCTAATGTCATAGCTCGAGAATTCCAACAGCATGATCCCCCGAGGTTTAGTGATGACCCTGACCCTTCTGCTACCGAGGCTTGGCGCACTAAGGTTGCTAGGATTTTTGACACTATTCAGTGTCTTGTGGATCATAGAGTATCCCTTACGACCTATCTCCTTCAGGGTGAGGCCCGTCATTGGTGGTTATTTGTATCCAGGATGGTTGGGCCTCAGTTCGTTTAGATATGGGAGGAATTCGTGGCCCGTTTCGACCAGAAGTTCTTCCCTGAGCATGTTCAGATCCAGCGGGTGATCGAGTTTGAGACCCTAGTGCAGGGCGATATGACTGTATCTTAGTATGAGGCACATTTCTTGGCCCTGTCTAGATTTGCTCCTCATCTGACCAGCGATGAGAAGATGAGAGCCTGTCGTTTTGTGACTGGTTTACGCTCTGCCCTTCGCATCCGTGTTGTAGGGTATTATTTGGAGACGTTCGACCAGGTTGTGCATCAAGCACTAGTTTATGAGGAGGACTGGGCTATGACCCAGAAGTCGAGAGAGCAGAGTTCCAGTAGAGACCGGAAGAGGAGAGCACCAGCCGGTAGTTCCAGGCAGCACCGTCAACAAAGACGGAGGGGCAGATCAGGATTTTGATAGCCCATGGTTCAGACAGTGGCTTCTTCATCATCTTCAGCACCGCGAACTACCTTATCTTCTGGCCCCTTTTCGGGTGTATGCTTTGGCTGTGGACAAACTGGGCATCGGAGGCATGAGTGCCCTCTCCCCATTCAGCAGCAGAGGCCACAACAGTTGCCTCCTCCTCGGCCTCCTCAGCAGCAGCAGAGAGCTCATCTTCCACCCACCACTCCTAGGGTTCCTCCTCAACAGCAGAGGCAGCCAGGCAGACCTCCTCAGTAGAGACAGCAGCAGCAACGACAGCAGCAGCCGCAACACCAGTAGAGGGGATATCCATATGTTATTCGATCCCTAGGTCCAGTGTTTATAGCAGCCTAGCAGGCTCAGATTCAGGACCATCAGTCTTCCGGATTGCTTCCCCTACCAGCCTAGGGCCGCTTTTATTCTGTGCAGCAAGTACCAGGCCAGGATCCGCAGTCATCAACCGGTGGAGTCGTTGAGGGTATTCTTCTTATTTCTGATTGCATTGCTCATGTTTGTTTGATTCTGGTGCTTCCCATTCTTTTATGGCCGAGCAGTTTTGCCGATCGACTGGTATTCCGTAGGAGTCCTTGTTCGAGGCCTTGACCATTTCGACTCCCATGGAGAAGTCTGTGATATTGACCTGTCACTGTCTGTCTTGCCAGTGTTAGTGGGTGAGATGTTCCTTCCTGCCGATTGTTCGTGATGACGATGGTAGGATTTGATGTGATTCTGGGTATGGACTGGCTTGCGGAGTATCGTGCCATCTTAGACTGTGCTGCGAGGACAGTTACATTCCATATTACAGGCTTGCCAGTGTTCCAGTTCATCGTCGAGCCCAGAGGAGAGCCGTTACTAGCTTCTTGGCTTCAGTTGTTGAGGGTTCTGTGGCAAAGAGTATTGAGCAGCTGCCAGATGTTTGTGAGTACCCGGATGTGTTTCAGGAGATTCCGAGTTTGCCGCCACGTCGGCAGGTAGAGTTCCAGATTGATCTGGTGCCTAGTACCGCGCCTATCTCGAAGGCCCCCTACCGAATGACACCATTGGAGTTGCGGGAAACGCAGGAGCAGTTGGATGAACTCTGAGAGTTAGGTTTCATTCGTCTCGGTAGTTCACCTTGGGAAGCCCCGGTATTGTTTGTAAAGAAGAAGGATGGTTCGTTACGACTCTGTGTGAACTATCACGAGCTCAATAGAGTCACCATCAAGAACCGATACCTGCTTTCCCGTATTGATGATTTGTTCAATCAGTTGCAGGGTGCGCAGTAATTTTCCAAGATAGACTTACGTTCTGGTTACCATCAGATTCGGGTCGGAGAGGAGGACATTCCGAAGACAGCTTTTCGGACACATTATGGTCACTTCGAGTTCCTAGTCATGTCATTTGGACTGACCAATGCGCCCGCCATATTCATGCAGCTAATGAACGAGGTTTTTCGGCCGTTCCTCGATCAGTTCATGGTGGTATTCATTGATGATATTCTTGTATATTTGAGGAACCGTGAGGACCATTCCGAGCACCTGCAGATTGTACTTGAGACCTTCTGTGCCCACCAGTTGTATGTGAAGCTGGAGAAGTGCGAGTTTTGATGAGAGGAGATGAAGTTCCTCGGTCATGTGGTGATGAGGGAGGGTGTCGCCATGGACCCCTCGAAGGTTGATGCAGTGCGTCAGTGGGGCTAGCCCACGAACACATCTGAGATTCGCAGCTTCCTTGGTCTAGCCGGATATTATCGATGATTTATCGATAGTTTCTCCCATATTGCAGCACCGCTGACCCAGTTGACACAGAAGAGTGTCGAGTTCATCTAGAGTGACGCTTACGAGAAGGCATTTTCGGAGTTAAAGGACCATCTCACGTCTACTCCTGTCTTCACTCTTCCCGATGGAAGTGAGGGTTTTGTTGTCTTTACAGATGCCTCTAGAGTTAGCTTGGGTGTCGTGCTGATGCAGCATGGGAAGCCAGTAGCGTATGCCTCGCGCCAGCTCAAGGTCCATGAGCTGAACTACCCCACTCATGATTTAGAGCTTGCAGCAGTTGTCTTCGCATTGAAGGTGTGGAGGCATTTCTATATGGGGTCGGGTTCGAGCTCTTCTCGGATCACAAGAGCTTGAAGTATCTATTTTCACAGTCCGAGTTAAACCTGCGGCAGAGGCGATGGATGGAGTTGCTAAAAGATTATGATTTTGACCTTCAGTACCACCCGGGTAAGGCAAATGTGGTGGCGGACGCGCTCAGCCGTCAGCCACGAGGCCTGGTGGCACAGATGATGGTGCGAGAGTGGCAGATGCTCGAGGATGTTTTAGAGTATGACTTTGAGTTCACCCTACAGTCTTCCATTGTTCAGCTTTCGAGCTTATCGATTCAACCCTCTTTAGTGGCTAGGGTGATCGAAGCTCAGCAGACGGACAAGTCACTTCAGGAGTACTGAGCAGAGGCTGCATCTGTGGAGTAGTCAGACTGGCAGATTGGTTCTGATGGTGGATTATGCTTCAAAGGCCGGTTGTGTGTCCCAGACATACCAGAGTTGCGTCGTGATCTGATGACCAAGGCACACCGATCGAGACTTACTATCCACCCAGGCTCCACGAATATGTATCGTGATATGAGGAGGCAGTACTTCTGGTAGGGGATGAAGCGCCAGATTGCTAGTTTTGTGGTCGAGTGTGACACATGTCAGTGTGTCAAGGCCGATCATCAGAGACCCCCTGGTCCCTTACAGCCGTTGAGCGTTCCAGAGTGGAAGTGGGAGCACGTATCGATGGATTTCATCGCAGGTTTACCGAGGACTCAGCGTGGTCACGATACCATCTGGGTTATTGTCGATCGTCTGACAAAGTCAGCTCATTTCATTCTAGTGTGTGCTTCCTGGTTGAAGGATCAACTTGCAAAGGTGTTCATTGAGGAGATAGTGAGACTGCACGGCGTTCCAATTTTGATTGTTTCAAACCGAGACTCCAGGTTTACGTCTCAATTTTGGAGGAGTTTTCAGTAGGCGTTGGGGGTCACTTTACATCTCAGCACCGCTTATCATCCTCAGACGGATGGGCAGACCGAAAGGGTCAACCAGATCCTTGAGGATATGCTCAGGGCTTATGTGATCGACTTTGCGGGCAGTTGGGATAAGCATATACGCCTCGCCGAGTTTGCATACAACAACAGTTATCAAGCGACTATCGACATGGATCCTTTCGAGGCACTTTATGGTAGACCGTGCAGGTCTCCTAGTTGTTGGACCGAGGTTGGAGAGCGTCGTCTCTTAGGTCCCGAGCTTATGCAAAAAACATTGGAGGCTATTGATGTTATTAGGCAGAGGATGCATATAGCTCAGAGCCGACAGAAGAGTTATGCTGATCGTCGGTGTCAACCCCTAGAGTTCACAGTCAGGGACATGGTATACCTCAAGGTCTCGCATATGAAAGGCGTGGTTCGCTTTGGTGTGAAGGGCAAGCTCGCTCTAAGATTTATTGAACCTTTTGAAATTACCGAGCGCATAGGTGCTGTGGCTTATAGGCTTTCCATACCTCCTGAGTTGTCCGCAATCCACGACGTGTTCCATGTTTCTATGCTGCGGAAATGTGGGTCGGACATTATTTCTGTGATTGATTGGCAGCCACTTGAGGTCCGTGATGATGCTTCTTACATTGAGCAGCCGATTCGTATTCTTAATCGGAAGGAGCAGGTCTTCAGGACCAAGGTCATTCCCTTGGTGAAAGTGTAATGGGGTCATCATTCAGAGGCTGAGGCATCTTGAGAACATGAGGCCGAGATTAGAGAGCGTTAGCCCCATTTGTTTGATGATTGATAGATATATGATTGTTTATATTGCCTTTCTTATATGATGATTGCTATATGATGGTGGTGTTTTATCTTTTATTCTGTCTTAGATTGGTCAATTTTGAGGATGAAATTTTTTTATTAGTGGGGAGGGTTGTGAGACCCGACCTAAGTTTGCATGTGTGCATAAGTATGTGTGAGTATGCATTTCATTTCTTATAGTCTCGCGGTCCTACTGGCCGAATTTTGATGACCTGCAACCTTCGAATTGTGATTGCGGTCATCCTTGAGTCCGATCACGTAAACCCGACTCGGATCGAGCTAAGACCTATGCCATTGCGACCGCTTCGTCGTTGTGGTTTCGACACCGCGACTTGTGCGTCCATCTGATGTGTGGATCATAATTTGTGTACGTTTCCTTCTATAACCCTTAATTTTAATCATGTGGCCTACTTTGGAGTGGTGCAGTAGACCACACTCCCTCTTTTGCACAAGTTCCAATACACACTACACACACCACCTAAATCTCCATAACTTACACTACCAAGACCTCACACACCACCCACACCTAACCTACCCTAGCAACATTGTTTGTATCACCATAGGTTAATGATTACTTTCCTTAACAAGATTTTTCCCTCTCTTTCCCTCTCATTTCGCTCTCTCTTCTCTTCTTCTCTAGCAATTTTTCTCCATTTCTCCAACCCATTTTTTTCCTTTTTCAGCCCCCTTCTCCTCCATTTCCCCTCAATCCATCCATCCCAATCTCATCTCAACCATCAATCTTGCTTATTTGGAGCCTTAGAAGCCTAGAGTTGGAGTTTTGGTGGAGATCTTTGAGGTGGGTGCTCCTCTAGATGTAAAAATCTGATTTCTATGGCTTAGATGTTTTCTTTCTTTCATGAGGGAAGTGTAGGACCCACCAATTAATGGTAGAGATCCCACACAATCCCATGGTTGTGGCCTAATGGCCTACCTTATGCATGCATGATCCATGCATGAGGCCTTTCTCTATGGGCCCCATCATGCAGTTTTCTTTCATATCATATCATGTTTGGGTCATCTAGACCTTATAACCATGGTGGGGATGGCATCCTCACCATGCATTTTAATTATAGGCTATGCTGTGCAAGATCCATGTTGTAAATGTAAATTTATGTATGATGTGCGGGTGTGATTGATCTTGGGAGGGCTCAATAGTGGCGGAGCCCTTTCCCTATGACCATATTGTCCTTCTATCTCTCTTTTCCCTCATTTTATTTCCTGATGTGTGTGGCCCATTTAGTGGACCTAGGACATGCAGAAATTTTAGTAAGGTGGGATGCCCAAACTACCCATTGTTTGATTTTGGGTGTCCTACTTGCTACCTTAATGATGCATGTAAGGTGTGTCGGCTTTAGATTATGACATGAAAATTTATGGGGCCCACTAAGGAAGGCCACACCATCCTCCATTAATGTATTTCCCTTTTTTGTTTAACTTATATAATAAATTTTATCTAAGTACATGTTGCTGTCCAGAATTTTCTGGACAGTTTCTGGTTGTTTTTGGACCATATTTTAGGACTGTTTGGGGGACTATTCATACCCATTAAATATACCTTTTTGAAAGGTGGAGATCTCATATTAATTTTTTCCAAATTTCAACCCCATCTGACCTTGATTGAGGTCCCAAAGGTGTGGTCCAAGTCAGGTGGACAGTCTGGATTTTCTGTACTGTTCCAGCAACATTCCACCATAGACAGTTGGATTTCTGAAATTTATTAAAATACCTATGGGTGTTTAAAAATTATAAAATTTATAGGGGGGTGACCTACTCATGGTAGGATCCACCTACAAAATTTGGGGGCTAATGGACACCTTTATGTACCATAGTGGTGGCTGGACTGGCCCACTATAATATAGTGTCCAGATCAGTCCGATTTATAGGACAGATTGATTTATTTAAATGAATTAAAATATTTACAGATGTCTAAAAATTATAACAGTTTTTAGGGATGTGTTTTACTCATGGTAGGACCCACCTACCAAATTTCAGGGCCAATGGACCCCCGTACACACCGTGGCAAGGGCCGGACTGGCCCACCATGTTGGGACGTCCAGGTCTGTCCGATTTTATGGATAGACTGTATTATTTGAATTAATTAAAATACTTAGGAATACTGAAAAAATTTAAAATTTTATAGGAGTGTGGCCCACCTATGGAAGTATCACTCTGTAAAATTTCAGCCTCAACTGACCCAGTTTGGTCATCCAAAAGAATGGGCCAAGATGGTTGGACTGCCAGATTTTTCTGTTGTGCAGTCCAGCAATATGCCTTGATTAAAACCATAGTTTAAAAACATTTCCTCTGATGGTGGGCCACATTTTTGGGTTTCCTCTTATTGTATGCATGATGAGGGACCTTGACCCTCAATTTTTAGAGTTTTAAAAGCCCTGGACCCACTCCAATGGAGTGCCCAAATTTAGGACAGCAACATGTTATAATTATGCTTGGCCTTAGGCTAAAATTTTGAGTGGGGCCTACCACATTATAAAGATCTTAGAGGAAATGATTTATACCTTTAGTTCCTTAAATGTTGGGCTTAATAAATGCACTTTTGAGGCCCACCACAGTTGAATTTAATTGAGTCCATGAATGTAGCTAGTTGTTGAACTCTTTAGGTCTAATTGGGCTGGAACTTTCCAGATAGGCCCATTGAACTCTTGGGTCATTTTTACCATACTATTGTGTTGGGTTAGTGGGTCGGATTACACATGTAGATGGGCCCTTGGTTTCCCACCAAATCAAGTTTATACTTGGGCCGACTTGTAGGCCTAACTTACTTGACTAAGAGCATGACATTTGCCCATACGGTTTGAGCAATGGGCTGCCCACTAGGCTACCATAATATATGGGATTAGTGGGTTTTATGTTAGGACCTAAACTTTCCCCTATGAACCCATAGTGGTATATATGGGTTGGGTTATGTGTGTTCCCCTTGGGCCAATATTTTGGGTAGGCCTTGGGCCGTCCTTTCTGAAGCCCAACATGAGTGTTTGTGGTATAATTATGGCTACTCAGTTCTTATTTCTGATGTTGCATGGGCCTTGGGCCTTGATCCATGATCAATTAGAGATGGGCTACCTCTTGGGGACCAGTTATGGTTAGATGTCCACATTGGTGGCCTTAAGGTAGGCCCATGGGATTCTATGGGTGGTTAAAGGCCCATCATAGACCCTTTTTAAGCCGTTTCACTATTTAGGCCCATAGCCTTGTTGTCCTTAGTCTCGTGGGCTACCCCAAGTATATGGGCCCCCACTAGAGGTTATATTCCTTATGAGGAATTGGTTAAGTACCTAGACCCTTCATGGTTAGGTAGAGAGTTCATCTTCACCGTATTGGCACCCCTATTCATCTTCATGGCCCACTCCCATACATATCATATGCATGCTTGGTTGAGGTATGATTGGCCATGATTGTGCCATTGTGTAGGACATGTTAGAATCTCCCTGAGAGATGGATGCTTGGGATTGATGCATGGGTGATTGTGTGATTCATGCATCTGGCAATGCATAGCTTATGGATATTCGTCCTTACTTCATCAGGGCCTTACCATCACAGGGGTATTCGTGGATGGCCGTATGTGTGGACACCGAAAATATCAGTTGAGCATACCAGGTTCATAGGATGCCCATGGGGGGAATTTTCAAAACTTTCATGGTACTAAGGATCTACTCCAACACTGTGACCGGGTGGAATACATGACCACACGAGGGCCTAATACCATTAGGCTGCGACTCCCACTATCATGTAGTTGGTTGGATAGGGGTGTGGCCTTACCTGCCTGGTGTGTAAGGGACATTGCTGGGCTGAGTCTGACCAGCTCGTAAATGGGTCCACTACCATCAGGCCTTATTGGTGATTGGTTATCCACAGACGGGTAATGAGGTCTCTTACGCTCGTTTGACTGTGCGAGGTCTTTAGAGCGGCAGTCATTCAACAGTGTAATGGACCCCGGTGATTTCCTTATGATTGAAAATGTACTTGACTTATGGTTTGGATATGAGCACTGACATTACTTGTATCGCATTAGCATTGGCTGTACAAGCCCCCTTCATACATTGCCTTAGTATGTCATCCATTACTCATCGCATCATATTCATGATAAGCCTTGGTAAGGTTAGTGATTGTCCCATTGAGCATATTTCCCTTCTTGCATCTCCTACTATTCTTATGTGCACCATTGTCACACACTTTCACCACCCTCTAAGCTTCTATAAGCTTATGCACGATTGATGCATGTAGGAGATTCTAGGCAGGCGTCGTAGTAGCAGAGTATGGAGTAGAGCTGAGCCTTTGAGGACTCTAGTGTTGCCAACCTTTCCCTCTTTTCCTTTTATCTCATGTATGTCCTTTTGGACCTTATGGATGATTGTAAAAGTTCAAATTTATAGTGGATTTTGTGATGTGTGCCTTTGTTATTCTCAGATGTACTTACTGTGATCTTGGGTATGCTCATATTGGTAATGATTATACTGTTATGAAAATCCTCCTTGTAGGATCTCAGGATAGGAACCTGCCTCAGGAGCCGAGAATGGGGTTTTATGGGGGCTGTTACGGCCAGAACCAGCCATCGGGTCCCTTGTGATTCCGGTTATCGAGTCTAGGGCGTGACAACAGGTTCGACATGTTGGATGGGGTAGATGTCTACGCCTAGTCCAGTTTAGGCCCTCTTCAAGACCTTGCCCTTCAGGAAATCCCCTCAGATGCCCGTCTTCTTCCGGTTAAAAGTATCTTGGGTCTAGAGGGTCTTCTGGCTGAAAACCCTGTCCGTTACCTACTTCCTCAGCACGTCTGGGACCACATTTCTAGCCATGGGTTCGCACATTGGATGGGCCAGATGTCTGCACCTGGACGATATCCCCCTCTAGTATGTCACAAGACTAGTCGGGTTTGGGCCCTCTTCATGACCTTGCCCTTTAGGAAATCCCCTCAGATGCCCGTCTTCTTCCAATTAAAAGTATCTTAGGTCCGGACGGTCTTCTGGCCCAAAACCCTGTCCATTACCTGCTTCCTCAGCACGTCTGGGACCACATTCCCAGCCACGAGTTCTGCACGTCGGATGGGGAAAATGTCTGCGCTTGGACGATATCCCCCTCTAGCATATTTGAAGTGAAGATAGCCTAGAAGTTATGACGTCAATCTGCTAGCCACAAATAGTGGGTAGTTTGGGTTTGACATCTAAAACTCCTCCCCCCCCCCCCCAAAGATCTCCCTATTCATTTGGAGAACGCTGCATGGAGCGGTTCTTATTGATGAGCGAATCAAGCTGTGTGGCATCGTATTGGCTTCTAGATGCGAGTGTTGCTCCCTGGTTTCAAATCTTGAGCCTGTCTTTAAATCCATTGATCACCTGTTCACCTCTAGCCCCCTAGCTACCCATGTTTGGTCCTTCTTTGGAATGCATTTCAACAAGCCCATCCTGTCTTCCCAGTCCATGTTATCTTGGGCCTCTCATTGGTGGAGCTCGGCCAGCCTCACCAAATCCACGCTCATATTGCAAGGCCTCCTCCCGTGTCTGCTTTTATGGGAACTTTAGATTGATAGGAACAAATCCAGGCATGAAGGCGCCCCAATGAACGGCCAGCGGGTCATCTCTAACATTGTTTCCTCATTACAGCGAATTGGATCCTCCCTCCCAAGCCCCAAAGGGGGTGATGCTTCCTAAGTATTTCTGCTCTCAACATTAGATTTGGGTCTAACCCCTCCAAGTGCCCTTCGATTGTGAAGTGGTTGAGACCTGACCTTAGTTGGGTTAAGGTTAATGTTGACAGTTCTGCCAGGGGAAGCCCGGGGCCATCCGGTGGTGGGGGTATCTACAGAGACAGTAACGGGGAACTCCTCTTTGCATTCTCTTTGGGCTATGTCTTAGGATTCAATTTTATGGCAGAAGCATTGGACCTAGCTGAAGGGTTGGCACTGGCCGTCGCCAAAGTCTACCTGTTCATTGTCCTTAAGAGCGACTCCAGAAGCTTGGTGGATCTCCTTGTCAACGACGAATATTTGGGCTTGGCCCTCTGGTACACATGGGCGTCTATCTCTCACCTCAATGAGAGGGCCAATCTGAGATTTTCTTTCACACCAAGAGAGGCTAACGGTGTGGCTGACATCCTATTTAAGACCGAGAGCGAGGTCCAAGGTAAGACAACCTATCACTTAGCAGCAGACCTCCCTCCTCTAGCCCGTGGTTCTTTTTTCCTCGACAGGGCAGGTTTAGGAGCTATCAGAATGGGAGGGTAGTTTGTTGTTTTTCTCCTGTCCTTTGGGTTGTTCTTGTGGTTTTATTTTCTAGACAGTTTCAGGATGGGTGTGGCTACAGGTCTTTTTATGAGGCCAACCCATCATACTTGTACATTTCTCCCTATCTATACAATAACCTTCCTTTAAAAAAAAAAAAAAAAGAAGAAAAAAAAAAAAAAAAGAGTTCGAGCATCCATTGGCGGTGAAATCCCACTATGGCGTGAATGTGTGGGGGTGTGTGTGCATGTGTTTTTTTTTTTAAAAAGTAGTATGTTAATACTAGTGGGAACAAATCTTTCGACTTACGGCTAAAGGTAAGTATCTACAATCCTACTTTTTGTGCAACTAGTGTTTTCATTTGACATTTTCAGTATATGAAATGGAAAAATGGGTTTAAAATGGTTGATTTGATCTCTGATTAATATATCACACACTTTTGCAACAATCTCTCTCTTTTACCATGGTCATACAATTTACACTACTTTTTTAGTAGTTGGGAGAGAGAGCTAATAGAAGTTGTTTGAAGAAAAACATCTGTTGGTCATGTTGTGATTTTAAAAATGACCTTCGAGGAAACTTTGAGTTTGTGTTGGATCTTTTCTTTACAATGTTAGAAAAATAATAATCTAGAACACAAAGAGGATAGAGAAAAATGCGAATGAGATAATTAGATCTATCGGGTTCAAGGGTTGACTAAGTGTTGAACAGATCTCTGGGACTAGCTATACAAATTTTTTATAGATAGTTTAAATATTTAATATTTTTATTTACTTACTAAAAATAACTTAAAAAAAATTACTTTATTATAAAAACATAACATGCAACGCATTAGCCATGTTGAGTCATGGTTGTGTCATGCGCGTCTGTGTGCGCCGCACCACAGTAGGCTGCACTAGGTAGGGCATAAGGGTGCTTATGGACTTCATTTATCCAATTTTCATAATCATTAAATATCTCTCAGTCACTATTGAAAAACTCTGAATCCTTTTTAAGTTATTATTTACTAAGTTCATCTTTGAGTTAACTTAATTAGTAATCTCGAGTTATGGTAGCACGTGGTTTGAGCCTGTACATAGTGAGTGCACTGCTGGGACCAGATGACAGTCATTGTATTTGGAGGTTAATTGCCCAGAGAATCCCCTTGCACTTGAAATGTTGTCTAAGGAGAGAAAATTCAATTTTCAAGCCGAGTGATTCAAATCACCCTACGACTCGATTTAAAAACTCAATAGGTTCCTTTTTATCTTTTCATTTACTTTCATTTTTAATTTATTTTTACATAGTTTGAATTGTTTTCAATACTTATTTCCAACAATCTTAAATCAAAATTTCTTTTTGAAAATAAATTAGACTATGGCCACCATTAACGTTAATGTTACAAATGAGTTGTCCAATGTCAAACCCCTTTTTTGGACAAAACTTTAAACAGTGGATACAAGAGCTAAGTTTTGCATTGGACAAATGAAAAGTATTTTACATATTGTCTAAATCATTTATATTTGATCCAACAAAAGAAACTAAAAGTATATATGTCAATAATTGTAAGAATTATATTCAAAATGCCTTATCAAACAAATTGTACGATGTGTAGATTTTTTATGATTCCATAAAAGACATTACACTATTTTCAAAAGAAGTCTGTTTTAGAAGATGTGAGAGCTAAGAAACATGACATCGCTAATTTTCTTCATTATGTGATGACAAATGATAAACCTATCACTAACCAGATTCGTGATTATTAAAATCGGGTACATGAATAATTAACTGAAGGAATGAAATTAGATGAGGTATTTCTTACAGGAGCATTGATAATAAAAAAAATTTACCTCCATCCTAAAAATAATATAAAAACTATATGAAAGATAAGACAAATAGCATCTCTATGAAAAGTATAATCGTACACATTGGAATTGAAGAGGTTAATAGAAATATAAGCCAGAAGAAAATTGACAATGAGATAGCCTCAAAGGCAAATTTAGTCAAATATAATCAGTTAAATAAGAAAAAGAAGAAGGAATTTCTATAATTGTGGAGAGCTTGGACACCGTGCTAATGAATGTAGACTCGTAAAGAAAATGGAAAAACAATTTAAGAAGATGAAAAAAAAAAAAAAAACTGCTATAATTGTGGAAAGTTGGTGCATCATATTGGGGAATGCAGGATTAAAAAAAAAATGCTAAGCCTCAAGTCAATCTCATTGAGACTGAAAACATGTTAGACGTGGTAATTGTTGTTGTGTCTAATTTCTTTTTTATAAACAACATGGAGAAGGTGTTGAATACCAGAGCAACTCGGCATATATGCAAGGATCAAAGCATGTATATATCCTATCAAGCTGCAGGGATAGTGAACAAGTTTTCATGGGAAATACTCAAGCCTCTCCAATTGTTAGAAATGGAAAAATATTCCTGAAGTTCACATCGGGAAAGACTCTAATGCTGAATGATATCTTGTATGTGCCTGATATAAAAAGAAACTTGGTTTCAGGTTCAGTATTTAATTAAGTTAGGGTTAAATTAGTGTTTGATTTAGACAAGCTTGTAATGATTAAAAAAATGAAACTTTTATGGGGAGATAAAAAGTTGTCCAGATCTATTTATATTGTTGGACTTTTTTATTTATGGCATAATAGATTAGGCCACATGATCATATATAGCTTCTCTGAAAAAATGGAAAGTCTAGGTTTGTTAATTGATTTTTCAAATGAAGAGTTTGATAAATGTGAAACATGTATACAATCAAAATTCATTAGAAAATATTTTCAACTAGTGAATAAAAATTTTAAATTACTATTGATTTTAGAATTTACATGTTTAAAAGTGGTAAAAGATACAAAGTAATATTTGTAGATGATTACTCTAAATATACTAGAGTATACCTACTAAAAAATAAAAATAAAGCTGAAGCTTTAAATTCTTTCATTAAGTATAAAACGTAAGTTAAAAACTTAGTATGAAAATTAAAGGACTTAGAATAAATAGAAGAGGCGAGTACTAATCTTTCTACTTTAAAGAACTTTGTGAAAAGAATTGGATAACTCATAAAATTACTGCTACCTAAACACTAGAACAAAATAGAACAGTAAAACATAAGAATAAAACTTTAAAAGAAATAATGAATACTATATTGAATAGTTTTGACTTGCCCTCTAACATGTATGGAGAAGCAATTCTATGTGTGTGTTATATTCTAAATAGGATACAATATGAGACAATAAAAAAGACACCATATGAACTCTGGAAAAATGATACTTCTAGTTATAAAGACCTTAAAAGTATGAGGGTTGTATTGTTAAAGTAGGGTTACCTAAAATTAAGAAAAGAAAATTGTCCTAAAATGGTTGATTATGTGTTTATAAGGTATGCAAGAAATTGGGCAACCTATATATTATTAATTTTGAAATCTAAGGATACTATTTTAGATACTAACATTATTATAAAAGCTAGACATGCAGAGTTCTTAGAAGAAATATTTCCTATTAAATCTAGGTTTGTAAAAATAAATAATGTTAATGGAACAGAAGTTGCATTAACTAGTACATTTATATATGAGAGAAATAAAGAAGAACTAGAATTAAGGAGAACAAAAGAGTTAGGAAAGAAAATAACCTTGGAGATAGTTTCTACACCTTTTTATTAGAAGATGATTCTATTTATTATTCAGAAGTTCTTAACTCTCCTAATGTAACCTTTTGGAAGGAAACTATTAATGAAGAGTTATAGACTATTATATTAAATAACACTTAGAAACTCATAAACCTTTCATCTAAAAGTAAACCAATTTGATGCAAATGAGTGTCTAAGAAGAGTGTAAAATCAGATAGAACCTATACCTAGGATTACAATGAGCAGAGTATTAGTTATAATAGCATTCATATACAAGCTAGTCATACACCGAATGGACATTAAAACGACATTTCTAGATGGAGAGTCAAAAGAAAAAAAGTATATGGAACAACTTGAGGGTTATCAAATCTTAAGAAGAAAAAAAAATAAAGTATGTAGATTAGTTAACTCATTGTATGATCTAAAGCAAGCCCTTAAACAATGGCATAAAAAATTCGATAGTGTTTTACACTCAAATAGATAAGTAGTAAATGATATAGATAAGTGTGTGTGTGTGTGTGTGTGTGTGTGTGTGTGTGTGTGTGTAGAAAATTTTCGGGAAGTGATTGTATTATTATATGTCTTAATGTAGATGATATGCATATCTTTGAAACTAATATTAAATTAGTTATTGCAATTAAAAACTTCTTGTCCTCTAAGTTTGATATGAATGATTTAAAGAAAGCAAGTGTGATCATAGGCATCAAAGTAATCAAGAAAAATGATTATCTTATTTTATTGTAATCTCATTATATTGAGAAAAAGTTAAGAAGATTTGACCATTTTGATTGCTTGACTATTAATACACTTTTTGATACCATGCGCATCTCAAGAAGCATATAAATAATAGTGTATAACAATTAGATTACTTTAGAATAATTGATGGCCTAATATATCTAATGAACTGTAGTAGAACAATAAAACTTTTGCAGTAGATTAAGTAGATATACACATAACCTTGGAAAAGAACATTAGAATGATTTACTTAGGAGTCAAAGATATCTGAATGGTATTATTACTTACGGTATTCATTATCGTGGTTTTCCTGTTATATTAGAAGGATGTGGTAATGTTAATTGAATCACTGATTCAGAAGAAACAAAATCTACTAGCAGATAAATCTTCACTTTAGGTGGAGAAGCAGTCACTTAGAAGTCTACCATACAAACATGTATTACTTAGTCAACTATAGAATCTGAGTTCATTACTTTAGAAAAAATAATACTAGAAGTTGGGTATCTTAGAAACCTCTTACCTGGTATACCTTTGTAACTAAAACCCTTATAAGTTATATCTTTACATTGTGATTATCAAGTAGTTATAGCTAAGGCCAAGGGTAAGATATACAATAATAAAAGTAGACATATTAGACTGTATTACAATATAATGAGACATTTTTTGTACAATGGACTTATAGCTAATGACTCTATGAGGTCAAAAAAGAATCTGACAGATCTTTTGACTAAAGGACTATCCAAAATATTAGTCATTAATATGTCGAAAGGAATGTGGTTTGAGCTGAAAAGAATGAACTATCAGTATTGGTAACCCAACCTATACAAGTGGAGATTTCATGACATATATTCATTGGGTAAACAAGACGACACTAGAAGATAGTTAAGCACTAAAATAACTTAGTCCCTTCCATGGTGTAGGTAGTGCGAGCATTAATGTGTAAGGATGAGTTTTTGAACTCTTAATGAATCTATAGCCATATATTAGTGATATATCTAGTTTTTTCTTACTAATTAGCACGTTACTACACACACCCCATTGTTAAACACACCTCACTAGGGAATCAATATCAAGACCTCAATGTTGAAATGAGGTTATCTTCACTCAGTCTATCACTTGAGATATGGATCGATGTGTTGGTGATGTACGTAGTTGTTGCATACACTTAATGGAATTCACCTATATCAGAATCCAAGTGAATTCCATCAAGTAATAGTGTGGCCCTCTCTTATGAGAATCTAAGGGAAGTCTCTATAGCATTAATGAATCCAAGTAATGGTGCATAGCCAAAATGCACTAAACCATAGAACCAGTTGTAATGGAAAATTTGTATGAGTGGCATGTATAGTCATTTTACAATAAAGGAGTAAACTTCAACACTGTTTGTATTGCAACATGAATCCGATACCCAACACCCATATGCCATGTCCCGAATTTGGTGTGCAACGGGGAATTTTGGGTATTTTTTTTATTGTATTCGAGCAATAAGTCTATAACATCCACAATTGACTCAAATAAATTTCATTTCCACTATATATACTGTTTACATGTATAATTTTTACAAAACAAGCATGTACACTACTAAATAAATATTAAAATGGTAGAATATCGCAGGCATGCTACCCTGGCCTCCCACGATGCTCGGAAAAGATATAATAGAAAAAACATGAGCTAAAAAGCCCAATAAGTACATCTCATGTGTGCAGTGTTTATATGTCATGTTCTAAATTTTACCAATACTAGAGTGCGTAATATTTTGTATGTGATGTAATGGAATGCAATGTCACGTAATGTCGGATGAACATGATGTGATGCAATGAAATTCCAAATGTGACCATGTATGCATGCCAAGTCTCCATCCTAGAGTCAAATGTTAGCAACTGGAAAGCATAGGGGCTAATACCCAAATGCATCATGGTGTATAGCCTCGGATACCCACCTCGTTGGTGGGGCCAAACACACCATGGCTATTAAATTATTCCACCTAGTAGTTAATAGCAATCTTTATTGCACTCAGACATACCAAGGGGTTAACATGAACCCATTTCACACATCCACCCGTGCCAAGCTAGTCTGACCTATTTCCACGTAACTACGACAATGAGAGTCAAACACACCATGATCCATGTGTCCACCTAGTCTCAACAGTGAGGCACCTAATGGTAACAACGAGGTTTATGGAATTTTACAAATGGGGCTTGGTGTATTAATCACGAATATAATCATATTTTCAGTATTCTGCAAACCACAAATACAACTGTGGTATCCATAAATATCATAAGAGAGTTGATTCATGTTCTAATCTATATCATGCAACATCCTCATCCAATCAAACCAATGCACATAACAGAGCCTGATCCCCTTAACTCTTGGGATGTGACATTGAGAATATTTTTTATACGGTTGATATTTTTTCCACAAATATGATATCAACGAGATAAGAGAGCAGCTCAAAACTTTTATTATATTATATATTATTTACAATTATGTAGAATACAAAGTTCTAAAGACATGAATATACTGTAGTATTTCTAAGCAAATAATTCATCAAAGCGTAACTACTAGAATCCAAGCTATGTTATTTCTATCACTTTTCTTACCTGAAAAAATGAGAATAAGGAACACATGAGGAGAGGGTGCACAATCCGTGAGTGGAGGTGTGAGTGGAAAGTGATGTCAATGTGATGTGAGAGAGAAGAGTGGAATGTGTTTGGATGGGATTTAAGATCATGGACTTAGGTTAGGGTCGATGTCCACTAAGGTGAGGGGAAGCCCATGCTTCCCTCTATTTTGGGGTTTTCTTCATGCACTTGAGCTTTTTTGTTCTTTGTGCGATATCATGAACATTCGGGGTAGCATGGGTGTGAGGGTTCAGACCACGCAATTGGGGGTTCGTGCTCTCACTCTCAGACATAAGCACACTTATGACAATGGTCAAGGATATATGTGTGCAAGGGCAGAGGTACGCACATACACACATACATAAGGCTTCTGAAAGTAACAACCACATGCATTTGTGCTCACACTCGGAGGGGATACGAATGGTACCAAGGATATATCCACACACGAGAGGGGTCAAGGACACTAATGTGGATTGCGACATACTTAGAAAGTCAAGGAACTTGCACAGGGGGTGCAATTGCATGAGAAACTAGATTGCCTGCACAAGGGTATAGTCGTACACACACAAAAGCCAAGGCAAGCTTGAGGAAATGCCAAGAAAATTGAGGGTATTATAGTTTGTCACTTGACTTCTGTAAATTTGTCGTGATTACTATAATCTCGATTTAAGTCTGGTAAACATTGGCACTATTATACAAATCTTACTCTGTAACCCAAACGATTTTGAATTTTAAAAACGTGTGGGGGATTATTATAATTTTAAAAGGTATTCTAATATTTTTTATTTTTCAAAATTTTTATCAAAACTTTTCCTCCTCCATTTTTTTTTTTAAATTTTAAATTCCTTGTCGCTTATGTATCATGCTTTGGAAATAGTCTTACATCGAAAATGTAAAAGGGAAACAAAGAGGTTATATGTAGGATGTGGTGTAGAAGGCTTGGCATTCGGGGGGACTTGGAGTTTATGTTTGATCATTTCTTTGCAACACAACCACACGCTAAGTCAGGCCATGGACATGTCAAGTGCAAGTGCATGTGTATGTGCACCACACCGGGTTGGGTTGGGCAACACATAGGCTTGGGCTTAGGCCCAAGTGCATGTGCATGTACGCAATGCGAATGCAAGTGAGAGTGTGAATGTACACACGCTCATGGTTTACTACAAGTGTACTAACACTCACATCCCTTCATTTTTAAAATAGAGAGATGTGTCTATTCAGGTGGTCGTACCAACTAGGTTTAAATCTAATGGACCTGACCCATTTCAAAAGGGTGTTTTAACACCAACATGAAGCTATAAATAGATTTCATTTATATGGTTTATAGAATCATTAAATCATTCTCCCTATCTTTTGAAAAACTCTATTATTTTTTTAAATTATTATTTACTAAGTTTGTCTCTAAGTTAACTCAATACTCTCGGGTTAAGGCTGCACGTGGTTGAAGCATGTGTACACCTAATGGATCACTGGAACCAGGTGCTAGCCGTTATATCTTGCAGGTTTATTGTCTAAAGAATTTTGTTACACTTAGGATGTCGTCCAAGCAGGGCAAATTTGATTTCTAGCTGAGTGATTTAAATAATGCCTCAACTCAACTTGAAAATCAACAAGTTATTCTTTATCTTTCCATTTACTTTCATTTTAAATTTTATTTTTACATAATTTGAATTTTTTTTCAACACATATTTCCAATAGGTTATGTTAATTGGAAGGAATATGATGATTTTCATGTTCCTCCAAAAGTATTCACATAGCAAAGGATTGCATTTAACAGTGAAACTCACTTGAGTTTGCCCCATATATTCAATGTTAACTCGTAATGTCAAACTATAATGGACTGGAACTAGTTCCAGTTGACTCACACAAGTAATCACTCCTTGGCCACAATATAATAAACTAGAATTCTTTTGAACTTGAGACTTCATGCATGTGCTCCGACTACTTGTATATGTGTAACCACACCTGCACCAACACACATTTGTACATATATGAGCCCATGCGAGTAAGCACACATACACCCCAAGCGCATGCATGCACAAATACATTTAAATAAATGTTGATCTAGACCAAAATATATGGACCTTGACTTAACTTTCCACCTCACCACCAACTTCCACATCACTACCACTTTATGTGGTGAGCTCTAACCAAGTCAAGCCCATAAAGATAAAACTTTTGATCCATTTCAAGAAATCCCACTAAGCCTCTTTCTTAGGTCACGCCCCACTACCCTACATCATTTCCACAAAAAGGCCACTATATCTCTATCCTCTTCCCACCTCCCACATCCACCAATGCATGCCCTCTACTAACCCTCTTGCTACCTTCACCCTTACATTTTCATCCACTCCCCTCCAACAACTCATGATGAGCTACCCCACTCACAACCTCTATATAAGGTAAATTCCTATGCTCTTAACCCATTTTCCATTACCAAAATTTTTAGAGAGAAATAGACGAGAGAAAAGGGCGAAGAAAAAGAGAGTTGGAGGTTGTAGAAGTGGGTCAAACCCACACCTTAAGATCAAGACATCAAGACTTTCCACCAAGATCTACATGTACACATGTGAGCGCATACCATAAACACTCACACATTTCCACATTTTCCTTTTTCTTTCCCAATATTTAGTGGCCTGATTTTTAGTGCCTATGATAGACTAGGTGAGCCCCTAAACATCACACTCTTTAGGTCGATTGGATGCTTCAATCGAATCCCACATATATATGTTGGACAGTTGTGATGATCTAGGAGGCCCACCACTTAGACTTTTTGTATAAATATATCTTTGTTATTTTTGCACTTTTTCTAAGGTCATAAGATTTGAGATATGAAATGCAAAGGTGTCCTGAAAAGAGCCATTTGATCATGCACTAACAACCTAAGTTGTAGCCTTTGGATGGACAGGTTGGATGGTCCAAAAGTGGGTCATCTATGGAACTTGCAAAGGGATGAACTTGTCCCTAGATGTTTATGAAAGTTGTGGGCTTAAATAGATGTAGAAGGTCCAACAAGGAGGGGCTCCAAGCCAGCCCCAAAGCTATATGGTTAGGGCCTTTGGTTGAGCCCCAAAATGATAAAACTTGGAGATGTTTGGGCCTGACTATTGGACCAACCTTGTTGACCTTAAATGGATCATTTAAAGTACTTTTGGGATGGAGTTAGACCAATCTTTGGACCCACCAAAAATGGGCCCAAGGTTACTCCAAAACATATCCATGTAAGGCCCTCGATTTGACTCAAAACTATATAAGATTCAAACCCCTTTAAGCTTGAATTATTGCTCTAACCTAATTAGCCAAAAGGAACAATCCAATATAAAATTGGAGTGAGCCTTATACCCACAATAGATAGGCCCAAGACCAGCTCTTAGACCATGCATGAGGACCCCCAATATACCTATAGTTGTGGTGGTTAAGAGGCCCAAACCATCCCAACCTTTGAATGGTTTGGGGGCCCACACCTTCCACTCATTGGTTAGTTGACCGGTCCACTTCCAGCCCTCATCTCATGTACATATGATGCCTCTTTGATGTTTGATCTGGTCCAAGTAGAACATGCCGGCACTGAAAACAAAGTGTATGGTCAGTCTCATAGGGTTACAGGTCCTACAGAAAAATTCTAGACAAGGTGCGTCATTTGAAATTCACTATTCACCCGAGCGGAACTAAAATGTACCATGATATACCGAGGTTGTATTGGTGGAATAATATGAAGAAGCAGATCGTCGATTATGTGTCTAGATGCCTCACATGCCCACAAATAAAGGAAAAGCATTAAAGAGTAGCAGGAGCATTGTAGTCATTACAACTTTCTAAGTGAAAGTGGGTTTTCATTATAATGCATTTGGGTTTTCGTTAATCAACTAACCAAGTCTTTGTATTTCCTTGCAATGTGTGTTACCTCCTTGGACGAGTTGTCTAGGCTTTACATTGATAAGATAGTGAAACTTCATGGACTCCCAGTATGTGTCATGTCCAAATGAGACTCTTAAGTTCACATCACAATTTTGGAGAAGCTTTTAAAAGGTTATGGGAATTTCTCTAAAATTCAACACTGCCTTTCCTTTAACGCCTTGATTTTCAAAACCCGAGTATACTACTCATTTTCCAAAAATTCAAGTGTTAACCTTTAAAATTTCAGTCTAAATTTAAACCATCTTATCAAATTTCAGAGTTAGCAGCAATTATACACATAATAAACCACGCATTGAATAAAAATTTTTCATTCATAACCATAGATCCAAATGTAGTGCCCATACAGAACTAATGCAACAAAAATGCCAAAAGTTCATTAAACATGCAAAAAAGGAAATCTATCATCTAATGATGGAGCTTAATATGGGTCACAGGGACCCTGTCTAACTCCTTATCTACCCGACCTACTCTAGCAATCTAATGAACAACATCGGCTTGCTCTACACCTGCATTAACTGATATGGTTTGATAGCATCAATGGCTATCGCAGTGAGGAGTACCCTCTAAGATTTCACACTCATCATTCATAAACCATATAGATTACAAGATATGAGAAGAGGCATATTCAACAGCGCAATTTAAAATTATGATCATATATTCATGAAAAAGATAATCAACATAATTTTATCACTAAGAAAATGTAATAATAGCCAAATAATCAATCATACAACTTTCTATTGCACTCGAAAATTGCATTGTATATGAACTCCTCAAGATGGCTAGAAAATTGATAAGCAAACTCCCACTCCACCTGGAAATCACAATACAAGTGAACTTTGGAAGGTAAACAGAAAATCAACCCTTAAACCTCTACTTCACCCGAAAATCATATCATATGTGAACTTCGCAAGATGGCTAGAAAATTGATAGGCGAACTTCAACACCATCTGAAAATTATGGTACGACTGAACTCCACAAGTTGAAGGGAGAATCACCATGGGCACTCCAACATTATCCAAAAATTGTATGAACTATGCAAGATGGCTAGAAAATTGATAAGAGAACTTTAGCTCCACCCAAAAATCATAATGAACTCCACATATTGGAAATCAACATTTTAACCTCTGCTTCACCCGAAAATCATATCGTATGTGAACTCTACAAGATAGATAAAAAATCGATAAGCAAACTTCAGCTCCACCTGAAAATCACGATATGACTGAACTCCGCAAGATGAAGAGAGAATCAACATAGGAACTCTGGCACCATCTGAAAATTGTATGAATTTCGCAAGATGGCTAGAAAATCGATAAACGAACTTCAACTCCACCCAAAAAATCATAATGAACTCTGCATAATGACTGAAAAATCAATAAGATATGCGAATAGGGGGCCAATAATCCATCAAAGTTGCGAAGGGCAAATATGTGATCCAAGTCGCGCATAACAAATATGTGATCCAAGCCATGTAAGGAAAATATGCGATCAAATCCACGTAGGTCAAATATACGGTCTAAGCCATACAAGGCAGATGTGTGATCTAAGCTGCATAAAATCAAATATGCGATCCAAGCCATGTAAGGAAAATGTTCAATCAAAGCTGCATAAGTCAAATAGGGATCACAAGATGGTGAGTCCACAATGAGTTCTATTCAATCTCAAGTAATCGTAAGTTGCAACATATAACAAATTTTATAACTAGAGATAACATACGATAATCAAATCATTCATCCTTTCTAACATTAAAGAGACATTAATTGTACATTATATGAGTCAATTGCACAACAGATTGACATATTCACATAATGAGATAAGTAAACTATGAAATAACTTAGAGCTACTAACTATAAGAAATTAAAGTATCATTTATGTCTATATTAATGAATTTGAGTGAGAAGCTCAAAAGGTGAGTCCCACTCAAATTCATTATCTATAAATAGATTGGCATATTCACATAATGAGATAAGTAAACCATGAAATAACTTAGAGCTACTAACTATAAGAAATTAAAGTATCATTTATGTTTAGATAATGAATTTGAGTGGGAAGCTCAAAGGGTGAGTCCTCACCTCGGTCAAGCAAACTACTTGTGCAACCCATTAGATAGCACAATGGCCACCTGATAGAGTTAAACCAGATTATTATAAATGCGCCTATGACATAATCAAAATTCTACAGAAATTGACAATAATTGATTATCTATAAATAATGGACTCAATGAAAACCAACTGAGTTAACGTGGCAACAAAATGACTAAACTAGGTTTCAATTTACCTCAACTTGGTAGCTTAACTTGGTCGGTTCTCGGCCAAACAACGAGTCACAGGTTCAGCTGCGAACCGTCCCCACCAACTCTTTCACTCTTTATCTTCCACTCACTCTTCTTCTTCTCCCTTTCTTTCTTTTTTCTTCTTTCTCTCACTCCCTCTCCCTCATCTTTTACTAGAATGTCCAGCTAGGCCTAGACCAAGCTTGAGCCTAACTCGACCCAGTCAGACTCGGTTCTCTCTCTCTCTCTCTCATTTCCTCTCTTCCTTCCCTTCCTTCTTCTCCTTCCTTTTCCTTTTTTATTGCTTCGTCCAATAAATTTGAATTATACCTAAGCCTAAGTCATGCTTGACTCGGTTGGGCTAGGTTGGTGCAACAGCCACTAACCCGCTCTCTCTTCTCTCTATCTTCCTCTTCCCTACTCTTTCTCTCTCATTTTTCTCCATGTCTCCTACTCTCATTCTCTCCACCTTCTACTTCTTTCTCTTTGGATAGGGGAGGAGCCACGACTAGAACAACGGCTCGAGCTGGTGCGGCATCAGCAGGTCCCGGCCTCCACTTCTTTTTACTCTTTCTTCTCTTTTCTTTTCTTTTTTTCCTTTTTGTGGACAAGGGATGCCCTAGAGGAGGGCTTTTATAGGCTTAGAAACACCAAGAATCATTAGCGCTAATTCGTTGATCAATTGTGGTGCCAAGATTAATGTCTCATTAAACACTGTGCTTTTGTTGCTACTAGTTAGAGATCCCACTTCATTCTGTTTGCATGATCATATAGTACTGACATGGATGAGATTCCATGGCTATGGGGCACTTAATAAACGACCAAGATCAGCAAATGGGTCCCACTACCCATTGATGGGTTTCTTGTTTAAACAAGGAAGATGATGGGCCCATCCATGGTGGTTTCTCATCGAACGGTTCATCGCCTGATTTGGAATGTTTTGAAGGATCAAATTGGTCCCTAGGGACTTGTGAGACCCACCAAATGGATGACTATTAACATCTCTTAATGATTTGGCTTCAACAGCGGTGGCGGGTGGAAATCAATTTAGCTATTAGGAAGCCCTAGCATGCAGGATCGAGATCCACTTAAATGGATGGATGGGATCTCAGGAGGAGGTCTCGTGTGGATTGCCAACATGGAAATGCAAGAAAAATGGACTTTTTCTATTTTCAGAAAGACCGGCCGCATGCAGCCCCCCTTCGTTAGTGCTCATGTGCATGCACGAGTGCATCTTCATGTGGGACCTATGGTGTTTTGGTCGGACCACTCTTCCTAACATGATGGACAGTTCAGATTATCTAATCAGTGGCCATGGTGGGCCAGATCCGACCCAAACGGACATTGTCCTTTTGAATTACTCGTGCGAGAAGAAAACTTCCCTTCACTTTGTTATTTGGGAATTTGACCATACTGGCCTTGATGTATGGTCAAATTCCCTAAAGAGATTCAACTATTCTGAGGGTGGTCTTCTGACAACTTTGGGAAAAATTTTTTAGACCAAAATGCCCTTGTTCTTGGATTAGTAGTTGTACAGTTTAGAGTACAGAAGAAGTTATGTTTTATTTCAATCTCGAGAAAGTGACGTGGATGGAAGCCTTTTTTAACGTGGGCAAGACCCAACTCATGGGGTCCACATTGATGTATGTGTATAATCCAGCCGCCCATCCTTTTTATCGTGTCATTTTAGGGCTAGAGCCCAAATATCAACCTGATCCAGAGCTAGTGTGGGCCACATAATAGAAAATAATGGTGATATTGTCACCCACTGTTGAAACTTTACAGGCTCACTGTTATGTTTGTTAGAAGTGGACACTGTCTAAGGTGGGACTTCTTGGGACGACGACGATCTGTCCGACAAGGTGGACAGAATGGATCATCCTATTGTGGGCCTCGACTCGTATTATTTAAAAATAAATAAGTCATTAATTACATCAACTTGACAACCACAACCCTTACTACATTACAACCATGACCCATACCACATTACAATCACAACCCTTACCATGTTATATGGGGTCATGGTTGTAATGTGATAAGGGTCATGGTTGTCATGTTATATGGGTCATGGTTGTCATGGGTCATTGTTGTCATGTTATATGGGTTGTTGTTATCATGTTATATGGGACGTGGTTGTCATGTTATAAGGGGTCTGGTCGTGATTTATGTGTTGAATTTAATCCGTCCATTGAATTTAGAATTTAATTTAATGTCATTGAACAAAAAATGAGTTACATCTAAAAAATTTATGGCCCCTAAAAGGTTTTCAATTTCACTGCTTTCGATGGTGTGGTCCACATGGCCCCCAAAATCATCTTTCAAAATGAATGGATAGCGTGGATAAAATGTATCCATCACGATGGACCTAATAAGACCATCCATATTTACATAGGTCCGACACCCAACACAAGGGAATAGATCACCCCATTATGGGCCTCGTCTCCTATTATTATAATCAAGCTATTAATTACATCAACCTGACAACCACAACCCTTACCACATTACAACTACGACCATACTAGAACGGGGCAAGACGAGCAAAATCGGTCTAACACTGCGGTCTTCCCCAAGGTCGTCAATAGTGACAAACCCTCTCGAGCAAACTCTAACAGTAAACCGGTTGATTAGTAGAAATCCTCTGCCACAAAGGAATACGACACACCAGAATCAAATAATACATGAGCTATGCACGACGACACAAGGAGCGTACCCTTGATGACCCTACTGGATGACTAAGGGTCTTGCTAGGCGGTGTAAATCTTCCCTGAGCTTACTGGGCAGGTGCATGCCCCTCTGCGGTCACTGCTACTGTTGCTACTGTTGTGGTGGCCTGAATTGCTGTCTTCGCTGCTACGGGGGAGGTCTTGTTGGTTGTTGCTACTGCTAGGGCCTTGATGGCAAGTACTGCTATCGTTGTTGCTGTGGTGGAGGTTGTTGTGGTGTCCTTGGTTGCTACTGCTACTACTGAAGGTGGGGTCACTCCTGGTTGGCGGTGCCCCACCTCACCACATCCAAAGCATACACCTGAGAACTGACGTAGAGGTGGTGTTGAAGGTGCTCGAAAGGCTGAGCGACCTGTGCGCCTCTGGGGTGGTCGCTGCTGCTGCTAGGAGTTACCGAAGGGGGCCTTCCTCTTCCTGTCTCCTCTCTGCTCACGGACCCTCTGTGAATCGACCCAATCTGCCTCATATATCTGGGCCCGCTACGTGGCATGCTCAAATGTCAGGAGCATGTGTCCAACGACATGACTCCTGAGGCCAAAGCACAAGTCGTTCTCAAAATGGTGGGCCTTCGGCCCCTCATCATCAACAAGGTATGTCGTGAATCTCAACAACACGATAAAACATGTCTCATATTGGGACATCGACATGTCCCCTTGCATAAGAGCCTCAAACTCAAGCGCGCGCTACTGACAGATGTGGTCTGAGAAGAACTTTTGGTCAAACTGGTTGACAAAATCCTCCTATGTCCACTCGAAATTGACCACTTCCGCATAGGCGACTAATGCCCACCAGTGCTTAGTCTCATCCTAGAGAAGAAATACAACTAACGGGACCTGCTGCTGGGTCATACACCTCATGGTATCAAAAATCTTCTCCACCTCCGACCTCCACCTCTCAGCTGTTGTAGGGCCAGACTCTCCCTAAAAATGTGGGGGATCTAGCCTTGTGAAGTCTCGTAGGAGGACGCTTGTGAGCTCCTGCTCGGCCTATGAGGGCGTATCAGTGGGCCGCCAACCCTGCCCTGATCGCTGTCACGCCCAAACTCAGAAACTGGGCTCACAAAATTCCTGATCACCAAATCTGGCGTCGACAGCCTCCGTAGAACCCCATTCTCAGCTCCCAGTGCCCATTTACCAAGTTTCGGTCCTGGAATTCTACGAGGAGGATTTTCAACACCATTTTGATTCGTAATAAGCATAACCAAAGGCATAACCCACAACAACAACCAAAAACTCCATTACATTTCCACTATGATAAAAAACTTTACAAGTACAATGAGCATAAAGGGAAATACAATGATAATGAACAAAAAGCTTCAAAATAATCTGTCACGTGCTCAAGCCTCAGCGTTGTTGCGATCCAACGTCACCTGCATGCAACGGTTGTGCATAAACTTATAGAAGGCTTAGAGGGTGGTGAAAGTGTGTGCGCAACGTAGTAATATGATCATGTAATATCAGAGTAATGCGGAATATACTAATGGATTCATGAATACCGTTAGCCGTACTAAGGCTATGCGATGCAAAGCATGAATTATGTCGGCTATACCATGGCTATGCGATGTAAGATGCAAGTTAAGCATACAATCCTCATCTAAGTCCACATATCAATACAGCTCAACTCTGGGATATCACCGGGGTCTAGTATACTCTAAACCAGATCACCGCCCCATCGCGCATAATAAAGTAAGTGAAAAATACCTCACTGTCTGTCTGCCAATATCAGCCTCGACTCATCAATAGTAGACCCATTCCTCGAGCTTGTCAAACTCAGCCTAACTTTGCCCCCTACTCTCGGGAGGGTAAGGCCACACCCCCTTCCAACCGACCATGATACAGTGGAAAGCACGATCTCCTGGTAATCGGCACTCTGCGCTCCTATACCCACTCGTTCTAGACGTTGGAGTAACCTTTTGGTACCATAAGGGTTTAGGGACTTTCACCCAGGGATATCTATAGCACCCCATGTAGAATAAGATTTTCAGTATCCAATCCTGCCAACCACGATACGCCTGTGGAGGCTATGACCCTGATGTCACTAGGGCGTATAGTAACCATGTCACACAATGCGAAATGTATGAATCACACTATCCAGTCATGTAACATCGTGAAAATCGGGGGTCGAGTAAAAACCTAACTCCCGAGTTCCAAAATGTTATTTATGCAACATAGATAATATTAGATGCATGTTGTCAGTAAACAGGCATTAAATAAGATTGGGATTAAGCCAAAACAACATATCATACTCCAGAGACAGTTAAATTAACAAGCGAAAGACTGTGATACATACATATAATATATAATTGATTGTAAGTCTCCAGAGTGAACATGTTACCAGGTTAAACATATACATGTATACCTCAAAATAGAAAGAAAGAATATACATGAGTGCTCTGAAAATATAAAATGACAAGTGTCATGACATCTAATGAACCTCCCTGTAATCCCGTCGATCAGAACACGCATAAAGGAGGGATCCTCCTCATCATTATCAAGTCCGGCTCTGCCTCGCAGGCCGCGCCATCATCTGCAATCACAATAGGGTCTGGTGGGTGTCCGAAAACACCGTCTCATAATGTGGGAGTGAGTAATCAACTCAGTGGAATAATAGAGCAGAGATTAACATATTATCAAATCAATCATGCAATAACAGTAAAGCAATAAATCAAACATTCCTAAATACTGTTGTTAATGCAATATGACATGACATGATGGATGCCCTCATCGACGATCTTCCTCATACGACACCATCTTACGCCCACGGCATGCTTTCTTCCCACAGTGCTCCACATCTTCCAAGCACATGCAATGTGATGTAGATATGATTACCAAGTAGTTATTAGACCTTTTCATACAGCAGGATTGGGAAACTAAGGTACCTTCCTTATATCAATCCCAACACAGATCCTGTCTAGGGTCGTCACTCCTAGTAATCTCATACGATGTTATATTTGTAGGTCGCTGCAAGGGCATCCAGGGTTGTTGCTCGCACTCGTTGCACCGCTCCCCTATCACCTTATCAATACAGGCCTAATTATCCTTAAGACTGCATCAGGACTCGTCGCCCCATGCAGTGTCAGGATAAACTCAAGGTCACTACAAAGGGCTCGTCACCTGATCAGTGTAGGCCGACAGCAAGAATATAGTGTCTCATACCACCATAATCTGCTCAGAGTAGGGTGCTCACTGGTCACTATGGGAAGGTTTGTAGCCCCAGCGTAGGTCGACAGCTCTACCACGGTGTCCCATACCACCATGCCCTCTTCATGAGTCTTTATGGATCAAGGTACCATGGTTGACAGGGTTTACAATGGTAAGTTCAGTACCCTAGGTTCAAACAGTTATGACTCATGCATGGTGAACAATCAATGGCCAGTCGGGTTACTTGACGGGCTCGACTAGTACGAGCGCATCGCAAGTCGAACGACATGAAGTGCGTGAAACACTTCGCGTGGCCTAACCACTACCGCCAATTCCAAACACGACTCGCGTTTATCTACGCGTCCTTCGTGGCAAAGATAAGCCAACCACGAATTTACTCGGTTACCGACTGCCTGGACTAAGTATAGTCCCAAACATTTATGAATCCACATCAGCAATCATATAAAGGTAATGGAAATGCATTACAACAATGTGAGCATGTTAACACATGTTATAACATACAACTTAAGTAAATCCTCTAGCACATGCATTTCTTACATATGATGAAATCATACATATAGCCAGCATGAAGGAAATCATTTACATCAGCATATTATTTGAGAATTCAATCTCAAAACTATTTCACAACACCATTTAATTCAATAAATACTAATACAAACATTTATACAAACACTTAGTCTACACACTTAAGTCTACATATTGTATGTCGACTCAAAGTGTACATTTGGGCGAATCTCTTCGCCAAACTGATTATGCACGCATTCCTAATATCCTAAGGCGATAAAAAGCCATGTGAATCATATCAGCAAAATATAGATGCAAACAGTATTTCCTACAAATAACTAAAATGCCCTAAATCTCATATTTTTCGTCTACTTACGAAACAGGAAACGGACAGCATGTTGTACATGTCAAACGGCATTGCCGTCGATAATCTACTATTAAACGACATTGAAAGCTTTGAAATCAGTCAATAAAAGCATCTAAAATCCGCACCCTTCACTTTATATGTGTATCGTTTCGAACGGAGCGTATACGCTTCGTCTACGGCGATCAGGCGACCTAATACACACGTACATCAGCTACTTTGCTATTTGAATCGAAGAAATCTCCAAATTAGCAAGTGTTTAGGGTTTTCCTTACCTAGAAGTGCGTTGGAATCACCGGAAAAGTGACTGGAGTGCGTCGCTTAAGCATGTGCAGCAGCAGTAGCAGGTGGCAGGAAGATCCCTCCCACACTCTCTCACAATCTCTCACTTTTTCTCTCACTCTGCTAGGGTTTCTAGAAAATTCGGATGAGTGAGAGAAGTGAGGGTTTGAACCCCTTTTATAAGCTTAAAACTTCCCAAATTAGGCTTGGGAACAATATTTACTTGAGGTCTAACCAATTCAGGGCTGTTCTGGTCCAAAAGAGCATTTCTGGAGGTCCCCTGGCCAAACGCGGTCGAACTTAAGCTCATGCATACTGGATCTAGCACACATCAAGTTTTCAGACCGGTAGAGTTTCCAGATCGCACGTGGCGATCCAGTTTCATTTCAGCGATCATCGCACCAAGATCAGGTCTACAAGTCTCATGATATGAAAGAGAAATGTTTCCTGATCCGAGGGTGTAATTTGGCTGAATTCTGACGGTCAGAGAGCTTAATAATAACGCATCAAGTCACGTGCCAGATTTGAATTAAAATTTCCAAATCTAACCCTATTCTCAGTCTCTTCACTCCTGGCTCAATGAAATAGCCTCTGAACGTCGGTTGGCCTTGATTTTCGAAACGGTTGTCAAGTCCAACAAGGCGGTCATAACGGTCTAAGATTGTGGGTATCGAACTTTCGACGCGCGGTCTAGATCCAATACAAAGTTTCAAAGAGTTTCTGAGAGCAAACGGGTTTAGAGTTTGATCCAAGGTTTTAGAGTATTATAGCATAATTGATTCTACAAGTTTTGGGTCTTGTAGAACGTATTTAAAATGGTCAGGAACAATTTCACAGCTACTCTAGCGTAGCGCTAGCTAACTTACGCTTAATTTCTAAAGGAATTTATCCTAAGTGATTTCTTTGGCTATGGAATTGGGTTCTGAGCGATTACCAAGGTGTTTTGGTTGACCCATTGTCTAAGGACGTCTAATCCCTAGTTGGCAAAATTCCGGGGTGTTACAATCTACCCCCCTTAAAACACAATTTCATCCCTAAAATTGGCGAAGGGTAAGGAGTACTTTTTCTAAGGAAGGTTCAAATCCTATTTAATAACCTAACCTTACGTAGAACCTAACTCAGCTGTTTCGATCTTGGGCCAATGGAGAAGAGGCTAACCACGCTTCCGCTGTGCCACTCTGATCGAACGGTTGCATTGGCTGACCTAACTGGATTAGACTCAATACGTTCTACCCCCCTTAAAACTTGGTTCTACTTAAAGTTCAAGAATCTATGCATCGCTCCGTATATCGGACGAGGTGTAACTTAGGGGCTATCCTTGACATGAATTGGGAAACAACCTATCATTACATTGGTTTTCCTTTGCTAATGATGCGTTCTATGGCATTGGTATCTATGGTGATAGAGATAAGTCTAATCTCTATTGTGGTTGAGTTCAGGGGCAGGTATGAGTTGGTGGCAAGATGTCTAATTCCCTACTGGCTTTAAGTCCTCGCCATTTCCCAAAGACAATGTGATCACGTTTGGTTGTAGGTGGTTGGGCCATCACAGAAGAAAGGTTGTGTAGTGGGTCTAAGCCAGATACATTGACCTTCTGTCTAATCAGGACAGAAAATGCGTTGTATCAGTTCTTAATCCGAGTCGATGCCGATCCTCTGCTTGATCAGAGCATTGGATTCATTGGTAACCACTAGGATTTAGAAGTCGATTCAAACCGCGAATACATCGCTTACATATATAGTTCCTTTACTCCGCGTTCTCGAATGCAATAAGCCCTTGGGGAAGGTAATTCTAAGAGGCGTGCTAGTTCATTCTAAGTTTAATCTGAGGGATTTATAAATTTTCCCTGAGAGTGAATGGTTCTAAGTTAAAACCACTTTCATATGGGTTACAACAGAAGTCTATAAGTAATAAGGGGATCTGTCGAAGGAATAAGGTTCTACTTCAACCAAATCTAACCTACAATTCCTTAGCATAAACAGGCTTTACACTACTTAAGGTAACTAGTAGCCTAGTTTGTAATTCAGTAGCTATAATCCAAAGCCTAAGTTTATACACTAAATGGTTCCCTACCATTACTAATACAGGGAATTGCTCTATCACTTAGGGTCAAGATTATCTAAATGAAATTGGATTTCCTATATCGTCAGATCCCTCAAATCTAGGAGTGCTAATACTAGGTCCAAAACGCCAAGGGCCTATATGGCCAGTAGCATTAAGTTGCATTAAATGGAACTGCATTCCTAATCCCACGTCGGGATTGGGAGTGGCATGCTTGGTAGGAGGGTGGGTTGGGATAAAAATTAATTTTGTAGGCTTAATACCGAAATTTACAACATGGTCGTGGAATCCATAGGATACACCCAATCTAGGGACAATACCTTACAGCAAACGAAACGGCATGCACTTCATTCAACAAAATTAGACACAATACATGGAACAAAGTTCCACACTTTCTACCTCTGACTTTACTAAACCTAACAACAACAAAACACAGAAATCTCAAAACGGTAATCAAACAAGCGAAGAATGTGGAGAAATGGGATGGGTAAGCAGGTTTCCACGAGTCTGAGGATCAAATAAAAGGGACATGAGAGAGAGGACGATGGAAAGGGAGAAAAAAGGCTAAAATTGCCTTAATAATAGCCATAAAAAGCGGAGGAAATGTGGAGAAATGGTTGTCTAAATGGACTGAAACGAATCTAGGCCCTGTAGAGGGATGCATCAAGCTCCTAAAGGCTGAATTTTCAAAGGGAAAAGAGAACTATAAAGGGGAATGGAGCTCCACACGATTTCATCCTTGCATGAAGGTTGTGGGAGCTTCAAACGACGAGATCGGAGAGGGAGAGGGTTGCTAATCACATTGGAGGGATGGGATAGGGTCGTTTTTAGCAATGAGAGGAATTAGGAGTGATTTGGGGTCGCGGTTTTGAGATGGGCAGCAAGAAAAACGAGCAAGGGAGCTTGGGAGGGGGCTATTTGTGAAGGAAGTACCCTTTTTAGGGGTTTTCGACGGACGGGCTCTATGTGGGAGGGGTGTACTAGCCACATAAGGGCGTGCGCCCGATTTTTATAGCAAGTGGGCCCACTGTACGGCGATGCATCGCCGGATCGGTGATGGCATCGCCGGCCGGTCACCAATCTGTCCAGTGAGACCACATGGGTTGTGTCCCCCCTGCCCTAAGGACCTCAAATATGTATGGGACCCACCCTAGTTCATTGTATTTTGACCTAGGGAGGCCCAAAACTCTATTCAGGGTGTTCCGGGGCCAGTCTGTAGACTAGAATACATTTACCCATCATATAGCATATGAATTTGGGGTAAGAGGAGCTAATCCATCCAGATAACCCATTATTTGCTAAATATTACAAATTTAGAACAAATGGCCAGTTTTTGTGTATTTTTACTATTCATTGTAAAATTTTTCCTAAGTATGATTTTATGTCATTTTCACATTAGGATCATTGCCTAACATGAAAATAATGAGAAAATTTTGAAGAATGGGGTGGTGAGAGGAAGGATTTTGAAGAATTTGAGTGAAACGGAGTTTTTAAGCCCTAGCAATTGAATGTAAGGGTTGTGGTTGCCCCATAGCCCAAGGATTCACATTTACGGGTTTGGAACCTTTCATAGAACGTCTCAAACCCGCCTACTTACAACCTAGAAGCTACTTAGGTCACTTCACGCAACCCTAGATGCGCTATGGACTCGATCGAAACGAACGAGTTGAGTAGACCTCGCCTATTGGTGAAACTGAAGTCCTACGTATGTTTCGAGATCCTACTCGCACCCACCTAAGTCAAAGGAGTGAAATCGTACGTCGCGTGTCCATAACCCAGGCCTAGTTTAATCCAAATCATGCTCTGATACCATCTGTAACATCCTGAAAATCGGGGGTCGAGTAAAAACCCAACTCCCGAGTTCCAAAATGTTATTTATGCAATATAGATAATATTAGATGCATGTTGTCAGTAAACAGGCATTAAATAAGATTGGGATTAAGCCAAAACAACATATCATACTACAGAGACAGTTAAATTAACAAGCGGAAGACTGTGATACATACATATAATATATAATTGATTGTAAGTCTCCAGAGTGTGAACATGTTACCAGGTTAAATATATACATGTATACCTCAAAATAGAAAGAAAGAATATACATGAGTGCTCTGAAAATATAAAATGACAAGTGTCATGACATCTAATGAACCTCCCTGTAATCCCGTCGATCAGAACACGCATAAAGGAGGGATCCTCCTCATCATTATCAAGTCTGGCTCTTCCTCGCAGGTCGTGCCATCATCTGCAATCACAATAGGGTCTGGTGGGTGTCCGGAAACACCGTCCCATAACGTGGGAGTGAGTGATCAACTCAGTGGAATAATAGAGCAGAGATTAGCATGTTATCAAATCAATCATGTGATAATAGTAAAGAAATAAATCAAACATTCCTAAATACTGTTGTTAATGCAATATGACATGACATGATGGATGCCCTCACCGACGATCTCCCTCATACAACACCATCTTACGCCCGCGGCATGCTTTCTTCCCATAGTGCTCCACATCTTCCAGGCACATGCAATGTGATGTAGATATGATTACCAAGTAGTTATTAGTCCTTTTCATACAGCAGGATTGGGAAACTAAGGTACCTTCCTTATATCAATCCCAATACAGATCCTTTCTAGGGTCGTCACTCCTAGTAATCTCATACGATATTATATTTGTAGGTCGCTGCAAGGGCTGCCAGGGCTGTTGCTCGCACTCGTTGCACCGCTCCCCCATCACCTTATCAATACAGGACTAATTATCATTAAGACTGCATCAGGACTCGTCGCCCCCATGCGGTGTTAAGATAAACTCAAGGTCACTACAAAGGGCTCGTCACCTGATCAGTGTAGGCCGACAATAAGAATATAGTGTCCCATACCACCATAATCTACTCAGAGTAGGGTACTCACTGGTCACTACGGGGAGGTTTGTGGCCCCAGTGTAGGCCGACAGCTCGACCACGGTGTCCCATACCACCATGCCCGGCTCATGAGTCTTTATGGATCAAGGTACCATGGTTGACAGGGTTTACAATGGTAAGTTCAGTACCCTAGGTTCAAACAGTTATGACTCATGCATGGTGAACAATTAACGGCCAGTCGGGTTACTTGACGGGCTCGACTAGCAGGAGCGCATCGCAAGTCGAACGACATGAAGTGCGTGAAACACTTCGCGTGGCCTAACCACTGCCGCCAACTCCAAACACGACTCACGTTCATCTACGCATCCTTCGTGGCAAAGATAAGCCAACCACGAATTTACTGGCTTACCGACTGCCTGGACTAAGTATAGTCCCAAACATTTATGAATCCACATCAGCAATCATATAAAGGCAATGGAAATGCATTACAACAATGTGAGCATGTTAACACATGTTATAACATACAACTTAAGTAAATCCTCTAGCACATGCATTTCTTACATATGATGAAATCATACATATAGCTAGCATGAAGGAAATCATTTACATCAGCATATTATTTGAGAATTCAATCTCAAAACTATTTCACAACACCATTTAATTCAATAAATACTAATACAAACATTTATACAAACACTTAGTCTACACACTTAAGTTACATATTGTATGTCGACTCAAAGTGCGCATTTGGGCGAATCTCTTCACCAAACTGATTATGCACGCATTCCTAATATCCTAAGGCGACAAAAATCCATGTCAATCATATCAGCAAAATATGGATGCAAACGGAATTTCCTACAAATGACTAAAATGTCCTAAATCTCATATTTTTCGTCCACTTACGAAACAGGAAACGGACAGCATGTTGTATATGTCAAACGCCGTTGCCATCGATAATCTACTATTAAACGACATTGAAAGCTTTGAAATCAGTCAATAAAAGTGTCTAAAATCCGCACCCTTCACTTTATATGTGTATTGTTTCGAACGGAGTGTATACGCTTCATCTATGGCGATCAGGCGACCTAATACACACATACATCAGCTACTTTGCTATTTGAATCGAAAAAATCCCCAAGTCAGCAAGTGGTTAGGGTTTTTCTTACCTAGAAGTGTGTTAGAATCACCGGGAAAGTGATTGGAGTGCGTCGCTTAAGCACGTGCAGTAGCAGCAGCAGGTGGCAGGAAGATCCCTCCCACACGCTCTCACAATCTCTCAATTTTTCTCTCACTCTGCTAAGGTTTCTAGCAAATTCGGATGGGTGAGAGAAGTGAGGGTTTAAACCCCTTTTATAATCTTAAAACTTTCCAAATTAGGCTTAGGAACAATATTTACTTGAGGTCTAACCAATTCGGGGCTGTTCGGGTCCAAAAGAGCATTTCTGGAGGTCCCCTGGCCAAACGCGGTCGGACTTAAGCTCATGCATACTGGATCTAGCACACATCAAGTTTTCAGACCGGTAGAGTTTCCAGATCGCACGTGGCGGTCCAGTTTCAGTTCAACGGTCATCGCACCAAGATCAGGTCTACAAGTCTCATGATATGAAAGAGAAATTTTTCCTGATCCGAGGGTGTAATTTGGCTAAATTCTGACGGTCAGAGCGCTTAATAATAACGCGTCAAGTCACGTGCCAGATTTGAATTAAAATTTCCAAATCTAACCCTATTCTCACTCTCTTCACTCCAGGCTCAATGAAATAGCCTCTGAACGTCGGTTGGCCTTGATTTTCAAAACGGTTGTCAAGTCCAACAAGGCAGTCATAACGGTTTAAGATTATAGGTATCGGACTTTCGACGTGCGGTCTAGATCCAATACAAAGTTTCAAAGAGTTCCTGAGAGCAAACGGGTTTAGAGTTTGATCCAAGGTTTTAGGGTATTATAGCACAATTGATTCTACAAGTTTTAGGTCTTGTAGAACGTATTTAAAGCAATCAGGGACAATTTCACAGCTACTCCAGCATAGCGCTAGCTAACTTACGCTTAATTTCTAAAAGAATTTATCCTAAGTGATTTCTTTGGCTATGGAATTGGGTTCTGAGCGATTACCAAGGTGTTTTGGTTGACCCATTGTCTAAGGACGTCTAATCCCAGGTTGGAAAAAATCCAGGGTGTTACAAGTCATGTAGCAATTCCTGCGCGTATCGTGCGCTCATGTAGGGCAACACCGCCTAACGTGGAGCCCATAAAAAATCTGCTCGAAGGCATATGCTATGATCAGTCACTTCTCATATCAAGCATACATATGATGCATATGATCGTGAGTCATGGAACTATACTAAACATATTATATGGTGATGGACGTTGTTCATAACGAAGATAGGCCTATACGGTCTAGAAGTATGGGCCGAACGATGGGCCATGGGAAGAATTATAATGCGGACATTTAACCAACATTATTCGTACAATGTGGACATCAAACCAACATTGCTCCCAAGGCATAGCCCGTCGAAAACATCAGTACATAAACCATTTTGGGCTCACACATTGCAATGGAACTTAGGCACATCCCATTGGGCCTTCAATGCATCAAATGGGCCGAATCTCGTGGGCCTTACATTCACTGAATGGGCCATATTAATGGGCCTCACCATGGGCCTTATGTACATTACAATGGGCCATAACCCATGGGCCTTAGAATACATCACAATGGGTCTTAACCCATGGGCCTTAATACATCACAATGGGCCTTATATATATCAAATGGGCCACACCAATTGGGCCCCATGCACATCAAATGGGCCACACCCAAACATAAGTGGTGGTAATGATTGCCACCATTAAAATTTCTAAGGCCCACCAAAACATATGTTTCCCATCCACCTGATCATAATTAATATAGTGATGGATGAAGTGGAAGCACATATAAACTTAGTATAAAGCTATTATGGTCCCTAGAAAGTTTTGAACGGTGGACATCATTGACCACAACATTAAATGGTGGGGTCCACTTGAACTTTAGATCTGACTCTTTCTTTAACTCAAAACATAAAATGAGCTTACAAAGTGGATGGACGGATTGGATGCAGCACATGCATCATGGAGGGCCCCACTGTCATTGGACAGTGTGAATAAAACACATGCACCAGGGCTCCACCGTCCGCTAGACGGTGGAAATGGAACACATATGTAGGTTTAACCGTCCACTACCTGTGGACGGTATGAATAAAGCACATGCATCATTGTGGGTCCCATGTGGGGCCCACCATAAAGTTTGTGTGGCATCTAAGCCGTTGGTACGGTCACACGAACCTGAATGAGGAAGAAAAATAAATATCATATAAATTCAAAACTTCTGTGGACCCAAAAATAGGTCTCAATGGCAGCCATTTAATCACACTGTTTCCATTGATGTGGGCCACCTGAGCATCAAATGGGACCCAATTTTAGAGGGGGCTCAACTCAGGGGATGGCCCACCATATGAATGGGTTGGATGACTAATATACATCATGGTGGGGTCCACGGCTAGAGCCGTGGGACCCTGTTGTCATCCGTCTGTCTGCCATAGGCACCAGGCATTGCCTGCGCTCTCTGCAGCAGCGTCTGCTGCTTAATATATATATAAATATATTTGAAATGGTGTTTTCTTACAGTTTTTTGGGTGTACGGCCCGCGTCATGTAAATCCGCTCCATCCATTGCTCTCTACGACTCAAGACGGATCAAACGAGCCCTATATCCAATGTATTTCAGTGTGTAGAAAGAAACCAAGTGAATTTAAATGGTGAAGATCATTGTTTGCTAAGGTATGACCCACCGAAAAGTTAGATCAGCTTCACCTTTCGGCTCAACGCCTAAAATGTGCTGGTAAATAGGATGGACGGCGTGGATTGAATACATATAACAAGGTGGGGCCTACATGGATAGTTCTTCCCAAAAAAAATCAAATTTCTTTTTTTTTTGTCATGCTGCCGTCAGTACACCTAGCTCACACTTCACTTGTTGGCAACGTCCAGCGTCCCTGGACGCTGGACAGTTGTGTATCACACATATATTTAAGGTGGGCCCCACCCTCATACATGCTACTAGGGTGGGCCACCAAATGGTTAGATGGTATACATGAGACCCACATCAAGGTGAGGTCCCTTTGATGAACGGTTTAGACATCTCACAACTTATTAAGTGGGCCACAAAATAGGGAAGGAGAGAAAGAGAGAGAAAGAGAGAGAGATCTAGGGACACACGTGCATGGAGGGCTCCGCCACTATGAGCCTTCCCTTCCATACATCAAACGGGTCCCATTGCATGTGGGCCCACCAAATCAAGAATCAACGGTGGAGATCCCCTCTCCACCAAAATGAAAGGTCTAGATGACCTCATTTAACTAAGAAAGTAAACATCATGATGGGGTCCATGGAGAATGGCCCCATCATGGAATGACATTGATAATCAAGATGGGCCATCGGCCACATCTTAGGGTCCCAAGTGAGATCCAAACCATTGATCAGTTGACATCACTTGGCCCATCTTAAAATATTGAAAAACTACTTTTATCAAGCACCCATCATTCAATCTTCTTGCTCCAATGGGTTCCTTATCTCCTTAGCTTTGATTCCAATGGAGGAGATGAGGTTTGGTGGTTGAGATGAGAGATTTTAGGATGGAAAGGTGGGCCACACTTGGAGCTTGAAAGAGAGGGAGAGGCTCATACATATGGAGTATTCTCTTTTGCTTGGGAATGAATTTGAAAATGAGAGAGAGAGACTTGTAAAGGGAGAGAGAGAGAGTGATGGGTGATGGAGTGATAGATGTGGTGGTGATGGGTGTAAGAGGCCTTTTTAACTTTTGTGGCCATTTGTGTAAGAAAGGCATGGGAGTATAAGAGACTTTTTGACTTTTGAGGTTGCTTGGAGATGGGTGTGAGGTGATGTGTACTTGACATGTACTTGACATGTTGAGATTGATGGATTGATGGATTGATGTGACAACTCGTAAAGATTCTCTTGGGTTTTGTAGCGCGCGGCGTTTTCCTCACATCGAACGCTGGCCCACATCTCCTGACCAGGGTATCGTCTGGGCACGCGAGTCGCGGCATCAAAACCATGGCGACGGCGCGGTCGCTATGGTAAAGGTCTTGGGTTGAGTCGACTCGGGTTGACGGCGTGGGAATCAGGGTCGCATGCAAATATCAGTTAAGGGTCGAAGGTTGCCAGAATTCGACCAGGAGGACCGCGGAAGTCTATGAAATGGTACGGTCTAGGATACGGGGCTTACAATCACTGAGGTCACTCTCCTAGGTGTCATGTCCTACAGGAAGGAACAAGGGCCTATCAACGTTCAGAACTCTCGAATGCAAATAGGCTAGGGAACTATATTAGAAAATTTTAAACTCAGGGACCTAATCATCCTAAGTTCATAGCAGGTATATGATGTTATCCTCAGGTATTCCCAAGTTATGCTCTGATACCAACTTCTGTCACACTCTAAACTCAAAAACTGGGCTCACGGAATTCCCGGTCGCTGAATCCGATGCCAACGGCTTCCATAGTACCCTATTTTCGGCTCCCGACACCCATATGCCAGATTTCGATCCTATTATCCTACAAGGAGGATTTTCGATATGATTTTTTCTTTGTAAAGGAGCATAACTAAGTCACAAAATAACATCACCACATATCCACTATAATAAATCATTTAAGTACAAATACGAAAAGGGAAATACAAGTGTTGATGTGACCTAACGTCACCTGCACGCAACAGCCATGCATAAGCTAGCAATGAAGCTTAGAGGGTATGTGTGTGTGTACGCAATGCATGTGTCAAGCATGCAATATCAGAGTAAGAAGAAATACTGGCAAGTCCATGAATGTTTTCAACCATACCAAGGCTATGTGATATAAGGCCTACGTAGCCAAATGTCAAATGCAAGATGCAATGCATACATGCCAGTCCTCATCAAGTCCACATATCAATACAGTTCATCTCTGGGATATCACCGGGGTCTAGTACACTCCACACCAAATTGCCGCTCCAATTGGCATGTACAACCATGCAAGTGAAAAATACCTCATTACCCGCCTGGTCAGTAGTCTACCAATATCTACCCGACTCGTCGATAGCGAACCCATTTACGAGCTGGTCAAACTCAGCCTAGCTTTGCCCCCTACCCTCAGGTGAATAAGGCCACACCCCCTTCCAACCGACATGACACATTGAGGGACACGGCCTACTAGTATTCTCGGGCGCTCATGTATCCACTCGGTCTCGACGTTGGAGAAACCTATTGGTACCATAAGGGTTTTGGGACTTTCACCCAAAAACGTCCTAAGCGTCCAAAGTGCTAGAACTAAATATTTTTGGTATCCAATCTGACCATCCATGATGTGTCTGTAGAAGCCACAACCCAATTATCGTTAGGGCGCCAAGTGATTATGTCACACAAAATGCATGATGCATGAGTCATACCATCTAGTCCTGCATCAAAGCTACGCGTATCACGTGATCATGTGGGGAAACTCTGTCTCACAAGGAGTCCCATAAACATCTTAGCCCAATGACATATGCTATGATCAATCACTCATCATAATATGTATAAAAATGATGCGTATGGGCATGTATCATGATTTTACACTAAGCATGTTCTCAGTGTGTCCTACTAGACTAAGTACACTAGCATGATTATCAGAATAGCAGGGGATGATTGGCCTTCACTGGTATGTCACTTACAAGAGTAGGGGATGAACGATACGCTCCACTAGACATATAAAAGTCTATATGAAATGGTCCATGTTAGACTATCATAACCTACTTAAGGTACTAGCACATCATATATTCTAAGGCGGGGTCCCCTACAAGGACAGTGGATCTAACCCACAAATCACGATAAGCTTCAACAGTGGATATACCAAATCTGATACCACATATTCGTACATCTATAAAAATGGGTGATGATGTACTCTCCTATAGATAGTGGATGGCCTAGATGACATACTTACATCAAGAATGGGCCTCATGGGTGAGTGAAACTGCTATACATCGAGGTGAGTTGAGAGAGGGTGAAGCTGAAATGGCCATGCTATATGTCTTAGAGGGGGGGGGGGGTGAATAGGACTATGCCAAATTAAAGTTAAATATAGCGAAATTAAATCAAATAGATAGCCAAACTAAAATAAATCAATTCATAATGCAACATCAAAATTCAGATCTTGAGAGATTGATACAAAAGTTATTCTAAGGACAACCTTACTCCAAAAACCAAAGGTTTATGGTAAGACAACCTGATTTCTAGAAAGATTTTTGTATCAAGAACTCAAATCAAAAGAGAAAAATATAAATTCAAAAAAGAATAAATTGTAATCTTAAGAATTGATTATTCTAAGGACAACCATGCACCATAAAAATGGCAGGGCAACCTTACTAGAATAATTACAGAAATTGAAGCTCAAATTGATAAAATTACTGAAATAAAACTCTAAACTATTACACCATTCTCCACACTTGCTTGAAATGTAAATTGTTACAACATTCACATCCACATATACATTCCACAAAATAGAATGATAAAAGATAAAGAATTAAGCAAGCATTCAATCCACAAGACAAGGAGTTATAGTGGTTCACCTATGTGTTCACCAACTGTTAAACAATAGCCACACAGAATGCAACTCCACTCCTAATATCCTCGCACAAGGATATTAGAGTTCACTATCAAAATAGGTTTCACAGGTTCACCTAAAACCTTCACAATTGTGTCTTTTTCACTTGGGCTTACACAAAAAAAACCCCTCTTTTCTGAGTTTTCTGGCTCTCCTCAGACAACCACACAAATTGAGATTTTTCTGGCGAATCCCAAACAAAAACTAAAATAGAATGGAATTTACAAAATTATAAAATTCGTGGATTTCTCCTCTTGTAGCAGCCCAGAAGAACCAATTGGAGTAGATGTTCGAATATGAAAGTTCAATGTCCAATACTCACTTTACAATGGTTCTAAGTTCTAATTGATTTTAAATTAAATCAGATTGGGCTAGCTCTATTTGATTTTAATTCCAAGAAGAAGGAAAATAATAATTCCTCTTTTCAAATCAGATTGGAATATAAAATAAAATCAAATAGTAAAAAGTTAACAAAAGGAAGTAGAATTATGCACAATGTAGCTTAAAAACAAACAGAAACTTATCTCAGAGTAGAGGTTCAAATTTACTTATATTTTCAATGAATAACTCTAAAATTCGTGTGTTATTTATAGCTGTAGAAATTCATCTTCGACTGGTCCTAGGGTCACCATGACTGGTTGAAGAAGAAACGGATTTTTGGATTTTTGAACGCGATCGGATAAAACCGTTCTACGACCGGTCGAAGACAGTCCATGACTGGTCAAAGGCAGTTCACGACTGGTCGAGACCCCTATACGACTGGTCATGCGACACTTGATTTAGTCGCTGGAGTTTGAGTCGTAGCTCCACGACTGGTCGAAGGTCGAGTCGAGACCATCCTACGACCGGTCAAGCAGACTCCAGGACTGGTCGTAGCCGAACAGAAAAAATTTGATAATTCACAACAAAACTACGACTGGTCTTGAAATTTCTTGGACTAGTCGAACCAGTGTTAGGACTAGTCGAACCAGATCCAGGACTAGTCTCAGGACAGACTAGAATCATGCATAATTATAAAAATTGGATTATGTATCCAAAATGACCTACCCTAAGGTCAAACTAAGGTCTATTAAACCTGGGACACAAAGTATGGACATTAAAAACTTCACTTTAAAGTTGATGTGGCTTGAACACATCACAAGCTTCAGTATCACTTTTAGTTGCACTTGTCTCTCGGTCTATCTTGAGTCTCGAACTTGAACTCTTTATTGTAACTTGAACTAGCTTGAGCTTGAACTAGCTTGTACTTAACTAGCTTGAACTTGAAGTGTTGATGAGGTGTCTCGAACACAGTTATCAAGAAACAAACACAATAAACATAAGATATACATAGAGGTTTTGACATACAAAATTTAACAACTAAAGGAGCATGAGACCATAACACTTAAAATCTCCCCCTTTGTCAAATTTGTGACAAAACATGCTCTTATAAAAAAATAGCACTATCAATAATCAACAAGAGAAGCACAAGCATAAGCTGTTATAAACCAGGTGCAATAAAGAATCATGCACCAGTTGTCATAAGAAGATAAGCAATATAAAACTTCTTAACTCCCCCTGAATTATACAAGTTCTTAACTCCCCCTGAATTAACTCCCCCTGAGCAGTGTACCCCATCATAATCCATAATGTCATCATAATCCATAATGCCATATAATTCACAAATTCTCCCCCTTTTTGTCAAAATATGACAAAGGAAGAAGCAAAGATAAGATATGAAAGACAGTATATAGATATCAAGATAGAAAGTTCAAAGTACAGAACATATCATCAGGAGTTAACAAGTTAAGTCAGATAAAGTCTCACACACAAACACAAAATATAATAGTTATTACAGACAAAAAAAAAAAATTCAGTCTGATTTAGAGGAAGGAGCTGGTATGTTAGGATCACTTTGTGAAGACACTTTTGTAAGCACCTAAAATATTTGCGCATCTTTTTAAATTGATCATTGTGGCCAACATTCATCTATTCTACCTTCTCTAATGCACTCAAATGTGCATTGAAATCAGATGGTTCAAAGTCTGGATCATTTTCAGAGTCTAAATCAATTTCATTAAAGATATTATCTATGTCTATATCATCAGGTGGCAAATCATCACCCTCGACACCAATTTCAGCTTTAGCAGCAGCTCCACCCACACCAACATCAACTTAGCCTGGAGCCAATTTCAACTTCATTTTGTTTATGTTGGAGTTGTTGAATATGAGGTGTTGGATAGGAGCCTCTTCGACGGGCATAGCGACTAACATGTGAGTGGCTAACACATTCATCAGATACTCAAATGGAATATCACTATGACCAAGATGGATACAAAATCGAATAGAACAAATCAAAGAGGATAAACAGACATTAGCGCCAGTAATGATTGAGTACATAATACGAACCATAAGCAGAGTCAACTCAGTTTTATTTCCAGAGCGGGGATACAAATTAGAGGTAAAGATATGATGTAAAACTCTGTATCTGGGTAACAAGTATCTAGACGCGAGGGCATTCCCATTTTGAGTCCATGGTGCATCCATGTTACACAATGCTCTAGTAAAAACACATTTTTCTGATTCAATTACTTTTTCAGCCAATGTGCTAGGATGAATACCTTCATCATTTACTGATATGTCTATAAAGCCTGAAATTAAATGTCGATCAATAGAAAAAGGCCCTTCTCTAGTAGCAATAATAAAAGTTAGTTGCTCAATAGAAAATTCAGTTACGCAAGCTACCATGGCTTGCGCTATGGACTGGTATGCCGGCCCACCCCAGCGTAAAATGTTTTCTCAACCTACAAATTGAAGGAGAGAAAGAAGACTAAAAGGAGTGATATGATTTAAATCAATGGCCTTTTCAACTATCACATTGCGCATACGCAAATCACATACATATGGTGGATCATCTTCGGGAGCCCTAACATGGCGTCTAGTGACATTATTTGATCTAGAAGAAGAAGCACATCTAGGATTTTTCTTTTTTCCTCTAGAGTCCATTTTCTTGAAGAAATACCAGAAATTTCAAGAAAATAGAGATAAGTTTCCCTAGATTTAGCAAGAGAGGAATAAAACCCCAATATCTAGAAGAACGAGTTGAAATAGAGAGCTACAATCAAGAAATCTAAAAGAGAAGACTATGATTCTTCAAGAAAACAAGTAAAAATACTCTAACCTGAAGGAATCGAACAGAAGGTTTCGACGTGTCATAGCTCGACTCGTTGGAGAAGAGAAATAGAATGAAGAAAATGAGCTTTTCCTCCAAATAAAGTAAAAAATGCGCTCCACGACTGGTCGGTGGACGTCCTCGACTGGTCGTGACACGACTGGTCGAGCTCATTCTCGACTGGTCATGTACCAGAAAAAATTTGCAATTCTCTACAAATTTTGAAATTTAATGTATTAAAGTATTTAATATATATAAACTATGATACAGAGATGCATGATCAATCATTTTAAATTGCACATACCAAGATCAAATTTCAATTTATTAAACCTAATTTTGTCAAGCAGTTTAGTGAATATGTTAGCAAGCTGAGTCTCACTAGGTATGTATTCTAAGGATATTACTTTTTCTTCCACTAATTCACGAATATAATGAAATCTAATGTCAATGTGATTAGTACGTGAATGCTGGATTGGGTTTTTTGAAATATTTATTGCACTAGAATTATCACAGTATAAAACCATTGAATCCTGTGCGATACCATAATCACTCAACATACGATTCATCCAAACCAGCTGTGTACATGCATTTCCAGTTGCAATGTATTCAACCTCAGCAGTTGAGAGTGATATGGAACTTTTCTTCTTCCTAAACTAAGAAACCAAGCAGTTTCCAATATAAAAACAACCACCACTGGTTAATTTTCTATCATCGATATTACCAGCCCAATCAACATCTGAATACCCAGCCAATTGAACACTAGTATCATAAGGATACCAAAGACCCAAATTAACTGAACTTGCAACATATCTAATAATTCACTTAACGGTAGTTAAGTGAGATTCTTTAGGATTAGACTGATATCTAGTGCAAATTCCAACACTTAAACCAATATCAGGTCTACTAGCAGTTAAGTAAAGTAAACTACCAATCATGCTACGATACAATTTAGGATCTACATCTTTACCTGTAGAGTCTTTTGACAGTCTTAGAGTTGTACTCATAGGTGTATCAAAATTCTTATCATTCTCAAATCTAAACCTCTTAATCAAGTTCAAAGCATACTTAGTTGGAGAAATAAAAATTCCATCAGGTTGTTGTTTTACTTGCAACCCTAGAAAATAATTTAATTCCCCAACCTTGCTCATTTTGAATTTAGATTTCATTAACTCTGCAAACTCAACAGTCATGTTAGTACACGTTGATCCATAAATAATATCATCCATATAAATCTGAACCATTAGAATATCATCGTTATGCTTCTTAACAAAGAGTGTCTTATCGACACTACCTATTTGAAAATTGTGACTTAGTAAAAACTTAGTCAATTTTTCGTACCATACCCTGGGAGCTTGTTTCAGACCATAGAGAGCTTTTTTAAGATGATATACATGATTAGTAAACTTAGAGTCTTCAAACCCTGTAGGTTGTTCCACATATACCTCTTCATGTAAATCGCCATTCAAAAAGGCACTCTTCACATCCATTTGAAAAATTTTAAACTTCCTAACACATGCGATGGATATAAAAAGTTTGATAGATTCAAGACGGGCTACATGGGCAAAGGTTTCTTCATAGTCAATACCTTCAATCTGTGTGTACCCCTGTACAACTAGTCTTGCTTTATTTCGAATAATATTTCCAAGTTCATCAGACTTGTTTTTGAAAATCCGCTTTGTTCCAAGTATGTGTTTATCTTTAGGTCTAGGAACAAGATACCAGACATCATTACGAACAAATTGATTAATTTTTTCCTGCATCGCAACTATCCAGTTTTCATCAGAAAGTGCTTCTTTTACGTTTACCGGTTCAATCTGGGATGTAAAACATACGTAATTACATGTCTTCTAATTGTCTACGAGTGCACACACCAGTGAGAGGGTTTCTAAGAATTTGAGTAGTTGGATGATCTTTAACAGTCCTTAATTCAGAATTAATTTCGATTGATAAAGTATCTGGTTTTTCAATTACAAGAACTTCATCATTATCTGAACTAGGGGCAGGTGTATTCAAGTGATCATCAATGACCACATTAATTGACTCTTGAATCACACCGGTCCTGTTTTTCAATACACGATAAGCACGACTGTTTAAAGAATATCCTAAAAAGGTCCCTTCGTCACTTTTTGTGTAGAACTTTTTCAAGTTTTCACGGTCACGTAAAATGTAGCACTTGCTACCAAAAACACGAAAGTATTTGACAGTAGGCTTTTTGTCAAACCACATTTCATAAGCCATTTTATTATTAGATTTACAAGTATAAACACGGTTAATAATGTAGCAAGCAGTATTCACTGCTTCAGCCCATAGATTTCTAGGGAGCTTCATGTTATTCAATATAACATTTCTCATTTCTTGAAGCACTCTATTTTTTTTTCCACAATACCATTTTGTTGTGGTGTTTTAGGCACAGAGAATTCATGCGATATTCCTAGATCGCTGCAAAATTTCTCAAAACTGATATTTTCAAATTTGGATCCATGATCACTACGGATCTTACTGACTTGAGAACATTTTTCAGTTTGAATCCATTTGATGATCTTTTTCACTTCATCAAGGGTTTCTGATTTGTCTCTTAAGAATGAAACCCAAGTGTATCTTGTATAATCATTTACGATAACCAAGATGTATTTTTTGCCACATCGACTTTTCATTCTAGTTGGTCCTATAAGATCCATGTGGAGAAGCTCGAGTGGTCTTGATGTGGCAATGGAGTTCACCTTTTTGTGAGAGCTCCTAGTTTGTTTACTGTACTGGCATTCAACACATATTTTGTCTACTTTTTACAATTTAGGTAGACCTTTAATTAGTTCTCCTTTGCTTAATCTGTATAAATTCTGATAGTGTACATGTCCAAGTCTTTTATGTCAAAGTTTTGTCTCATTGGTATGGACCATGTAGCACTTTTGGTTAGATGAGCTACCATCACATACTATATAGCAGTTTTTGGAAGTTCTGCGACTAATTAATATTATAGAATCCTTTTTGTTTATGATCTCACAACCTTGATTGGAAAATTTCACACTATGGTTGTTATCGCATATTTGAGATATGCTTAACAGGTTATGTTTTAGCCCCTCAACATATAAAACATCTTTAAATAAAGGGAGGTTGTAAAGTTGAACCGTACCTTTGCCAATAATCTTGCAATTGCTTCCATCACCAAATGTGACTGACCCATCAGTCATATCTTTACGATCGGTGAATAAAGCTTTGTCTCTTGTCATATGCCTGGGGCATCTAGTATCTAGGTACCACTTTGAATGATTTCTTTCTTTAAAAGCAGTGTGGGCAACCAAGCAGGCAACTTTAGGAACCCATTTCAGAACAATTTTGGGTTTAAGAGTATAGTTGGTCTTCTTTTGATTGTAGTTATAAGAATGACCTATCGAGTTAGATTTTAAGAGCTCCTTAAGAAAATCTACTATCTTTTTAGCTAGTGGATTTCTAATCTGATTTTTGAAATAGCTACTTTCAGGTTTTTGAAAAGTTTTTGTATTTTTAGAAAAACCTTGACAAGTACCTTTTCCTTTTGAGTTTGAGACCTCTCCTTTCACAAAATTGGGAGGAGTATTCTTTTGTTTAGGAGATGTATTTTTATCATAGCCTAACCTAGATCGATTACCACATTTTCTTGATCTGGATAATAGCTTTTCTAATTTTGGATCACCTTGGGCATATCTCCATGTGTCCTTCAAATTCAAAAGAGAAGATACTTCATTTTTAAGTTTCTCATTTTTAGATTTCAAATCTTCAATCAGGGAGGTTTTGAACTTTAAATCACATTTTAATTTTTCAAAACAATCTGAAATTTGTGATTTTTCTAAAATAAGAGTCTCAAAACATTCTTTGAGTTTAGAAAACTTTTCTTTTTGAAGTTTAAGTCTGACAACAATTTTACAACTTTCCTTATATAAGGCATTATAAGCATCTTGAAGATCTTCTTCATTTTCATGATCACTATGCAAATTTTCTTCAATAGATGAATCATCGTAATCTAAAAATGTGAACTTGGCTAGAGTCATAAGGGCTTTTAGTTCATTGCCCGACTCAGTTTCAGAATCTTCTGATTCAGAAGAGGCTTCAAAATCGGATGATTCGTCCCAAGTAGCCAACATACCCTTCTTCTTGGGTTTGTCCTTTTTAGGACATTTGTTTGCTAAATGCCCATATTCTTGGCAGTTGTAACAATGACTATCTTTCAAAAACTTCCAAGTTCTAGACTCAGGTTTTGATCGTTTCTTTTCGTTTGTCTTTTGAAAATCGACCCTTTTCTTACTTTTAAAAATCTCGTAAAACTTTTTTGCTAAAAGCGCCATATCATCTTCTGAATTTTCTAAATCTGAGTTTTCTTGAGAAATACCTTTAGAAGATTTTAAAGCGATAGATTTACCTTTAGGAGCTTTAAAATTTAATTTATAGGTTTGTAAAGAACCAACTAGTTCTTCTACCCTGATATTATCCATATCACAAAGTTCCTGAATCGCGGTTACTTTAGAGTTGAACCGTTTAGCAAGTGAGCGTAATATCTTTGCACACACTTTACTTTCTGGAATTTTATCGCCAAGACCCCACAAGTGATAGCATTTAGTTTACAATGTCATTCAATCTAGTCTAAAAGTCCATAAACATTTCATTTTCCTCCATATGAATTTCTTTAAATTTAGTTGTGGGGAGTTGGACTTTAGATTTCTTAACAATTGATGTACCCTCATGTGTCATTTCTAATATATCCCAGGTTTTCTTTGCAGTATCACAGGATATGATTCTTTTGAACTCATCCGGTGATATTGCGCAAGTGATAGCATTTAGTGCTTTAGCATTGGCACTACTCTCACTTTTCTGAACTGTAGTCCATGAGAAATAAGGAGACACTCTCATTATTTTTGAACCGTCAGTTCCAGTCACTTCAGTGGTAGGGGGTTTTCATTCGGTTACTGTGGCTTGCCACACACTCTCATCCATTGATTTGAGGAAGATCCTCATTCTAGCTTTCCAATAGGCATAGTTAGAGCCATCAAATGGTAGAGGCCTAGTGACTGAAAGGCTATCGAAATTTGACATCTTTTTATATAGCTTAGATCGTTAGCTCAGGAAATAAATCCAAATAAAAAGTAATAAGAACGAGCTATTAGGCTCTGATACCACTTGAAATGGTCAAGTTATATGTCCTCAAGTTGGGGGGGGGGGGGGGGGGGTGAATAGGACTATGCCAAATTAAAGTTAAATACAGCGGAATTAAATTAAATAGATAGCCAAACTGAAATAAACCAATTCACAATGCAACATCAAAATTCAGATCTTGAGAGATTGATACAAAAGTTGTTCTAAGGACAACCTTACTCCAAAAACCAAAGGTTTATGGTAAGACAACCTAATTTCTAGAAAGATCTTTGTATCAAGAACTCAAACCGAAAGAGAAAAATATAAATTCAAAAAAGAATAAATTGCAATCTTAAGAATTGATTATTCTAAGGACAACCATGCACCATAAAAATGGCAGGGCAACCTTACTAGAATAATTACAGAAATTGAAGCTCTAATTGATAAAGAAATAACAAGAGATAAATTGTTGAAATAAAACTCTAAACTATTACACCATTCTCCACACTTGCTTGAAATGTAAATTGTTACAACATTCACATCCACATATACATTCCACAAAACAGAATGATAAAAGATACAGAATTAAGTAAGCATTCAATCCACAAGACAAGGAGTTATAGTGGTTCGCCTGTGTGTTCACCAACTGTTAAACAATAGCCATACAGAATGCTACTCCACTCCTAATATCCTCACACAGGGATATTAGAGTTCACTATCAAAATAGGTTTCACAGGTACACCTAAAACCTTCACAATTATGTCTTTTTCACTTGGGCTTACACAAAAAAAAAACTCCTCAGACAACCACACAATTTGAGATTTTTTTGGCGAATCCCAAACAAAAATTAAAATAGAATGGAATTTATAAAATTATAAAATACTTAGATTTCTCATCTTGTAGCAGCAGCCTAGAAGAACCAATTGGAGTAGATGTTCAAATATGAAAGTTCAATGTTCAATACCCACTTTACAATGGTTCTAAGTTTTAATTGATTTTAAATTAAATCAGATTGGGCTAGCTCTATTTGATTTTAATTCCAAGAAGAAGGAAAATAATAATTCCTCTTTTTAAATCAGATTGGAATATAGAATAAAATCAAATAGTAAAAAGCTAACAAAAGGAAGTAGAATTATGCACAATATAGCTTAAAAATAAACACAAACTTATCTCAAAGTAGAGCTTCAAATTTACTTATATTTTCAATGAATAACTCTAAAATTCATGTGCTATTTATAGCTGCAGAAATTCATCTGCGACTGGTCCTAGGTTCACCACGACTGGTCAAAGAAGAAACGGATTTTTAAATTTTTGAGTGCGATCGGATAAAACCATTCTACGACCGGTCGAAGACAGTCCACGATTGGTCGAAGGCAGTCCACGACCGGTCGAGACCCCTCTAAGACTGGTCGTGTGACACTTGATTTAGTCATCGGAGTTTGAGTCGTAGCTTCACGACTGGTCGAAGGTCGAGTCGAGACCATCCTACGACCGGTTGAGTAGACTACAGGACTGGTCGTAGCCGAATAGAAAAAATCTGGTAATTCACAACAAAACTACGACTGGTCTTAAAATTTCTTGGACTGGTTGAACCGGTGCTAGGACTAGTTGAACCAGATCCAGGACTAGTCTTAGAATTCGACTAGTCCTAGAACTGACCAGAATCATGCATAATTATAAAAATTGAATTATGTATCTAAAATGACCTACCATAAGGTCAAACTAAGGTCTATCAAACCTGGGACACGAAGATGGACATTGAAAACTTCACTTTTAAGTTGATGTAGCTTGAACACATCACAAGCTTCAGTATCACTTTAAGTTGCACTTGTCTCCCAGTCTATCTTGAGTCTCGAACTTGAACTCTTTATTGTAGCTTGAACTAGCTTGAGCTTGAACTAACTTGTACTTAACTAGCTTGAACTTGAAGTGTTGATGAGGTGTCTCGAACACGGTTATCAAGAAACAAACACAATAAACACAAGACATACATAGAGGTTTTAAAACATAAAATTAGACAACCAAAGGAGCATGAGACCATAACACTTACAGAAGCTACGTACAACAAGTGGGCTTTCTCACCCTCTCTATCACGCAATATACTGGGCCTTTCTATGGGGCCCGATCCGTACACAAGGTGGGCTCTAAGGTTTGGATAATTACTACAAGTCATGGTGGAAAGCACCATCATCAATGGGGGTCCAATGGTTTGGGTTACCCTAAAAAGGTTAGGGTGGAAATGGGCTTAACAACGGGCCCTAGGATAGTTTACAACAGTGGACATTTAACCACCATTGTCCTAAGGTGCGGTCCATTTGGGATTGGAATCGGAATCACAATGGGGCCCTTGGCCCTTAAAATTTCTAGAAGGATGGATGGATAGTGCGTGTATTGCACATACATCATGGTGGGCCTCCCAAAGCAGCCCTTAGTCCTTTTAAATGAATGGATAGTGCGCATACAAGACACATATCATGGTGGGCCTCACACACATAATGGGCCTCACACATATAATGGGCCTCCATATATAATGTGCCTCTCATATATAATGGGCCTCACACATGGGCCTCACACATCACAATGGGCCTCATATATACAAGTGGGCCTCACACATCAGCAAGTGGACCTCACACATCAGCAAGTGGGCCTCACACATCAGCGGGTGGGCCTCACACATTAGCAGGTGGGCTAGCTGAAGAATCCACTAATGGATGGCCTGGATAAAACGCATACACATAGTGGGTCCCACTGTCCCATCTATTGGACGGTGTGGATACATCACATACAGGTGAGTCCCATCGTCCCAGGTGCTGGAGAGTGTGGATACAATACATCATGGTGGGTCCCACCATCCCTGCTGCTAGATGGTGTGTATACAATACACATGGTGGATCCCACCGTCCCAAGTGTTGGACGATGTGGATACAACATATATATCAGGGTGGGGTCCACATGTGTGGCCCACCAGCTGGGAATCCAATTGATATTTGTATTTTCCCTTCGTCCAGGCCTGTCCAAAATGGACAGCCAGGTGGGCCCTGCCCACTGGACAAACAACATGAATGAAGAACATAAATCAAGTGGGGTCCACGTGAGTGGGCCACCCCACTCCCAACCCAAGATGATATTTGTGTTTTTCCTTCGTCCAGGCCAGCCTAAAAATGAGTAGCAGGGTGGGCCGACTAGACGTGGTAGTGAGGTGGGCCCAGTTTTGGACAACAGGGTAGGTCGGCTGGACGTAGTAACGAGGTGGGCCCGGTTTTGGATAGCGGGTTGTTCCGCAAAATGGACATCGTGGATAAAATTCATACATCGAGGTGGGCCATCAATAGGGAAGATAGAGAGAGAGAGAGAGAGAGAGAGAGAGAGAGAGAGAGAGAGAGAGAGAGATTGCATAGTGGAGGGAGCTCCGCCACTGTGAGCTCCCTAGAGCTATATTACATATATCAAGATGGGTCCCAAAACATGTGAGCCTTCAAAACAACAAATCAATGTGGGGATACCATCCCCACCATAAAATCAAGGGTCGAGATGACCCTCTACATGTTGATGATCAAATAAACATCATGGTGGGGTCCATAGAGAATGGCCCCATCATGGATTTAAATATATGAATCATGGTGGCCCATTAGCCACACCTTGGGTCCCAAATAAGATCCATACCATCAACTGGTACGCCCCACTTGTCCCATAATTAAAATCAAGATCTAGTCCTATGAACACCCACCTATAGCTTATCTTCTTGGCTCCTTGGGCTCCTTAGCTCCTAGGCTTCCACTTTGATGATGGATGATGAAGTTAGGATGGTTGGATGGTGAGATTTTAGGGTAGGAAAATGGGTCTTGAGCTTGGGTTCTTTTTCTCTCCTTAGGATTTTCTTTTCTTGGTTGCTAGGGATTTAGGTAGAGAAATGAGATGGGATGGAGTGAAATGAGAGAGGAGTGGTATTGTGTAAGAGGGATGATGGGTGTGTAAGGAGAGATGGGATGAGAGGTATGGTGGTGTAAGAGGAGTGACCTGAGAATTGACTTTTGGATGAGAGAGGTATGAGTTTCCATGCTTTATCGGTAAGAGAGAGATGGGTTGCATGTCTTAGTGGGAAGAGAGGCATGGGTGAGTGATGGGTTGTACTTGATTAATTGATTGGAAAGGCATGGGTAGAGATTCTCTGGAATCCCTCAGAATTCACAATGCGCGACGTTTCCTCGAGATATACCCGGGCCCACAACTCCCAGCCTAGGCATCGCATTGGTGTGCAAGACGCGGCATTGGAACCGCAGCAACAGTGCGGTCGCAAGGGTATAAGTTTCAAGTTGGGTTGACTCAGGTCTATGGGAAGCAACTTAAGGTCACACGTAATCATTGTCTAAAGGTCATGGGTCACTGGAATTCGATGGGGCGGATCACAGGAGTTGGCGGAATGGTACGGTACTAGGATACGGACCTTACTATATTTATGTTATCCCTTTATATATGTATATTACATATGATGAATAGGTTAGATGACATATAAACATCACTTTGGGCCCCACAGATCTTACTTTGTACTGTTTAAATTAATTGCAAGTAGGTACAGAAAAACTGGCGTGAGAAGGCGGATAGATTCACTCACGATTCTCAATGCATAGAACAAAGTGTCGATCCTACCATTCTGATCTCTGAGCCCATCATAAATCAGATCTAATCCATTAATGATATTCAAGGTTGATGATTTCCTTATAAATGTGTAATTTTGACACTATATGGAGCTATCAATTGTCTTTAGTAAGGAAAAAGGACCACTGCTTTGCTTATACAGTACCTATTATTTTGAAATGTTGTGGGCCATTAGATTTGAAGATTTTGATCATTCTTCAGGCATTTGGCTTCGTTAAATTTATTACGAGAATGGACAGAGAGGATTAGACCAAAAGCCATTTGGTGGGACCTAGAAACGTCGTACGAAGGTATATACATAAGGCGAAAATGACTGTTTGGCCCCATACCAAACCCCAACCCCACCACTGTCATTTGAAGCTTCTTTTTTGAGACCCTTCACCGCCACTCACCATATTTATCACTTCTTCACTCTAGCTTCGGCATCTTTCCATAGAAAATGACAAAACAAGGTATGTGGATAAGATCTCTTGTATGTCAAACTCCACCCTCAGTGTATGCCAATCTTGACCCACATGAACAATGGGTCGTAGTTGCCAACATCCACCCTGAAAAGGCCAAGATAAAAGTCCTAGAGGGGGGGGGGGGGGGGGGGGGTGAATAGGACTATGCCAAATTAAAAAATTAACAACAAAATTTAAACAAATAAATAAAAATAGCAATTAAACAATCCACAATATAGAAATGTAAAACAACCTCAAATATACAAGTATTGAGAGGTTGATACAGATGTTGTTCTAAGGACAACCTTACACCAAAAACCAATGGTTTATGGTAGGATAACCTGATTCCTAGAATGGTCTGTATATCAAAAACTTAAACTGATATAGAGGAATAAATAAATAAATAGCAAAGGAAATAACTAAGCTATTACAACATTCCCACACTTATATAAAAGAAATTAGAACTTTCTCCCCAAATACATAAATGGAAATTATAACATCAACAAAATGAAATATTCAATCAATCACCATAAGACCAACAATTATAGTGGTTCGCTTGTTGTACCAATTATTTAGAAAAATAGCCACACAACTACTCCACTCCTAATATCCTCACACAGTGAATATTAACATTCACTATGAAAATATATTTTTCAAGGTTCACCTAAAACCCTCACAACTGTGTCTTTCAAGTGGGCTTACACAATTCAAAAACCCCACACTCTAAGTTTTTTGGATCACCTCATATAAACCAAAACAAAGATTTTCTTGGCACAATCTTAAAAACCAAAACAATGAATTTACAAAACTGTAAAATACTTAGCTGGATATTCTCCTTTTGATGTAGCCCGAAAGAGCCAATTCGGAGTAGAAGTTTAATATCGAAGTTCAATCTCCACACTCACTTATGAAATGGTTCTAGGTTCTAAATTGATTTTAAATTAAATAACCTTGGGCTAGCTTAATTTGATTTTGATTCCAAGAAATGGGAATACTTCAATCCCTCTTTCAAATAAATTGGAATGCAGAATACAAAATTAAATACAAAGAAAGCTAATTAAAGAGAATATGAAATGAATACTAAATAGCTTAAGAATATCACTAACTTATCTCTTAAAGTGGCATATTGATTTTGCTTGAATTGAATATCAAACTCTGAAATTCATACTCTATTTATAAGTGTAGAAATCACACTCTCGACTGGTAAACTTTTAAAATTTTAGTCGCGATAAGATAAGGTCGTTCCATGACTGGTCGAAGGGCCTGCTTAACCGGTCGAGTAGCCTCCACGATCGCTCAAGTCCTATCCATGACTGGTCGTGTGGAAGCCATTTTAGTTGCTAGACTTTGAGTCGAGCTTGCAGTACTGCTCGAGCATTGTTCACAGGACTGGTCGAGCAGTATCTAGGACTGGTCGAGGCTTTAACAAAAAATTTCAAAAATAAATAACAACCTTAGGACTAGTCGAGGATTTCTTAGACTCGTCAAGCCAATGCTAGGACTATTTGAACAAAGTCTAAGACTAGTTGAGAAACAGTCTATGCACTTATAAAGTGACCCAATTTAAATTATGTATTCAAAATGACCTATCCTATGCTCAATATAGGGTCATTCATACCTTATGCATGATGTATGAACATTGAAACTTCTTTTACTTTAGTTGATAGATGTTCTTTGAAGTTCACGAAGCTTACAATCTTGAAGCTTGAACTTGAGACTTTTGAAGCTTGAATATGACTAATATTGAAGCTTGAGCTTGAGGTTCAAAGTAAAGAACTTTGTCTTGACTTGGATGAAGTTTTGAAAACTTGAACTATTGAAGCTTGAACAATTGAATTTACACTTGGTGTTGTACTTGAACATGAACATGTAATCTTGCATTTGAAGTTCTTATAGTAAAGACCTTTGATCTTGTACATGAGATGGACTGTCTTGAATTTGTAGAAGCGCTACACAAGACAGATTCTAAGAGGTTTTGGCACTACAAAATTTGACAACAATAGGAGCTAGAAACCATAGCACTTACAATCTCAACCTTTGTCAAATTTGTGACAAAACACACTTCATTCAAAATAAGCATAATATGCACAATAAAGAATCATGCATCAATTATCAATATAAACCAGTTACAACCTAGTTAAAGAATCATGCACTAATTATAAATAGGTCAAAAAAAAATTGCATCTACTCTCCCAATAATACTCCCCCTTACTCCCCCTTTTAAAAAAAAATGGATGGCTACTCATCAATAATCCACAATCCACTACATGCCACATATCATAAGCATAAATTAAGCATGATAAAATTCTTCCCCTTTTTGCCACAATATGACAAAGGAAGGAACCAATAATGATAGTGGAAGTAGATAAATAAGGAAGAATAAGAAGAGTAATGAGGAAGAAATGAACAAGATATTCAAGATAAGAAAACCATAAACAAGCATTGTTCAAGTATGATCAATTATGTTCAACCACATAAAATAAAAGAAGTCCAAGTATCGTAAATGTTATTACAAACCAGATAAGCAAAAACTAATCAGAACCCGATGAAGGAGCATGTATGGCAGGATCAAGTCTATGAAGTCCCTTGTTAAGCTGTCAAAGATACTTGCGCATATATTTGAATTGCAAATCATGGGACACATTCATGTATTCTACCTTCTCCTCAAGCGAGCACAACCGCGCATCAAAGTTAGATGGCTGATAATCAGGATCATCTGCTGAATCAGATTCGATCTCATCAAAAATATCATCCATTTTGATGTCAACTAAAGGTAAATTGCCTTCTTCTTCATTTGTGGCATCAGCTCTACCAGCACCCACATTGACTTGACCAGGGGCCAACCTCAAATTCATCTTATTAATATTAGAGTTGTTGAATGGTAGGTGATGAATGTGAGCTTCTCCTATAGGCATAGCCACTAAACTATGTGTGGCCAACACAGTCATAAGATACGCAAAGGGAATGTCACTGTGTCCTAAATGGAGACGGAACTGAATGATGCAATGACAAATTAAGGAAGGAAGACAAATAGATGAACCAAAGATGATGGAATGTAGAATATACACCATGAACATAGTGAGTTCAATTTTGTTATCAGAACGAGGATAAACATTCGAAATGAATATCCTATGAAGGACTCTGTATTTGGGTAATAAATACTTTTAGGCAAGCACATTTCTAGCGGTATTCCATTCCACATCTATATTGCATAAATCTCTAGTAAGCATATGTTTCTTAGTTTCAAATGGTTTAGCTACTAAAGTGCTAATGGGAATACCTTCATCATTGACAGGTAAATCCATTAATCCAGAGATAAGCTGGCGATCCACATTAACTGGACCTTCTCTAGTTGAGATTGTGAAGGTCAGATTTTTAAGTGAAAAAATCAATAAAGCAAGCTTACATAGCTTGCGCAATGGAGCGGTATGCCGACCACCCCAATGCAGTATGTTATCCCATCCTACAGACTGAAGAAGAGGAAGAATATCAAATGAAGATATATGAACAACATTAATAGGTTGTTCAACTATAATATTGCGCAACCTAATATCCCGTACATAAGAGGGATCATCTTCAGGTGACCGAAGGTGGCACACTGTTATACGAGTTGATCGAGAAGTAGAAGGAGCACAAGATCCTTTCTTCTTGTTTCTACCATCCATTTACACCAAAGATTACAAAGAACAAAGAGCTTACAAAGGATGTAAAGAGGGTTTTCGCTAGATTAGATTTAGAGTAAAAAACCTTAAAAACAACTGTGAATCAAGAAATAAATTACACCAATGATGAAAAGAGAGTGCAAGGAACTTGATTCTACAAGGAAAATGAAAACAAAGCACTAATCTTGAAGAAATAGGAGACGGGTTCGATTGGTTGACTTAGGACCCTTTGGAGAAGACACCCAAAATGAAGAAAAAATAATTTTTCCCCCAAATAAAGCATCAAACCTGTGCAACACGGCTGGTCAAGTACATGCTCAACCGGTTGTGCCACAATTGGTCGAGTATGTACACGACTAGTCGTGCACAGCCCAAAATATGCAATTTTCATAAAATTTGATATTTGAAATATTTAAAATTATATATATATATATATATATATATATATATATATATATATATATATATATATATATATATATATATATATATATATATATATATTATGATACATAAATGCATGAATAATCAATTCAAATTACACATACCAAGATCAAATTTCAATTTAGCAAACCTGCTTTTATCGAGTAGTTTTATAAATATGTCAGCAAGTTGAGTCTCGGTCAGAATATATTTCAAAGAAATTATCTTTTCTTCCACTAATTCACGAATGTAATGATATCTAATGTTAATGTGCTTGGTTCATGAATGTTGGATTGGATTTTTAGATATATTAATTACACTGGAATTATCAAAGTATAAAACCATAGTATCTTATACAATTCCATAATCGTTTAGCATTCTTTTCATCCATATAACTGAGTACATGCATTAACTACTACAATGTATTCAGCCTCAGCAGTTCAGAGCGATACGGAACTTTATTTCTTATTTTCCAAGAGACTAAACAGCTCCCTACATAGAAACAACTACCACTAGTTGATTTTCAGTCATTAATGTTACCAGCCCAATCAGCATTCGTGTAACCAGCTAATTGCACAGAGTATCATGTGGATACCAAAGACCAAGATTAGCTGAACTAGCAACATATCACATAATCCGCTTAACAGCAGTTAAATGTGACTCTTTAGGGTCAAATTGATATTTAGTGCAAATTCTTACGCTAAATACAATATCAGGTCTACTTATAGTTAAATAAAGTAAACGTCCAATCATACTGCGATATAGTTTAGGATCCATACTCTTACCTACAAAGTCCTTTAGAAGTCTTAACGTAGTACTCATAAGAGTATCAAAATGTTTCCCACTCTCAAATTCAAACTTTTTAACTAAGTTCAGAGTATATTTGGTTTGAGAGATAAAGAAATCATCAAGTTGCTGTTTAACATGCAACCATAAGAAATAATTTAATTCCCCAACTATGCTCATTTCGAACTTAGATTTCATAAGATATGCAATCTCAACAGTCATGTTAGCATAGGTAGATCCATAAATAATATCATCAACATAAATTTATACTATTAAAATGTGATCATTATGTTTCTTAACAAATAAAGTCTTATCAACACTTCCCATTAGAAAATTATGACTTAGTAGAAACTTAGTCAACTTTTTGTACCATGCTCTGGGAGCTTGTTTCAAACCATAAAGGGCCTTTTTTAGGTGGTATACATGATCAGCATTCTTAGGGTCTTCAAAACCCGTTGGTTGTTCAATATATACTTCTTCATGCAAATCTCCATTTAAAAAAGTACTCTTTACATCTATTTGGTATATTTTGAACTTTCTAAAGCATGCAATGGATATAAATAATCTGATTGATTCAAGAAGAGGTACTAGGACAAAGGTTTCATTATAGTCGATGCATTCAATTTGAGTATACCCCTGTACAATCAGCTTAGCCATGTTTCTAATAATATTACTAAGTTCATCAGACTTATTTTTAAAAATTCATTTTGTTCCTATAATGTGTTTATTCTTAGGTCTAGGAACTAAGTACCAAACATCATTTCTAACAAATTGATTGAGCTCTTCTTGCATCGTAACTATCCAATTTTTATCAGTAAGAGCTTCTTTTATGTTAGTCGGTGCTATCTGAGATGTAAAGCACACGTAATTACACATATCTTCTAGTTGTTTACGAGTGCGCACAACAGTGAGAGGGTTTCTAAGAATCTGATTAGTTGGATGGTCTTTAACAGTCCTTTGTTCAGAGTTATGTTGACTTGATGAAGTATCTGATTTATCAATTAAAAGAACTTCATCATTTTCTGAGCTTGAGACAGGTGTATTTAAGTGATCATCAATAACCACATTAATGGACTCTTGAATTACACCAGTCATTTTGTTAAGGACCCGATACGCTCAACTATTCAAAGCATACCCTAAAAATATCCCTTCATCACTTTTGGTGTCAAACTTACCCAGATTTTCTCGATCATGTAAAATGTAGCACTTGCTGCTAAAAACCCGAAAGTATTTGACAGTAGGATTCTTATTAAAATATATTTCATAAGCCATTTTTTTCATTTGATTTTCTAGTATAAACGCGGTTAATTATATAACAAGCAATGTTAATGGCTTTGGCCCAAATATTTTTAGAGAGCTTCATACTATTTAACATTACATTTGCCATTTCTTGAAGCACTTTATTTTTTCTTTCAACTATACCATTTTGTTGAGGTGTTTTAGGCGCAGAGAATTCATGTGATATTCCCTGATCATTGTAAAATTTCTCAAAATTGCTATTCTCAAATTTTGTTCCATGATCACTACGGATCTTATAGACTTGAGATTCTTTTTCCATTTGGATACGTTTAAGTACCCTTTTTGACTTCATCGAGAGTTTCTGATTTATCTCTTAAGAAGACTACCCACGTATACCTGGTAAGTCATCAATAATTACCAGTATATACTTCTTACCACCTCGACTCTCCGTTCTGGTTAGTCCAATAAAATCCATGTGAAGAAGTTCGAGTGGTTTAGATGTGGCATTAGAGTTCACCTTTTTGTGAGTACTCTTAGCTTGTTTGCCAATCTAGCTTTCACCACATATCTTATATATTTTCTGTATTTTGGGTAAGCCTCTTACCAACTCTCTTTTGCTTAATCTATACAAGTTGCAGTAGTGTACATGTCCAATGTGTTTATGCCATAACTCGGTCTCATCGGTATGGACCATGTAGCATGATAGATTAGATGATCTAGAATCACTTACAATATAGCAGTTTTTAGAAGTTCTCTGACCAGTTAATATTATAGAACCATTTTTATTTAGAATTTTGCACCCTTCGTTAGTAAATTTTACACTATAATTATTATCACATATTTGAGAGATACTTAGTAAGTTGTGTTTTAACCCTTCTACATATAAAACATTCTCAAATAAAGGGAGGTTAAAGAGTTAAACCATACATTGGCCAACAATCCTGCAATTACTACCATCATCAAATGTGACTGAACCATTAGTCATATCTTTAAGATTGGTGAACAAACCTTTATCGCTTGTCATGTGTCTGGAGTAACCACTCTATAGGTACCAATTTTAATGGCTTGAAGCTATGAAAGCAGTATGCACAACCAAGAAAGTAACCTTAGGAACCCATTTCATTACAGTCTTAGGTTTAGGAGAATAGTTGGTCTTTATATATTTGTAGTTGTTAGAAGACCGACCCACAAAGTTATATTTTAAGAGCTCCTTAAGTAAATCGACAATTTTCTCATCTAAAGGATTATGATTCTAATTTTTATAGTTGATATGGTTACTTTTAGGTTTTAAGGTTTAAAAAGTCTTAGCATTTTTAGAATAGTTTTGATTTAGAATTTTCCCTTTGGAGTTTGAAGACTCCCCTTTCACAAATTTGGGTAGAGTATTCTTATGTTTAGGAGGAAAACTTTTGTTGTAGCCTAATCCAGATCAGTCACCATATTTTCTAAATCTAAATAAGAATTTTTCTAACTTAGGTTCACCTTGGGCATACCTCCATGTGTCTTTTAAACTCAAAAGTAAAGAGATTTTAAGTTTTAGCTTTTCATTTTCAGATTTTAAGTTTTCAACTTAGGAGTTTTTGAAATCTAAGTCGCACTTAGTTTTTTCAAAACTATCTGAAATGTGAGATTTTTCCAAAACAAGATTATCAAAATTTTCTTTAAGTTTTAAAAATTTTTCTTTCTGAAGTTTTAGTTTGATAGCAATTTTACAACTTTCCTTGTATAGGGCATTATAAGCATCTTGAAGATCTTCTTCATTTTCATGATCACTATTCAAATTTTCTTCACTAATTGAATCATCATGATCTAAAAAAGTAAACTTGGCTAGAGTCATAAAAGCTTTGACTTCATTACCTGATTCGGTTTCAGAATCTTCTAATTCAGAAGAGGCTTCGGAGCTGGAAGATTCATCCCAAGTGGGCCAACATTCCTTTCCTTTTAGGTTTATCCTTCTTAGGACATTTGTCTGCTAAAGGCCCATATTCATGGCAGTTGTAACATTGACTGTCTTTCAAAGATTTTCAGCTTTTAGGTTTAGATATTTTCTTTTTATTAGGTTTTTAAAAATCAACCCTATTTTTACTGTTGAAAATCTTATAAAACTTTTTAGCTAAAAGGGCCATATCATCTTCAAAATTTTCTAAATCAGAATTACTACTATTTTCTTGAGAAATATATTTAGAAGATTTAAGGGCGATAGATTTACTTTTAGGAGCTTTAAAAGTTAACTCATAAGTCTATAATGAGCCAACTAATTCTTCTACACTCATATAAACCGTATCACAAAGTTCATAGATCGCGGTTACCTTTGAATTGAACCGTTCAAGTAGCGAGCGTAGTATCTTTGCGCAGACTTTACTTTCTGGGATTCTATCACCGAGACTCAACATAGAGTTCACAATGTCATTCAATCTTGTATAGAAATCCATGAAGGTTTCATTTTCTTCCATACGTTTTTCTTCAAATTTAGTTGTGAGGATTTGGACTTTAGATTTCTTAACAATTGTTGTTCCCTCGTGTGTCATTTCTAAAATATCACAGACTTACTTTGCAGTATTGTAAGTACTATGGTTTTATCCTCCTTTGGTTGTCAAATTTTATGGTGCTAAAACATTAATCTATGTCTTATGTAATTTATGTCTTGTGTAGCTCATTGGTATATATGATCAACACATTACATATGGGTTCAAGACATTGCATTACCTCTTTAAATACATTGCTTTAAGTCAAAGATTTACTTCAAACCATTTCAAGAAATGCAAGTACAAGCTACAATGAAAGAAGTGATCTTGTTCAAAGACTCAGGTTCGTGTATAACTCTAAATGAAGTGTAATTCAAGCTCTAGAAGATCTCAAGTTCAATGCTACATCAAGTATTTGAGATCTCAAGCTTCACAATCTTCAAAGGTCAATTATCATATGAAGTCTCGATGTTATAACTCATTTTCAAGGTATGATTAACCCTAGATTGACCTAAGGATAGGTCACTTTAGACACATAATTCATATTGGAACTTTTTATATGAATTTGATCTGTTCTAAGACTAGTCATGGATCCTGTTCGACTAGTCCTAAAACTGGCTCAACCAGTCCAAGAAATTTCAAGACCAGTCCTAAGTTGTTGTAATTTTTTAGAATTTTTTGGTTGAGCTACGACTAGTTCTGGAGTCTTCTCGACTGGTCGTGTGAATAGTACATGACTCGTCCTACGACTAGTCCTAGTTCTACGTTGATGATAAGACTCTTTTTGTTAAGAAACTTAATGATCACATCTTAATAGTGCAGATCTATGTTGATGATATTATTTATGGATCTACCTATTCTAACATGACTGTTGAGTTTGCAGATTTAATGAAATCTAATTTTGAAATGAGTATGGTTGGGGAATTAAATTATTTCCTAGGGTTGTAAGTAAAACAACAATCTGATGGCATTTTTATTTCTCAAACCAAATATACTCTGAACTTAATAAAAAAGTTTGGATTTGAGAATGGTAAGTATTTTGATACTCTTATGAGTACAACTTTAAGACTCTCAAAGGACTCTACATGTAAAAATGTGGATCCTAAATTATATCGTAGTATGATTGGCAATTTACTTTATTTAACTGCTAGTAGACCTGATATTGCTTTAAGTGTTGGTATTTGCGCTAGATATCAATCTAATCCTAAAGAATCTCGTTTAACTGCTGTTAAGCGAATTATGAGATATGTCGCAAGTACTTCTAAATTGGGTCTCTGGTATCCATATGATACTAGTATCCAATTGGCTGGGTGCTTAGATGCTGATTAGGTTGGTAATATTGATGACAGGAAATCAACCAGTGGTGGTTGTTTTTATATTAGAAATTGCTTGGTTTCCTCGTTTAGCAAGAAGCAAAGTTCGATATCATTCTCAACTGTTGAGGCTAAATACATCGCAGCAGGAAATGCATGTATTCAACTTTTTTGGATGAAATGTATGTTAAGCGATTATGGAATTGCACAGGATTCAATGATTTTATTTTGTCATAATTCTAGTGCAATAAATATTTCGAAAAATCTAATCCAACATTCACGTACCAAGCACATTGACCTTAGGTTTCATTACATTCGTGAATTAGTGGAAGAAAAACTGATATCTTTGGAATACATTCCGACCTAAACTCAACTTGCTGACATTTTTACTAAACTGCTCGAGGAAAACATGTTTAGTAAATTAAAATTTGATCTTGGTATGTGCATTATAAATTAATTATTCATGCATATTTGTATCATAGTGTGTATATATATTTGATAATTTATTGGTTTAAATTTTAAATTTTTATGAATTATGCATATTTTAGTCGGTACACAACTAGTCGAGGATGTACTTTAAAATTTTGGGGAAAACTTCATCTTCTTCATTTCAACTTTCCTCTCGAACGAGCCGACGCCCGACCATTCATACCCACCATCCTAGATCTTCAAGGTTGGTGCGTCATTTGTGTTTTTCTTATAGATTCTAGTCGATATTACTTCATTTTAACTCTTGGAGTAATTTATTTTGTCATTCATTGCGATTTTGGGGATTTCTCTTGAAAAATCCGATCTAGCAAAACCCCACTCCACATCTTTTGAAGCTACCTGTTTCTTTGACTCTTCTATTGTAAATAGATGCTAGAGGGAAAAAGAAAACTTCCCATGGTCCATCTTCTTCTATATCTACTCCAATAGCACAACGCCACCTTCGATCACCCAAAAAGATCCCTCATACGTATGAGATTTGCGTTTGCGCAAGGTTATTGTTGAACGATCTGTTGATCTTGATCGCATTGCTCCCTTTGGTATCATTCCACTCCTCCAAGCTGTAGGGTGGGATAACATCTTACATTGGGGTGGGCCTGCATACCAGTCTATTGCTCAGTCCATGTTTGCATGTATCTCTGATTTTTTGACTGAGAATTTAACGTTTAAAATTGATGCTAGAGAAGGTCAATTTGAAATTGACCACCATCTGATTTCAAGGCTAATGGACATACTTGTTAATGAGGAGGGTATTCTTATTCATACTCTAACTGAGAAACCCTCAAAATCAGAAAAATACATGCTCACTAGAGATTTATGTAATATGAATGTGCAATGGACGTATAAAGGGAATGCGCTCACCTCAAAGTACTTGTTACTCAGATAAAAAGTTCTCCACAAAATCTTTATTTCAAATCTGTATCCGCATTCTGGTAATAAAATCGAAGTGACTTCCTTTATGGTTCAGGTTTTGCACTCTGTCATCTCTGGTACTAAAGTTTGTCTTCCTTCTTTGATATGTCATTCCATCATTCAGTTTCGTCTCCATCCAAGTCATAGTAATATTTCATTTACCTATCTTATGACTGTTTTGGCTACTCACATGTTGGTTGGTATGCCTGTTGGTGAGGCTCCCCTCCATCATCTTATTTTCAATAATTCAAATATTAACAAGATGAAATTGGAATTGGCTCCTAGCCAAGTGGATGTGGATGGTGGTGGAGCTGAAGCAGGGAATGAAGAAGAAGCTGATGATCTTCCTCCTGATGATATAAATATGGACGACATTTTTGATGAAATTGAATCTGATTCTGCTAATGATCCTGACTATGAGCCATCTGATTTTGATGCTCGTCATCATGCTCTAGAGGAAAAGGTAGAGAATAAGAATGTTGCTCATGATTTATAATTTAAATATATGCGCAAGTATCTTAGGCGCTTAAACAAGGGCCTTTATCAACTTGATCCTACCATACCTTCTCCTTCTTTAGGATTTGATTAAGTGCTTCACTCTTTGGTCTGTATTAACTTTAAGTCTACTTGTGTTGGTTTGTGAACTTTATTTGGTTTACTGACTTTTATTTAAACTAGTTAATGGTACGTGAACTTTAATTTGCTTATATCTTAACTAGTTAATCCTTTATTACTCCTATTTATTATCCTTTATATCCTTTTTCATTTCTTATTTTCTTCCTTTGTCATATTGTGACAAAAAGGGGGAGAAATGTTTGGATAAAATGCTTATGAATTATGAATTTCTTTATGAATATATGGCATGGATATGGATTGTAGGGGTAGTAGCATAAAAAAAATAAAAAATAGATATATGTGTACTACTCAGGGGGAGTATGTGAGGAGTGCTAGTTGATGATAACTGGTACATGATTCTTTAACCAGGTTGTAACTGGTTTTCTCTTATAACTAGTGCATACATGATTCTTATGTACATATTATTGTTGAGTATGTTTTGTCACAAATTTGACAAAGAGGGAGATTATAAGTGTTATGGTTTTATCCTCCTTTGGTTCTCAAATTTTGTGGTGCCAAAACATCAATCTATATCTTACGTAATTTATGTGTAATTTGTGTCTTGTGTAGTTCATTGGTATATATGATCAAGACATTACGTATGGGTTCAAGACATTGCATCACCTCTTTAAACACGTTGCTTCAAGTCAAAGATTTACTTCAAACCATTTCAAGAAATGTAAGTACAAGCTACAACGAAAGAAGTGATCTTGTTCAAAGACTCAAGTTCGTGTACAACTCATAATGAAGTGTAATTCAAGCTCTAGAAGATCTCAAGTTCAATGCTACATCAAGCATAGAGATCTTAAGCTTCACAATCTTCAAAGGTCAACTATCATATGAAGTCTCAATGTTAATATCTCACTTTCAAGGTATGATTGACCTTTGATTGACCTTAGGGTAGGTCACTTTGGATACATAATTCATATTGGAACTTTTTATATGAATTTGGTCTATTTTAAGACTAGTCCTGGATCCTGTTCGACTAGTCCTAGAACTGGCTTGACAATCCAAGAAATTTCAAGACCAGTCCTAATTTGTTACAATTTTTGAGAATTTTTGGTTGAGTTACAACTAGTCCTGGAGTCTTCTCAACTGGTCGTGTGAACAGTTTACGACTCATCATACGACCAGTCCTAGTTCTACGACTCAAACTCCAACAACCAAACCTGGTGCCTCGCGACTAGTCGTGGGTTAGTCGCAGCCAGTCATGGAGGGCACACGACCAGTCATGGAACAATTTTATCCGATCGTACTCAAAAATTCAAAAATCCTTTTCTCCTACAACTAGTCGTAGTGTCCACAGGACCAGTCGTATATGAGTTTCTGTACTTTAAATAGAACATGAATTTTAGAGTTTAGTAATCGAATTCAAGTAAAATCTAAGCATCGCTTTGAGATAAGTTTGTGTTCATTTTAACCTGCTTTGTGCATATTTAAAATTCTCTATTGTTAGTTTTATTAATTTGATTTTATTTCTATATTCCAATCTGATTTGAAAAGAGGAATTGTTGTATTCCTTCTTCTTGGAATCAAAATCAAATATAACTAGCCCAACTAGTTTAATTTAAAATCAATCTAGAACCTAGAACCATTTCTTAAGTGAGTATTGGACATTGAACTTCTATACGAACTTCTACTCTGACTTGGTTCTTTCGAGCTGCAACAAAAGGAGAATTTCAGGTATTTTACATTTGTATAAATTTCATTCTTTTGGTTTTATTTGAGATTAAGCCAGAAAAATCTCAATCTGTTGGTTATCTGAGAAGAGCCAAAAAAAACTCAGAAGTAAGTTTTTTGAATTGTGTAAGCCCATTTGAAGGACACAATCAGAAGGTTTTGGGTGAACCTGTGAAAACCTATTTTGATAGTGAACGCTAATATCCCCTATGAGAGGATATTAGGAGTGGAGTAGCAAGCTGGTGGATGTTATTTAACAGTTGGTGAATACACAGGCAATCCATTATAACTCTTTGTGTTTTGTGGATGTGTGGTTTATTTTTCCTATCTTTTATCATTCAAAGTTGTGGGATGTATGTGTAGATGTGAATGTTGTAATATTTACATTTCAAGCATTGTGAGGAATGTTGTAATAGTTTAGAATTTATTTCTGGTTATTTTCTTTATTTCCTTTCTGTTTGTGTTTTTAATATTCAAATTGTTCTAGTAAGGTTGTCCTGTCATAAACCCTTGATTTTTATGATGCAAGGTTGTCCTTAGAACAACGTTGGTATCATCTCTCTATTTGATGTTGCTTTACATTTTTGTATTATGATTTGATTAAAGTGTTATCTTTCCATTATTCATTTATATCTCGCTATTAAATTTTTAATTTGGCATAGTCCTATTCACACCCACCCCCCTCTCTAGGACTCATAGCTAGGACTTTTCAGGTATCATAGGATATAATTAATGCACAAGTGATTGCGTTTAGAGCCTTTGCATTGGCACTACTCTCACTTTTCTGAAGAGTGGTCTAAGAAAAATAAGGTGTGACTTTGAAAAGGTCAAGCTATATGTCCATGAGGGGGGGGGGGGGGGTGAATAGGACTATGCCAAATTTAAAATGATAACAGCGGAATAAATAATAAGATAACCAGGTAAGGGAAAGATAATAATCCACAATACAAAATGAAAAGCAACCTCAAATTCTAGTTGTTTTAAGGAAAACCTTTCACCACAAAAACCAAGGGTTTATGGCAGGACAACCTTACTAGAACAATTAGAGAAACAAAATCTCAAACTGGAAAGGAAATAAAGGAAATAGCAAGAAAGAAATTCTAAACTATTACAACATTCCCCACAATGCTTGAAATGAAAAATTACAACATTCACATACACACATACATCCCATAATATTGAATGATAAAAAATATAAAAAATAAATCACACATCCACAAAACACAAAGAGTTATAGTGGTTTGCCTGTGTGTACAGCAACTGTTAAACAACAGCCACACTGCTTACTACTATACTCCTAATATCCTCACACAGTAGATATTAACGTTCACTACAAAAATAAGTTTTTCTCAGGTTCACCTAAAACCCTCACAATTATGTCTTTTAAATGGGCTTACACAATTTAAAAAACCCTCACTCTGAGTTTTCTAGCTCTCCTCAGATAACCAACACAATAAGATTTTTCTGGCTTAATCTTAAAAGAAACCAAAGATAGAAGATTTATACAAATGTAAAATACTTAGATTTCTCCTTTTGTTATAGCTCAAAAGAACTAAGTTGGAGTAGAAGTTCGAATAGAAGTTCAATATCCAATACTCACTTTCAAATGGTTCTAAGTCTAATTGATTTTAGATTAAATCAAGTCGGCTAGCTCTATTTGATTTTGATTCCAAGAAGTGGTGTATCACAATTCCTCTTTCAAATCGGATTGGAATGCAGAAACAAAATCAAATATGAAAAGTTAACAAAAGAGAATATTAAATATGCACAATGTAGCTTAAAAAGAACATAAACTTATCCTTCAAAGTGATGCCTTGATTTTACTTGAATTGGATTATCAAACTCTGAAATTCGTGCTCTATTTATAGTTGTAGAAATCGCACCAACGACTGGTCCTGAGGACACTTTGACTGGTTGAAGGTTGAACAGATTTTTGAATTTTTGAGCACGATCAGATAACACTGTTCTACGACTGGTCGAAGGCTATCCACAACCGGTCGTGAGTCCTCCACGACTGGTCGTGACCTACCCACGACTAGTCAAACGAAGCCTGATTTAGTCATTGTAGTTTGAGTCATAGATCCTGGACTGGTCGTAGGACGAGTCGTGCACTATTCACATGATCAGTCGAGCAGAGTCCAGGACTAGTCGTAGATGAACAAAAAATTCTGAAATATTGCAACAAACTTAAGACTTATCCTGAAATTTCTTGAACTGGTCGAGCTTGTGCTATGACTAGTCAAACAGGGTTCAGAACTAGTCTTAGAATAGTTCAAACACTTACAAAGTGATTCAATTTAACTTATGTATACAAAATAACCTACTCTAAGGTTAGTCTAAGGTCATAACATATATACCAATGTGCTACACAAGACATAGATTGAAGTTTTGGCACCACAAAATTTGACAACCAAAGGAGCAAGAAACCATAGCACTTACAATCTCCCCCTTTGTCAAATTTGTGACAAAACGCACTCAACAATAATATAACCAATAACCACACAAAGAATCATTATCAAGCACCAGTTATAAATGAAAACCAGTTACAGCCTAGTTAAAGAGTCATGCACCAGTTATAAATGAAAACCAGTTATAGCCTGGTTAAAGAATTATGCAACAGTTATCATCAACTAGTACACAACATCGTAAAACAGTCACAACACCTCCTTACTCCCCCTGAGTAACACACATATATTAAAAAAAATACTACTCTACTATTATCCATAATCCATCTATATCCATTTCAAACATAATAAAATATTCTCCCCCTTTTTGTCACAATATGACAAAGGAAGCAAGTAACATATGAAAGAGAAAAAAGAAGAAGAGAGTAATAAAGGAGTTGACAAGTCAAGATATGTAAGATATATAAGCAAATTCAAAGTTCACATATCATTAACCAGCATAAACCAAAGTCAACCAAAGTAAGTCTCACAAACTCAAAGAAAACAAATTAGTCTAAGAGTTATTACAGACCATAGGATAAAAACACTTAATCAGATCCTGAAGAAGAAGGAGCAGGTATAGTAGGATCAAATTGATAAAGGCCCTTGTTTAAGTGCTGAAGACACTTATGCATATATTTAAATTGCAAATCATGGGCAACATTCATATTCTTTACCTTCTCCTCAAGTGCACATAAACACACATCAAAATCTGATGGCTCATATCAGGATCATTTCCAGAGTCTCATTTAATTTCATCAAAAATGTCATCCATATTTATATCATCAGGAGAAAGATCATCAGCTTCATCTTCATTCACTCTAGCTCCACCACCACCAACATCTACTTGGCCAGGAGCCAATTCCAATTTCATCTTATTTATATTAGAGTTGTTGAAAATAAGATGATGGATAGGAGCCTCTCCAATAAGCATAGCAACAAGCATATGAGTAGCTAACACAGTCATAAGGTAGGTAAATGGAATATCACTATCCTAAATGGAGACAAAATTGAATGATGGAATGACATATTAAAGAAGGCAGACAGACATTTGTACCAGTGACGATGGAATAAAAAATACAGACCATAAAGGAAGTTAGTTCTATTTTGTTACCAGAATGAGGATACAGATTGGAAACAAAAATTCAATGCAAAACCATGTATGTGAGTAACAAGTACTTGGAAGCAAGCGCATTTTCCTTCTGACTCCATTGCACATCAATATTACATAATGCTCTAGTGAGCATGCATTTTTCTGATTTTAAGGGTTTCTTAACTAGAGTATGAATAAGAATACCCTCATCATTAAAAGGTATGTCCATTAGAGCCAAAATCAAATTATGGTCAATCTAAAATGGACCTTCTCTAGTAGTAATTTTAAACGTTAAATTCTCAGTTGAAAAATCAGAAATGCATGCAAACATGGATTGAGTAACAGACCAGTATGTCGGCCCACCCAATGTAAGATATTATCCCATCCTACAGCCTAAAGAAGTGGAAGGAGACCAAAAGGAGCAATGTGTTCAATACACACAGATCGCTCAACAATAACATTGCACATTCTTATATCCCGAACCTATGAGGAATCATCTTCGGGTAACCAAAGATAATACCTTGTTAAAGGAGCTGATCTAGATGAGGAAGCACCATGGAAAGTTTTCTTTTTATCTCTAACATCCATTTACAACCAAGAAATGAAGGAATCAAGAGGTTATAGAAGATGTAGAGTGGGTTTCTTCAAAATCAGATTTTGGAGAAGAAAACCCCAAAAACTTCAAAAAGCACTCCAAGGAGGAAAAGGAAGAGATTAGAGCTTGAATCTATAAGGAAAACTGAAATAATACACTCACCTTGAAGAATCAAAGAGATGAGTATGACTAGTTGTGCCACGGCCCGTTGGAGAAGAAAGAGGAAATGAGGAAGAAGAAGTTTTCCCCAAATTAAAAAGGGTCCAGCACGCTACATGACTAGTCATGGGATGTCCTCGACCGGTCATGCCACGACTGGTCGTGTACATCCTCGATAGGTCGTGCTAACAAAAAACATGCATTTTTCACATAATTCTGAATTTTAAAATTATAACTTAATAAATATATAAACTATAATACAAAAATGCATGAAAAATCAATTTAAATTACACATACCAAGATCAAATTTCAATTTATTAAACCTTTATTTGTCGAGCGATTTAGTAAAAATGTCGGCAAGTTGAGTCTCGGTAGGAATGTAATCCAAAGAGATTATTTTTTCTTCCACTAATTCATGAATGTAGTGATACCTAATGTTAATGTGCTTGGTATGTGAATGCTAGATTGGATTTTTAGATATATTTATTGAACTAGAATTAACACAATATAATACCATTGAATCCTGTACAATTCCAGAATCGCTTAACATTCTATTCATCCATACAAGCTGAGTACATGCATTTCCAGCTGTAATGTATTCAGCCTCAGCAGTTGAAAGCGATATCGAACTTTTTTTCTTACTAAACCAAAAAAGTAAATAATTTCTAATATAGATACAACCATCACTGGTTGATTTTCTATCATCGATATTACTAGCCCAATCAGCATCTGAATACCCAGCCAACTGAACACTAGTATCATATGGATACCAAAGACCTAAATTTACAGTACTTGCAACAAATCGAATAATCTGCTTAACAGCAGTTAGATGTGACTCTTTAGGGTCAGATTGATATCTAGCGTAAATACCAACACTAAAAGCAATATCAGGTCTACTTGCAGTTAAATAAAGTAAACTGTCAATCATACTACGATGTAATTTAGGATCCACACTTTTACCTGTAGAGTCTTTTGAAAGTCTTAATGTTATACTCATACGAGTATCAAAATTCTTACCATTCTCAAATCCATACTTTTTAATCAAGTTTAGAGCATATTTGGTCTGAGAAATGAAAATACCATCAGGTTGTCGTTTTACTTGCAACCCTAGGAAATAATTCAATTCCCTAACCATGCTCATTTCCAACTTAGATTTTATTAAATCTGCAAACTCAAAAGTCATGTTAGTATAGGTAGATCCATAAATAATATCATCAACATAGATCTGCACTATTAAGATATGATCGTTATGTTTCTTAACAAAAAGAGTCTTATCAACACTTCCCATTTAAAAATTATGACTTAGTAAAAACTTAGTCAATTTTTCATACAATGCCCTAGGAGCTTGTTTCAAACCGTAAAGAGCCTTTTTTAGGTGATAGACATGATTAGCTATCTTAGGGTCTTCAAAACCCATTGGTTGTTCAACATAAACTTCTTCATCTAGATTACCATTTAAGAAGACACTCTTTATATTAATTTGATAAATTTTGAATTTTCTAAAGCACGCAATGGATATAAATAGTCTGATTAATTCAAGACGAGCTATTGGGGCACAGGTTTCATCATAATCAATGCCTTCAATTTGAGTGTACTCTTGTACAACCAGTCTAGCCTTATTTCTAATTATATTACCAAGTTCATCAGACTTATTTTTAAAAATCCACTTAGTACCAATAATATGTTTATCTTTAGGTCTAGGAACAAACGTCATTTCTCATAAATTTTTTAAGCTCTTCTTGCATCGCTACTATCCAGTTTTCATTAGTAAGAGCTTCTTTTACGTTTGTCGGTTCAATCTGGGATGTAAAGCACACATAATTACATATATATCTTAGTTGTCTATGAGTACATACACCAGTGAGAGGGTTTCCAAGAATCTAAGTGGTTAGATGATCTTTGACAGTCCTCAGTTCAAAGTTATTCTGACTTGATGAAGTATCTGGTTTGTCAATTAGAAGAACTTCATCATTATCTGAACTTGAGGCAGGTGTATTCAAGTGATCATCAATAACCACATTGATGGACTCTTAAATTACACATGTCCTCTTATTCAATACTCGATATGCTTAACTATTCAAAGAATACCCTAAAAAGATCCCTTCGTCACTTTTAATATCAAACTTTCTCAAATTTTTACGGTCACATAAAATATAGCACTTGCTACTAAAAACTTGAAAGTATTTGACAGTAAACTTCTTATCAAACCATACTTCACAAGCCATCTTACCATTTGATTTTCTCGTATAGATTTGGTTAATTATATAACATGTAGTATTTAAGGCTTCAGCCCATAAATTTTTAGGGAGCTTCATACTATTTAACATTACATTTTCCTTTTCTTAAAGCACTCTATTTTTTCTTTCAACAATACCATTTTGTTGTGGTGTTTTGGGTGTAGAAAATTCATATGATATTCCCTGATCACAAAAAAATTTCTTAAAATTTCTATTCTTAAATTTTGATCCATGATCACTACAAATCTTACAGACTTGAGAACCTTTTTCTGTTTGGATTCGTTTAAGAACTCTTTTTACTTCATCAAGGGTTTCTGATTTATCCCTTAAAAAGGATATCCAAGTAAATCTGGTATAATCATCCACGATCACCAGTATGTATTTTTTTCCACCTCGACTCTCCATCTTGATTGGTCCTATAAGATCCATGTGGAGAAGCTCGAGAGGTTTAGATGTGGCATTGATGTCCACCTTTTTGTGAGCACTCCTGGTTTGTTTGCCAATCTGGCATTCGCCACATACTTTGTCTACTTTTAATAATTTAGGTAAACCTCTTATCAATTCTCTTGTACTCAATCTATACAGATTATGGTAGTGTACAGGTCCAAGGTGCTTATACCATAGTTTAGTCTCATCGGTATGGACCATGTAACACGATTAACTAGATGAGCTAGAATCACTAACAATATAGTAGTTTTCAGAAGTTCTACGACCAGTTAATATTATAAAACCATTCTTATTTAAAATTTCACACCCTAGGTTAGAAATTTTAACACTATGATTTTTATCGCATATTTGAGATATGCTTAACAGATCGTGTTTTAACCCTTCAACGTATAAAACATTCTTGAATAAAGGGAGATTAGAAGTTGAACCGTACCTCAATCCTGCAATTTCTACCATCACCAAATGTGACTGAACCATCAGTCATGTCTTTAAGAGTGGTGAACAAACCTTTGTCACCAGTCATGTGCCTAGAGCATCCACTGTCTAGGTATCACTTTAAATGGCTTAAAGCTTTAAAAGTGTTGTGGGCAACCAAGTAAGTAACCATAGGAACCCAATTTCATAACTGTTTGGGTTTAGAAGTATAGTTGGTCTTCTTGTATTTATAGTTGTTGTAAGAATGACCTATTAAGTTAGATTTTAAGAGCTCCTTAAGTAAATCAACTATTTTCTCAGCTAAAGGGTTTTGGTTCTGATTTTTATAGTTGATATGGTTACTTTTAAGCTTTAAAGATTAAAAAAATTTGGTATATTTAGAAAACTTTTGATTAGAACTTTTCTCTTTTAAGTTTGAAGACTCTCCTTTTACAAACTTAGGAGTATTCTTCTGTTTAGGAGGAACATTTTTATCATAGCCCAAACTAGATCGGTCGCCATATTTTCTTGGTCCATATAACAATTTTTCTAACTTTAGATCACCTTGGGCATACTTCCGTGTATCCTTTAAACTCAAAAGTGAAGAGACTTCAAGTTTAAGTTTTTCATTTTCAGATTTAAGATTTTCAATTAGGGAGGTTTTGAAATTTAAATCGCATTTTAATTTTTCAAAACAATCTGAAACGTGGGATTTTTCTAAAACAAGAGAATTAAATTTTTCTTTAAGTTTTAAAAACTTCTCTTTCTGAAGTTTAGTTTTACGATAATTTTACAACTTTCCTTGTATAGGGCATTGTAAGCATCTTAAAGATCTTCTTCATTTTCATGAACACTATTTAGATTTTCTTCACTAGTTAAATCATCGTGATCTGAAAAAGTGAACTTAGCTAAAGTCATAAGGGCTTTAACTTCATTGCCTGACTCGGTTTCAGAATCTTCTGATTCAGAAGAGGCTTTAGAGCCAGAAGATTCATCCCAAGTAGCCAACATTCCTTTCCTTTTAAGTATGTCCTTTTCAGGACACTTGTTTGCTAAATACCCATATTCTTGGCATTTGTAACATTGACTATCTTTTAAAGATTTTTAAGTTTTAGATTTAGATTTAGATCTTTTCTTATCATTTGATTTTTGAAAATCAACCCTCTTTTTACTTTTGAAATTTTTGTAAAACTTTTTCGCTAAAAGGGCCATATCATCTTCAGAATTTTCTCGAGAAATGCATCTAAAGATTTAAGAGTGATAGACTTACCTTTAGGAGCTTTAAAGCTCAACTCATAGCTTTGTAAAGAGCCAACTAATTCTTCTACCCTCATGTTGTCTGTATCACGAAGTTCCTGTATCGCGGTTACCTTAAAATTGAACCGTTCAGGAAGTGAGCATAGTATTTTTGCACAAACTTTACTCTCTGAGATTTTATCACCAAGACCCCACATAGAGTTCACAATGTCATTTAATCTTGTATAGAAGTTCATGAACATTTTATTTTCTTCCATACGTATTTTCTCAAATTTGGTTGTGAGGATTTGAATCTTAGATTTCTTAACAATTGATGTTCCCTCGTGTGTCATTTCTAAAATATCATAGGCTTGCTTTGCAGAATCACAGGATATAATTCTTTTGAATTCATCCGGTGATAGTGTGTAAGCGATTGCATTTAGTGGTTTTTGCATTTGCACTACTTTCACTTTTCTGAAGTGTGGTCCAAGAGAAATAAGGTGTAATTCTCATAGATTTGGATCCATCGATTCCAGTTACTTCGGCGGTAAAAGAGGTCCAATCAGTCACTATGGCTAGCCACACACCTCATCCATGGATTTATGGAAAATCCTCATCCTAGCTTTCCAATAGGCAAAATTGGTGCCATCAAATGGTGGAGGCCTATTGACTGAAAGGCTATCAAAATTTGACATCTTATAAATAGCTTAGATCGATTAGCTCATGAAATAAATCCAAAAATAAAACAATTAAAATGAGCTATCAAGCTCTGATACCACTTGAAAAGGCCAGGCTATATGTCTTAAAGGGGAGAGGGGGGGGGGGGGGGGGGGGGGGGGGGGGGGGGGTGAATAGGACTATGCCAAATTTAAAATGATAACAGCGGAATAAAACAATATGATAGTCAGGTAAGGGAAAGATAACAATCTACAATACAGAATGTAAAGCAACCTCAAATTCTAGTTGTTCTAAGGATAACCTTTCACTATAAAAACCAAGGGTTTATGGCAGGACAACCTTACTAGAACAATTAGAGAAATAAAATCTCAAACTGGAAAGGAAATAAAGGAAATAGCAAGAAAGAAATTCTAAACTATTACAACTTTCACCACAATGCTTGAAATGAAAAATTACAACATTCACATCCACACATACATCTCACAATATTGAATGATAAAAGATATAGAAAATAAATCACACATCCACAAAACACAAAGAATTATAGTGGTTCATCTGTGTGTACACCAACTGTTAAACAATAGCCACACAGCTTACTACTCTACTCTTAATATCCTCACACAGTGGATATTAGCGTTCACTATGAAAATAGATTTTTCTCAGGTTCACCTAAAACCCTCACAATTATGTGTTTCAAATGGGCTTATACAATTTAAAAAATCCTCACTCTGAGTTTTCTGACTCTCCTCAGATAACCAACACAATGAGATTTTTTTAGCTTAATTTCAAAAGAAACCAAAGATAGAAGATTTACACAAATATAAAATACCTAGATTTTTCCTTTTGTTGTAGCCCGGAAGAACCAAGTCAGAGTAGAAGTTTGAATAGAAGTTCAATGTCCAATACTCACTTTGAAATGGTTCTAAGTCTAATTGATTTTAGATTAAATCAAGTCGAGCTAGCTCTATTTGATTTTGATTCTAAGAAGTGGTATATCACAATTCCTCTTTCAAATCGGATTGGAATGCAAAAATAAAATCAAATATGAAAAGCTAACAAAAGAGAATATTAAATATGCACAATGTAGCTTAAAAAAGATTACAAACTTATCTCTCAGAGTGATGCCTTGATTTTACTTGAATTGGATTATCAAACTCTGAAATTCGTGCTCGATTTATAGTTGTAGAAATCGTACCTATGACTGGTCCTGAGGACACTTCGACTGGTCGAAGGTCGAACAAATTTTTGAATTTTTGAACGCGATCGGATAAAACTGTTCTACGACTGGTTGAAGGCTATCCACGACTGATCGTGAGTCCTCCATGACTAGTCGTGACCTGCCCACGACTGGTCGAATGAAGCCTGATTTAGTTGCTGTAGTTTGAGTCGTAGATCCTGGACTGGTCATAGTACGAGTCGTGCACTGTTCACATGACTAGTAGAGCAGAGTCCAGGACTGGTCGTAGATGAACAAAAAATTCTGAAAATTGCAACAAACTCAGGACTTGTCCTGGAATTTCTTGAACTGGTCGAGCTAGTGCTATGACTAGTCGAACATGCTTCAGGACTAGTCTTAGAACATCTAAACACTTACAAAGTGATTTAATCTAACTTATGTATACAAAATTACCTACCCTAAGGTCTGTCTAAGGTCATTCATACCTTGAATGTGAAGTATGGACATTGAGTCTTCATTTCTTCAGATGATGGATGATCTTTGAAGTTCATGAGGCTTAAGATCTTAACACATGATGCAGCTTGAACTTGAAATCTTTGAAACCTTGAACTTGTAGTTCTTGAGTTGTATTTCACCTTGAGTCTCAAACAAGATCTCGTAGCTTTAAAACTCTGAAGTTTTTAGAGAAGAGAATAATGTACTTATTCTTGCATTTCTTGAAGTGGATCATTGTTCTTGTCTTGGAGCATTATGATGTAGTGCCTTGAACATATATACCAATGTGCTACACAAGACACAAATTGAAGTTTTCGCACCACAAAATTTGACAACCAAAGGAGCAAGAAACCATAGCACTTATAGACTTTCATAGATTTGGATCCATCGATACTAGTTACTTCAGTGGTAGGAGGGGTCCAATTAGTCATTGTGGCTTACCACAAGTTCTCATCCATAGATTTTAAGAAAATTCTCATCCTGGCTTTCCAATAGGCATAATTGGAGCCATCAAATGGTGGAGGCCTAGTGACTAAAAAGCTATCAAAATTTGATATCTTACAAAGCTCAGATCGATTAGCTTAGGAAATTAATCCAAAAGAAATAATAATTAAAACGAGCTATTAGGCTTTGATACCACTTGAAAAGGCCGAGCTAATAGTCCTAGAGGGAGGGGGGTGAATAGGACTATGCCAAATTAAGAAATTAACAGTGAAATTTAGACAAATAAATAAAAGATAGCACTTAAACAATCCACAATGCAGAAATGTAAAACAACATGAAAAGTATAAGTATTGATAGGTTGATACAGATGTCGTTCTAAGGACAACCTTACACTAAAAACCAATGGTTTATGGTAAAACAACCTGATTCTGAGAATGGTCTATGTATCAAAAACTTAAACTGATATAATGGAATAAAAAATAAATAGAAAAAGAAATAACTAAGCTATTATAATATTCTCACACTTGCATAAAAGAAATTACAACTTTCTCAACAAATGTATAAATGAAAATTACAACATCCACAAAATGAAATATTCAATCAATCACCACAAGACCAAAAGTTATAGTGGTTCTCTTGTGTATACACCAACTATTTAGAAAAATAGCCATACAACTACTCCACTTCTAATATCCTTACACCGTTGATATTAACATTCACTATGAAAATAGGTTTTTCAGAGTTCACCTAAAACTCTCACAATTGTGTCTTTCAAGTGGGCTTACACAATTCAAAAATCCCACACTCTAAGTTTTCTGGATCACCTCTAATAAACCAAAACAAAGATTTTCCTAGCACAATCTCAAAAACCAAAATAATGAATTTACAAAACTGTAAAATACTTAGCTGAATATTCTCCTTTTAATGTTGCTCGGACGAACCAATTCGGAGTAGAAGTTCAATGTCCACACTCACTTATGAAATGGTTCTAAGTTCTAAATTGATTTTAAATTAAATCACCTTGGGCTAGCTTGATTTGATTTTAATTCTAAGAAATAAGAATACTTCAATCCCTCTTTCAAATAAAATTGGAATGCAGAATACAAAATCAAATACAAAGAAAGCTAATTAAAGAGAATATGAAATGAATATTGAATAACTTAAGAATATCACTAACTTATCTCTCAGTGTGGCATATTGATTTTACTTGAATTGAATATCAAACTTTGAAATTCGTGCTCTATTTATTAGTGCAGAAATCGCACTCTCGACTGGTTCTAAGATTAGTATGATTGGTCGAAGGACCAACAAACTTTTAAAAATTTGGGCGCGATAAGATAAGATCGTTCTACAACTGGTCGAAGGGCCTGCTCGACCAGTCGAGTAGCCTCCATGACCGGTGGAGTCCTGTCCACGACTAGTCATGTGGAACCCATTTTAGTTGCTAGACTTTGAGTCGAGCCTGCAGGACTGGTCGAACATTGTTCACACGACCGGTCAAGCAATCTCCAGGACTGGTCGAGGCTTTAACAAAAAATCTCAAAAATAAGTAACAACCTTAGGACTGGTCGAACTAGTGTTAGGACTAATCGAACAAAGTCTAAAATTAGTCAAGAAATAGTCTATGCACTTATAAAGTGACCTAATTTAAATTATGTATTCAAAATGACCTATCCTATGATCAATCTAGGGTCATTCATACCTTATGCATGATGTATGAACATTGAAACTTCTTTTGCTTCAGTTAATAGATGATATTTGAAGTTCATGAAGCTTGTGATCTTGAAGCTTGAACTTGAGACTTTTGAAGCTTAACTTGTGACTTTTAAAGCTTGAATATGACTAACATTGAAGCTTGAGCTTGAGCTTCAAAGTAAAGAACTTTGTCTTGACTTGGACGAAGCTTTGAAAACTTAAACTATTGAAGCTTGAACGATTGAATTTACACTTGGTGTTGTACTTGAACATGAACATGTAATCTTACAATTGAAGTTCTTGTAGTAAAGACCTTTGATCTTGTACATGAGATGCACTGTCTTGAATTTGTAGAAACGCTACACAAGACATGGATTCCAAGAGGTTTTGGCACTACAAAATTTGACAATAATAGGAGCTAGAAACCATAGCACTTACACACCCTTGGTCCACTCACATGAACAATGGGTCATGGTTGACAACCACGACCCTCAGTTATTCCTATCTTACCAATCACATCATCCCATTGTGTATGTCAAATATACCCAATGTGGAGGTTAACCTCGACCATCAGTGAATGCCAACCTTTAATTGGGCCAGGGTTGACATGCACAATGGGTCGTGGTTGTCATCCGTAATGAGTTGTGATTGACAGATAGACCAAAAGGGTCATGGTTGACAGCAGATTAAGGAGGGTCGTGGTTTACATGAACAATGGGTCGTGGTTTATATTAACAATTTGTCATGGTTGTGTTCATGGTTGACATGTCCAATGGATCGTGGATGATAAGCATAATGGATCGTGGTTCACATGAACAATAGATTGTAATTGTCAATCACAACCCACTGTGGATGACAACCACGATCCATTGTGCATGAAAACCATGACACTTCTCAATCTACTATCAACCACAACCCTTTGTGGATGACAACCATGATCCACTATGAACAATGTGTCGTGTTGTGTTCGTGGTTGACATGCCCAGTGGATTTTGATTGACAGGCACAATGGATCGTGATTCACATGAAAAATGGATTGTGGTTGTCAACCACGATCCATTGTACATGTGAACCACGACCCTTTGTGAATGACAACCACAATCCATTGTACATGTCAACCATGATTCAATGTGAACAATGGGTCATGGTTGTGTTCGTGGTTAACATGCCTAGTGGATTGTGGTTCACATTAACAATGGGTTGTAGTTGTTAACCAAGACCCACCGTAGATGACAACCACGATCCATTGTGCATGTGAACCATGACCCTTCTCAATCTATTATCAACCATGACCCTTTGTGGATGACAACCACTATCCATTGTGCATGTCAACCACGATCTATTGTGAACAATGGGTCATGGTTGTGTTCGTGGTTGACATGCCTAGTGGATCGTGGTTGACAAGCACAATGGATCGTGGTTCACTTAAACAATGGGTCGTGGTTGTTAACCAAGACCCACTGTGGATAACAACCATGATCTATTGTGCATGTGAACCATGACCCTTCTCAATATGCTATCAACCATGACCCTTTGTGGATGACAACCTGTAACGTCCTGAAAAAATTCGTGTAAAGGCCCGATTATAACCTCGGGCTAAACAACCAAAGGACCGCATCGGTAGTATAATTTAGACGGGATTTACTTAAATGTTAAGCAGTTGGTGGGTTAATCTTGGGCCACCATTTTTACAAATGGGAAGGCCTATAATCAGGAGTGTCACTGGCTCAATGCCACCTGAAGACCTAAGAAAAATCCCAGGGGCCTATCACTTCAGGAGTACACTGAAACTCCGTAACAGACTTAGACTACACGTTGGGGGTCCGATGACCTTGAAAATGTAGGATAATGTCTGTCCTACTGGGCTTGACAACCATCACGGGAATCAAGCCTAGATAGTGTCCAAAAATGCCCAACTTGAGTCGTGAGTTCAGAGAGTGAGAAATGCCAATATCCTTAGAAAATGAACTGAAACTTAAGTGAATTAGGCCGTCCGCTATTACGCAAAATTGAGGATTTCGGACCATCGGTTTATGTTCAAACTTCACACATGGAGAAAGAAAATTTCCCTGCACATATCCGTATAACCGAGGCCCAAATTAGACACGTATGCCCGTTAAACTGACACAGGCTCTCCATAGTCGATCGACTTATCTGATAGCACTGAAATCGTGTCCTAACATAGATCCATTGTCAGGGAGTGTCCCCATGACGTAGATGAGCGGTGGGCCTCCCTGAGGGCCCTATTCATCAGTAATGGCTGCCCACAGGGTATAAACGTAGTATAAGGTGGCCCTGGGCCATTTGCACCCCATCTGGGGCTATAAATAGCTTCCAACTCACCCTCTCTCTCCCACATAAGAATTTTGCAAACCCTAGGGGGAGAGAGAAGAGAAAAGAGAGAATAGAGGAAGGAAAACTTAGGGAAATTCACTGTAACTGTAGGAGATCTTCCCTCACGCCTCCACGGGCCTAATCACAGCTGTGTTTCACGACCGAGACACCTTCGCCTACAACTTATGGTAAGAAATACCAACCCTAATAGTGATATAGATCTCCCATATGGTTTTTCTCTAACTTGGCTAACACGATTAATTGTTTAGGTGCCTGACGTTTCATTTTTAGAAACGTAGTCTTAGGACCATGTCCGAATTGACCATGTTACCAAAAGGTACGGACTATAAATGCTTAGGTTATGATTTATCAATGCTTTCAGTATAGCTAATGATTTATGTTTACCGCGATTACTACTGTATTGTCTTAAACACGTCAATTTCTATATGAGATACACCTATGAATTGTGATAAGTAAATGATGTAACCCATGTATTTGATGAAATGTCTAAATGAGAAATAAAAAATGACTAGTGCTTACCATGATTGTTAATTTAAGATTCATCATTGTCATATGAATATAGACTTCTCTGTGTAATGAATTGATAAAATGTATGTTGTAACTAACATAATCCATGTGTTTGATAAATTGTCAAAATGAGAAATCACCGATGATTTGTATGAATTATGAGTATTAAGGTAGGATTATTTATTATCTTATGCATATGTATATTTTTCTCTATGTAACTAATTGATAAAGTACGAGTTGTAGTTAACATGGACTATGTGTTTGATGAAATATCCAAATGAGAAATTCACTAGGATAGCTTGTCAAATACTAATATGAATTACATGTGGGTGTTAGTAGCATATTGATAAGAATGGGGCTACAATCATATTCCAGGCAATCGGTAAACGCCCATGTTTGGGGTGGCCGAACTAGTATGTCATCTAGGGTAAACTCGAAATATCTGGGTCGTGCGTCAACTATACATAGTGTCTACGCCACAAGGGGCGCTTATGCACTCCATGTCGATTAAGTCAGCACATGCCCGTACCAATCGAGCTTACCTAACGTACCGGTTGACCTATTGTGTGTTCACCATGTATGGATGTGAGTGTTTGAATCTAAGGTATGCCTCATCAATGTAAAGACCCATCTTTAACCATGGTACCATAATCTTTAAGACTCATGAGCCAGGCATAGTGGTATGGGACATCGTGATCATGCTGTCAGTGAATGCTGGGGTGACGAGCCTCCCCGTAGTCACGCAAGCACCACTTCTTGTAACTTACCTATCGTATGTGTTTATCTAGGAGAGATGAACCTAGATGGATCTAGAACACAAGAAGAGGACCGTTGCGATTGTTAGATCCTAACGTTCGATTTAGAGTCAATATTTAAAAAGGGATGTACCCTAGCTTCCCAAACTTACTGAATGAATGAGCATAATAAATCACTTGGCTAACATGACCGTGCATCACACCGCATTAGTTAGAACGTGGCAAAAAGACATTAGAGTTGCATAATTGAGGAAGTGTTGTCATATGTGAAACAGGCAGTTAGAGTCGTGTGTTGAGAGAGTGTCGATGGGTGAGGGCATGTATCATTACTTACACTTCATTCCTGCATTAAAAAGAATAGTTAAGAAGTGACTGTTATGATTTTCTTATCATTACTGCTTTGATTGACTTGATAACATGTGTCATTTTTTCCATATAAAACCACTAAGTTGATCACTCACTCCCACTCTGGGATGGTGTTTTAAAACACTAACCAGACACTGATTTAGATGCAGGTACAGATGACATCTATACATTAGAGCAGGACTTCTTAGATGAGGAGGAATTCTCCTACTTCCAACTCTCAGGCACCATGTACCATTATGCAGGGAACACTAGGCATCTAGGCTTAGTTGAACACATTTTCATTACCTCATTTTGCATATTTTAAAATTATACATGTATATATTGAACCCGGTCACGTACTCATACTCTGGAAAAAATTTTATGAAACATCTTCATACTTACATAAACATGTTTTAGAATTTTGCACTTACTTAACTTCATTAAATCTGGAGTATGATACAACATTTAGAAAAATTTCATGCATGCTTAATCAATCAACATGGAAGAAATCAGAAAACTATCTTCCATAAGACATAAGTGATGTTCAAAATCTCGTGAGTCGAGCTTTGCTCCACCCTCGAAGTTCAAGGCATTACAAGTTGATATCAGAGTATGAATTAGATTAAATTGGACTTGGAATAATAGGTTATCATGACACACTTTGACGCACTCTGACTTAAGAAGGGGGTGATAGAATTTAAAGATGATATTAGAATCCCAAGGTTTCGCTGATAAATGAGACCAAGCACTGTAGTTTCATCAACAACTTATAACTGAGAGACTTAGATCATGAGTAGTGACCTAATTCGCCGCTGGGTCGTCAGTTGACGGATTTAGGTCATCAGTTGATGAATTTTGAAAATGAGATGGATCTAGAAGACACGATTAAACATCCATTGGACTGCGATGAGTGGACCTGACTGCCTAAGGCCTAAACCAACAAGTTTAGTGGGGCCCATGGGGTCCCACAGAGCGAGGACATTGGCCCGAGGGGGTGGAAAGACTTGAGGGGCATGGCGGCCCCGCGCGATCGGCGGCACACTACCGAAAACACTAGTGGGGCGCGGAGGCCCCGACGGATCAGCGGTGCACTGTTGTACCGTCCAGCGAAGTGCGGCGGCACACCACCTCTGACCCAATCATGTGGGGCCCTCCCCCATGTGGGAGTCCACTTAAATGGCCCTACCACTCCCCCTTTGTTCATTTTCAACCCTTTCCAAGCCTCTCTAGTCCTCCAAACTCCCTAAAAACCTTCCCTTGTTCTCAAATCTCCATCTCTAGACTTCTAAATCCATCTTTTTCTTTACATCCTACACCCCTTCACCAAAATCTCTCCTAATATTCCTTTGCATTGCTCTCCGCTTGCTCATTTGAGTACAAATCTATCCCCTAAGGCTCCAAAACACCCATCTCCTTAAAAACCCTCCTTTCCATACTCCCTTCCATGTCCATGGCCCTTTTTGAGATAGTGGCCGCCATTTTCTCTATTTCAACACTCCTTTCCCTTATGGGGAAGAAACGAGTGGCCCCAGACGAGGCCGGGCCAAGTCGTTCGAGTCGTTCTAAGAAGAAGACAACTACTAAGGCAAGTTTGAGCACCAAGCGGAGGTCAAAGCAGGACCTTGACCCTCAAATCCCGATAGAGAGGTCTCTACCGACGAGCATTGAACTTGGTAAGTTCTACCAATGTAGAATTATCTTTGAAGCTCATCTGGATGAGAAGTTATTTGGGATGTTCCGGATGATCGACCACCTTCTGGAGAATGGGTGGGGCCCCATATTTGAAGGAAAATCGCACGCTAGTGAGGGCTTTGTGCGGGCCTTCTACGCACACATACAGGACCTGACCCTTAATCCTCTCTAGATTACTTTTCCTCCGGGGAGAACAAAAACTAGAGTTGATATGAACATCATAGCCTGCATTATGGAAATAAAGTGTGGTGTTGTACATGCCAGTGAGACTAACCTCACTAAGGGACGGGAGAGAGATCACCGCACACGCTTCCTTTATGGTCGACTCATTGAGTGGAGCCGGGAGAATAACCTCAAAATGATGTGCATGACCGATGGTTATCACCTGGTCCACCATATATGTACGTATAACATGTATCCCAGATGAAGCAACCGCACGGAATGCACTAGATTTATGGTGGATTTCCTATACCGAGTTGGGCATGGAGAGAAGGTGTGCCTGCCCACTTTTATCTTGACCCAAATTATGAAGGTAGTGCAATCTACTCAGGGGGATTCGTCCCTCCCATTCAGCCAACTGATTTGTAAGATTGCCCATAACTTTGGATTCAGACTCCACACGAAAAATCTCGCCCCTATCTATCCATCAACGAGACCACCCTCAACAACATGAAAATAGATCCTAGACAACTCCAGGCCCAATGTGAGGAATTCAGGGAAAAGTTTCAGGAGGAGACTGAAGGAGAAGAAGAAAGTGATGAGGAGGAACATGGAGAAGAACACTAGGATCAGGCTGCTCATGACGCCCACTTGGCCAAGATTGGGGAGAACTAGGAATATTTGAAGAAGAAATTCAAAAAGATGTCTCACAATCTAAAAGCCCTCTTGTGCTGCATGCAGGATAAGGAAACACCTCCACCTTCGTCAGAATCAAAGGATTAGAAGTGTAGTTAGTAATTTTTATTTTTTTTGTAATAGCCTTAGATAGGCTTAGTTTACTGGTTGGGGTTGTAAATAATGAAATCCTTTTGTTTCAGTCAGCCATCGTGCACTCTCTGTCATAATACATGTAATGTTATACCATATGTATCTGTGACAAATTTTATTTCATGAAATGTATGGAGTTCCTTTTATTTTAGTAATGCATGGAATGTTTGGAAAAGTTGATGATGTATGTATGATATCACTCTAATATCATGAATATTGTAACCTATGTTGTATATTGGGAATACCTCCCAAAACCAATTGAAACATGGCATGTCTCCCACCTGGCGGGTTAGTTGATGGAACCCCTCTCTCGAATGATAGCCAGCAGGGTCCTAGTTTGGGTCTAGGCAGTGAGAAAATGTCAGATTTACAACCGGCCACTGGCCCTACTGATGTGCCATGGCCAAGTGTGCCACCTGTTCTAGGTCAGAACTGCGCTTCTTCGTCGGTGCCACCCATACCTCAAGCAGCCCCTCCCCCAGATAGATTAGAGTAGATGTTGCTCTTGATGTAACAGCAGCAACAATAGGTCTTGACAACTATAGTGGGGGCCATCGCACAGAATATGAATGTGGCCTCGCCGATGCAACACATGCAGGCCACTGAGGCAACGGCTACATGCGGGATTTTTGAGCATTTTCAACCCCTCCATCCTCCCACGTTCGTGGGTACCCATAGATCCAAAGAGGCCGAGTATTGGTTGGATCGAATATCCAAGATGATAAAGCCATTACACTGCTCCGAGGTAGAACAAGTCGAGCTTGTTACATACATGTTAGAGAAGGATGTCAGCTTATGGTGGAACAGTGTCCAACAAACCATGCCTGCAGGATTTGTGTGGACATGGGACAGGTTCAAGACACATTTCCATGAGAAATACTTCCCCCTCACCTATCGCAATGAAAAAGAAGGCGAATTCCTCCACCTCAAGCAGGGGGGAATGACAGTGGCAGAATATGAGAACTGTTTCACGAAGCTAGCTAAATATGCTCCCTTGATTTTACCTAATGAGCCGATTTGAATGTAGTGATTCTCGGAAGGGTTATGGGCTAACATCTGCACCAAGATGTGTTGTGCTAGCATTCACACATGTTGAATTAGTGAACATGTCCCTGCAAGCTAAGCAGGATGGTGAGCGGGTGTCCCGAGCATGCTTGCCAATGGGGCCTAGGCCTAGGCTCGAATTGCAGACCCATCTGCTTCTCGATAAGAGGCCACGTGTGAACTCACCTCCCAGACCGATGGCTCTGCCAACCCAGTAAAGGGGTTCTGATCAATGTGCTCTTACTGCAGCAAAGCTGGACATACACACCCTTTCTAATTTACCAAATGAGAGATAATGGCTACACGCCGCCTCAAAGGGCCAACCGCCAGCCCCTGCAAGCTAATTTAACCCCTCCTTTACAATATGTGGCACTGGTGCAACCATACAATCGACTTCCTGCATCCCGAAATAAGTTGCCTCAACGGCCTATGACAGCGTTGTCTAACCACCTACAACAGGCTCGCGTATATGCACTCACCGTCGAAGCACTTGAATCAGCGGTTACGATACCCCTCGCATTTGAAGTCACTGCACATGTCCATGGTACACCTATATTACTTCTGGTGGACACCGGGTCCACTGTTTATATGGTATCATGCTCTACGGTCAAACGATTAGGGTTAGACACTACCACTATGATTGGGGTGAGAGTCATCGCCATAATAGGAACCTTCTCAGACTCCACTAAACTTTTATGAGTTACGCGATAGACTTAGGGAGCAGAGTGGTGCACATTGACCTGATTGTAACCAAGATTTATCATTACGACATCATCTTCAGCATGGATTGGCTACCAAAATGAAGGTAAAAATTGACTGTGAGACTAGATTAGTGACCGCCCATGGGCCCAAGAGCACGCCCTTCACCTTCCCAGTTCAGGTCAGTCATCCCTTCCATATTTATTGTTATGCTTCCCTATTAAAAGATTATGATGGTCCGTCACTTGGGGACATGGCAGTGGTCAAAGATTTTATGGACGTGTTCAGAACGATCCCTGGACTACCTCCTCAATGTGAGATTGACTTTATCATCGACTTTGTACCGAGCGCAACACCTATCTCCTTGCCGACGTACTGCATGCCTCCGTGTGAGATGGAGGAATTGAGAAAATAGATGGATGATTTATTGATCTCGGGCTTTATACAACCGAGCATAGGGCTGTACACAAACCGGCCTAGCCCGATTAACTCGCTCGACTCGGCCTGACCCGGAACTGAGTTCGGGTCGGGACGAGCCATTTTCTTCGGCCCAAAACTAAGCTCAGGCCGAGTTTGAATAGATTCCAGTTCGGCCTGACTTGACCTGAAACCTAACTCGACCTGGCCCGACTCGACCTATATATGTGTGTGTATCCTAAATTCTCACCCAATTACCCTAACCATTTACAGCAATCCAGGCCGTCCAAATCGTGTGTCCCTTTGTAGATGGAGAAAAGTCCCAAAAATCTATGATAAAAGCCCTTCCCAAAAATTAAGGCCATTCAAGTTACCTTCCAAAGCTCTTCCCATGGAGTAGATGGATCAGAGTAAAAAAATCAAGGTTGTCCAAATCGTGGGTCCAAAACTGGCCCGAACTTGCCCGATTACTGACTGGGCTAGGTTCGGGCTAGTTTAGCTGGTGACCGGGCCGGGCCGGGTTGAGCCCAGTTTGACTCAGTTCGGCCCAATGTACACCCCTAGTCGAGTGTATCTCCTTAGGGAGCTCCCGTATTATTCGTGAAAAAGATGGATGGATTGTTACGGTTGTATATAAATTATCGCAGGCTAAATCACGTCACAGTAAAGAACAAGTATCCTCTGCCCAGGATAAATGACCTGTTCAACCAATTGAAGGGGCTCAGTATTTCTCTAAGATATACTTACAGTCCGAGTATCATCAGTTACACGTCAGGAATGAGGACATGCAGAAAACTGCCTTCAGGACTAGCTTCGGGCACTATGAATTCCTCGTGGTGCCTTTTGGACTTACAAATGCATTGGCCGTATTCATGGATCTCATGAACTGGGTGTTTTTTTCCATATCTTTACCAATTCATCATCGTATTCATAGACATTTTGATATACTTAAAAAGTTGAAAAGATTATGAAGAACACATGCGAGCAGTCCTTGATACTCTTAGGCAAAATCAGTTGTTTGTATAGTATCGAAAATGCGACTTCTAGAAGGAAGAAGTCAAGTTTTTAGGACACGTAATTTTCAAGGAAGGAATTGACGTGGACCTTGCCAAGGTGACCATGGTGCAGGATTGGGAGTAGCCCGGCTTAGTTACGAAAGCGAGTAGTTTTCTCAGGCCTACTGGCTATTATCGCTAATTCATTAAAGACTTCTCAAAGATAGCCCGACCATTATCCCAACTTACTCAGAAGGATCTTAAATTTGCTTGGAATGAGAAAGTAGAGGCAACCTTTTAGGAACTAATGGACAAGCTGAAGTCTGCACACGTACTAGTGCTACCAGAGCAAGGGGTTAAATATACTATTTACACTGAAGCCTCTTAAGTCGGTTTAGGTTGTGTACTTATGTAAAAGGATAGGGTGATCACCTATGCCTCTCGACTGTTGAGAAAATGTGAAGAAAATTACCTTAATCACGATCTGGAGTTGGTAGCAGTCATTTTCGCAATAAGCTTTGGAGACATTACCTCTACGGTGAGGAGTTCGAGCTCTTTTGCGACCACAAGAGTCTCAAGTACATTTTTACACAAAGGGACCTGAACATGAGGCAGCGCCGCTGGATGGAGACATTGAAGGGCTTTAAATTAGAAGTCTCCTACCATGAACCATCATGGCAAGGCCAACCTTGAGGTCGATGCATTGAGCTGTAAGAAAACCATGGAATTTGCAACCTCATTAATGGTAAGGGAGTGAAATTTGGTGGAGTTCGTGCGAGACTTCGAACAAAGGATAACAGTGGAAGAGCCATTCATGAGTGTCATACACCTCCACGTATAACCATTAATTGATGATCGAATCATTGTGGCTTAGAAGGAAGATGACCTATTGTTGAGGATGAGAGAATGTGCAAGCGATAGGAAAAAATCAAAATGGAGAATCAGCTTAGATGGAGGTTTGCAATATCATGGCTACCTATGCGTTCCAAACCTTTACAATCTGAGGAGAGAAGTTCTAGAAGCCACTCACAGCTCAAAGTTGGTAATGCATTCGGGTAGTATGAAGATGTATCGAGACATGAAGCGTTCGTACTAGTGGGACAACATGAAGGCCTAAATAGCAAATTTTGTATCATGATGCCTCATGTGTCAACAAGTTAAGGCTGAGCACCGCCAACCCCCGAGTTTACTTCAGCCCATGCCAATAGCTGAGTGGAAGTGAGATTTTATATCTATGAATTTAATTTTCAAGTTACTAAAGACGAGAAAGGGGCATAATACCATTTGGGTGATTATGGACCGGTTAATAAAGTCATCCCATTTCATCCCGATTCGAGTTTCTAATTCGGAGGATGACCTGGCAAAGATGTACATTAAGGAGATAGTGCAACTACATGGAGTTCCTTTAGAGATTGTGTCAGACCGAGACACACGATTCACGTCTGTGTTCTAGACTCGAATCCAAGAGGCGATGGGAGTGAAGCTGAAGTTTAGTACTGCATTCCACCCTTAGACCGATGGGCAAACGGAGTGGGTAAATGAAATATTCGAGGACATGTTACGAGTATGCGTACTTGACTTCAAGGACAGCTAGGATGATTGCCTACTTTATACTGAATTTACTTATAACAATAGTTTTCAAGCAAGCATTGGCATGGCTTCTTACAAAACCTTATATGGACACCCATGTCGAGCTCCGAATTGTTGGACGAAAGTCGACAGGAAGAGCTTGATTGGCCTAGATTTATTTTAGGTGACCTCAGAAAAGATCGATATTATCAGGCGTCAACTTCTTACGACCCAGAGTAGACAGAAGAGCTAAACTGATACGAGACAGAGCAGTTAAAATTTGAAGTTGGGGACCATGTATTCCTTAAAGTTTTCTAATGAAGGGAGTACTCTATTTTGGCAGTAAAGGGAAACTCACATCGAGGTTCATTGGGCCTTTCCACATTTTAGACCGAGTGGGTGTGGTGGCATACTGTCTCACCTTGCCCACACCACTAATAGACGTGCACAACGTGTTTCACGATTAATGCTGAAGAAATACGTCCCCCACCCTACTCATATCATCAGGTGGGAGCAAGTAGAATTAAAGGAAGATGCTACCTATGTATGTATTATGGCACACGCGTGTTCTAGATAGGAAGGAACAAGTGTTGCACAGCAAGGTCATCCCACTCATGAAAGTGTTATGGACACACCACATCGAGGAGGAGGCTACTTGGGAGATGGAAGCAGAGGTCCGTAAGAACTATCTGCAAATCCTCGAAGAGTATGAAAAGGTATAAATTTTGAGGATGAAATTTTCTTTAAGGGGGGTAGATTGCAATGTCCGGGAAAAAATCCATGCAAAGACCCGAGTATAACCTCAGGCTGAACAACCTAAGGACCACACCGGTAATATAATTTAGATAAGATTTACTTAAATGCTAAGCAGTCGGTGGGTTAAGCTTGGGCCACCATTTTTACAAATGGAAACACCTGGAATCATGAGTTCCACTGGCTCAATGCCACCAAAAGACCTAGGAAAAATCCTAAGGACTTATCGCTCTAAGGAGTACACTGAAACTCCATAACGGACCTAGACTGCACGTCGGGGGTCCAATGACCATAAAAATGTAGGATAATGTACGTCCTGTTGGGCTTGACAACCATCGAGGGAATCAAGCCCAGATAGTGTCCAGAAACGCCCAACTTGAGTCGTGAGTTAAGAGTGTACGAAATGCGAATATCCTTAGAAAATGAATTGAAACTTACATGAATTGGGCCGTCCGTTATTACGCAAAATTGAGGATTTCGGACCATCAGTTTATGTCCAAACTTCACATATGGAGAAAGAAAATTTCCCTGCACATATCAGTATAATTGTGGCCCAGATTAGACACGTATGACCGTTGAACTGACACAAGCTCTCCATAGTCGATCAGCTTATCCGATCGCACGAAAATCATGTCCTAGCATGGATCCATTGTCAGGGAGTATACCCCATGTTGTAGATGAGCGGTGGGCCTCCCTGACGACCCTGTTCATCAGAAATGGTCGCCCATAGGGAATAAGCGTAGTATAAGGTGGTCCGGGGCCCATTTGCACCCCATTAAGGGCTATAAATAGCTCCCAACTCACCCTCTTTCTCCCACATACGAATTTTGCAAACCCTAGGGGGAGAGAGAAGAGAAAAGAGAGAATAGAGGAAGGAAAATTTGGAGAAATTTGCTGCAACTGTAGGAGATCTTCCCCCACGCCTCCATGAGCTTAATCACCGCTGGGTTTCACGATCGAGATGCTTCCGGCTACAACTTAGGGTAAGAAATACCAACCCTAATAGTGATATAGATCTCCCGTATGGTTTTTCTCCAACTTGCCTAACATAGTTAATCGTTTAGGTGCCCGACATTTCATTTTTAGAAACATAGTCTTAGGATCGTGTTCGAATCGACCGTGTTACCGAAAGGTGCGGACTAGAAACACTTAGGTTACAGTTTATCAATACTTTCAGTATAACTAATGATTTATGTTTGTAGTAATTACTACCGTATTGTCTTAAACACGTCAATTTCTATATGAGATACACCTATGAATTATGATAAGTGAATGATGTAACCCATGTATTTGATGAAATGTCTAAATGAGAAATAGAAAATGACTAGTGCTTGCCATGATTGTTAATTTAAGATTCATTGTTCTCATCTATATATAGACTTCTCTGTGTAATGAATTGATAAAATATATATTGTAACTAACGTAGTCTATGTGTTTAATAAATTGTCTAAATGAGAAATCATTGATGATTTGAACGCATTATGAGTATTAAGCTAGGATTCTTTATTGTCTTATGCACATGTATATTTTTCTCTATGTAAATAATTGATAAAGTGCGAGATGTAGTTAACATGGACTATGTGTTTGATGAAATGTCCAAATGAGAAATTCACTAGGATGGCTTGTCAAATACTGATATGAATTACTCATGGGTGTTAGTAGTATGTGGATAGGAATGAGGCTACAATCATAGTCCAGGCATTCGGTAAATACCCATGTTTGGAGTGGCCAAACTAGATCTAAGTCATACGTCGACTACTGACAGTGGCTAAGCCATGAGGGGCGCTTATACGTTCCATGTCGATTAAGTCAGCACATGCCCGTACCAATCGAGTTTGCCTAACATACTGGTTGACCTATTGTGTGTTCACCATGTATGGACGCGAGTGTTTGAATCTAAGGTATGCCTCATCAATGTAAAGATCCATCTTTAACCATGGTACTATGATCCTTAAGACTCTTGAGTCGGGTATTGTGGTATGGGAAACCGTGATCGTGCTGTTGACCTATGCTGGGGTGACGAGCCTCCCCGTAGTGACTGCAAGCACCACTTCTGGCAACTTGCCTATCGTATGTGTTTATCTAGGAGTGATGAATCTAGATGGATCCAGAACACAAGAAGAGGACCGCTACGATTGTTCGATCCCTAACATTCAATTTAGGGTCAATATTTAAAAAGAGATGTACCCTAACTTCCCAAACTTACTGAATGAATGATCATAATAAATCACTTGGATAACATGACCATGCATCGCACCGCATTAGTTAGAATGCGGAAAAAAGACGTTGGAGTTGCACAATTGAAGAAGTGTTATCATATGTGAAACAAGTGGTCAGAGTCACATGTTGAGGGAGTGTCGATGGGTGAGGGCATGCATCATTACTTACACTCCATTCCTGCATTAAAAAGAATAGTTAGGAAGTGACTGTTATGATTGCCTTATCATTACCGCTTTGATTAACTTGATAACATGTATCACTTTTACCTTATAGAACCACTGAGTTAATCACTCACTCTCACTCTGGGATGATGTTTTGAAATACTAACCAGACACTGATTTAGATGCATGTACAGATGACATCTATGCATTGGAGCAGAACTTCTTAGATGAGGAGGAGGAATTCTCCCACTTCCAACTCTCGAGCAGGCCAATTAGGCCACGTACCATTACGCAGGGAACACTGGGAATCTGGGCTTAGTCGAACACATTTACATTACCACATTTTGTACATTTTAAAATTATACATGTATATATTGAACTCGATCACGTTCTCATACTCTGGAAGAAATTTTGTGAAACATCTGCATACTTACATAGACATATTTTAGAATTCCGTACTTACTTAACTTCATTAAATCTGGAGTATGATACGACGTTTATTAAAATTTCATGCATGCTTAATCAATCAACATAGAAGAAATCAGAAAACTATCTTCCACGGGACATAAGTGTTGTTTGGAATCTCGGGAGTCGAGCCTTGCTCGACCCTCGAACTTCAGGGCGTTACACAACCACAACCCATTGTGCATGTCAACCATGACCCTTCATAGTCTGTTATCAACCACGACCCATTGTGGATGACAACCACAATCCACTGTGTAATACAACTATGACCCATTGTAAATGTCAACTTCTTCTATTATTGCAAGATCATCTTCTACTCTTATTTGTTAATAATCTAGAACGTTATTGGAATGCAGGTCGAAACCAGTTTAGGATGACCACCTCTTTGGACTTCGAGAAAGTATAAGTCTCTCCAAAGTGTTCTATTGGTTTCTTGAAGGAGTACATGATAGAAGATTTTGACAAGAATCTTAGTAGAAAGGCATTGTTTTAAGAAAGTAGTTTTGGATATCTACTTGACTTTTCGTTGACTGAGTGGAAGTCCCATGTTCAAATCTTGCATTGCCTAATGTAGAGGCATATTGGTGACTTAACCTTTGATGTTCAGGGCACCATACTGAAGTTTAGTGAGCTTGACTTTGCACTAATCATGGGTCTTAGGTTTGGACCTGTTAGGGTAATTGAGGATGGAGATGAGAAGAGCACAAAGGTAAAGTTAGGAAAATCAATCAGGGAGAGCTACCCGAAAGTAGGTAGTGTGAGTAAGGAAGAATTGAAAGAAGCTTATCTGTCACTCGCTGGGAAAAAAAACAACATACAGATGTGGTGAAGTTGGCACTTATAATTTGTGGGGAGAATCTAATAGTTAGATCTCCACAAAAGAATAACTGTGTTGATAAGTATATTGACATGGCTAATAACTTTGATTATTTTAATAATTACCCCTAGGGTATGTAACACCCCGGATTTTGGCCAATCTGGGATTTGACGTCCTTAGACAGTGGGTCAATTAAAACACCTGAAAAATCGTTCAGAACCCAATTCCATAGCCAAAGAAACCACTTAGGATAAATTTCTTTAGAAACTAAGCATAAGTTAGCTAGCGCAACGTTGGAGTGGCTGGGAAACAGTCCCTGATTACTTTAAATACGTTCTACAAGGCCCAAAGCGAGTGGAACCAATGGTGCTATAATGCTCTAAAACCTCGGACCAAACTCTAAGCAGGTTTGTTCTCGGGACCTCCTTGAAACTTTGTATTGGATCTAGACCGCGCGTCGTAAGTCAGATGCCTACCATCTTAGACCGTTATGACCACTTAGCTGGGCTTGGCAATCGTTTCGAATATCAAGTCCAACTGACGATCACAGGCTATTTCATTGAGCCCGGACCGAAGAGAGTGTGAATAGGGACATAGTTGGAATTTCAAATTCAAATCTGGCACACAAATTTGACGCATCAGTATTAAGCATTCTGACCGTCAGAATACAGCCAAATTACACCCTTGGATCAGGAAAAATTTCTATTACATATCACGAGACTTATAGGCCTGATCTTAGTGCGGTGACCGTTAAACTGAAACTGGGCCGCCACGTGCGATCTGGGAACCCTACCGGCCTGAAATCTGGATGCGTGCTAGATCCAGTATGCACGAGCTTAAGTCCGACCGCATTTGGCCAGGGGACCTCCAGAAATGCTCTTTTGGACCGAAACAGCCCCGATTTGGATATACTTTAAGTATACCTTGACTTGGAGCCTATTTTGGGCATGTTTAGGCTTATAAAAGGGGTTGAAACCCTCACTCCTCTCTCCCATCCGAATTTGCAAAAATCCCTAGATTGGGAGAGAGAAAAGGTGAGAGTTTGTGAGGGAGATTGGAGGAGAATTCCTTGCCGCTTGTGCTACCTGTTGCAAGTGCCTAAGCAACGCAACTCAATCACGTTGCCGGTGATTTCTCCGCTTTTCTAGGTAAGTAAATACCCTAAATAGTTGTTGATTTGAGTTTTCCTTGTTTCCATAGCGATGTAGCTTATGGATCTCGTAAATCAGGTTCTCTATTCGCCGTAGACGAAGCGTATACGCTCCGTTTCAATTTTCGAGTCTACAAGACATAAGGTGCGGATATTAGACGCTTTGATTGACTGTTTCCAACGCTTTCAATGTCGTTTAATAGTAGATTCTTGACGGCATCGCCGTTTGACATGTACAAAATGCTCTCCGTTTCCCGTTTCGTAAGCTAACGAAGAATATGAGATTTAGGGCATTTTAGTCATTTGTAGGAAGTACCGTTTACATTCATATTTTGCTGATGTGATTGACATGGTTTGTTGTCGCATTAGGAAGTTAGGAATGCGTGCATAATTAGTTTGGCGAAGAGATTCACCTAAATGCGCACTTCGGGTCGACATACTATATGTAGACTTAAGTGTGTAGTGTAAGTGTTTGTATAAATGCTTGTATTAGTATGTATTGGCTTAAATGGTGATATGGATTAGTGTGAGATTGATTTCTCAATGAATATGTTGATGTGAATGATTTCCTACATGTTAGCCATATGTACGATTTCATTATATGTATGAAATGCATGTGCTTAATGATTCATTTAAGTGGTATGTTATAATATGTGCTTGATGAGTTTCTTATGACTTAGTTGGAGATTGAATTCTCAATTAATACGCTGATAGTGATGATTTCCTATATGTTGGCGATATGTATGATTTCATTATATGTATGAAAGGCATGTGTTTGAAGACTTGCTTAAGTTGTATGTAATGACATGTGTTAACATGCTCACATGGTTCCATTTCATTTCCATTACCCTTACACAACTACTGATGTGATCCTATGATTGTTTGGGACTATGCCTAGTCCAGGCAGTCGGTAACCGAAAGAATTCGTGGTTAGCTTATCTTGGCCACGAAGGACGTGTCGATGAATGCGAGTCGTGTTGGAGTTGGCGGCAGTGGTTAGGCCACGCGAAGTGTTTTACGCACTTCATGTCGTTCGACTTGCGATGCGCTCGTGCCAGTCGAGCTCGTCAAGTAACCCGACTGGCCGTTGTATGTTCACCTTGTATGAGTCATAACTGCTTGAACCTAGGGCACTGAACTTACCATTGTAAACCCTGTTAACCATGGTACCTTGATCCATAAAGACTCATGAGCCGGGCATGGTGGTATGGGACACCGTGGTCGAGCTGTCGGCCTACGCTGGGGCCACAAACCTCCCCGTAGTGACCAGTGAGCACCTATGACTCGTGAGCAGATTATGGTGGTATGGGACACTATATTCTTGCTGTCGGCCTACACTGATAAGGTGATGGGGGAGCGGTGCAACGAGTGCGAGCAACAGCCCTGGCAGCCCTTTGTAGTGACCGCGAGCGTATTCTGAGTCTACGGGAGGCGACGACCCTTCCGTAGCAGTAGAGTACAGTAGGCCTGTATTGATAAGGTGATGGGGGAGCGGAGCAACGAGTGCGTGCAACAACCCTGGCAGCCCTTGCAGCGACCTACAAAATATACATCGTATGAGACTACTAGGAGTGACGACCCTAGACAGGATCTGTGTTGGGATTGATATAAGGGAGGTACCTTAGTTTCCCAATATTGCTGTATGAAAAGGACTAATAACAACTCGGTAATCATATCACCATGACATTGCATGTGCCTGGAAGATGTGGAGCACTTGAGGGAGTGCGGCATGCCGCGGTCGTAAGATGTTGCCGCATGAGGGTGATCGTCAGTGAGGGCATACATCACGTCATGTCATAATTGCATTAACAACAGTATAGGATTGTTTGATTTATTGCTTTACTATTATCGCGTGATTGATTTGAGAACATGTTAATCCTTGCTCTAATATTCCACTGAGTTAGCTACTCACTCCCACGTTACGGGACGGTGTTCCTGGACACCCACCAGACCCTTTTGTGATTGCAGATGATGGCGCGGCCTATGAGGCGGAGCTGGACTTGATGATGATGAGGAGGATCCCTCCTTTATGCGTGTTCTGATTGACGGGATTACAGGGAGGTTGCTTAAATACCTTGACACTTGTCATTTTATATTTTTAGAGTACTCATGTATATTCTTTTGGTTACTTTTGAAGAATACATGTATGTATATAACCTGGTAACATGTTCACACTCTGGAGACATACAATGGTTTATATATGTTATACATACTATTACAGACTTCCGCTGGTTAATTTAACTGTCTCTGGAGTATGATATGCTGTTCTGGCTTAATTTCACTCATGTTTAATACATTATCACAGACAACATTCAAACATACATATCTATGTTGCATGAATAACATTTTGGAACTCGGGAGTTGGGTTTTTGCTCGACCCCCCGATTTTCGGGATGTTACAGATGGTATCAGAGCATGATTTGGATTAAACTGGGCCTGGGTTATGGTCACGCGATGTACGCTGTCGCTTCCTTTGACTTAGGTGGGTGCGAGAAGGGTCTAGAAACACTTCTAGGATCCTAGGTTCGCCAATAGGCGAAGTCTATTCATTTCAAATGCGTGATCGAGTCCGTATCGCATCTAGGGTCGCGTAGAGCAACCCGAATAGCTCCTAGGTTGTAGGTAAGTGGGTTGAGCTATTATTTGAACAATTCTAAACCGTTAATGTGAATCCTTGGGCCGTGGGACAACCACGACTCCTGTATTCAATCGCCAGGGCTTAAAAACCCCGTTTCGCCGAAAATCTTCGAAATTCTTCCTCTCACCACCCCAATCTTCAATTATTTCTTATCCATTTCGTATTAGGCATCAAACCTAATATGAAAATAACACAAATTAGTACTTTCACAAAATTTTATAGTGAATAGTAAAATTTCATGAAAAATGGCCATAAGGCCATTCTAACTTCACTTTCTTTAGCAACTAATAGTTTAGATGGATGTACTAGATCCTTCTACCCCAAAATCATATGCTGCATAATAGGGTTTTGTATTCGGGATTGAATTTTGGACCCAAAAATCCTCGAATGGATGTTAAAAATATATTGGCCTCCCTAGGGCAATCTACAATGAACTAGAGTGTGCACCATACCTTTTTGGAATCCCTAGGGCAAGAGGAATCCATCCCATATGGCCTCAGAGGCCAGTTTGCAACTTCACCGGCGATGCCATCGCCGGCCGGCGAGCTCCGATGGGGCCGTCCTTCGGGCGCACCCCCTTAAACAGGGTCCACATCACCCCTATGCACCTCCCACCCCAAGAAAACCCCAAATATGGGTACTTCCTTCACAAACAGCCCCTCCCCTAGCCCCATTTTCGTTTTCAGCTGCCCTATCCCAAAAATTCGTGATTCCAAACCACCCTAGATCCATTCCCTGCCAAAAACGACCACCCTCCGTCATTCCTTTGAAGTTGGCAGCCCTCCCTCTTGAAGATTTCATCCGTTGGAGCTCCTAAAACCCCAAAATCGAGCTGAAATCGTGAGGTGCTCCATTCCCCTTTTTCATTTTCATTTCTTTCTGAAAATACATCCTAGGGAAGCTTGAAGCATCCCTCTACAACGCCTAGATTTCATTCTGTCCCTTTGGGCGACCATTTCTTCGCATTTCCTCCATTTTCCATGGCTATTGTTAAGGCTGTTTCAGCCTTTTTCCTCCCTTTCCATCGTTCTCTCTCTCATGTCCCTTTTATTTGAGCCTTTACCCCCTTTTTGGGTCTCAGAATCATGCTAACCTCAAATCCCATTTCTCAACTTTCTCCGTTTGAGAAGTATTGAAAACACATGGCCGATAGAGCTCTAATGGGCAACTGACAGTATTGAACTTGATAGTATTCAAGAAGGTCAGTCGGGACCCTGGTAGAAGTCCTTTGGTAGAATTAGGCATCTATGTCGTTGCCCTTTAGCTTGTTTGACTACTGTTGAAATTTCTGTGTTGTTTTGTTGTTAGGTAGAAAAATGTGTTTGTGTTGTGGTTTGGGCTTAATATAGCCAAAATTTGTCGAATGGAATGCATGTTGTTTCATTTCGCTATAAAATATTGTCCCTAGATTGGGAGTATTATAACTCCCTGAGATCCAGCCTACAAATTAATTTTTATCCCCACCCACCCTCCTACCAAGCATACCACATCCAATCCTGCCATGGGACTAGGAATGCAGTTCCATTTAATACCACTAAGCGCTACCGGCCACATAGGCTCTAGGTATTTTGGTTCTAGTGTTAGCACTCCTAGATTTGAAGGGTCTGACGACATAAGAAATCCAATTCCATTTAGACAATTTTGATCCTAAGCGATAGAGCAATTCCCTGTATTAGAGATGGTATGAAACCGTCTAGTGTATAGGCTTAGGTCTTGAATTATAGCGAATGAAATACAGACTAGCCTACTAGTTACCTTAAGTAGTGTACAGCCTGTATATGCTAAGGACTTGTTGGTTAGATTTGGTTGAAGTAGAACCTTATTCCTTCGACAGATCCCCTTATGACTTATAGACTTCTGTTGTTGCCCATAGGAAGGAACCATTCACTCTCAGGGAACATTTATAAATCCCTCAGATTGAACTTAGAATGGACTAGCACGCCCCTTAGAATTGCCATCCCCAAGGGTTTATTGCATTCGGGAACGCAGAGTAAAGGAACTGCATGTACGCGATGTATTCGCGGTTTGAATCGACTTCTTAATCCTAGTGGTTCCCAATAAATCCAATGCTCTGATCAAGCAGAAGATCGGCATCGACTCGGATTAAGAATTGATACAATAAATCTTCTGTTCTAGCTAGACAGAAAGTCTATGTATCCGGCTCAGACCTACTACATAACCTTTATTCTGTGATGGCCCAACCACCTACAACCAAACGGGATCACATTGCCTTTTGGAAAATGGCGAGGACTTAAAGCCAGTAGAGAATTAGGCATCTTGCCACCAACTCATACCTGCCCCTGACCTTAACCACAATAGATATTAGGCTCATCTCTATGATCATAGATACCAATGTCATAGAACGCATCATTAGCAAGGAAGACCATATAGAGAAAGGCTGTTTCCATTTTAGGTTAAGGATAGCCCCTAAGTTGCGCCTCGTTCCGATATACTGATCGATGCAAATATTCTTCAACCTTAAGTAAAACCAAGTTTTAAGGGGGGTAGAAGGAATTAAGTCCAATCCAGTTAGATTAGTTAACGCTACCGTTCGATCAAAGTGGCGCAGCGGAAGAGCGGTTGGCCTCTTTCCCACTGGCCCAGGATCGAAACATTTGAGTTAGGGTGTATGTACGATTAGGTTATTAAATAGGATTTGAACCTTCCTTAGAGAAAGTACTCCTTGTCCTTCGCCAATGTCGGGGACGACATTGTGTTTTAAGGGGGGTAGATTGTAACACCCCGGATTTTGGCCAATCTGGGATTTGACGTCCTTAGACAGTGGGTCAATTAAAACACCTGAAAAATCGTTCAGAACCCAATTCCATAGCCAAAGAAACCACTTAGGATAAATTTCTTTAGAAACTAAGCATAAGTTAGCTAGCGCAACGTTGGAGTGGCTGGGAAACAGTCCCTGATTACTTTAAATACGTTCTACAAGGCCCAAAGCGAGTGGAACCAATGGTGCTATAATGCTCTAAAACCTCGGACCAAACTCTAAGCAGGTTTGTTCTCGGGACCTCCTTGAAACTTTGTATTGGATCTAGACCGCGCGTCGTAAGTCAGATGCCTACCATCTTAGACCGTTATGACCACTTAGCTGGGCTTGGCAATCGTTTCGAATATCAAGTCCAACTGACGATCACAGGCTATTTCATTGAGCCCGGACCGAAGAGAGTGTGAATAGGGACATAGTTGGAATTTCAAATTCAAATCTGGCACACAAATTTGACGCATCAGTATTAAGCATTCTGACCGTCAGAATACAGCCAAATTACACCCTTGGATCAGGAAAAATTTCTATTACATATCACGAGACTTATAGGCCTGATCTTGGTGCGGTGACCGTTAAACTGAAACTGGGCCGCCACGTGCGATCTGGGAACCCTACCGGCCTGAAATCTGGATGCGTGCTAGATCCAGTATGCACGAGCTTAAGTCCGACCGCATTTGGCCAGGGGACCTCCAGAAATGCTCTTTTGGACCGAAACAGCCCCGATTTGGATATACTTTAAGTATACCTTGACTTGGAGCCTATTTTGGGCATGTTTAGGCTTATAAAAGGGGTTGAAACCCTCACTCCTCTCTCCCATCCGAATTTGCAAAAATCCCTAGATTGGGAGAGAGAAAAGGTGAGAGTTTGTGAGGGAGATTGGAGGAGAATTCCTTGCCGCTTGTGCTACCTGTTGCAAGTGCCTAAGCAACGCAACTCAATCACGTTGCCGGTGATTTCTCCGCTTTTCTAGGTAAGTAAATACCCTAAATAGTTGTTGATTTGAGTTTCCCTTGTTTCCATAGCGATGTAGCTTATGGATCTCGTAAATCAGGTTCTCTATTCGCCGTAGACGAAGCGTATACGCTCCGTTTCAATTTTCGAGTCTACAAGACATAAGGTGCGGATATTAGACGCTTTGATTGACTGTTTCCAACGCTTTCAATGTCGTTTAATAGTAGATTCTTGACGGCATCGCCGTTTGACATGTACAAAATGCTCTCCGTTTCCCGTTTCGTAAGCTAACGAAGAATATGAGATTTAGGGCATTTTAGTCATTTGTAGGAAGTACCGTTTACATTCATATTTTGCTGATGTGATTGACATGGTTTGTTGTCGCATTAGGAAGTTAGGAATGCGTGCATAATTAGTTTGGCGAAGAGATTCGCCTAAATGCGCACTTCGGGTCGACATACTATATGTAGACTTAAGTGTGTAGTGTAAGTGTTTGTATAAATGCTTGTATTAGTATGTATTGGCTTAAATGGTGATATGGATTAGTGTGAGATTGATTTCTCAATGAATATGTTGATGTGAATGATTTCCTACATGTTAGCCATATGTACGATTTCATTATATGTATGAAATGCATGTGCTTAATGATTCATTTAAGTGGTATGTTATAATATGTGCTTGATGAGTTTCTTATGACTTAGTTGGAGATTGAATTCTCAATTAATACGCTGATAGTGATGATTTCCTATATGTTGGCGATATGTATGATTTCATTATATGTATGAAAGGCATGTGTTTGAAGACTTGCTTAAGTTGTATGTAATGACATGTGTTAACATGCTCACATGGTTCCATTTCATTTCCATTACCCTTACACAACTACTGATGTGATCCTATGATTGTTTGGGACTATGCCTAGTCCAGGCAGTCGGTAACCGAAAGAATTCGTGGTTAGCTTATCTTGGCCACGAAGGACGTGTCGATGAATGCGAGTCGTGTTGGAGTTGGCGGCAGTGGTTAGGCCACGCGAAGTGTTTTACGCACTTCATGTCGTTCGACTTGCGATGCGCTCGTGCCAGTCGAGCTCGTCAAGTAACCCGACTGGCCGTTGTATGTTCACCTTGTATGAGTCATAACTGCTTGAACCTAGGGTACTGAACTTACCATTGTAAACCCTGTTAACCATGGTACCTTGATCCATAAAGACTCATGAGCCGGGCATGGTGGTATGGGACACCGTGGTCGAGCTGTCGGCCTACGCTGGGGCCACAAACCTCCCCGTAGTGACCAGTGAGCACCTATGACTCGTGAGCAGATTATGGTGGTATGGGACACTATATTCTTGCTGTCGGCCTACACTGATAAGGTGATGGGGGAGCGGTGCAACGAGTGCGAGCAACAGCCCTGGCAGCCCTTTGTAGTGACCGCGAGCGTATTCTGAGTCTACGGGAGGCGACGACCCTTCCGTAGCAGTAGAGTACAGTAGGCCTGTATTGATAAGGTGATGGGGGAGCGGAGCAACGAGTGCGTGCAACAGCCCTGGCAGCCCTTGCAGCGACCTACAAAATATACATCGTATGAGACTACTAGGAGTGACGACCCTAGACAGGATCTGTGTTGGGATTGATATAAGGGAGGTACCTTAGTTTCCCAATATTGCTGTATGAAAAGGACTAATAACAACTCGGTAATCATATCACCATGACATTGCATGTGCCTGGAAGATGTGGAGCACTTGAGGGAGTGCGGCATGCCGCGGTCGTAAGATGTTGCCGCATGAGGGTGATCGTCAGTGAGGGCATACATCACGTCATGTCATAATTGCATTAACAACAGTATAGGATTGTTTGATTTATTGCTTTACTATTATCGCGTGATTGATTTGAGAACATGTTAATCCTTGCTCTAATATTCCACTGAGTTAGCTACTCACTCCCACGTTACGGGACGGTGTTCCTGGACACCCACCAGACCCTTTTGTGATTGCAGATGATGGCACGGCCTATGAGGCGGAGCTGGACTTGATGATGATGAGGAGGATCCCTCCTTTATGCGTGTTCTGATTGACGGGATTACAGGGAGGTTGCTTAAATACCTTGACACTTGTCATTTTATATTTTTAGAGCACTCATGTATATTCTTTTGGTTACTTTTGAAGAATACATGTATGTATATAACCTGGTAACATGTTCACACTCTGGAGACATACAATGGTTTATATATGTTATACATACTATTACAGACTTCCGCTGGTTAATTTAACTGTCTCTGGAGTATGATATGCTGTTCTGGCTTAATTTCACTCATGTTTAATACATTATCACAGACAACATTCAAACATACATATCTATGTTGCATGAATAACATTTTGGAACTCGGGAGTTGGGTTTTTGCTCGACCCCCCGATTTTCGGGATGTTACAGGGTAGCATGTGGTACAAGTATTTAATGGAGGGGGTTAATACTGCAATTGGCAGTGTTCATGAGAGTGGTCAATACCCTAATCATACAACTTTTGTGGATGCACGTATGCGTTACAAGCAAGTTATTCTTGTCCTCAATCAGAGTTTGTGTTCAAATTTTTATTTCTTAGATGCTAACCAATGTGTAATGCATGATAATGGACTTTAAACAGCTATGTGCACACGAGCGATTCCTTATGTTGACTGGTGATTGGGGTGGGCCTATAGAAGACTATGAGCAAGGATTCCTCAAATACTCAATGGGGATCCTTTTAAGGTAGTCCCATATCCCTCAATCTCAGTCATCTTCAAGGTTGTGCCAGTAAGAGTGATTTAATTATTAGTGTAATTTAATAATGCATTATGTGAATAATTAATAAATCATTTTTTCTCCTGCAGTGGTGCTTACTCCGGAGCTTCAACCAATGGTCGAAGAAGAAGAGACCGAGGTTGTTAAGACTGTAAATGATGATACGTATAGAAAGGAAAAGGCTTTAAGGACCGCAACCAAGACGGAGAGTTTGGTCAACGACATCTTTATAAAACATGTTACTAGAAGGAAGCTCGAGAGAATAGAAGTGAGAGTTGAAGTAGAAAATGAAGTGAACGAGTTGAAGAGTAAGGCCGTAGAAATGGATAATGAGGAGGAAAATAGATAGGAAGAAGTTGAGGAAGTAAGAAGGAAAGTGCATGAGGGAAGTAAACTTGAGGCTGACCTAGCTGCCCCACTTGAGACACTTGCCAATAAGGTATTCAAACAAAATAAGATATTGAGATTTTCTATAAAGAATTTTGACCACCGAATTGAGTTCATTGTCAAGGAAGTGGAGCAAATGAGGGAGAATATGAAGTGTATTAATGGGTTGGAAGGAGAAATTAAGCATCTCAAGGAGGAGATTTCTTCTATACATGAAGAGGTGAAGCTAGTGAGTGAGGAGGTTAATACAAACTATGTACATGATAGTACATTTGGTTTAATCGTTAATAAGGCATTATGAATATAATATCTAATATATGATTTTAATATAGGTCACCAACAATTCTACGCAACTTGAAGATGGGATGAGCCATCTCAAGGAGGAGAATGCTTCATTGAGGGAAGAGATAAAGCTATTGAGGGAAGAGTTTCAAGCATACAAGGTATGTGAAATTGCATTTGTTTAAATCTTTAACAAGAAATTATGAAATTCATAGATAATATATGATTTTAATACGGGCCACAGCATTTTTATGACTGATGAAGATGGGATGAACCATCTCACGCATTTTGAAGATGGGATGAGCCATCTCAAAGATGAGAATGCTTCACTGAGGGAATAGATGAAACTATTGAGGGAAGAGTTTCAAGCAACAAATGTATGTAAAATTGCATTTGTTTTAATCCTTAAAAAGACCAACGAAAAAATGCAAAATTTGACATTAATGAATGTATGTAATGGATTGATGAATGAAATGGCCGATGGGTCGTAGTTGTCATCCACAGTGAGTCGTAGTTGTGTTCCTTTATGGGTCATGGTTATCATCAACAATGGGTCATGGTTGTCATCCATAATGGGTCATGGTTGACTATAAATTGAGAAGGGTCATAGTTATTATGAATAATGAGTCGTGGTTGACTACAGATTGAGAAGGATCATAGTTATTATGAACAATAGGTCATGGTTGTCATCCACAATGGGCCGTGGTTGTTAACCATGACCCACCTTGAATGAAAACCATGATCTAGACGAAGGGTCATGGTTATTATGAACAATGGATCATAGTTAACAAAGAGTCATGGTTGTCATCCACAATGGTTATTATGAACAAAGGGTTGTAGTTGTCATTCATAGTGGGCCATGGTTGTGGGTCATGATTGTCATTCGAAGGGTCGTGGTTCGCATGCACAATGGTCGTGGTTGTAATCCTTAAAAAAGACACCATGTGTTTCATAAATAATATATAATTTTAATACAGTTCAAATCCCTTCAATGCAAGTGAAAGAAGAAATGAGTCACTTGAATGAGGATCATGTTTCAGTAAGGCAGGAGATGAAGATGTAAAGGGAGGACATTAATACATAAAATGTATGTGAAATTACGTTTGTTTTAATCTTTAACAAGACATTATGAAATACATAAATAATGTACGATCTTAATACAGGTCAAAATTCCTTCTAGGAAAGTTGAAGAAGAAATGAGGCACTTAAAGGAGGATAATGCTTCGCTAAGGCAGGAGATGAAGTTGTTAAGGGAGGAGTTTAATACAAAAAATATAGGTGAAATTGTATTTGTTTTAATATTTAACAAGACATTATGAACTACATAAATAATGTATGATTTTAATATAGGTCATCATCACTTAGATGCAAGTTGACGAAGAGATAAGGAGATGAGGCATTTGAAGGAGGATAATGTTTCATGTAGGTAAGAGATGAAACTACTAAGGGAGGAGTTTCAAACAAAAAATGCATGTGAAATTGCATTTGTTTTAATCTTTAACAAGACACTATGAATTACATAAATAATATATGATTTTAATATGGGTCACCATCAGTCCGATGCATTCGAGTGAGGAAGGGAGAGGACACTCTACAGGTACAGGAGATGCGAGTGGGCAGGATGCTACTCTGGTTGTGGATGTCCATAGGCCCCAACTCAATGCACCCGCTTCGAAATGGGTGTCTTCTCCTTATACGGCTCTAACTTCTCCTATAAATAAAATTCATTAAGGGTTCGTGGATCCACACAAAGTGCTGACTGATGAGGAAGACAATGAGTTGAGACTTGTCAGGCAGTCAGATGCATATCAATAATGAAATAGCATCTACGACTTAAATTCTTGGGTCGATTCTAAAGTAAGTTTCTATCATTTCTCTTTCTTTATCTAATATGAGTCATTGTATAAATATTATATGACATATTTTTTGTCACGCCCCAGACTCGGTAACCGGACCTCACAAGGAACCCGATGACTGGTTCTGGCTGCAACAGCCTCCGTAGTACCCCATTCTCAGATCCTGAGGCAGGTTCCGATCCTAGGATCCTACAAGGAGGATTTCCACAATAATATAATCATTTTCAATACGAGCATACCCAAGATCACAACAAGTAAATCTGAGAATAACAAAGGCACACATCACAAAATCCACTAAGAATTTGAACTTTTACAAGCTTACATCAGGTCCAAAAGGACATACATAAGATAACAAAAGAAAGAAGGAAGAGAATCTGCAACACTGGGTCCTCAGATCGCACACCTATCCAAGCTCCGCTGCTAAGATGCCAACTTACAATCTCCTGCACGCATCAATCGTACATAAGCTTATAGAAAGCTTAGAGGGTGGTGAAAGTTTGTGACAATGGTGCTCAGAAGAAGATAGAGAATGCAGAAAGGAGTCACGATCAATACTAATACCACTAGCCTTACCAAGGCGATCATGAACATAAGAAGCTATGCCAAGGCAGTTATGATAATGTAGGAAGTCATACCAAGGCTATATAGTGCAATGAGTAATGTAATGCAATGAGTACTAGGCGTCATGCCAAGGCGATGCATTCTAAGGCTTAAACAGTCGATGCAAATGCAATGCGAAGTAATGTCAGTGCTCATATTCAATCCACATATCAAGTACATTTCCATCATAAGGAAATCACCGGGGTCCATTACACTGCTGGATAACTGCCGCTCTACAGACCCCGCACAGTCAAATGAGCGTAAGAGACCTCACTACCTGTGTGTGGACAACCAATCACCAACAAGGCCTGAAGGTAGCGGACCCATTCACGAGCTGGTCAGACTCAGCCTAGCAATGCCCTCTTACATCAGGCGAGTAAGGCCACACCCCTATCCAACCGACTACACGACAGTGGGAGTCACGGCCTAACGGTATAAGTCCCTCGTGCGCTCATATATTTCACTTGGTCACGGCGTTGGAGCAGATCCTTGGTACCATGGAAGTTTTAGAAATTTCACCCATGGGCATCCTATGCACCCGGTATGCTCAAGTAATATTTTCGGTGTCCAAACATGGCCATCCACGATGTATCTGTGGAGGCTACAACCCTGAAGGGCGATAAAGCTCATATGTTATGCAATGCTAGATGCATGAATCACGCAATCAACCATGCATCAATCCCAAGCATCCAACGTGCTCAAGAGGAGATACTATGTCCCTCGGGAAAAGTATCATGCAATGCCCAATGACACAATATGACCACACACATAGTATCAACCAAGCATACAATGATGTACATGGGCCATGAAGATGGGTCTAGACGTATTATGTAATGATACACAAAGTAGTACACTCCTCCTATCTAAGAAGGGACCAAGACTAGGTATTTAGACAATATTCATAAGGAATCTCACCTCTAATGGGGGCCCATTTACCTGGGGTAACCCATGAGACTAAGTATACAGACTATGGGTCTAAGCGATATAAAAATGAGCCTAACAAGAGTCTAAGATGATCATCCAATCACTCTTAAATACAACCGGGCCTAGAGGGGTCCATAATGGGGACATTTAACCACCATTTTCCAAAAAGCATATCAACCATGAATGATGTGGATAGAAGGCCCAAGGCCTACATTAAAGATAAAAATTAATGTAACCAACCATATACATATATATTCCTCATAATAGGTCATAAAAAGATAAAATACCACTTTTAACAACATGGGCCCCAAGAGGAGAATTAAGGCCCAAGGCTCAATTTTTAATGGCCATAGAATCCATGCATTGAGTTAGACTTGGTGGGTAACCCGCATACACAATATACGACTAAATAAGTTTAAGTTTGGATGAAATGGGCTTAACTACATCAGCCTAATAACTTAGCAATTTAAGTGGGCAACCAAGGGCCCAATACTATCATTGTCTTAGCCCACAAGTCCACAAAAATGGTGAAAATTGGCCCAATATATGGTTGGGCCAAGCTGGGACTACCCTGCCCACTCTGGGCCCATGGGATGTCCCAAAAAATCTGATCTAAGATGGGGTCCTCATCTGATCAATAAAGGTGACCCAAAAGAATGCACTGATTAAGTCCAAAGATTATAAGAAAACATAAGCATGTAACACATACACAAGTTTTCAATATGATGGGCCCCACAGCCAAATAAAGTTTTAACCATAAAATTTTTCATTTAAGACCCTTTGATAAACTTTTGGCCAGTTTGACTTCCTGGACTTGCTAAGGTCCACAAATTAGTTAACTATGTAGAAATAATCTCATGAAGACCAACTATATTCGCTGGGGGACCCCACCAGATGGAGAGTGCATATATACCATGAAAAGATCAAGTGGGCCTATTACTGGATTGTTAGTCCAGCAGTAACTCAAGGCAAGAGTGCAACCATAATTGGGCGATCCAAGACTTGGATGGCCTGGACCAAACATGTGTTAAGGTAGGTTCCATATACATACACATTAAGCCCTAAACAAATGGCCTAGGGTCTATGGTGGGCCTTTAACCATCCATAGAGAAACCCATGGGCCTACCTTAG